>OX246741.1:14346911-15060252 GCA_945910005.1 Isoperla grammatica | reverse complement strand
TAAGGGCAACGCTTACATAAATTCTCACACAGATGTGTTTGCTATATGGGTATTACTAACGGCCATGGGTGAGTATTGAGTATATCTTGCTAACGATTTATAACTATGTCATATAGAGTCGGCCGAAACAGATTCATTACATAACGCCGGGGTCGTCATAACGGTGGGGGGTGGGAAGAAAGGAGCGGGGGGTGTTCAGGTCGCAAAGAGGTTCAGCAAATATGAAGAAGAAGGTTATTGAAGTAGAAAGAAAAGAAATGAAAGACGCTATATGAACATGATGAGTAGATCAAAAGACGCGTAAAGAGAGCCCTCGTTGCAGGCACCGGTCACCACGAGGACCCACCACCCCCCCCCTCCCCCATTCAGCGATTGAACTTCATTCACTATACCGAGCGATGAACATTCCTTCATAGAGGGTTCCGGTTCCATTATCTATAAAATCCAAATTCACTAAAACATCACATTTTTTTTAAAATCTCCTTTTGTGAATTTCATTATTTTCGGCAAGCAACTTTAATTCGTGCATGGTATTTTGGAATGCATCCCCGATATCGACGAAACAAAAATGAAAAATTCCTATATAGTGACGCACTGACGCAGTATGCGAAGCACGGTACGATATTTGAGTGGGCGACATAGATTGGAGGAGATTAATGGACTATAATCGCCAGATGACAGCGCATCAGATCAAAGTCAAATAGAAAAAGAGCCACTTTAAGACGTATAATCGCCAGATAACAGCTAATTCAGGTGATAGTCAATAGAACAGCCACTTTGAGACGGCTGATTTCTAGTAACGCAGCCCACTTTTGAGACGTAAAGAAGCAAATGACAACCAATAAAAAAAACATCCAAATTGAAACGTAACACCGCCAGTTTATTAAAGTCTGTCATGTCAAGTGACAGACAACTGGGATGTAAATAAGCACAAAGATGTATTAACAGTAGATGTTGCAGCGTACGATTAGCAACGGAACGATATGGGACTGTCAACTCCTTTGACTGGTTGGGTTAAGTTGTGACATATTCTGCTACAATGCGTAACTCAAGAAATACATAATTCATGAATATTCAAGACTAACGCTCGCTCACTAACTTCTAGATGTGGTTGTGTAATTCTGTTAGTTCCCACAGACAGAACAAGGACAGGTTTGAAAGCTGCATTCAACATTATAGCGAACAGTCTGAAAATTATATCTACGACATTTTCAATTTTATTTTAATTCAAGTAAATTTCAATTGCAGTACATAAGTTATCATGGAATACTTCCACCATAGAATGTATTTATGGAAATACAACTTTAAAAACATAAATGCATTTAAGTCGTTGTATGAAAAATGTGTATATTGAGCCTAACAACTGCAGCAGAAAATACAAGTGTGTTTCAATACTTGTATAAAGATAATTTTAGTTGGCCTTTCTTTAATCGCCCCTACGACAGGCAGAGCTATACCCTGGACCAATTATATATCCCGGCTTAATATCGTTGACGACATTATTTTATGCCAATATGTTACAAAATCATTTATATAACGACGCATAGAAATTGTTCAAAACCGTTTGTATTAAATGTTTTTTAATTTTTTACTATCTTAAGTATGTATAGGATCTTTTTGGTCACTCAATGTACTTTGGACACCATGCAGACAATAAATTGTTTTTCTCTCTACAGATTCAACACTATTTGCTTGTAATCTCGAAAACAAACTCAAAACACTGTTTTTCTTTCTTTGTACAAAACAATTTAGTGAGCTCGTTTGTTTAGTTTAGTTTAGTTTAGATTATTGGACAATATATACATACATTACATTATAATCATACATATTGTTATACATATTGTTATACGTATTGTTGTGGGTGTGGCTTCTTTAATCGCATCAGTGTGACAGTTAGTGTGGTCATGTTTAAATAATTACTGGAATGTAATTATTACATACTAACACTGATCACAAACGGGAACGTTGTATTTATACCTACGAGGTATATATTATAATGAACCATATTGATGGCCCACTCATGTGCACGCAGACAGGTCTAGTTATTGACAGAGTTGACACTAAATAAATATAATTACGATATGGTGTAAAATGGTCTGAAACTGTTTTGTTACAGTGTTACTATAACTAAAACAAGCCATAGAACAGACAAGTGCTATACGAACACACCCGATTGGTAACGTTATTAACGGAATGCATCTTTGTCATAGCTCTACTCTACAAATAATTTCTGATCATCATTCTTCGATTCTGAAGAAAAGTTGTTTTAAATTTGTATTAGGAGAGCTGTTTTGAAACGATCGCATTACTTTGAAACTCGAAACTGAAAGTGACTACATGTCCTTTACACTTAAGTACATTTTTAATTATGTATAGGGTATGTGTCGCGGTACAAACCAAAAAATATCGTACAGTTTCTAAGGCAGTGAATAGAAAGTTTATATTTTTAGTTTACATTTTCAAGGAGTCTGTATTTTAAAATTCAACAAAATACTGTAATTTATTCCGAATTCAAATTAAAAGAAAAAAGCAACACAGCGCCAGAGAAGTTTAAGTATCGTATAATTTCCCATCGACTAGAAAACAGCTCCACTCCACTGCACAGTGCATTTCTCTTCTCTACGAGATTTACAAAAAAAAAGAAAAAAACACCCCTTGATTACAGACGGGTCTAATAATTACTCAATGTCACAAAACTGGGGTACGTACGTCACATAGATAATGCACAAGTCTAAAAATAAAATGCAAACTTGCGAGTTTGAAATATCCAAAAAGTCGTCGTCCTCAGTCGAACGTACGAAGTAGGTCTGTGGTGGTTTAAAATGATATCCATTTGTCATCTTCTTTCTGTCCTTGCCGGAACATTCTCTCCTGACAGATTAATGAAGGGGGGAGGGGAAGACGGGAGGGGGTAATTTGTCAGGCCAGGCCGCAACGCTTGCCTCGCTTCCGGCAAGTGAGAGCGGGTGACACACACAGAAGGAGATATTATAGCGATACAGCTGTTAGTGACGTCACAGGAGATACTACATAGCAATACAGCTGATAGTGACGTCACAGGAGATACTATAGCGATACAGCTGATAGTGACGTCACAGGAGATACTATAGCGATACAGCTAATAGTGACGTCACAGGAGATACTACAGCGATACAGTTGATAGTGACGTCACAGGAGATACTATAGCGATACAGCTGATAGTGACGTCACAGGAGATACTATAGATAGTGACGTCACATGAGATACTATAGCGATACAGCTGATAGTGACGTCACAGGAGATACTATAGCGATACAGCTGATAGTGACGTCACAGGAGATACTATAGATAGTGACGTCACATGAGATACTATAGCGATACAGCTGATAGTGACGTCACAGGAGATACTATAGATAGTGACGTCACATGAGATACTATAGCGATACAGCTGATAGTGACGTCACAGGAGATACTATAGATAGTGACGTCACATGAGATACTATAGCGATACAGCTGATAGTGACGTCACAGGAGATACTATAGATAGTGACGTCACATGAGATACTATAGCGATACAGCTGATAGTGACGTCACAGGAGATACTATAGATAGTGACGTCACATGAGATACTATAGCGATACAGCTGATAGTGACGTCACAGGAGATACTATAGATAGTGACGTCACATGAGATACTATAGATAGTGACGTCACGAACAAACGCGCCGAGAGTCACAATTATTATCGGGCTGGAAAGAAAACGCGCGTGAGCAACTCGGGTAGATTTGGCAAAGGAAACTTCAGAGAAGAATGACAGAGAGACAATAAGGAAAACTCTCTGTCTCTTTCTTTCTTTAGAGAACGGTTCTAGAGACAATGCGAAAACATGCGACGCAATATGTGTCACATTAGCTTTACGCGAGTTGTTTGAGAAACAAGTTTCTTTTTCTTCGTCTCTACGTCAAGATTTCTGCACAGGACGAAACAGAAGATTGATTTGAACACGGCAAAAAATAGTAATCAACAGTCGTTCATAGTCCTTTTTAAAAGAAACCTTATTATAGCTTCATGTTTTAAGTGGGCGTGTTATTTATAGAAAAACATGTCAAAAAACATTAAATACGACCGCTTAAAGACGGAGTTGACAGAAGTACAGATGTTTTTCAAGAAGTTTATATCATTCCGTCCGAAATGGTTGATTTACGTTTTTAAATCACGAAAAGTTTACCGACATGTTCTTGAAAACAAGTCTGGGTATCGAAAGCTAAATGCAATAATAGTGTTCTAAAGGTGATTGTCACCAACGCACTTGGAATATATGCAAGTGATTCTTAGCAAAACCTCTATGTGTAAAAATATGCACAATCTTAGTGTGAATAGAAAATATAAATCGTAGTTGTTTATGTAGTCAGCGAGCAATATTTTGTACATATCTAGACGAGATTTGCCAGTTAATAGCTCAACTACGTCACCACAAAGTATTCAATAAATCAACTACTTAAATGATTATGAGCTCACTCGGTATGTAAGTTCTCAGTCAGGCGTTAGATAAGGTTTTTGATAAACTACGCAAATAAAGAACAACAAACCAAGAACCACATATTATGAACACTAGTTTCATTGGTGTGGAGGTTTGTCGGTTGGATATGTCAACTTTGTACAATGAAAATTTACTTTTTCGTACGTTTTTCGTCCATTAACTTTGAGCCCAAATAAACCTAAATAAACCAGGTTTAAGCATTAGGAAAGGTAGGCCCTACATTATTCGTCGTACGTCACAGTGGACTACATGTAAAACTCGTTTAACACGAAGATTTATTACGTGATGAATCACGTGTCGAATCTACCAAAACTCAGTAACAACTTGACTTACATAACGACGATATGAAACATTACAAGACCGCACCCAACATATACGGTATACCAAACTAAATTTGTATGGTTATTACTAATTTACGTATCGATTCGAATCAAAACACTTTCAGTGTTTTTACCTTCAGAACAAGTATTCAAATCAAAATAGTAACCAAGAAGTCCCCAGAGAGTGCATATAGTATACACAGTTCTAGCCAGAAGGCACCAAAACGTCAATCTGATGTCAGAATATTCAATAACCCACTAAAAAATTAATTCCTGTCCAAGTTTCGTTCTATTAAAGGTATCCGCTGTGTATAAATCTACGATTTACAGAATAACACAGTAATACATTTTTTTAATCAATGATGCCATACATAATCATTACTTGTACATCTAGGTATAGAACATATGAGGTAGGGCACACTATTGTGACATTGGGCTCTAGCCTTTCAACACCATAAATATTGTCTTATATTATATTATATTGTATTTATTTTATTGTAATTAAGGCCAGTGTAGGGCACAATGCCCTCTTTAGCCTGATGAGTGATTAGTGATGATTACTGAATGATAATCAGGAAGGGAGGAGGGGAAGCCTGGTACCGGCACGTAGCCTACTCCTGTCAAAAAATACCAAGGGGTCCATCGGCTTTACGTCCCATCCGAAAGGATGGTATAGCTTTGACCAGTCATATAGGTTCCTCCAATAACCTGGACTGCCGAGCAGATGACGAGAAGAACGAAGCTGTTACACAAGCTTTCGAACCATCCAATCTGCTCGCTAACCAACGGTAGCTAGTGTTTCAGAGGAGAGTGGTCACCCATCCACCTCCTGACCTAGCCCGAGGTTGCTTAAATTCGGTGTCCGTATGGGAACGGCTAAGCGACCGCGGCTAAACCGTGCGTGTACAATATTTGGCCATTTCTTTTCGTTTATCAAATGTTATCGATGGTTATCGTGATCACGGTAGTGTCACTCGTGTGGTGGCTACAAGCTACAAGCGACAAGCTACAAGCCGCCCCGCGTGCGTGTGTGGGACAGCGCAACGCCGGTCTACCCCTGAAGGTCACCAGGGACTCCCCCATTATCCCGCCCGGCCGGTCTGCACCCACAGAGCGCTTCACACTCAATTTGGTTCTTTTATTCCCCCAGTTGGCGACACTGGTTGTCAGTCCCGCACCACGACAACAACACGAACAACTTTATCCAACTTTCGGAAGAAGAAAACAACGAGCAAATCTACTACACAAACTAGATGACTAAAGTTTGCGATGTCGCCAATGTGTATTTGAAGAATTGATCATTTTCTCGAAAGACACTATTTTGAAGTATATTTTTAATGTATGTCACTTTTTTTTTAACACGATAGTTTAACCACATTACAAGAATGTATCTAGCAGCGAAACTTCTATTGCAGGATCAATGAACAACTTGTGTACAGCTGCTTCCCTGCGACACTAGCGTGGCGTAGCGGTAACCTCGTGGACATAAGTAATTTATTTATCATTATAAATACTACCTCAAGTTGAAGTACTATTACTTTACCGACTCTTCAAATACCACTGTGCTAGGCCCAGAGCTACCCAGAGAACATAGGCGATAAGAACTGCCGTACATGTGTTTGCAGCACGACAACAAAGTAGGCCTACAGTCAGATAAATATGTCAATACTCTTAAGATGTAATGTTTTGGAATGTGGGTTGTACACGTGTAAAGGACATACCAAAGCTCAACTCAAGAAACTTAATAAGAGTTTCGGTTGTGGTTAGGCTTGGGGTGGGGTCGGGGGGGGGGGGAGGGGGGCATACAAGAATTTCTTTAACGAAATACGACTTAATTAAATTTATAGTGAACTCGGGAGAGTTCTTAGAAATTTCGTATCGTACAGAACATTTTCTCTAACCATGTTGATTTGTCGTTTGAAAAATGTTTATTACTTTCTAGTGGTGGGTTCTTTAAAATATGGAATCAAGTTACTTTGACAAATTGGTCCTTTCCTTTCGTCGCTCTTAGGGAGATGGAAAAACGCGACCGCCAGCCCAATCCCTTTCACACATGGTCGTACCTCGACGTCCCTATTTAGTAAATGATGTGTTTCGCTGAACAAAGCTATTATTTACATTTAGCGGAGCGAAGCAGGTTTCAAGTATAGTTTATAAACTGAATATTATAAGACAGATCATGGACTCGGGGTATCTAGTTCTATCTGTTAGACTGGATGTTTATATGCACACTCAGTCAACCACGCACCGCTTACGGCGTACGACAGTCAATATCCACGTACATTTCCAATATTTTGTATGTATATTATTTTATCAATATCCAACATACGTACTGTGTATGTGACTTCCCATATTACATGTTTATTTGCCGCAGGCTATGAAAATGTACACAAAAGTGTTCCTTCCCTTCTGGAATGGTATTTTTATGAAATACGCCACAAGCTCTTTCGAAACTTTACAAACATGGAAATCTCGATATTAACTTTTATAAGGACATGGTCGATATCCTTCAACGTTAAAATATCTTCTGTTGTGACCTTTCAAAAAAGAACTTCCACCATCGATGTTACCTAGAGAGGAAAGATAAAAACTTGATGTCAGATCAAAATTTGAAATCCTTGAGATACAACTATTTTTTTTTTCGAATAACACACATTCCCCACAACGGTATATGTTGTAATTTGTTTTAAAAATATAATTTAGTTTGGGTTTCCCTTATCTTTAGAGGGATGTTTTTTTAGTTTCAACGCATATTATGTGACATGTTAATTTCACAATACACAAAATACGTTTTGCTTACCTAACATCATACACACAGTCACACACTACTCGATCGATACTGGTTCGACATGACGTTACGACAAAAATGACATCAGAACATTAAAGAAAATCTAATATCATAAAATTGAATCAAATCAGACCAAATTCAGAGACCTGAAATCGAATCAGTTCAAACCAGGCATAAAATACGGCGTCAAAAGCGTGTGCAATCAGGTGCAAGCTTTTTAGGGGAGTCGACATCCAATAAACAACAAAAAAGAGGAAAAGGGAGAAGCTTGAGGATGTCAACTCGCAAAATGTGACAGCTAATATATGTATATATATATTTGATTTATTGAAAAACTCCAATCAGAGTTTACTGCGTCACGAATTGTACAAGGTTATGTATATTGAGGGAGTCCCTAAATGTCAGTGAGCATGTGTGAAAGTTCACCTGGACATCTCCCCCCCCCCCCCACCCCCCTCCGACATAAGTAAATCAAGGGTTAAGTCTTCACCTAAACTTTTTAGGGGTAGTTTGTATGTGAATATATATCATGAATATACAGTTCCATATATTAAAATCCCAGTTTTTTTACACAGATTATAAAAATTTGGTTAATCACAACTTTGCAAAAGTTTTTTTTAAATAGTTGAAAAAAAAGATTCATACTTTTTTGACAGCCGAAATAACTTTGTGAGGCTGAACGAAGGCCTACAGCTCCTGTCTGGCCCATAAGACGTCTGCTTACATCGCCCATGCTATCTAAAAGTAAACACTTTCAAATTAATTTTGTGAAAAAGTTCAGGTCTAAAATATTGTTAAAATATTTTTGTTGGCTTCCACTCTAAAATACAACTATATGAAAATATACATAATTGTATTGTTCTAATAACGGAATTAATTGATAAATACCAATGGATGCAGTACAAGACTAGAAATAAATTGATTAAAAGCTACTAATTATCAAAATGTATGGGTGTGAACCACGGACTATACTTTTTTTAAAGAAAAAGAAGTTGGCTGAAGTGATGTTGGCGATTACTTGGATAAGTATATATAATGGCAAATAAAGAAGTATATGAAAGATCAAAAGGAGGAATACTAAAATAAAACTTGAAAGTGAGATCAATTAGTTGGATACACTTTGAGGCTACACGACTGTAAACCTACATTTTACTTTTAAAATGGGAGAGTTATTTTTCCCAAAAAATCTACATTTTTACTTTTAATTATTTGCGCATTCGTTGAGATATGGCCGAACAACTGGGGAAATTTGTAATTAAATTGTTTGTATTACTTGCACATTGAAGAGCCCTTGATATAGATATTGAAGAAAATTCATATTTCCATAGCTGTTGAAAAATAGGATTTAATTGCTTTTTGCTTCTTCCCAAACGTCTGAAATGAGTCTTGCTAATAAAACAACGACCACGATTTTCCAATTAAATAGCAGTACGCGGATAAGCCACGTTGAAAAAAGCTGTACATAATCCATGTTCTCTTCGTTAGCGTGATCAGTATAACATACGGTATCAGTTGCATTTAGTAACGGTTTAGAGCTATTTATCAAGGGAATAATACATTTGCTCCGTTTACCAGGAATTACTTTGCTAAGCTAGAGTGAGTAAAATTATTACGTCATTACAAATTACCTTCTTATATTTTAGTGTACCATTTTACTACAAAGTTTAAACCATGATAGCTTTTTGGACAAGTAATTTTCAATATCTCTCTGGGTTACTCTTATCGAAATGAAAACGTTTTAAATGTATTACAACTACAAAACAAACAAAAAGACACATGAAAACGTTTCAAATGTATTACAACTACAAAACAAATAAAAAGCCACATTTCGCTTATGGCTGTATGTCTAGTCCACCTACCCTGCCGAACCACTGACTTCTGTCTGTTTCAATTGCTTTCAAATTCTAAGAAATAAAAACTAAATACGTAATCACTTACAGAATTTAGAGCTAGAATGTTTCTTTGTTCCAATAAACGTTTCCGTTTGAAAATTGTCCTTAGGATGTGTTGAAACAATACAACTCTCCAAATAAATAATTAAATAAAAAGGCGGAAAGACTTATTGGAACAAATACACATTCATAAGAAAGAGCTCTACATTATCTAGGAGAAGACATATTTTGTTTTACCTTGTTACATTTAAAAGCAACTTTAGTAGACTTAAATAGAGGGTTCCCCAGGGTACATGGATAACATCCTACAGATAATCCATCTTCTTAGATCTAACCGTACTTGAACTACGGCTACTGTTCCATACCGTGACCAGAGGTGACCGTCGTCAGTACGAGAGGTGAAGTGGTGAGTGATTATATTTGTACTTCGCCCAGTTGCGTTGTTTGTATTGCCCTCACGCACTTAGCAGATTTCATCTTAATTGGATTATTTCAACTATAGTCACTACTTCAAAGTCGAGGAGCGAGTTCAAGCCTAACCCTATACACAACACCACTACAACTCCAAAGATACCTTTGCTTACGTAACTCCTTTGAAACAAACCAAACTCACCTACACAATGTGTGTGTATTTTTTTATCTGCCCAGATTTGACTGAGTTCTAAACAACAGTGTTGTTGTTGTTTCTTGAGTGATACTAAACACCAATCAGTGTGTTTGTTTAAGCACACGGACCCGCGTTGCAGGTGTAAAGTGTTTTGAACACCGCAGACAGAAGCAGAAGAACTTCTTAATTGAATGATTTCCAACGTAGGCAGACACCATAACCGCCGTTCTAAACAGATCCCCTACAAACACGTGAGAATCGTGCGGTGGTAGGGGTGTGGTGAGGGGGGGGGGGGGTGCAGATAGTATGTTGTGCTAGCCGAGAGGAACTAAAGATCATGAGAGTGGTATATACACAAGAGATATTCTTGGAATGAATGTATATCCGTATTATATAGGAAGCATGCAACATTAAACAAAGCAATATCAACGGTATTGAAATGATATCTTGGGAACGCTTCAAGAAATTGAAAATAGATTCAACCCCATGATTTTGTTTTGTATAAACTTAAGAATTAATATAATAATTACTATAAAATTTTCTTTAATTTTTAGGATCGCTATTTTGACTATGATGAATGAATGAATTAAATTAATCACAACAATAATTACAATATTTGTAAGTTTTCAAATTCGTTGTAGCTGATAAACATCCTAATTCCGAGTATGAATCCATTTTTTATATCTCTTAAGATATCAATTTAAAAAAGTAGTAAGTTAAACTCCGCTTTTACCATTATGATTATGCTATGATTTGACTATTATTCTATGTAATATCTCCTGTTATGTTATATATTCGTTACGAAGAGACACACAGGAAACTCAAAGGCGGCAGATATAGACTTATGTGGCAAACACTCGACGTCGCATCGCCTATAGTTCCAGTGGTGTGAAAACGTATTTCAATGTAACGTTAAAATAAAATAAATAAATTCACATTTAGAGTCTACCCACTCAGTAACTAAACTGATTTGCAGTGGGGGACAGCAATTACCACGTTAGTTATCTGGAATTCCGTCAATGCCACTTCACTCACACCTGTTAACAGAATACCCATATGTTCCAACAATGGTTAACGTAGTGCAACTTTGACGCCTAGGCATTAGATATCAAACTTGATTATCTCGTATTATAGAAACTGCTCCAGAATGGAATACGAAGTGACGTTTTCGTTAAGTAAATCCAGAAAATGATAATTATTCATGAGTAGCTGAGCGGGCACGGTTTTTCAGTTTCCTAAAAAATATGCACAACATACCCAAGTTAAGCTCTGAAATTAAAACCATGTTTTCTGAAAGTAACAACATTTTTTTTTCGTGATTTTGGTTGTACCGGTAACGTAGACATTGCTAGATTTCCGCCGCTTCATTCAAAACATAACTTCGCCCAGAAATACACATTTGCGGTAGCCAATTTTTATTTTAGTTCACATACATGCTTTGTTCTAAGAGGTGACGAATTTTTAGTTTATTATCTGTCTCAGTATTTGTGCTATGATTTTTCTCATCTACCGGTACAGATGAGCTCATTTGATTTGTGCCGTGAACATAACACGTATTAGTGGATTCCTACAAAACGTAGTTTTAGATATCCGCGAAACTACGAATAGATAATATACACATTACAAGTTGTGCTTTAATTTAGGGAATATTTAATGAATACGTGCTTTTGGGGGTAAGGATTACAGTTAACGCAAGGTTATGACATATCCAAAGTGGTGGTCAGTATTCAGTTGAAAGGCAACGCAAAATTACACGAAACCAACAGAAGTTAAATTAGCATCACAGGCGGTCTAATGGTCATGGCAGTTCTGACAAGCGTCATTGCCTGGGGGCTGAATTCGTTACCGTCACTTCTTGTTGACATAAATATACTAGTTACTCATACGGAACAACTTTATAATGACAAATATAAGTACCGTACATAATAAAGGAAAAACTAACAAAAAATTATTTCACTAAATTCTTTATTCATCTCATTAAGTGGCCATCATCTTTCCTCATCCAACTTTCCCATATTTCTTCTATATACTGGACGGCCCTCTTTAAGAATGTTTGACCATCTGCCCAGACATATAAAACATATTTATAAAAAACTTCCCACAATTTACATCAGAAGCTAATACATATGTATTTGAACATCAATTGTACAATTAGAAATAATATTTGATAGTAAAAATAATTTGTAAGTATATTGTATATTTAATTGATAGTAATAATAAGATAGTAGTGCAAGTGTATGTATATATGTATGACAATAATAGGTGGTGAAGCTAAATAAACACAATCTTATCTTATCTTTACAATTCAAACGCCCACCAATCCACCACGCCCCCTGAAACCTTTTACCCCCCCCCCCCCCCCCCACCCCCCACCACCAAAGGCCTCACTTTTTGGACTCCCCATTAAGACCTCAGCGATGTAATGGATCTGATTGGGCCGACGTCATATGACCTAGCTGTCGAGTACATCGTAAAACAACAAACACTTCTACTATAACCACCACTAAAACTGCAGCTCTAGTTGACATGAAAGCTTTGTGTGTATCAAAGGTCCCCGGTTCGAGGCCTCGTGTCGTGTGCGGGCACCCCGCTCGTCACGTGACGCCACACAGTAGAGGGGTCTGATGTGTGTGCATGTTGGGACGTGCCCGCATCGCAATAGACAACATTGCACACAAAGCTAAGCTCTTTGACATTTGTTGTCTGGCAACCCCGCGTTTAGTCCACGGGTGGGAAGCTCAACACATTGGAATTATTGTGAACAAAAAAGGTATGAAAAGTATAACACGAAGGAATGTAGCACTGTTAGTGATGGTGATATTTATATTTATTACATCTTTTATGTTTAATTTTTGTTGGTTGTAAATTGTAAAAAAAAAAGAAAAAAAACTGCAAAAGATAACATTGAAAAAAAACAAACTGTTGTTTGGAATTGGAAGATATAAAAAAAGCATTAAATTCTCGAAGAGACGACATTTTGTTTTGCTTTAGTTTGGGACAATTAAAAAACATTTTAAGCAACCTAAAAAGATTCCCGAGTTTCGTTTATTTAATTTTTGTTCGTTTTGTTTTGTTTGTTTTGTTTACCGCAGTCGTAGAAATAAATCTTCGAACGGCGACGACCTAACCTAACTGACCACGACTTGTCACCGTGCAATGTATATCGATGTGTAAGCAATGTGTGGCTTTGTTCCGCAAGTGCAGTAAACAAACAAAACAAGCATAAATTGGCGCAGTAGAAAAGTAATCCGCAGACCAGTAAATACACGTCTACATATTATTATGTAAGTTATCATAAAATATGTGTAGAGACACATAAAGGATCAACGATTATTCCAGATCATTTAAACAAAACTAAGTGTTATTGAGAACTATAAAATTAATTTAAATTAATTAAATAAAATTAAATTAGTTCTTATTTAACCCCTTTAGAAACTGATTTTTCTCAAATCTCTTCTCCCATGATACATCATCATTAAATGATCTTTCAATTCTGTCCACTTCTCCACTTGATTTCGCACTAATCTTTATGACTATATTTGATTTCCAATAATATATTTCTCCTTCGACTTCCAATCAGTTTCATTCTAAAACACAAAACTCATGCACTCATATTTTAAGTTTTTGTTGCATCATTTAACAACAATGTGAGAAACAAACACACTAGGATAAGACTATACAAAAATAAATTTAACTTTCCTAAAAGCTCTTTACTTGCGGTGATTGGCAATCTTTTCCAATATATATTGTTAAGACTGGGGATATTATACACACGTTTTCTCGAACGTGCATCCACGAAAGCGTCACAATATACTTGAAAACCGTTCAGCTTTATAAAAGATTTTCTAAAAAATACTTTTTACACGCCCTGATTGGCAATTTCCTTTCAATACATACTGATAAGACTTCAGAGTGCTTCCTACACAGATTACTCGGACTCCGTCTAAGCAAGATGGGTCGCATTGAAAGTCCAAAGAGTTCTACTAAAGAGACTCTGCCCTAGGCTGAGACATCCGATATAGACGGACGTCCTCTTTTCAAAGAGCTCAAATCTCGCAGATAAAATCCTTTGACGATGAATTTCGTTTTTACTTTGAGCACTTTTAACTCAATTAAAATAGCAATTAGTTTTTTGACTTTTGTATGAAGCGCTAACGAGTTTTTTTTTTGTAAACCATCCACGAGCTCAAGTGAATAAAGTGAGCTCAGTGATCAAACATCAAAGCCAGACAGAAACTAGACTAGCTCCTCCCTTCAAGGCTGAATGTAACGTCGTTAGCTGGGTGAAATGATATGTTTGAGCTACAATTGGTTGCGTTAGGAGGGGCTACAGGGACTAAATCAGAAACTGCAAAACGATACACTTGAAAGTAGTGCACAGAAAATGTGAACAACAATAGAAAAATGTATATTGTTTTATAAAGGTTAGGACACTGGAGATCAAGACACTTAAGAGAAGGTCGTATCTTATGATTGATGCTATTGTGTTTAGGGTTACGTCTGGTTTTTGTTTGTTTAAATACTAATACGTATTAGGAATCAGAGTAAACTAAAAATATAAATGAGTAAGAAGAATTTGAGACGAGAAACGCTAATCCATTTACAACTTAAGGCGCTCAAAAAAACGCTAAGCACTAATTACAAAATGTTGTTTAAAATAGGTCAACCACAGGGTAAGCAGTAGCCTGTGATGGCTATAGTTTGCTTAGAAAGCTGATGCTACATCTATTGAACACATACCGAGTACTGGCATAATTATTACGAGCACCATATACATAAACACAAGTTAAACAATTCAGTAATATAATGATGCATTTATAAATACGTTATTAAAATATTTGCAAAAATATAAGACGTTAAGCCCAAATATCCTTCCTTCCTTATTAAAATACGAATTGAGAATAACGTACATGCATAAGTTGGAAGAAGAAGAAACTTTTGCATATATGAAGAAGAGATATTAGAATAATAATAGCATATGATAAATAATCAAGATACTTGAGAAGTATAAAGCCTTCGAGCTGCTCTAAATTAGAACACCTTTCAAAACAAGAACACAATCTTAGGAGTTCTAGAAACTGCAATGTTTTATAAAGAACTATGCGCCCTGAATACACCAAGGTATGTAATCATTCCATAGACAAAGACGTGAGTTTCTACTAGACTAGAGGACGACCTATTAAGCAATCCGTAAACTAATTCAGACATCTGCACTGTACTTCTTCTTCTTCTTCTTCAATTTGTCACGGTGAAAAGTTTGTGCACTACTTCAAATTACACTTGAGATAAAGAGTCTCTGGTTTCATATACATAAAGAGAGAGAAGAACTAGGCGAATGTTCATGCATCAGTAGGAACCCGTCAACTAGAATTAACACACACATTGCAGCACTCAAGTGACAATCATGCAGAGATAGAAGTAACGGTTGCAAAGAAGTAAGAAAGTAGAAGTAGGTTAATGTGATGAACGGTGCAGATCATAACAGTGATTAAACTTGAAAAGCGTCATTTTGATGGTAGCGTTAATATATGTTTGTGTGTTCGGTATTCTACCATGAAAGGGAAGAAGAAAACAAGCCGGTGTTCGAACTCGGGTCTTTCACTTGTCGAGAGGATGAAATAAGCATTTTAGACCATGTGGTGACAGTCTAAGGTCTACGGAGCCCTAAGGTTTAGTCCTGAACAGAAATGAGTTTTTAACTTTTACCTGTCACATAAACATTGTTTTAAAATTAAACATTCCACTGATATTTGTTATCGAGAAGTAATAAATGACACAATAATTGTTTTCTGAGCTTATACCATTACGTACAACCACAACAACGGCCAGTTTAAACGGTTTGGGCTGAGGTTTAACTTTGGACATGACTTGAATCCATCAGTACGATACTGGTTTACATGTAAACGGTGTCTTTGGAGATATAACAACGAAACACATTGTCCCCTACTGAAAATCAGTTCTTGTAACGGAGTGGGTACACAAAAAATAACCAACAAATATATTGTATTTATTTAATAGTGATCAGTTGCCGTCAAAAAGTGAAGTCCTATACGCAAGTACCTTTACGACTGTTATACTAATCTTTCTAAATACGTAGATCAAACATCATGGTACGGCTATAACACACACTGCTGAACGAAATATCTCTTGGAGTAAACTTCAGCAGGCTTTATACATGGCCCGATCTGTAATCAGTTCGTTTGGCTAACGTCGATCGTGCCAATCACTTAAGGTAGGCAGGTGGGCGTGGCATCGCCTACAACCTGCAAGAAGGTCTTTATCAAAACCAAGGTAAAGTTCGTGTCACAGTGCATTCTGTTTTATTGGTTTATTACTTAATGATACATTATAAACGGGTTATTTTCTTTTCAATAGTGTTTAATTTTCTATTCAAACCACCTACCCTGAGTCATGGCTGGATAAATAGCATGTTAAAATAACAGTGACCCCCCCCCCCCTCTCTCCCGCCCACACAATCAGTATTAACTATAAGTTATATCCCACAACCACCATTTAAATAAATAATGGTCGGTATCATGATTTGCAACTAAATATTTATGTTTCCGGTAACTTGTTTTCACCGTGACAAGTTCACAACCACCAATCAGAAGATTTGAAATCAAGTCAGCTGACGCTCAAGATTAGTTAGAACTCATATGGGCGGGCATTACATAATTAATTTCAAAGATAAGCATACATTTTATATTTACTTATTATTTACTTTAATGATGAACATAATTGTTTTCGTGGATATAAAAAACAATTTGAATAAATAGATAGAGTCTACCCACCCAGTAACAAGACTGATTTTCACTGGAGGACTTCAATTTAAAGCGACTAAACCAACCCTGTAGGCTCCTAACACCATCGACGAGTGAACGATAACCATTCAAAGCTCTATATTTCAAATATGAAACTTATGAATCAGTACTGGACAGTGCGAACACCTGCGGACAAATGCCAGAACCAACAAGGCCGATTCAGAACAACTTTGAATTTATTTGAGTGCTTCCGTTTGATACCTTTATGGCATGTTGTGAATAACTAGAATCGATTCTGGGTTTGGTTTGTGTAATTTGTGGTGCGTATACACCAACCAACAAACAAAACATTACACCATGAGCGAATGCAAGGGTTCGATTGACCG
Organism: Isoperla grammatica; assembly: GCA_945910005.1. Lineage (NCBI taxonomy): Eukaryota > Metazoa > Arthropoda > Insecta > Plecoptera > Perlodidae > Isoperla > Isoperla grammatica. The sequence goes on along the minus strand of OX246741.1, from coordinate 15,042,980 downwards.
CTTTAAAACAAGCAAGAACAAAACTGAGTTTATCGTGGTGGAATCGTGCGAATGGTCAGCGGAATAACACAGAAGCGTCGCGCCCATAACTTTACATAACACTAAACGTGGCCCAAGCAAGAGTTGCGGTCACTGCCATGAGCAGTGAGGGTATACAGTAGATACGCATTGAATTATTCAGACACGCTAGGGCAACGGATGCACTAGGGAGGGCAGGGCAGGTCATCATTTCATCCCCATTTCGTCAATAATATGGAAACACTGTTAACGGGAACAGGAAATCATCTAAACAGATGTTTGAATTACGTGTTTGGGAAGACATTAAATTACAAGTTACATTCTTGAATAAAAAATAAAACAAATAAATAAATTCACATTTAGAGTCTACCCACTCAGTAACGAAACTGATTTGCAGTGGGCGACTTTAATTTAAAGCGACTAAACCAACCCTGTAGGCTACGAACACAATCGACGAGTGAGCGATAACCAATCAAAGATCGATATCATTATCAAAAATCATTGTCACTGATTAAAAATACTACATATGCACATAACAGCAGAAAATTCAAAAAGAATAAGACGGTTTGACATATTTCTTATACACTTAATTGATGATTTTTAAAACATTGAACAGTAGTTTAATAGTTTTAGCTATTAACTCTTGTAAACAAAATATATTAAAACAGGAAGTTAACAATTTCCCTTTATGACAAAGGAAAATCCTATGAAGATCTTCAGACAAAGTATCCGGAGAAAATAACCATCATTCATAGTCAATTCATAATAAATAATAATTCATTGTCAACCGGATTAAAAGTTCAGTGTTATAACATTGTACCCCCTCGTTCGCGGCATAAAACATTAAAAAATATGCCTCATTGAATATGGACAAATAAAATAATGCCAGTTAAAATGTAACGTCACACGTCAAACTGACGGCTCGGTTGCTCCATTTGGATCTGAAAAATAGAACGACCTCAGGTGCAACTACGAAAAACAATATCAATTTCCGTCAATTGTCAATTACCCATGATCCAAGTAACGGTAGAGGTACAGTACGGTAGTTGCACATAGCAATGACACACCTTGTATTTCTAATCAACATCAAATAATTGAAATAACAGAGGATTACAGTAATGTCGATATGACTTTCATGTAACGAGAAACGTCAATCATGCAAATAAAAATAAATAAATTGACAGGTGAATAAGTCGCCGTGTTTAATTCAATGCTTCATTGGAAACAAAACATGTATTCATGTTCTTCTTTTTTAGTTGAGAGAGTGGTTGAATGGATGGTCTAGTGGCCGTTCACAAACAAATCATGTAATCATCTTCTTTTTCTTTAGTTGAGAGAGTGGTTGAATGGATGGTCTAGCGGCCAGCTTGTCATTGGTCACAAACAAAACATGTATTCATCTTCTTCTTTAGTTGAGAGAGTGGTTGAATGGATGGTGTAGCGGCCAGCTTGTCATTGGTCACAAACAAAACATGTATTCATCTTCTTCTTCTTCTTTAGTTGAGAGAGTGGTTGAATGGATGGTCTAGCGGCCAGCTTGTCATTGGTCACCAACAAAACATGTATTCATCTTCTTCTTCTTAAGTTGAGAGAGTGGTTGAATGGATAGTCTAGCGGCCAGCTTGTCATTGGTCACAAACAAAACATGTGTTCATCTTCTTCTTCTTCTTCTTTAGTTGAGAGAGTGGTTGAATGGATGGTCTAGCGGCCAGCTTGTCATTTGTCACAAACAAAACATGTATTCATCTTCTTTTTCTTCTTTAGTTGAGAGAGTGGTTGAATGTATGGTCTAGCGGCCAGCTTGTCATTGGTCAAAAACAAAACATGTATTCATCTTCTTCTTCCTTAGTTGAGAGAGTGGTTAAATGTATGGTCTAGCGGCCAGCTTGTCATTGGTCACAAACAAAACATGTATTCATCTTCTTCTTCTTTAGTTGAGAGAGTGGTTAAATGGATGGTCTAGCGGCCAGCTTATCATTGGTCACAAACACACCTGATAGTATACCTACTGACTCACAAGACTAACTTCTGTCAGTAGGTATTGATCAACGAAAAAACAAATGTATTGTAATTCATATTGATTGTAATAATGTGGTAATTGAATAAAATTGAATTGAATTGAATTGAATTGAATGACTTCTTCTTTAGTTGAGAGAGTGGTTGAATGGATGGTCTAGCGGCCAGCTTGTCATTGGTCGGTGCGAGTGACAGTTCTTCGCTTACAGCTGTGTGTTCTTTCAATGCCACATGACGAGGTTCACACGGTTTCTCTTCCGTCCTGGTGACGTCACGCGTACCATCTACCTCAATCCGGCTGCACGCCTGCCAACCATTATGCTGAGGAAATTGGATTTTTTTTTCAAATTTGAAGCAAAGTTGAAATCAGAGGACGGAAATTACGTTGCGCGCTACCCAATACGTTTTCTAATACAAATTAAATAGACCGAATATCTACTTTGGATGAACTTGCAGTATTGCTTGCTATATATAGACGGCGAAACGGTGACGCGATTTCGAAGATATCATGAATAGAAAACGAAAACGTTATCTAAATATAGATTTAGATATGAACGAACGTGATTTTGTTTTTCAGATGGGATATAATAACCACAGATTGCGTATTTTATAAAAAGATACACAGGTAATCCAACTATGTAGATTCTAAATACAAACATTCGCAATTAACAGGTTAGATTATTTGGACATGATCATCTTAAAATGTCAGTGAATAGGAATAAGTTTAATTTTCGAGTATAGCGAGGTTTTTGTATCGTGTACCTTGTAATTGATACATTATCAAGCCACAACATTATAATTTAAGGTGGAATCCCGCCTTAATCCGATAGTAAGCAGTAGGTAGTATTCACATCTTCCGGTAAACCAATGATGGTGTTTATAATGGGTCTCTCCGTGAGAACTTATAAGATAAGATAAGATAAGATAAGATAAGATAAGATAAGATAAGATAAGATAAGATAAGCCTGTGTTAATTCATTTTCTTCACCAGCTATTATTGACGTACATACACTTACAGCTTATTATTACTATCAATTAAATATACATATACTTACAATTTATTTTTAGCATCAATTATTATTTATAATTGTACAATTGACATTCAAATACATATCTTATAGCTTCTGATTAAAATTTAAAAAAGTTTTTTATTTTAATATTTTTTATATGTCAAGGCAATTTGTCAAACATTCTTAATCCAACATGAAATATGGATTTTTGTGTTGCAGCTATGTAAGTGTTGATCTTGGCTAGTTTTGATAGAAACCACTAGACGTGCTCACGTGATGTAGTTGTGCTCGCAAAGCAGTTCGATGTTCTGCCGGACAATACGATGCCGCAGGGCAAACTCAAACAAACACAAAGTTTGCTGCAACTAGTTATATCGAGAGAATTGCTATAGTCTGCTGTAGACAACGCAACGTCTGGCTACAAACTTTACTCCACAACTGCTCTATCATAAACCCAAAGTTTGTCCATAATAAAATTGTATTTTAGATACAGGCTAGACCGAATCGTACGTTGTAAAGAATCCCAACTCAAAACAGAAACAACCGTATTTCTACTTTGGACATCAATTTTTTTTACGAAAGAGTAAATAAAATGTCTACATCAAAGAAAATTTAAATTTGACTCTTACAAATATAACATTCTGTATGTACATGTATTCTCTACAAATATTTCTCTCTCAAAATGTCCTCAATAATTCTCAAAACTAATTCCGCATTCGTACTAATTTAATAATAACAAACAGCATTTTAAAACATCCCATGGTTAATAATACAACTGTTATTTTCATATACAGCCACATAATATAACAAAACAATTACGTAGATAATCCTGATTAGTACAAATTACGTTATCATAAATTAAATTACACCAAACGAAAATTAAACAGAATTAGTCAGTAATCCGAATTGTTTCTATACGAATACACATACACACATAATGAGCTTTCATCAAACTAAACTAAACCTTGTGAGCTTTATTGTGTCTGACACTTCAAGCTTACGGCAAAGCACAGTATGATTAGTTTCCATCAAAGAGAGAACACAACACGCTCTAATCTCTAGTTTCGCCTGTAATTATTTACCATACACATCCAGTATAACAGTTTCCTTTGTAATAATGAAATATGAAATACTGTAGTTATTGCTTGTGACACATAATACGTTGATAGACAGTTGGGTGTTTAACCAACTAGGTGCGACAAGAGACGGGTGTCCCAGTTTCGTCACTGGATTCAGCTAACGTATTCCAATTAAATAACACAGCGGGGAAGCGGGTTATGCATTAGACAAGCGTCTACGGTAACTTAAAGAGAGGCCAGTACAATAATTAACACATGGAAGGGAACGTTGAGTAGTGTCACGTGTTAGGTGAACCATTTGCTGCCAACGACGGGATTACTATTGACCAACATTAGACCACAAATTCAAATCGGGAAATGAATTTAATAACGAAAGTTTTTGGTGAGCAATATGAGGGATTTATTGAAATGTTTTACCTTCCTTGCTTCTTTTATGCTTCCTTACTTGTCACTTGATTAACATTCTTCTTTATACTTTTTGGGGGAAACATTATTGTTTTCGATTTTGTAGGCAGTTTGTTTACATGTTATTGCTTATAGCGTTCTCATTGAGTTTTAAAAGAGAAATATTTCTAACTTATCGGTGTTTTCATAACATGAGTCCATTTCTAATCATAATATTTGCCTTTTTTTTGCTATATGGTATTGAAGACTCGTATGTATCCAATATGTTTAAAATAATTGTTCTTTTGTGGACATTGTGTAATACGTAGTTATTTGAAAAGAGTGAATTAGATTTTAATGTTCTTCGAAAATCGTTTTGTAACTAAACTGAATAGATGTAAATAAAAACATATAGGTATAGATCTACAGAAATATGTTGTGATTCACAAGTACATACATATATTAGCAAGTGTGTGCAATAGACACATAACAATGATATCTCACTCTACTCTTTTCCAGTTTTAGATTCATTAAATACTGAAAAACTAGTCCTACTCCAATAACTGTCACTAGGATACGATGTAAACTAGAAACGAATAAGAAAAAGTATCGACATAAAAGACGAGTGCTGATTGGCCAATTACTAATAACGACCTCTTTCCACGGGCTCTAAACCTTCTTTATTGTGTCCTAACTCTTTACACGAGCTCAGGTCACATGAGCCACATGTGACCCCCACGGAGATACTCTACAAGCTGTGACTGTGTTTTTGGTGTCCCTGAAGAGATGGTGAGTACGTGACCGTGTGTACACGAAACACACTCTACAGTGCAATAACTGAACTGGCCGCCGGGACGTGACGTGGCGTAGAGTGCATCCACTCACACGATAAGAAGAAGACTGACGTATCCATGGAAACTACCACAAAAGGAATGAAGTAAACCATAGCACAGAATAAAACTTGGAGGAATCAAACTTTTTCCAGAAAAAACTACAGATATTTTTAAAATGAAGCAATTTTGACAAAATAATCTTTACCATAACATTTTGTATTCGTTATACTTAGGTCATGTATTTCAATGTCCAGTTAAAGTGTCAAGTCAACCACCGAAGTCATACGATCATAGTTGACTATCACAACAAATAATCAAAATCAAAATTAAACTGCCTGGTAAGCCTACTTTGGTGCATTTCTATCGGTCGTTGTCATGATGATATCAATTTAACTTCAGAATAAATTTTAACTGGACATTGAAATACTAGCCCTTAACCACATAATTACTAATGTGATTTAATGGATACCATCGATGCCCTGGTAACTATGTACATTGTGAATATGTTGAATGCTTATCATGTGCCTAATCGTGAAATTATTAATTATTAAAAGTTGGTTGAATTTCCTTTCTAGACATAACATCCATTATAAAACTACTTTTCAACATTTTCAATGTTTTTTTTTTTTAGCAAAGTTAGATTTAATTACAAATTGTACCTTAACTATATAACACTTCACAGTTGAACGGTTGGTGCACAAGGTCCTGTGACGCCACACGTAGCCTACGGTCTACGCTTTGTGGTTTAACCCCCCCCCCCCACGCCTGTCAGAGTCACGTTCCACCTAGAGCGGTAACCAGGTAACTAAACCGAACAGTCACTCAGCAAACAGTACTCTCCGACACAATGTAGCCACTATTTGCTTGCGTTAGCTAGTTACACACAAAACGATAAACTGCCATGTGCAAACCTAATTGGCAAGTTATTGACATGACTAATATAACACAATAGTCTGAAGGCGACGTGATCGAGTATGACTGAACGATTGGGAAACAGTCCAGATAGATAGATAGATAGATAGATAGATAGATAGATAGACATCGATATCGACAGTCTGGGTCGTGTCTGAGAATGTTAGTCGGAGGTCAAGGTACATAACTCACCTAGCGGGGGCTCTTCAAACTACCGAACCTCCGCTGAGGGATTCACCGGCCTTGGACAGGTGTTGAGCGTGTTTTCAAGGTCAAAACCAAAGAAATTGGAATAGTTATCATAAGATTTATCACTTAAAGACAAACAATATCATTAATGTTCCGTTTCAGGTTGAAGACTAAACGAACCGTTTCCGTTTTTAAAATAAGATTTAGGTAGATCAATAAAACACCTTACATCCATGTGTTATTAAACAAATCTGATCTGCGAAGAACAAATTCCTACTAACCGTTTAAGGTTATTAAATTATCATGAATAATCAAGATGAAAACTGTACGCAAAATGTTTCGAGACAAAATATGTTCGCTCGAAAGACGAATAAAGATTACGGTTGTGTATTCAATGTTGTCAGGACATGATTATAAACATATGCCAGTTAACCGCATTCAGTTATCATTAAAAAATACAGGTCGGACACATTTTAAAATACTCCGACAAATGTCAAATCCTTCACAAAATGGTTTGTTTTATCAAAAATGATGTTTACCATATGTTTTTACAAATGGCTTATTTCGTTGCATTTGTAAACATACGGCACGTCAAGATTAATAATGTCAGATGTGCTTCAACAGACATAACATGACCGTTATACGTAAAAAGCAAAGTTTAGGACCGTCTGCGTTGTTCGGTAATGAACCTTCCAAATAACAGCAACGGGTGCCTACATGGGTTTATTCGCATAACATACGAGATACGCGCGGTCCTATCGGGGGCCACAATCACAGTATAATCCGAATTAATCGGCTATCGACAGCTCCGCCGAGACTCGCATGATTCCATCGCCAGCCAATAGGAAGCGCTCGTGATGTTAATGTAAATATACATTCAGCGTTATCAGCAGAGTGCAACTGGCTATAGGTTGAGAACATTGCCACCATTACTTCGTGTATAGTACGTGGCTAGTCAACATGAGAGCGGCTATCGTAGCTGAGTCGGCTGAACGTTAGAACGAAATGTTGGCCATCACCCTAGTTTGTAATCTTAGCTATCACGAAGCATACAACATATGTTAACGACTTAAGCATATGATGTTCATACAATATAACAAAAAGGGTTTGGTAGAAAAGAGCACAGCTCCAGACAAAACATTACAGAAAAAAAAAAATTAAACAAAATTTTTGTTTACAAAAAAATGATTACAGATAAAAAGTTGGAAAGTGAGCAAGACCACGATTAATGATGAGTAAAACGCACGAGAGCCCACTTTGCGGGCACCGGTCACCACGAGGAGGGACCCACGTCGACCGGTAGGCCTGCTTCGTATAACCTAAGTGGCTAGTCAACATGAGACCTAGTGAGCCAACTGACAACTGAGCCTGGATTCTCAAAGATGCCTAACTCTAAGTTGTTGTCCGAAGTTAGGCAAATCCTAACCTAGATAAATCAAGATAAATCATCTCTGGATGTTACTACACATTCACAAATTAAATTGTTATATTTTACTATATTTTATCTTTATGACATTGCAAAACGATATATGCGTGATTTATATCACTAAGATTTGCCTAAACTAGGACGTTTAGCACTTAAACACATTTGTGAATCTGGACCCTGAAATGCTGCCTCTCACAAAGTATACATATCAACGGACGCATGTATATGTAGTTCAAACAATACAGACAACGGCAATGGAGATTTTTATCTACACGTTCACTTTCCGAGTGTTTTCAGACAGAAGAAACCTCTACTGAAATAACAGCACATCAGCGCGTTACTTTGAATGGGTTCCCATTTAGGTGATGTTATGGTGATTAAACAAGAGACGAACAACAGATTAAGGCAGCGAAATACTGTTTCATTAACAGGAGGACATTAGGGTGAAAAATTATAATATTATTCAAGTAATCTACGCGTATAAAACGTCGGGTGAAACAATAGTGCGAGTGTTATGGAGGAGATTCGTCTGCAAAAATACGAACCTCGGTGAAATTCTGTATTGTTATTTTGGCGCATTATTATGTAATATGGTGTTACACGTGGGTAAAGATGACGAGAGTACGGATTAAATGTTATTAGAGTAATTGAGATGAACCGCAGTAAAAATGATTGATGAGTGTGGGCTTCGTGTGTGGTAGAATGAGGTAGCCGATCGGCGTGCTAGGGTTAAACGGTTCTGGCTGGAAGTTCGAAGGAAAACTCCATGGGGCAGGGACAGGAGTTGGGATGGTGACCGCCTGTCCATGGATATTCCTAGATGTTCTCCGAGTCCTAAATAATATGAAACACATTATTATTACCATTGTATAGTTTTTACATAGGGAAATAGTTGAGAAAAGTTTTCTAAAAAGGAAGGATCATTTAACTGGACACGAAAAAATACTAAATTATGTGATTGAGGTAGCAAAAAGACTAAGTTGTAATCTGTAGAACAGATTCAATTTATCACCATTTTATTCCAATATACCAATCGAATACACCCAATACAAAAAAAATATATTAATTACGGATATGGCCAAATAAAATCGACATGAAAATCCTCCCATGAATTAAAAAAAAATATAATTGTGACTTGTACGTGGTTGTACCAGTGATGTTATGCTTTACAAAGAAAGCTTTATACAACTGATTTGTCAGGTCTTGAATACGACGTAGACCCGATTGGCTTTCGGAGAACAGTTCGGCCGGTTAAATTTACTTTAAAATAGTTTTAAATTGTTCCAAAAGAAATTCAAAATAAGCCATCCTATACAGAATTTACTGCACTTTCTTACGAATAGTTTTCTGTTCCAATAAATGCCACCGTTTTGCAGATGTGAAAGACGTCCAGCATCATCACATTACAAAAGGTAATTGAGAACATCTGAAAAACGGAAAAATTGTTTGGAACAAAGAAACATTCACAAGAATAAGCACTAAATTCTCTACATGGTGACATATTTTGATTTACATTTGGGACAATTTTCACACATTTTAAAGAAATTGTAACAGACCAAAATCGCAGGCTATGTGAACGTAAAGCCTTAACAACCGGTACGCAGTTTACCCTCCTTACATTTTCATCACAGGATCACAATTAGCACCGCTGTAAAAACGAGCAACGTACAACTCCGAAACACAAAAACGACTCTGCCGAGTCACAGATAACGAATGAATGACATTACCTAGTGAAAGTCGAACAAACAGACGCCGGTCGTAGTCCTGGGTAATCAGGACGTGTTTAATTTGCGCTAAACGACGGAGGTTATAAAGAGTTCTTTGAGTTTAGACCCGTGACGCCCACGGAAAACATTTAAGGATTCCTAATTAGTTTGACTAATCTAACCCCCCCCCCCTAGCCCCCCCCCCCTCCCACCCAATGCCTCAAGGTAAAGAAACCGTAACATTTTACATCGTCTACCGGCGAACGCAAGCAACAAGGGACAAGGAGTGCGCAGATGCCTATTTTGAATTTATATACTTTTTTAATCTGTTTCGTTACAGTAGTTTTGTTTGATTATACAAAAGTACAATATGTGTTTGTTTTTTATTCGGTTATAATTGTGTTCATTTTGTATTGTACTGATGTATACTGATAACTAGGCTGTAACTGACATACTGATAAACTACGGGGAAAAATAACACAATATTGGATAAGACGTTGACTTTATCCGTCTAACGAAAAAGTAAGCACAAATGTGTCCAAAAACATACACAATATCAGCAAAAGCAAAAATTAAATTATATAACGTTACTAAAACGATGTCATTTGATTTGCAATTTTTGATTTGTCAATTTCGGAAATGCTGTTTAAAGTAAAACCAAAACTAAATGTCACGTACTCAGGCAAAAATAGAAACTAATCCTAACGAAGGCCGCAACCATATCGAATGTCACTAATGGCTTTTCCAGAATTTCCATCTCCAATGGCGATTGCGAGGTAGTCAAATAGCCCATAAACCTGTAGCACCTTCAATTAGAGAGATGAGCCGGGCATATTTAGCGCGTCGACAGAACCATCCACTTTCAAGATGACGCACATCCAAACCCACCCTCGACCTTCACAGCAGGGGTTGAAACTCGCTAATGAGAAATTATACACTGTAATATTTATTAACGTGCGAGAGTTGTTGAAGATTATGAGTGAACAACAATAAAATCTTCACTACCGTAATAAGTCGTAAAACCTAACGACCGCAAGTAACTGCCAGCGTGCTTAAGCGAGGGGAATAATATTTTCCTGTTTTTACGGCGCGATGCGTTCAAAATGGCGGTGTTTACCTGCAGCTGTGGAGTACAATCGTAAAGTTGGAAAGTTTTAACGATTCCAAAACAGATAATTTATTTGGGATTGGCAAGACTTCGGAAAGTTAAGTCATTCCGTTGCTTAAGGATAATGAATAAGACGTGCAGTATTTTTACCGAACGAGCTTGTTACAGTTCACTTATTGTAAAATATGTTTTATTCCTTTTACTCGTATTTTTCTGCCGATTTCACTACAAATAAATAGGCATGCTGTGGAAATAGGAACACCTTTACCCGATATTCAACCACATAAGTGGCCATTATTGCATTGTTAGACGCTTTTGTTACCCGTATAGTTATGTTCCGTGTGCTATAGAAGTTTCATCAAATCGACGTTAAGTTGTTTTTCGGCGTTTCACAACCAATTTCAGCAGCTTTATTACGCTAAACTACCATCATAAAACTGCCAGAAGGGGACGAAAAAACGACTGAACAAAGCACAAAGAACTAATAAGGAGATAATATTTTTATTTTTATTCTAGAAAATAATTCCGTGTCAATATATTAGTGACGTACAATCGACGTTTCCAACCTGATTTAAGGGACATTACCAACCTTATTATTAATAAAAATAATATATTTTAATTTACATAATAATCTACAATGTTCGTTCGTACGACCAGTAGTGTCATTGTGTTAACTGCCACTTCAAATTTTAGCCATCCATTTTTGTATGTGGTTTAAATTGTAATTCTATGAAAGCATACGACACAAATTTATGAAAGGATTGCAATGTTTCACTAGCAGGGGTCACAAGTAAAAAATAACTAACCAGATATTGCTTGTTAAACATCTTAACACCTCTTTCAGTTTCGAATATATATAAATTGACAATAGGCTTTATAAATTTGAATAACAAATTTCAAAACGTTTAAAAGATTTCCATGTCAAAGTGTATAAGAAACTCACGTGATGCAAAAGGTTGAAGATGAAACACATCGTTTAGCTATTTAGCTACGAAATTATATTAGGGTCATGTAAAGAGATATTTTGCATATTGATGATTAAATCATGAAAATGTTCTCAAAAAATTAATGATCGAGATGACAAAGAGGAAAGTAAACGTGATGTCTACAAACGAGTCTAGTGAAGCGTTTGACAGCGGTATTGGCTACAAAACTGTGACGTCATCCGAAGAACCGACACGTTCCATATAAATACCCGTTGATTGTATATTTGAAATAAACCACAGCAAACGTTTCACATTCCCGGATATGAGAAATGTTAATTTCCTGTCACAATCAGATACGGATTCGAATTCCATCTACGAGACACGGGTAAAATTGAGTTCGCTCAATGATGTAGATAGGCTGTATCATCCCGTCAACGAGTAACCAATCACAAGCGGGTAAATGAGCGAGAAGTTCGCCCAGACTCACACCTGATGCACTTAGAACCGACATGAAAAATGGATTGGATCAAGGAAAACGCTACAGGTTAACCACCACGCAAACAAATAATTACCTGTTAATCACTCATATTTCACTCACTCGTAGGGCGCCTGACGTTTTCATTTTCACAATGAAATGCCTACCGGAAACCTTGTTTATATTTACGACCTAAGGTTCTTTTCATTGTACGCTTCTGACTCACAACGTTTGGTAAATCAAATCAAACAACAAACATACAAACTTCTACAGAATTTTAGGAATATTTCCTGAACTATAAAAAACCTTCACAAGGGTAAATCAAATCATAAATCATCCACCTCTAGATATTCATATCCTTATATGTTTCAACGTTCATACGTATATACAACTTGCTAAACTGTTATATCACTTATAAACTCCTTCGTTAGTAACTACGAAAATCTTATCACTGCAAACTTTTCTCTATAAAAGTATTGCATGAAACTGGTACTGCCTGGATACAGCAACAAAATTAAAATATCTACCAACAGTTTCGAACGAGAACGATTGAACTAGAATAAGAAGAGGAAAACGTATAGTGAATATAGACAGTTCCAATGATCCAGGAAAGCTGCGTTTCGATTGTCCTAATTTAGAATTTCGACCCTACGCCCAAAGCCCGAAACCATTGCAAACAATACACGAGTTTGCGGTGTAGAACATTGTAAACTGCACAGACAGACCACAGACATGAGATATACTGCACATTGGACCATTAGTCGTCGGTTGATTTACTGCACTTTGTGGATTGTAATTTAATAGTGATCCATTCGCAATCAACTACTGGAAAACAAGCAATTACATAGAGTAATATACACTGAAATCGTTTACTGACTGTGACTGAAAATATATAGCGATACTGCACACAATAAATAAAATAGTGAAAACGAGTACATTTTGAATTCAGTTTGTTTTGCTTATCGACTGAGTGGAAAACATTAAATGAAAATGGACTATTTTCACTCATTCGGAGCTGGTGTTCGCTCTTTTATTTTACAGTGAGACTATAATAGACTACTGTTAACAAGGCCAGAATGTACTAAACTTGGTGATGATTCTGATATAGCTTTCTAGTTCTATCTTTTGTGGAGAGTGTAATGGTAACAAAATCTCTTAAACTCGATAATGCACATAAATGTACCTTTTATATTGTCGGTCGTAATATTATGCTGTTTGAAATAAAACTTTCAATTAACAAAATAGTAATTATTAGAATTCGTTTTGTTTTCCACTTTAAAAAACGGATTATTGGCTTTGCCTGCAATTTTATAAAATAACTGTCTTTTGGGTTTAATTAAAATGAGAAAAAAATTGCAAAAAAACAAAGGTACAATATGAATGTTATTCTCAATACGTACTGGCCGGTTCTATGGATCTTTGTAGCCCTTTAACAAACACCCGTTTTCCTGATTTAGCATCTCTAAAACAATAAGTATCCATATCGTAAGGTGCAACATGACAATGTAAAGGCAATAACTAAGAAATGTCATCTCGTAAGGTTTAAGCATAACCATCTTTAAAACGACATCAAACAGTGCGGGTCCGACGCCTACTCGTGCTACACCACTTGACTTCTAAACAAACAGGTTAAATAGCGGTCATCACACGAGATGGAACATTCTCCCACTTGACGCGGTTAAAAGCCACTCTCATTGTGTTTTTAATTAGAAAAACGATCAAATTACGTCTCTGGGCAACATTTTGAAGTGACACAAATGACGACGCACTTTGTGGTGAGTGAAAACAAAGCAAGGGGCAGCAAGCAACCCCTAGAGGTAGAAGATGATACTGCAAGGTGGTGTGAAACTAGACCAGCCAAACCGCACACCCCTCCTCCCTTCGTTTTTGAAGTATAAATGCTTTATTTTATAAACAACAAGAGTACATTTTATATTTACAGAATTCCTGAGCATAGCCAGCGGTACTTTCAAACAAAAAATCTATTTCCGACAATGATTGGTGATACATAAAAATAACCTAATGTAGACATGAAAAAAAAAAATTATGTAAAAAGCCCTCTTTCTCCTTTCATGTGGTCATTAAAAAAGATACTACAAGGTGGTGTGAAACTAGACGAGTCCAACTTAACAATTTTATAAGGACATTGAGGAAGATACTACAACATGGTGTGAAACTAGATGAGCCCAACCACACCCCTTTTTGAGAACATTGGAGAAGATACTACAAGGTGTGTGAAACTAGACGAGCCCAACCCTTCTTGCGGACATTTGAGGAAGTTGCTACAACACAAATACATACAATATACTGCCTGCGTAAACGAAAATATATAACGCACATGTAACGCTTTTGTTTAAAACATAAATATGATAGTTTAATTATTAGGTATAGTAGGTAGTCCAGAAGTAAAAGGCTCTAACCTGACATGAATAAAAAGGTATCGTTACCGTATGCTAGCGTGCTGCAATTCAAAGCATTTTCTATCACAATCAGTCACGTCCACTAATTAAAAAACACCCATTGTTTCTTTGTAGGTAAGAAGAAAATTAAACAATAGAATGTGTTCATGGCTACAGAGGGATATTTGTGCCATATACACTGAGTACTGACCTTAATACGGGTGGGTGGGTAAATTTCAATAAATACAATGCAATATAATACAATGGGTTGCATTATAACTGTATTTCATGGTGAAACAATGTAAAATTATCAACCTTTGCAGAAATGTAAAGAAATCATAGCTAAAAAAGTAGACTACCCGTTACATAAATGAGATGAATGATTCATCGAACAATTAAACGTTTTTACAGATTTTATTGAAAATTATACTATAGGGTCAATGTGTAACACGAAATTACAAGATAAAGTGCCCAACGCTTCTTGATCGGTAATTTAAAAGTAAGATTATTAATAATAACCACTCGGAAATAACATTTTGCGGATTATAGCCGAATTTTTATATTTAAGGTAGTCGTGCTTACTGCTGAAAGTAAAAATAAAAACAGACCACTGATGTATACTGTGGACGCTTTAATACCAAGCTGTCACAAACATACTGGTAATTATATAACCAATGCTTTTAATAATTCGTTTACATTCAGGAATAAAAGTTATTCGTTATTTTGACAAACTCTAGTGATATTTTAGCTAATTAACTCGAGGCTGATTCAATAACAGATATTCAACTGTGTAAAACATACATACAAACTTTATTTGAAACAAAATGAGTTGATGCAGTAAAGCTTACATGCACGGAAAGCAACATTATAACAATTCAAACATTTTGAAAATGTATTTTAATTCCATCCATTAACTTATTTCGTACGTTTCCACAACGTATTGTTAACGCATTACTACTTGTTAGTTTCTACCTCGTCGGAAATAACGAAGTCCTTAATCTACCACTATAGTTTCCAAAAAATAACCATATATCGTGAACACGTTTCATAGTAGAGATGCATAAACAAAAACGAGCGAAAGTTCTCAAAATTTCACCAAACGTAGCAAATGGAAGACATATATATAACATGTATTAAGTGTATGTAAACATCGAGACGTGTGACTTATCAATGTTCATAGCATTCGTGCAGAAAAGATAAAAATAAAAATTTAACACGAAACCCGGCACCTCCACCAAAAATAAGAATTTTTTCTCAAATCGCTCCCATTGTCGATTCAATGATTAGTAAACAAAGTCGATCATTATAAATGTCGTACAAGTAATCTGGTGGAATGTTTAAACTGATAGAATGAAATCTGTTGTTTCGAATATACATATATCCTCAATTATGGGCAATATGGCAATTATTTTCAGTTATTTACATACCGTATCGGTAAACCCATACTTGCTCAATGATACAAATCCGATATGTAAGAAGGAACTTTAAGTTTATAGTCGACACACAATTAGTTAAACGCGGCACCGGATGATGCTAACAAATAAATGGGACATTACATTCACCAAATATATTTTCCATTAATTTAGTAGGTATACTCTAAAAAAATATGAAATTAGTTACAAGTAAGTAAATGTAAATGGTTGACGCCACTTGACACCTACTCGTAATCTAGATACAAAATAACTAGTGCTGTATTAATTGCTAATAGGAATGAAAAAATATCTGCAACCCAATACACGTCTTTTAGTGGTTGACCTAACGAACTAAAAGTAGCTCGTATACTGAACTACAACTAAACCGGTGCTATTTGATTATAAATTTCCTAATCTTACAGTTGGTCGATAGTGATTGTATTTCAAACGTTTAGGTAATAAAAAGAAAACAAGGATTGTGATGAAGTTTTGAAAGCCACCGTTTCACACAACGACCAACGGTCGTTGCACACGAGAACCCATCACGGGATTATCGTGTTTTAGTTATATCTCAAGAAGAAAGTTAAAGAAGAAAAAGAAAAAGATGAAGATATTTATCTCTGTAATTTCAACATATTGTATTAAAAAAAGAGTTTTAAATTGTAACAGACTCGGTTTTCACTTTTCACTTTCTTTCGATTCGAATAATAAAAACTACGCAAAGGACAAACAAACCGAAATGATCATTTTAATGCATAGTTTCTTAGGTTTTCATGTCGTTTCAATTCCAAAATTCCTATAAAATAAGCTCTTGAAACATAACAGAAAAATAATGCCTCGGTGTTCTCACATCGGCTGTAAAATTCAAATAGCGGTTTTTTAAAGCGTCACCCCCTAGGGTAAGGTTTGTTTTAGTTCTTCTGCTGCATCGAACAGGCAGCCTGGCCATGTGTTGGGTGTGTAGAGCGTGCGAGCTACGTCGCTTAGAGAATGGCGCGTCGTCTATCGATTAGAGGTCCGATGACGTCAGAAGGTCGTACACGCGACCACCATTCACTGGCCGAGCGAGGCCGAGTGCAGCCGAACAATAGAGGCCTCTGCGTTCGTCCGTTCGTTCCTTTCGTAAGAATTCCATCCGAAAAGATGAAAACACTTAGTTAGAAAAGAGAAATGGGGAACCACACCCGAAACAGTTAAAACAAGAAAAAGCAACCCCTAAATACTGACCTTGGGATATTTCTAAATTTAACTGTATAAATAATGTCCTATAAAGGAACCCAACGTTTCGATTGACCTTGTTGAAGGACGAGACAATCAATAAACCGCATGTAATAACGAAACTGATAGACAAAATGTTGTTTCTCGCTGATCTTTTTGGGTGGTTTCTGTTTTGAATGCGGAAGAGGGTTGCTACCCATTGGACGTTTGCCCTATCTTGCCCATGTTGTAAATAGATAAACGGCATTCAACGAATAACTCCCAGATGGGTAGAGAGGGAGAAAAAGAGAAAGAAATAAATGAAAGCGAAAAGTTGCTGAGATGTTGGGTTTCGCTTCCTAAAATGTACCATTGAATTGTCGATTCACCACTATAAAGTGATTTATAGATCACTTATACGAAATATCGCCAAAATGCATGTATGTAGGCCTACGTGTGAACTACACAAATCTGACGGGGCAGTCAATAATCTTCTAGAATGCAATGCAAAGGAAATGATTACGAAACTATTTTGTACGTACTTGTTTTATCAGTGATCTAGGCCTATATCTCATGGATAACTCAGAAAGTACCGAGTTTCAAATATTTTAAAATCAGTTCCTGGAGATAAAGTAGAAGTATTGAAACTTCTTCAAACATTTTAATTAACCATATTTTATGAAGGAGACATGATATCAGTCGGGGAGCCAGAAGGCAACAAGTTCAAAATCAGGGCAAAAATATAGTGTATTTACTGTTGTAAGCTTAAAGGTATATCGCGTAAAACTCATTATTTACATGGAAACTTTGAATGGGTATAGTAATTAGAAAGAAACAACAAGGTTGTATATCCTTCTATACCAATACCGTAGTCAGAAACTAAACTCGAGAATCTTGAATAGGAATAAAGTTACATCCATATCAATATTTCTGAAATTGCCTTTGAAGCATTTCCTACACAAAGTTACGAGATGTTGAATAGCCCTTAAAATGTTTCCTTGCGTCAGTGACACAACGTCAAGAGCGAAAATATGCTCTAAAAGACGAACAAAATTTCCAAACCATTCCATTTCCAAACTTATAAAAGGACCAATTTCCCCCATAGAAACCTCCATTGAAAACTCCTTTATCTCGTTTAAATACTTCCGCCCGGTCGCCTATTGATTCCACAATCCCCGTATATTCATTGTTCACGAACTAATTTCCGAAAATACTTCCCTTGATTTTAATGAAGCGAGCTGTGACCGATTACAGCGCGTCGGGTGGTCGCGGGACGAACTACCGTTGGGATTCTCGTACGTTAATACCCATACCGTGCGTCAGGCTCAATTACCAGTTGTCCCGCATCGTGCGTCAGGCTCAATTACCAGTTGTCCTACATCGTGCGTCAGGCTCAGTTATCAGTTGTCCCACATCGTGCGTCAGGCTCAATTACCAGTTGTCCCACATCGTGTGTCAGGCTCAATTACCAGTTGTCCCACACCGTGTGTCAAACTCAGTTACCAGTTGCCCCACACCGTGCGTCAGGCTCAATTACCAGTTGTCCCACACCGTGCGTCAGGCTCAATTACCAGTTGTCCTACATCGTGCGTCAGGCTCAGTTATCAGTTGTCCCACATCGTGCGTCAGGCTCAATTACCGGTTGTCCTACATCGTGTGTCAGACTCAATTACCAGTTGTCCTACATCGTGTGTCAGACTCAATTACCAGTTGTCCTACATCGTGTGTCAGGCTCAATTACCAGTTGTCCCACATCGTGTGTCAGGTTCAATTACCAGTTGTCCCACATCGTGTTTCAGACTCAATAACCAGTTGTCCCATATCGTGCGTCAGACTCAATTACCAGTTGTCCCACATCGTGTGTCAGGCTCAATTACCAGTTGTCCCACATCGTGTGTCAGGCTCCTGAAATATCCCCGGGTGGACAAGCGACGCTCGGGGACCTCGACCGGGCATAACAAGGAAGCCGCAGTTTTACTGTCTCTCTCAGATGATGGAGAAAAGAATTCATATGTCACGACGTCGGAAAGGGATGAAAAGAAGGGGTATATTATATGTGCTCGTGCTCCGCCATATCTCGTGAAGGGATGAAAAGGAGGGGTATATGATGTGCACATGTGCTCAGTCATATCAAAAAGTATTAAGTCTACCGTTGTGTAAGATCACCCTTGCGTAGACATACGAGCATGATCCGGCTTTATAGTTAAAACTGAGTTACAAAATGTCATATCGCGCATCGATGGGTTTTAAAAGGTAAAAATCTATGGACCGTTTCAAGTAACGTACATCGATAGATATTTTTTATCTACGGAACTGTGATGAGACATATAAACAGTGCTTTATTTTTTCATATTTCTTCTAGCGTACTAACGTGCGGGAGTTTTGTTTTGTTTTCATGATGATGTAAAAAGAGTTAAAGAAACGTTCATTGAACTGGCGCATGGAAATGTAAAAGGATTTAAATAACAGTTTTTTTTGCGGAATTAATCAAGTTGCACGGAAGTAATAAAAAAATACAAACCAATTTTTTTTTAAACTCGATTTTTAGCCGCAGTATTGCATTGATATTTGGCAAGAGTCAAATAACTTTAATGAACTAATACAACGAACACAGAACACCGTAGTAGTCACGTGCTAAACAGCACAATTATTGTAGAGATTGGAATTCCACACAATAACCAATTCAAAACAATTTAATGAATGAATGAATGAATGAATGAATGAATGAATGAATGAATGAATGAATGAATGAATGAATGAATGAATGAATGAATGACTTGATGAATGAATGAATGAATTGATGAATGAATGAATGAATTAATTAATTACAGAAATAGCAATTACAACATTTGAAAGTTTTTAAATTCAATGATTTGCTATAACAAAACGAAAATTCCGTAGAATTACTTTTTCCTAATCTTGAAAAATTCTTTAATAAAACATTGATATCTGCTTTATTGCGAGCTAACCAAATTGCTGTTAACATTATAACGCGACGCGAGCCGCGCACACGATTTCACAACAAAGCCAATCAGAGACTTTTCTCGCGTCGCATGACGTCAGCAGAAACAGTAGACGGCCACTGATTGGCTCAATCTCTGGCGCCGCAGCGTTGACGCCACGTTAGCAGAATTCAGCTTATAGCAGTGAATTATGTCGACATAGTAGCGATCTACGCGTATCATTCACTCGAACGATGTAAATTGTAATTTATAAACAGCATTTATACACTACTACTGCAACGAAATTGTGATCGCACATAAGAAATATGTGATATAAATATAAATATGACAAAGTTGATGGTATCAAGATGGTATTTAAAACTTAAAAACACGAGCGAAAACCGTCTAGACGTAAACATGACAACATTTTCTTTAATATTTGTTTCTATTTCGGTTTATCACCACCATTTTGTGGCCTCTGTATGTAGGGATCATAATTTACTTTTCACAATTCAATTTATTTCTGTTATATGTAAATTTCATATTTTATTTTTTCCTTTATTATATGTTATATAATTTTAACCTTATAACACATGTTTTTTTTTTCGTCTCTTTTCTGTTAGGTAGTTTGTTTTGTTAATGTGTAATATTTCGCTATTTAGCTTGTTCAGTGTTTTTCATATAATTTCTTTATAATTTTCTTGTTTTATTAATTCTATTGTCCTTGTTTTTAAAGCAGGTTTGTTACAATAATTACAAAAATAAAGATACATGGTATGTCTCCAGTTTGTTACAAACGAGCCAAAAGAATACTGTTCGTATTCTACGAAAAGAGAGTCAATAGATGAAGCAAAGCACCCCCACATATGTCTTCCGTAAGTGCCACCTCGACATAATCGAAGTCGACATAAAAAAAGTTTATTCCCTATATGATGAACTGGGCAACGATATTTCCAAGGAAACTGGCGATAATAGAGACTGGAGTCTCCCTCATTACGCAAGGTGCAGTGTATCATTCCAAAGCCCCCCCCCCCCCCCTACACACATCAAAAAGACACCGCTGTCAACATAAAGTTAATGGCTTTTCTGTTTGTCTTCCCCGAATGGGAAGTGGCAAGTCATTTATTTCCGGTGTCCATCTGTGATTCGGACGCGCGTAGTGCGAGACAATTTCCTTCTCTGGGCGGTGATGGTCAACGGGGGGGGGGGGGGGGGGGGGGTGAACCCCCGCTGTGACCTCAATATGTAGCGGCAGTAGCGCAGAAAGTGAAAACATTCTAGGACTCCGCAAATGAAATCAGGAAGAAACTTAACTAGATTTGTGTAATGAAATTATTCGAACTACTTCGCATCCAATCCAGACATAATAATATAATTGTGTCATACTTTTGGATTCCGAAACACGAAGTGAATAATGTGTTATTCACGTTTTCTTGAATTGCAATAAAAAAAAACGGATCGAAGAACGTTGATTGTAGAATTTTATTATTTAAACTGATTTCGATGCTTTTTATCCTTGAATTCAAGAAATTTGAATGGAACATCTATCTAGGCTATTAAGACCTTTGTATATAGCTCAAGATAAATCTAAATACATAATATAAACAACATTTGAGAAGCATAGTGGGCAATGGAAAGAGCCCTGTGAAAAGATAATAAAAAAGTAACTCCGCATATTGCAAGGTCGCATGTGAGTTGAATATCTGAGAGACAAAGGCAGATCTCAAATGTCTGTTATCTTTGCAGTACTCGTACCACCCTGGGTTAAATACCTCCGAAACAATTTCGGATCCTAGCGTCTCTTTTCGATAAGCCTCATACTTTCCTAAACACGACATACCAAAAAATCCTAATCATCCCCATCAAACAAACTAGACTCACAATACGATTCAAACCAAAGAAAAACGATCAATGAACGAAAAACGAAACTTGTCCAAACCACCATTCATATTAAAAAAAAAAAACATACCAGCATAGCGTCTAGCAGATAGAATACATAAACATTACACGGTAGAAATTAATTGGAATCACGATACTATTCCGTTGAAACGTTGAGAGTGTTATGTTTGTGACAATTGTGTGAGACACGCGATGCTAGGCGATACCGTCATGTGACCCGTGCGTGGCCTAGTGAACCTATTGCGGTGGGCAGCAGCGAGACAAGGGTGAAGCACTGATCGATACAACACGGACGATGAATGAGAAGAAGAAGAAGATTCATTCTAATCGACCAGAGCGCAGCACTGTAAGCGAACTTGACTTTACTTTAGGTCCAGTCTTACAATGTCCCAATAACTATTTATGGGTCGAATAGCTTGTTGTCTCCAAGGCAACCACCAATCAAAACCCTTGAAATTCTCCAAATAGCCAAAAATATTTTATAAAACATTAATACTATCAATAATATCACAAACATTTTATTTTGAGAAAAACACACAACGTTTACGATAATCGTCACACACAAAAATATATAAAATACAAACTAAGTAGATGAAAACTACAAGCAATTAGTATTACAAATTAATGAAAGGTTGTACACCAATGTTCTTGTTTCCGTAGATGTTCACTTCCCTTGTTAAAACTAGATAAAATGGAATACACTATGTATGGACATTACGTAGAGACTATCTGGGCTCGGAACACCCAACTCGCTTCTGCCACAATGCCATTCCAATCGATGACGCAATGTACTTGCATTAATTCAACTCTCTCTCTCTCTCTCTCTCTCTCTCTCTCTCTCTCTCTCTCTCTGCTGTATAATTGTGTCTCGTTAGGCTCTAACTAGACCTCTGAACACCGACCCATGGAACACGAGTGGTCAGATCAAAGGAAAGACGTCATCAAAGCAATAAAAGCATAGCCGTAATGATGCATCCGATCCGACTGACCACTGTCACTTGCAGCGCCAGTCAAACTTCAGTCGCGTTTGTGATTAATAGTGTTTGTGTCTGGCTAGCCATGGTCTTGGTGTCGTCACATCTAACGTTGCTTTGCAGGGCTTGGCTAGTTGACCGCTGCTGCTAATGTGAACGTCTTAACGATGCCCTAGAGCGTAGGCCATAACTACAGACGGTCGGTGGAAGAAAATGGTTCTATTTTTCACCACTTTCCGTTTGATTAAATTACTATTTAATGTGTAATTATTTGTTAAACTGAAAACACCAATATTTAAACTAAGTAAGGTTTAATCTACCATTAAAAAGCAAAACTTTTAAGTAATAAATAACAAATGATACTGAAAATTGGCTCCTAACAACGCAGTCCAACGTCTGACAAAAAAAGATCAAATTTGTATTTAAAATCTACTCACTCAGTTACAAGAACTGATTTTCAATGGGGGCTATTTAAACCATAGGGGGTATTCTGTGTTTCGTTGCTATGAAGGCTCCAAAGTCACCGTTTACATGTACCAGTAGCATATATAAATAGATGAAAGTCAAGTTTCAAACGTTAGAAAACCGCAGCCCGGTTAGGAATCGAAATCTGCATCTTCTTCACAAAGGAGTAAACCACTAGACAAACGAGTCACACAAATCATCTATAAAAGAAACTACAGATATCAGTTATAAATGACGAATGAGATCAATTTGGTGGAGGTGCCGGGTAATAACAAAATCTTTAGACTTCCTAACTGGCATCCGTTAAACAATAACAAAGATTACATTAACAGTGAACTATACTGAATAACCAGGATTAACTTGAATTGCTCGGTTTCTGTTTGAAGCCGAAGCCGCTCTGCTCCGCTCCGCATTAGGCCGCTTCCTTCCGCTCTAGTCTGAACTTCGAGGCCGGTCGATTCATTCGTAGGCGTACTAGGTATTCAGACAACGCCTTGCAGCCACATCGGTTCGTCTTTAAAGGGCCACCCATGGACTGGGAGTGCATCAGGCTAAAACCAACTGGGTATTCTGGTGCATAGTTTCAGACAACGCCTTGAAGCCACATCGGTTCGTCTTTAAAGGGCCACCCTCGGGCTGTGAGTGCATCAGGCCTAAACTAACTGTGTATTCTGGTGCATAGTTTCAGACAACGTCTTGAAGCCACATCGGTTCGTCTTTAAAGGGTCACCCTCGGGCTGGGAGTGCATCAGGCTAAAACCAACTAGGTATTCTGGTGCATAGTTTCAGACAACGTCTTGAAGCCACATCGGTTCGTCTTTAAAGGGCCACCCTCGGACTGTGAGTGCATCAGGCCTAAACTAACTGGGTATTCTGGTGCATAGTTTCAGACTACGCTTTGAAGCCACATCGGTTCGTCTTTAAAGGGCCACCCTGGGCTGGGAGTGCATCAGGCTAAAACTAACTGGGTATTCTGGTGCATAGTTTCAGACTACGCCTTGAGGCCACATCGGTTCGTGTTTAAAGGGCCACCCTCGGGCTGGGAGTGCATCAGGCAAAAACCAACTGGGTATTCTGGTGCGTAGTTTCAGACAACGACTTGAGGCCACATCGGTTCGTCTTTAAAGGGTCACCCTAGGGCTGGGAGTGCATCAGGCTAAAACCGACTGTGTATTCTGGTGCATAGTTTCTATATGACGTCATCGATGCGTAACAAACTTCTCGGCAGTCAATTCTGTCTGCTAGACTAGACTACCTAAGTTGCCAGACGTGACTTGTAAAGAATCTCGAGACATTATACTAGCATTGTAATTGTCCTTCGTTTTCATGTATTCATGTTTCATGTTTCATGTTTTCATGAACAAACAAGAATCATCATCAATAAGGGTAAAGAAGAGTCCAAGTACCAAATAAAGGTATTTTATTGATTTCTTGAGAACGCTTCAAGATATTGAAAAAGTGATACAAACCGGTGATTTGCTTTTGTATCAGCTAAACAATGTATTTAAAAAGTATACAAAAACTGTAATCGTAACGGATGTAAATTATTTCAATATCTTGAAATATTGAAGCTTTCTCGTGATATCAATAAAATATAGTTAATTTTGTGTGGATTAACATTTCCAATACCCAAGAATTACGTGAATAACTTATTAATAATTAATCTATTTAAAAGCCAATTTTTGAATATGAACGCATTGTTAGTATATCTAGATCATAAATTGTACTCGCCAAAATGTTTTGTGTCTAATAGGGACATCTATGTTGCTGTGGGTTGTTTGCAAAGTTTATTTTGCACTCCTAATCCATACCATGAGAGTACATTATATCTTCTCTCGGAACTTATTTACAGTCGAACAGTTACCGCAAAAAATGACTCATACAAAAGGACAAAGCCAGTTAATAAATATACCCCGCATGAACTTTCTTTGAAAGGACTTAACGAGTCGATGATTCCGTAGGAGGTTTCGTTTTTTATTTTTCTCTATTCTGGGTGCCCGGCTTGCTTCATGCAGGATGCACAGTGAGGTCGGTCGCTTGTGTTATTCCCCACACGTCCAGCGCGACCCTAGCGGCAGAGGGCGTAACTAGCAGACCGGAAGTCACGCGTTGGGTGTAGACGCAATCATCTATGCAAAGGGAGCTATTGTATAGGCAGCAACATACATTTAAAGTGAAATGCGTTGTGAAGGACGCACGAGTAGGGATGAGTAGTTATTGAATATTGTAACACACGTTTAATTCGATTCTTTTCTCGTGAAGTAAACATGGATTCGTGTTAAAGAATTTTCGGTGAAAAGAAAAGATAACTTAAAAAAAAAAAACTTTTATTCGGAAATCGACTCAAAACATGAATATTATTTGCCGAGTTTATTAAATGAACTTGACACTTTCCAAATATTAATTATTGCCGTATTTTTACGTAGACAGCTTTGTTTGGGACAATGCGAAGGTATTACCTTTTGCAAATATTATTTTTTTTTTTAGTAAAAACTAATGTCTATATTTTGTCTGTGTATATTTTATTTTATAAACAGTTTTCTTATTTTTTTCACATTTATGCAATGAAAACGTTATCTAGTTATTTCTAAAAAATAATCTTCTTTGTTCTAGACTGAGAATTAAGTTGAATTCCAAAACAATTCTAAAAAAGTAATATTTCAAATTCGCAAGTCGAAGTTTAAAGACTAGAGACCCAATAACCAACGAACTTCTTCGTAGAACATTATTGTATTAACATTGCCTGGTTAGCCGTATTAAATTGGTTCTATATAAGGTCAAATAAATCCGAGCTTATAATTCGTTTGCTCAGTGAAGATTTAAAAACTATGCCCTTCTACATGAGTAGATTTGAGTTCATCTCTGGAAAGAACGATAATATGAAAATAAATTTAAAATTAAAGTTTTTGTTCTAATAAAAAAAAACAAAAAAACTGAAGACTACGAAGAGAAATCAAGTAAAACCAACCAACGGGGAACATGAAGTACGGGAAAGGGGGTACAAACCGAAGAAGTCAAAATGCAAACTACATGTATTTCATACAGATTATTCTTTACGGCATAAGTTGGTACAAGATTCATATTATAAGGTCAATATCAATTGAAAAGTTTTAAATTGACTGTTATAGTTAGAATCAATTTATCTGAAACTGAATTCGGGTTTAGATAGAAAACCTTAATTTTAGAGACAACATTTACTAACGTGGGCAACACGTTGCTTTCGGAAACCAATAGAGTAAATATATTCAAACAGATTAACTCAAATGAACATACATTTTTAGTTGGAAAGAAGCATAATAGCAATTCAATAGAAAGCTAATTCGTTCACGAAACTGTCTTTACTCATTAATTTGTACTAAATAGAAGTAAAAAAAGAAAAATTATCCATTGACTTTTAGTAGAAGATTTATTTGCTAAATTCTTAAAGACAAAATTAATTGGCATATTTAAGTAATACAAAACGACCAACGCAATCATGGGAGACAAAGGAATGCTAATTATTTTCAAGTAGAGCTTTACAGAAGGTGCCAGTGGCGTAACGCAAATCGCCCGGGCCCCCCCGCAAGAATCGTTTCGGGCCCCCTATATGGGGTAAATTAAGAGCCAAATCTATTACATAACGAAATCAACTTTTACTTGAGCTCTAATATCCCCATACAATCATATCATCTTAATTGTTAATATCACAAGAAGCGGCCTCGGCGACGAGCATTCTTGTAACTGGCGAGCCAAGCTGTCAATTATGGCGTCCATGTTCAACTGCTTGATCTGCTCACAGTTCACACTCTATGCTGAGCATACTGAGAGAGCTTTAAGACTGTCTTGAGGTCTCCTCGAATATGTATATATTTTAAATTATCTTAAAATCTGAACATTACTTTTCGGTATGTTGCTAGTGTGAACAGAACAGTACGAAATAACATGAGGGCCAGTGGCGTATCGAGGAATTCACAGTGGGGAGAGGTTGAACATCCTAAGTATGTATAGGGGGTCTGGGGCGAAAGTCCCAGCTGGGGGAGGTCAATTCGCCGAAGGCGAATTTTTTCTTCATTGATGACGTTTTACACGCCTGTAAACACGTTTCAGAAGCGGACAATGAATGATACAAGATACAATATGATAGTTGTCCCCCGTCTGGACCCGTGGAAGATTCGATATATTCAGGATTCAATATAGTTGCTTACAGGCAGTGCCGATTGTAAGACGACCGAAAGAGGAACCCCCTAACCTCATCCACCCATAAGTCTTTATAAATATATACCTTCTAAATTGTCCCTTTCCTCCAATTTCCTTCCCCGTATTGCCCCGGAGAAGAATAGGTCCAAATTGACAACTTTTAAAATATGATGACGAAAAAACAAGATCTGTACTTCTGGCAAGCCGGGCCCCCCTAGACAGCGGGCCCCCACGCTTCGCGGGGGCGGCGGGGGTCTCCTTTACGCCACTGGAAGGTGCATCTAGAAAAAGCTCCCGGGACTTTCAAAGCCCGGCGATACAGAAGTCCCGGTAATTCCCAGCCCCAACCCAGAAACGTATTGCGGCAAGTAAATAAATCGAAGAGGTTTTCCGTCGTTGAGTGAAATGTCTCTTAGAATGTTGGTTCAGCATTGAGACATGCCATGTATAAATAAACGAAACGACGCAACATGTTGACTTAGCTTTATAGAGTCGCTCTGAAAGGAAACTCAACTCTTTCAAACAAACAAACACACGGTAGAGGTTCAAGTCGAACGTACCCGACAAACCCCGACTGTGAACGAAGTGAATTTCACGCCATCTTGACTGGTGGTGTGTTGTTACAATCGACTCGACTTTAGCCCGTCTAGGATTTGTGTTGCTTCTTTCACGGATACACCATCCCGCGAGGCAACTACGAGGCAACTCCGCGTTTACTAAATTACTGCACGAGTTTATTCCTTATCGATAAGTAGTATCCGAAGTTTGTAATTCACGTGGAGGTATTATACCTTCCCGTGTACATATTCGCCTCCAAACACATTTAAACACCCACCACAGCTCCAGTCAATAGTTACTATAATTGCCATTGATTTGAACCAAGCTGGTTTGAATGAAAACCAGCTTGACTAACTACACTTAGTGTTAAAGGCGATTTGTTAGGTCCCAACACAAGTAAACACCCCACCTTCGGTCAATGGCGACCATGACTTCTACATTCATCATCAAGTTTTCAGTTATTTCTCATCGTATACACGAAATAAAGTCAATTTTGTTTATATTCATGACATCATAGCTTCTCCTCCATCCAAATATAAATAATAAATAATAAAAACAGAGGACAGTGTTTTGAATCGCTGGATAATCCACGGTTTAAATTTACAAATTAATATTGTAAATATAAAAAAGCAATACACATAGTTACTGCCCATTAGTTAAATTCGTAACATCCTGTTGAATGTTTTACACTTGTGAATTATGATCAACTTTAAATAAATGCGGTCACGGCCACTTAGAACCACGTACAACAACGATCAACGATTGAAAATGTAAACATTTAAAAGATGTATTACATGTTTAATTATTGTTGCACATGAGCATTTCAGTGACCCTTATAACACACACAAATAACGAAAAGTATAACCAACGTTTAGCATTTACTGTATCCTTGTTTACTTTGTGCTATTTTTAAATCTGTGTTTATTACGATTTACACAGAACTAAAATAAACGACACGTCTTATGTTTGTTTCTCCCTCTACAATATTGGTGAGGTACTATTCCACGTGCCTCATAGATGTGCTCTAACCGAGGTATGCCTTTGTGATGTGTAGTTTAAATCCAAAGATATATTACCAACACTTAACCAGTACTCGGTCAATAAACAAGAGAACCCGTCTAAATGTTAACCTGCAAAAACACGCTCTGAAATATTTCCACCTCATAATTCTTCTTTACAGCGAGGGAGGGGGTATATCTACGAATAAAAACAAACGAACCCAACGAAAAATGCACCATTGTGGCTAATTTATAGGTCAGCGACTTCAAATTGGAAAGTATATATCGCACATAAGAAAACCTTTAGAATACCTTAGCGATAAATTTCCAGTTTTAAAATGTGACGTCATCAGAGGTAAGTTATAAATATCAGGGGTGGCTAACGTGTTCCCGTGTTAACGTGCACTAGTACTCTGTAGTAAATCCTTTCGTGGAACTGCAGTCGAGATTTGTTCCGAAAAAGATCCGACCACTGCTAAATAAAATATAACGGCAATGCAGGAAGACGTACGGTCGATGCCTTTCTCCTCAGATATTATTTTCTACGCGGAAAGAAACTACCACCGTAGTAAAGTAAACGACTCATAAATTCCATCAATGGTTCTTTAAAGCTACCGCCGTGCATGAAAAGGTGGCTGTGAATGGGGACATGAAAATCGCCCGTTACATTAATAATGACGCGACGCTGATTGTTCGTTCAACCTCGTGACACATAACACGAGGGGTCGCGTGACCTTGGCAGGGGGGCTGCCCGAGGTCATTACAACCGTCTGATTGTTGCTACGTTGACGGTTTATAGGGATGCTCTCGTCACACATAACACGAGGGGTCGTGTGACCTTGGCAGGGGGGCTGCCCGAGGTCATTAGAGCCGTCTGATTGTTGCTACGTTGACGGTTTATAGGGATGCTCTCGTCACACATAACACGAGGGGTCGTGTGACCTTGGCAGGGGGGCTGCCCGAGGTCATTAGAGCCGTCTGATTGTTGCTACGTTGACGGTTTATAGGGATGCTCTCGTCACACATAACACGAGGGGTCGCGTGACCTTGGCAGGGGGGCTGCCCGAGGTCATTACAGCTGTCTGATTGTTGCTACGTTGACGGTTTATAGGGATGCTCTCGTCACACATAACACGAGGGGTCGCGTGACCTTGGCAGGGGGGCTGCCCGAGGTCATTACATCCGTCTGATTGTTGCTACGTTGACGGTTTATAGGGATGCTCTCGTCACACATAACACGAGGGGTCGCGTGACCTTGGCAGGGGGGCTGCCCGAGGTCATTAGAGCCACCTGATTGTTGCTACGTTGACGGTTTATAGGGATGCTCTATAACAATATGTTACTGTTTACAATATATGGTGCACTGCAGGGAAGCTAAGAAAATTTAGAATTAACTTAAAATAAACCATAAGAATGAGATTGGTATATATAAGGAAGTATGTGCAGTAATATGCAACTTGATTTGTGTATTACGTAATATTTTCGTGATATTGCGTTTTTCTAAATCATACAGCATAATAATTTTCCTTGTCGTTAGTTGTAAAGCCGTATACAACCAAACCTTAATGGACACTTTTCACGCACTTCAATTACAGTGTTCATCAATTTTATTGATTATTTAATTGGTATTTTTGTTAGTAACGTTGCGAGGGAAAATATTCCTACTTTAAT
The DNA here is from genome assembly GCA_945910005.1 of Isoperla grammatica. NCBI lineage: Eukaryota > Metazoa > Arthropoda > Insecta > Plecoptera > Perlodidae > Isoperla > Isoperla grammatica. The sequence goes on along the minus strand of OX246741.1, from coordinate 15,012,207 downwards.
TGGAATCACTTTTAAAAAACAAGGAGAAGGAATAAAGCATTTTCAAAATCGCAAAAAGTCAACTTAACACATTTCTGAAATATTTAGTAAAACTAGGGTTAATATAGAACACTATATTAAACAGCGTATCATTTGAAACTGACATACAAGTGGTCTATGATATTATATGACGAAAACAATTGTTCTGTTTCCCACTCATTTTCGAAAGAAATTTGATTTCTACCCCGTTTCCGCAATGCCACAATATTCGTGTAATGCCACAATTCTCAAGTTGTCGTTATACATGCTTTCAATGCATCTACATGCTTTCAAATGTTCACTTACTAACCAAAAATACACGAGTAAAAACTAAAGCGTTGATTCTAGAACGATATTTTACAAACAGAACTCAATTTCAAAGAACACCAGTTTCGAACTTTTACCCGATTTAAGTTTAAAGGAAATCAGCTGATTTCATCGTTTATGAAGCAATCTTGTTACCACCAGTAAGTTACTGCTTACGTTGCTACGCTGCCTTAACCAATCAAGATGATTCCAGAACGTGATGTTAAAATTGCATTTGTCGATATCCGATTGTCTGAATTCACAAAAAGGTTGTAAAACCCGACTCGGAGCCGTCAAGAAAGTAGAACAGATATTCGTTCACCGGAATGCGGTGAGCTTACATACAAGTATAGACACGTTGCTTGTGTCTGCTCACGTGACCGGCTAAGCCAAGCACGTGGAGGCAACCTGGGCTGCATTTAAAACCACTGCAGACGCTCGATATGGGTTATCGTGTCTTGTAGAGAAGTAGCACATACAGAAATAATCGCAACATAAAATTGTATAGAATACATGTATAAAATTACACTTTCAACGTAAAAATATGAAACAAATTATGTACTAAAATATAGGAAAGTATTGCCCAGAAGATATTTTCTCATCACCGTTTTTTGTATCACTATATTTTATGGTAGAAATCAAACCTGTTTACTTCTGATTCCATCTGGAATCTGATTACTTCAGATTCCATATATACTGTGCTTATATTGAGATACCTTTGTAGATATTATCAACAAAATTTACGTTTATAAAGTAACTTCGTGCCTCATTTGAAACAGAATGATACCAGGCATGTTTATATGCACAGTATGAAACTTAATTTCGTATAAACGCAATTTATTCACTAATGATATCAGCTTTAACCGCTACAGAGGTTTACCTGCTGGTAGGAAAATGGAAATATGTAAATTCTAAATCGCGCAAGAGTGCACTTCTTACGAACGCTAATTTAAAGGAAAATTCGTTTTTGAAGCAGACTAACATTACAAAGAAACTGTGTGTTTTAGTCAGGATAAACATTCAACACAAGGTGAATACAAATACGCCTCTACGAGAAGGTAACAAGTTTACTATTTTACCGACCGAACCGACTACGTTGGAAGGACCTCTGTGAGGCTTAGGGTGCTTACGCAAACCTGATCCGATCACGTCAGATCCCAACCTGGCCTTACGCAAACGTGATCCTTCCGATCAACCCGCGTACGAATACATGATCTCAGATCACAGATCCCTTGCACCGATCAGTAATCTGGTGATCTTTTGGAAAGGCAGGGTAAGGAGATCACTAACACAGTTTTTGGCGCTAAATTTAGTTATGATGATATAACCATCGTGTACTGGCGACTGATTCTATACAAGCAGTTGCTTTTGTTTAGATGTCGCAGGCCTTCCACCGTTCAACGGAGGTGAGTCATATAATGGGCCAACAAACCCAAGTAGCATCTCCATTGTTGATCTTTCCAGACGGAAGTGGCTCTTGAAATCTGATGATGAAATATTCATTTGCATCACTCGCTCATCATACATATTCACAGGTCAACCAACTAAGATATTTGTAGACGGTGTAAATATTACTCTAAGGGGCACATCCCCCCCCCCCAACCCCCCCACAAACAAGCCATTGTGTATTCAATCAACTGGTTAACTGTGGTATGCCTATGTATATATTTCACACCAAAATAGGCGTGAAAATAAGCTAGGCCTTGGTACTAGCATTGTGTTTAAAATACCTTAAGGTATTTTAAACTCAATGGTACTAGGTTGGCCTACCACCGTAATTTGGGGTTACCACATGTTTATTGTACAGTTTCTGTCCAATAGCCTATGGATGTTGGTTAATTTAAATGAGACCAGGCCTTCTTAGTAGCTATAGGCTATTACCAATATTACCAATATACCAATATTTTAGGTTAGGGTTGTGTTTTTACCTGACAGTGTGTACTGCTCAATTATTTCTTCTGCGTAACTCCTCTGGCACACACGTTTCTTCTTCTGTTTGACATGATTTAATGCGACTTTTCGTCATCATCATCACTGTCAAGCAGTATATATCTATTATTGTGTGTACTGTCAACGCAATAACCTCTTCCATATTGTAAATCCCGCCCTGCACGTGGTACTGTGAAGAAAGCGCGCTTGTTATTTCGCGCCTGTCTGTCCGAAAACTAACCCGTAATCAGTAGAATCTGTCACATGACGGATACCAATCTGCAGAGATCCGACAACTGATCCGGATCAAGTTTGCGTAAGCGCCCATAAACGTGTAATTTATTTTACAGAACGGAATTTAAAACCGCAGCAAGAGATAACTTTTACCCGAGGGTATCATGAACTGTAATATTACCCTTGACTGCTAACTTGCACAGACGTTTACATCGATGCAACTATAAAACACACATACACACACTATTTAGGTATGCAAAAACGTTTCCGATCAAGGGCCATAGCCGTTCCTCTTTCTCTCTCTCTCTCTCTCTCCCTTCTGTATACATACTTTGAGGTTTGCTTCCATGTATACACTTGTTTTTAGTGTAGGTACTTCTATTATACGTTAATTTCTTATTTAATTTTTGTATGTAGATCTACTCTTTATACAAATATTAACATTTTTTAATTAAAGTAATTTGTAATAAACCTTTTGTATTTAATATGTATGTGTAATAATGTTTAGTATGCTAGATCCTTGTAGTCACCCAACGTACGTACGTTGGACAGCATACAATAAATTGTTTTTTCTCTCTACGTTCATAAGTTTCTATGTTCTATAAGTTTGTTACTTTATCTTAAGTGATACTTCATTTTATTTTCTTCAGTGTTTGTGTAATTGTTAAATTGCAACTGTACAGAAGTATTTAATATGTATTGCCCTTTGTAAATTAGTTTTATAACTGAATATGATATTCATAAAAATAAAATATACAGAAAAAAGAAACAATAATAGAAAGCCTAAATATTTCAACCAAATGTGTTAAACACGCAGGGATCGTTTCTTGCACTACATCTAATACATTATTATAATCAACTACACAATATAAACATGAATCACTGGTAACTACTTGATTAAGTTGTACTATCTTGAATATTAGGTCGTGGGCCGCATCTTCACAACGCGACTGTCCCTCTGCTCTAGACATCTACCCATAAAACCCCTGGCTTTACGAAATGTGTCTATTGGATATGACACGACCCATATTCATGCAGCGACGCTAGAATAGTAGCGGGGGAGGGGGGGGGGATACGGTACATCGAATCCCGTATTCAATTACACGCCTATGGTTTTATAGGACAAACATAGATTAAAATTCAAAATAATTTTTTTTTTTTTACCGCTTACTGTTCGTTCGTATAGTATATTAGTTTACAAAATGTATACAGCTAGAATATTTATAATAAAAAACTAAGTATTTTGGAATAAACGTTTTACAAACGTCAGTATATATTTGTAGGAAACAAATAATATGTCTGAGTTCATAAGAATTTGCATATTACTTCTCGTTAAAAAAACAAGTTTTGAAAACACCGTGTAGTACATCGTAGTTAGCGCTACTTCACGAAAATAAAGAGGAAATTTAAAAAGCTGAGTATAAAAGCTCGCTTTTTAAAAGAGTTGTAATGGAAGCTTAAATCTAGTCTAATTATAACTATTAGTCAAGACCACCAGAGAGAGAGAGAGAGAGAGAGAGAGAGAGAGAGAGAGAGAGAGAGAGAGAGAGTGTATGCGTAGTTTAACGTGGCCGAGGTCGTCGGAAACGCGGTGGCCACATCCGCAAGGGTTCGTACGCGTATAAAACATGCATAGTCTAGAGGTTAATAGAGGACATTATGACGCGTGCATAACTGAGAGCTACATAGAGTAGGTTACCTCTATGGGAGGATAGTTGAGGCACACAGCCACTCAGCCGAGTCAATATTGTAGCTGTCTGTCTGTGCGCGTTTTCACGAGTGACCAAGAAAGAAGGCTCAACCAAGGTGTTGTGCAATGTCACTTACTATTTTAGATTAAATACAAAACCTGAACAGAATCAATATATATTTTAAAAAACACATTATACATTAAGGCATTAATTAGTTTATATTCAAGCAAAACTCTACTTAGTAGTGGGTATGAATAATGTATAATAATTTTTAGTGGGAAACCTGCTCAGAAACAATATGTTGTTCATGTCTCTAACTAGATATTGAGGTATTTGGAATAGTTGGGAAGGTATGTCCGAGGGCTGTTCAATCCCAGCAATCGCCTTGTGACTAAAGAAAGCATCAGAAAAACCATCCGTCAGGGGGTATCGTACCGGCGACCCCCCAATGAAAGAGTTTCACTTCTTACCACTATCCGTACCAGGTATATGATATCACCTAAAATGTGTGTCAAAACCGGTGGTAAAACGTGACGGTCATATCAATTGTAAGTATATGTATAATAAATGGATAGTAATAATAAGTTGTAAGGTATGTATGCCAATAATAGCTGGTGAAGCTAAATAAAGAATATCTCATCTTATCTTACATTTAAATAACTCATATTTTCTCCAAATCAAACTCGTTGTTATTGTCACAGGTAGTAACAGTACAGCGAGTGACCTCCGAGTAGACCTCTCCCTAAGGGGTGATAACAAACAGCCCTTGGACTATGATATTCATCGTGAGTGCTCGCATGATGGGCCCCATGACAATGCCCGCCCGAACGGAAGCGGCCGCATTAGCCCAGGGCGCACGCGCAAATTAAACGCACGTTCAAATATTCAACGGGCTACTTCTCAATCAGAGAAGGATGGTATCAAGAAGGCCGGGTAGACGTTTAAATTGTGTAATGGAGCAAACACTAGCGGAGAGGATGTCGATATTTCAGACGGTCTTGTAAATCTTTTATGACATTTAGCAATGATGTATTAGAGAGTGGGTTTCTGCGTAAGTTTGGTATAATAAAACGGTGAAATAATGTAATCGCAGTGCTCTGCGTGAGTAAAGTAAGAAATTAACTTTCGATATAATAATGTTGAAAGTTAATTCGTATTATATGTATATATATATTGATTCAGATTTCGCGACTTTAAATTATATCGATTAAACACGTTTCACGGTTTTGTCGCGTGATTTATATTTTTAATTTCATTTAACTTTACGTTTTATTGAGATTTATACAAAATAATATGACTAAAAAGTTGAAAAAAAAAAACGTTATCAATATATAAAACGAATAATTATGAAACTATAAAAACATAGCAGCTTTTCAAAAGAGACGTTTAATATAGATTGGTCGAAAGAATGTGTTTAGCCAGACACAAAACAAGAACGAATCCCACCAAATGTGTCGTCGTGTTGATTAGTTCATAAAATGTAATCAAGTTTAATAAAAACAGCTATATAGATTTTTAAACCCGGCACCTCCACCAAAAATAATAATAACATTCCTTACATTGTTTAAACATTAAAACAAAGTTTAATAAACAACTTATATCACTTCTCATTTCGAACGTCGTTGTATACATCAAAATTCTAATCACTTTTAATGAATAACCTTTCAACAACAGCTCATTCCATCACAGGTAAAACGAAACGTACGGCTTGGAATCTATTCTCAACAAATCACATTAACTTTCGACTTTAATTAAATACAGTTCCCTTGGGGGCAAACTGAAGCCAGACAGTTTCGATAATTATTAGGCCTACTTCACACAAACAGGCGCTAAAGTTCGCAATATCGCATTCATAAGTTCAGAGTGGGACTTGACAATGACGTGAGAGGGCACAGGGGAACACTTTTAGGAATGACTACGAAGGTTTCAAGAGGGGATGAAATAGACGCACATAATGTGACAGTAAATTCCGTCTTAAAAACAACGCGTATTTCGAAAAGGTAGAATGAATTTTCAAATGATATTTCCGGTTGGAATGTAATTTCCCTCCGGAGATAAAAACAGATAAACATCTACGTCTGACTTTGAATACAATTACTTGAACATTGAGTCCAATAAGAATATAAAACAACGTAGAGAAATATGAAAATAAGATTAAGAATTTAGTAAAGCAGATCATGTTTACTGAGCTGATAAATACGATGTGATCAAAGTAAATGTAATTTTAACTAATTTAACTAATTAATAAATGTTTCGTTTAATAAGGGAAGTAGCTGAAAATGTATGATGCACGCACACATTAAATTATCCAAGGAAGCAGCTTAAGATCGGTTTAGATCAAGGTTTGGCAAGATGTTGCACATAAACCCGTCTCTTTACGGATCTTGACTATCTAAATTGTCGCATATGCGCTATGTGCTGGAAAGAAAATCAATTACAAATACTGTCAAATATAATGTCTAATAATGTCAAATATTCACTCACAATTAATTACACTTAAAAATTTAAAAACTAAGATATAAAATTATCTACGGAAACAAATTCTTATTGCCATTCAGAAAATGTTTTCATGGAAGTAACAAGCGCAGCCAATTTGATGTATACACAACTCAACTAAGGATTTAAAGGTTGTTATTGCAATAGTGCATAAAACAAACAAACAAACAAAAAACCGAGAAAATGTGCGTAACATGATATGACGTAAATATTATGAGTTATATAAATTAAGATACACAATGAAGTCCACGACATGTATGAACTTTAATTTGTAAACATAACGTTCCCTCAATCATAAATAACAACATTCACATAGTAGCCGAGGTTATTTCAGCATCAATTGAATGGGGAATTTGATTGCACTTTGTTGTGCATCGGATTATGTATGAATACACGCTAAACTGGGTGGATCTTGTTAAATGAACACACATTCAAGTATTGAATATAAATGTTCTTCCCTCGCTCAGTTCTAAATCGGACAATTACATTTACATTAACACAACCGCTCGCTAAGCTATACAAACATAGCCAAGCCAATGACCACTTCAACCTTCCTTAACCTCCACCTAAATTCCACATGAATATCCTAAAGAGTAGTTAACAGACAATAAACGGAGGCGAGTACGCTACCTTGATCTCGCACAGACGGCCGAAGTGATATCGGCTAATCTCGGCTCTTTACGAGCCCCGGGTGACGTCATAAAGAATGAGAGACTCCCATCTTGTTGTACCTATAATGGCGGCTCGTGGTTGTGTGCTATCAAGTAGCATTCACCCGCTTTAATGTCGCATCCAACACACAAAAGAGATCCACTCATCCTAGCACTCACCTTCCACTAGAAGATAATTGTCACCATAGAAATTTACAACGACTTGGAAACGGGATACATTTTTGGGTGAACATAAAAAGCATTTTTCTATACTCGAAACGGGTCTTTTAAACATACGCGTTTTCCGACGTCTTCTGTACAATATCGAAAATTATGATTTCTTAGTAAAAAAAGACAAAAAAAAACAACAATGTTTACGTGAATGCAAAACGACAGGAAAACAAAGCAACAGCTAATGGATTTACTAGATAGTTTAAAATATATTTGTGTTTTACTGTGAAGCAACCATGGAGTAGAAGCAACAAAATATATCTTCTTATATAAATATTCCCTGCTCAGATCGCCTTTAAGACAGTCTTGATGATTACAAGATGCCAAAAATGAATGGTGTATGTCCGCTGAGTGTAAGATTAGTGTAAACTGGACTCCCGCCCCCCTCCCCCCGTAAATGTCAAAACTCTAGCACCGCCCCTGGTTATTTCATTCCCATACATCAACTAGGTGGTTCCGCAAAGCAGACCTTCACATCAATTTTACTATATAAGCAATATCGGTGTGGGCAATGTCGGATACGTCTTTTTATTGCATGAAATATGCAAGAACATTATAAAATACCGATTAAGGTAGTTCGAAAAAATATTTCTAAACGCCATAAAATGGATATATAAAACGCATTTTTCCTCCACCAAGTGTCATAAAACGAGGGGGCGAGTGTGAGAAAATGCCGACGAGAAAATTCATATTAGTCCCCGACAATGAAGATTGAGGTGATAAAAACCGCTTTGTAGATCACTCGGAGAAAAACTTCGCCCGCACGGAAGTGGGGTAAGTTTTATGGGCAAAATGGACGACGCTGGTTACGTCACAGGCCTCTATCCTGGCCGGGAGTGGGGGGGGGGGGGGGGGGGGTAGATAAACCAAAAGCTGTTATCTCTTTTTGTTACTGTGTGCGAACACGTCAAATAAATCAATCTTTACTCGTAGGTTGACTCAAGGTCATGTGAGGTGACGTGGTGGGGCTAAATAAGTAAGAATAGAAGTAACAATATACGATCTGTGAACAGCCCTTTAATCACAAATAATCAACATCACATTCTAGATTAGACGGTGAAAAAATACACACATTTATGTTGAAGTAAAAACGTTTTACTATACAGAATGAAATAAATATACAGGCAAAAGATGTGTAAACAGCGTTAGATTCTAATGAATTAACACGAAAAAGAAGAATTATGATATTGGTTTCTTGCGTGATCGTACAGGTTGTATAATTTCTCACCCCTAAGTTAGGGGCGAACAGTAACCTACCCCACACGTCAAACACGAAAACGCGGTGCATAGAATTAACCAACCGGAAGAAAATGACGTAATAATCGAGAAAAGCAGCTGTAGATTGGAAGGTGCCACCTAACTTACTCGAAGTAACTTTGTTGGGCACGCCCCTAAAACAGCTGACTAAACTAAAAGCCGTCTCCTCTTTCACTTTGACAGGCTGACATGTTTGCAACGCGAATAATAATAGGTAATGAGGTGATAATGGATGAAATTAAGGGTCAAAGCGGATACGATGACAAGGACACATCAGCAAGGTACAATAACAACCAAGCTAGTTTACAAGAGGAACATACATCAACGCTTTGATCAGCGTATAGGGCGCTCTTGTAATCAATGTCAACATGGTCAACTACTAGATACAAGTAATTCCTATCATTATTTCCTTTGTGATAGGGGGTGAACACTCATTTCATGTATATGTCAAGACTCAAAAGAGTAGAGGGTAAACGCAAAATGCAATTAGTTCAACGCTTTGTTAAAAACAGGTAGCCTACTGTACACACAACATGGAGATGGGACAAAACGCTGAACCGGAGTCAATGTGGCAATGTAATGAGGATTAAAAAAAACACTACAATATTATACAATGTGAGTGTATGTTTTGTTACAGCACACCACAGTGAAGTCAAGATAGATTCAAGCAATTTTTATACTTGACCTTCGATATATAACATGTTGGGTCAAGAAAATGTTTAACTTCACATTTATTAATACAAATGGAGCATTGCGGACACAATAGTAATCACCTAACTATTCCCATCATACAATATGTATCTATCACTGAGAAGGTTATTTTATTATGACTTTTCGCCAATGTATCGATGCAATAAGACCCATACCAAAGATTACTGAGTGGATCTTTGCCCATACCTACTAGTAAGAAAATAAGAAACGTTTTCTTTTCAATGTTATGTGACGTTCGTAACTTATTGCATACGTTCGGTTTTGATGTTGCGACTTTAAAAAAATGGCCAACCCGAACTTCCTGCAACCATGCAACAATCACTCTTCGGGTTTTCCACCGCCGTCTAGATATCGTTTTACTAAGATGAAAGTTGCAGTGCATCTCACTATACAGAAGGCGCTGTTAATCACGAAAAGTACGCTGTGACAAACTCGTGTACGATTAAAAAAAGTTTTTTACATGGTAGAACTCTAAAAATAGATTTAACTCTACATACGGAAAACAAAAACGACAGCGGAATAACAATAAATAACTACAAAGAAAATTTTTGTAAGAAAAAAGTATGAATATAAATTTACTACTTGAAATAGCGTGGGTTTTATAAGAAACTTTTTCGGGAACACCTCCCACCGCTCCGCACCGTGCGAGTGTAAAGCTCTTGGCCTTGGACCCAAGCGAGCCAATCAGCATCGAGCCTGCGGGTAACGGGGACTCCCCCAATACGCACGAGCTACTTGGCGCCCCGCACCGCGCGAGTGTAAAGCTCTTGGCCTTGGACCCAAGCGAGCCAATCAGCATCGAGCCTGCGGGTAACGGGGACTCCCCCAATACGCACGAGCTACTTGGCCGACAAGAGACGAGGCAGCTTAGGCTTAAAGAAACAATCATTCTCGCTCGACACAATCTTTCCGTACGATGGAAATAGCTTTGTGAACAATAAACTGTCTCCGGGAGCGACAATAACATGTGCTCTGGACTGTGTGGCATTGGGGTTTGCAATGGGAAGGTCAATACTAGGTTATTATTAAATATTCTTTTATTCCAGATCTCCATAAACAAACACAATTCACATCACATAAAATACAAAACACAAAAACAACAAACACATAATTAAATACTTATTCAAGAATTGAGGCCATCGCTCCATTTTTTAGTGACATATGTCATAGGTGTGACTATTGCACCAATAATAGTTGAATGTGAGTAAAGTACAATTCATGTGTAAATAAAGCAATACATTCACCGAGAGTTTAAAGTGTGTTAGTAGGTTTTTGAAAAGTTTGAACGACGTGATTTTTCATATGTTCATAAAACTTAATTGTGTCACAACTGTTGTTCACTTCATAATGTTCAACCTAAAAGCAACGTCATAACATTGTACTTCAAAATAAACACGACAGATGTAGTGTACATGGAAACCATAGACACAAAACAACGCTAAAACCTTTTATGATTCAGTCTCGTACAGTGAACATCAAGAAATTGTCAACATAATAACCTTAACAACGGCATAATTTTGCATTCACTTCATCAACGTCCATTTCAGTGTTTTCACGCCATCCTCTTTATAACAAGGTTTGATGTTTGAAATGTGTCATCTACCGGTAAAAACCAGAATTAGAAGAAGAAAAAACGCAACAGAATTGTCGTAACGCAATTATTGTGCATGCGTTTGGCATGCCGGCGAAATGCGAATGAAATGTGTGCGATATTTCAAGCTTGAGCAAAAAATAAACCAGTTTTTTTTTTGTGAGGTCACGTGCTGGTTTTATTTTACATACGATTTGTTTTATTGATATAGCCGATGGTTTTGACAGGTTGGGTATAGAGCTGACGATAGTGACTTTAGATTGAGGGCTACCCCGAGGACAAGTAACAGTCAAATATAGGGTTATTTTGAGAGTTGTGTTCGTAGGGTGTGTGAATAATTCAAAGAAAAAGTTAATCAAGGTTAATCGCAATTTATCACAACATATAATGCGAGTATGAAAAGATTCCAAATGCCATCTATATCCAAGAAAGGAACACGGCAACTATGCCGGCTATCAAATACATCGTGCAAAAACAAAAATAAATATGAATACAAAGTAAAAATGAGTTAAAAATGTAATATATTTGAATGGCAAAGTATTAATAAAAAGTAAAAATATGCATAATCAGTAGAGTCGCCATTAAATTTCTCTTTTGTGAATGTATAAAATGTTACTGTTTTTAATTTTGGTAAATTTGATATCCATAAAAAAATGTGTGCTTTTTGTCACAGACAACATTCATTTAAAAAAAAAATCTTTTTTATATATAGAGTTAAGGACGTTCCAACCTCTTCGAAAAAAAAAGAAACAAAGTGGTACTTTGCGACGTCAAACGGCGAAGTGAATCCACCTGTTATAATATCAATGTCAGCCGCCCCACGACACATATCACATTTTCCTTGACAGAATGGCTTCCTTTCATTCTTTCAGTCTTTCAGTCTTTCACCACTCACACACTCACACTCACACATCGCCGAGAAGATTCTATTGACTTCTGTCATCTTTATTATTGTGCACATCGCCCGCTTGTCGATATAAGGCCCACCGCGCCGCCATTGAAACACCATTTCCTATGTCAATATTGCGCGTTGCCACAGATTGTTAATTACATTTAGCTCAGAACGGAACGGACTTATTAAGTGCATTGGGAGTTCTGCGGTGGTTGGAACAAACCATCCGGCCAGATTTACGGGGATTAGATATTTGTTCCTGATGAGATAATTCCGTGTTGTAAACAAACTTGAAACGCGAGGTTGCGGCGAGAAGAAATACCAGTATCAGTAGTTGGAGGGGTGGAGGGGTGAAGGGGTGGAGGGGGGGAGATACCTCGGTCATAGGAGTGGATTCCAGTAGACGAAGAATGAGATATTAGTGTGTACACATTTCCCATACACATTATACTCGCTTCGAAGTTATTCAAACTGAAACATGATCTAAAGACTGCATTATTTTATTGCTGACAATGTAAATAATGTAAATACGGTATGTTAAAACGTACGTATGGTTTCACGTTCCGCTTAAAAAAACTATTTAAAATTTACATTTTATCAGTAATATTTTGAGATACGAAAGACAAGAACAAAGAAAGGCGGTTGACATTCTAAATTAAAGTAAAATACATGTAGATTCTGGCTAATATTAGACAAGCACAATATTTACACCTGGGAAAGGAATATTGATGCATTCCTCTAATCAATAAAATAATTTTGAGGATGACTAATGAGCATAGAAATAACCTTTGAACGTAGCTATATCTAAGTAAACAAATTACCTAATACGCCTGGTTAGTCACCACAAGGGACCTATACAAAAATACAACCAGACATATCCTTGCCGTAATATTCATGGAAGAGATAGGCCTATCCTTATCATCATTCACGATTTCGAATCAACCACAGAGCGTCAAGTTCACTCCAGAATCTTGTTCACATGAACAAACTCCACAATGAAAAGAAGTTAACAAACTACTCCGCACAACTTATCTAATCTCGCAGACAATGTGGGTATGACACAAGTTAAGTAATCTACTCCCAGATCGCAAGTAGGCTACAGATTACGTGCGCACACTATTCCAATACCTTTGCGTGTGCATTACCTTCTTCGCCTTTCCACGACTTTGACTTTGACGCCTTTCTATTATACATGACGTAGGATCTTCTCTCACTTCACACACACACAACACGCCCGCGCACTTTTACCGCATTAATACATTTACATGGCGGTGTGGCGTCAAACAAAAGCCAAACAAAGAGCGAGTACGATACGTAGACAGCTTAAAGTCACTCCTCTATAACTCGAAATCGTTGTCACGCTCTTCATATTTGGCTTACTTTACAATGAGACAGCGCTCTTTCACAATAAAAAAAAATGTAAGTACCTTTCCGATCTACTTTTTCCAAAATAATGAAGTGAACATTTTAAAAATCCCTATCCTTTAACATTGGAGAGAGAGAAATTACACATTTTATCACCTTCACATAGATATAAAGGAGCCAAAAAACGTTGCTACGTGAACAAATTTAGTATCAAAATGAAGCTAAGTTCTCAAGAAATACACACAAAGCAGAAAAAATGAGTATATCCGTACTACTTTTTGCGTTATTTGAGCCTAAAGTTGCATGTACGCCCAGAAACTTGGCAACAATGCAGAGTCGACTGCTCCAACAGGTCACTCCCCCGCCGCCCGCGACATGCTAGACCCGGCTGTCCACACTTGCCTGACGCAGACCAACGTTCATATTAACCGAATAACATTTTCCTTTATGATTTGTATGAATTCTTATGTCAAGATTGTTCTTTGAATACTTGTATTCTGCAACATGAGCCTTTTGTAGGCCAGTACTCAATTTTTGTAATCTAGAATTCTAAGCTTTTGTTTGATTCAGTTCTTTATTTTGTTGGTACATAATACACAATATCTGTATTTGATCCTTGAAGTTAACTGTGCATTGTAATATTTTGTCTAAGTTCTATTTATGATGTTGATAGCGGACATTGACGTGCCCCGGGCCAGCGCCTAGGCACTCGCGCTGCGCTTTGTTTACATTGAAAGATTTCGTTCTTTCGTCGTCAACAATGTCGTGATTATCATCTAATATTAGACCTACTTTGTATAGAATCCAAGGGCCAGCCTAGGGCAACAGCCTTGGTCTACCCTTAGTACCATAAATGTTTATCTGGAATAAAGTCATTGTTCGCATTTCGCAATCGGTAGCCAGGGGGTATGGATTGAGATTGGCGTGGGCCAAGAATGTATTAAATTAAAATTTAACAGTAGAGCCCTAGAAGCAAACTGCAGTGGGGCCTACCCCTAGGCCTGTATCGATTCATTTTTGTGAAGGCCTGGTCTAGGCTAGGCTAGAGGGAGCCTAGATAAGGTAGGCCTAGCCAATGTCAGCATTCTCTTCCGTATGAAATTGAGTCCTATGCTAGCTAGGCCTACGCCTCACTCCAGACATTGGCTTTACGGCTCAAATGTTAAATTAATTACATTATTATGTGCACACACCACCTCATCTGCTAGCTACCTATGCCATCGCATTTTAGTTGTCATGGAGTGCTGTCCCACAAGACTTTCGTTTTCAACAGCCGTCACAAACAACACAAACAATGTGTTGTCAATTGTTTTTGTTTTGAATTTTGATATGCACTTTTTGCACACGCAACGCGCGATAAAGTTAAATCTGGCACAGCTAATCACACCAGATCGCGTCGCTCCAAACTATTCATCTGATTTTAGCGTTTCAGTCGCGTCGCATCAAGCGCGTTTTAGTGAACGCAGCATGAAAACGTCCCTTTTTGACTGCGCGCGAAAGAAGCTGACATCTTCACATGGCATGTGGTTGATTGTTGGGAAAGTTGCGATCACGTTGCGATGTTGCCAAGCGTATTTTAAGGTTGGCAATAGACTACATGACCAAATATTACGTGTTCCACTTCATATATCACTTCTAAATCAAAGCAACCATACACAAGTGTTTATAATATGTTAATATCAATCTAATATACGGGACATTATTTCAATCAAACAGATATCTAATTAGTGTTATTCTTGCTATTATTTTGTTTCCACTATATGGCTGCACTGATTTTGAGCGGCAACTACTGCGCCGTGTTTTAGTCAGTTGACAGACTAGCACTTCCGACAATGCAAATAAATTAACAGTTTAGTTAAAATAACATATTTATGTAGGGAAAGATTTACAAACAATATTTAAAATACACACTTCTATTTAAAAATTAAACACATTTTGTTTTAATTGCATTTTTCAGCTGACTTTGATCATTAGTTATAGTTGACTCTGACTAGAGAGTACACTTAGAGGAGTGACTTTAACCCGCAACTTATCTCTACACTGGCGTTGAAATATTCAACACACGAGTTGATCCTAGAATAACACAATGGTATTGTTTGCGTGGATCGAATTATTATTATTATATAACTTTCGAAGCGCAAAGTTCTAAACAAATGTAACGTTTTTGATATTCGAAAGTTTGCAACGAGATCAAAATAAAGCGAATTGAAAGATCGGATAATGTCGTTCGTCCACGGAAACCTTCGGATGCTGACGTCATAGATGAGTGAGGATTGACCAACCAAATGTCAGTATTTGAAAAAGCTAACCGCTGATTGGCTTCTATGACGTAAGCATTCACAAGGTTGCTCTGGAACAACTTTATTTGTTCTTATCACGGTTCATGTTTGGTTCCCTCTGAACATCACATACACAAGATAAAAAAAACTGTTGATAAGAGCCAGTATTGGTTAAAACGAAATTATAAATATCTGCTCGAATCAGCTGAATGTGTGCGGGACGAGAGAAACCTACGAACAAAGCCATCCCGCCAAGCGTAACGATTCTCTCAGCCGGAGGAACCTTCATTATTTCTGGTTATTACAGCGACGAATGAATAAGGTTTGGTATCAAAAGAGTTGTTTTTTTTTAAAAGAGAGTGCGCGGTGCTTTGTGTGGTAGGGAGACGCGCATCTGATACGGGACAGTTGTCGTAAGGGTGGGGGGGGGGGGGGGGGGGGCAGGAGCTCTAATCACGTGACTTGTAGATTGTGTCCTAACTCGACAGTGATATTGTTCGTTTAGCGGGGTTTCTCGTTAGTGTTACGGTTTTATGGTTCGTTGGAACTCTGGCTTTGTTTCTTCTCCTTCTAGTGTAGATGGTCCATGTTTGAGTTGGCGGTTTCGACTGTTTATTTCATATCACTGGCCTTTTTATAAAAATCTATCGGTACAGAGTTCAAAGCAGTGAAAGTACCGAAATATGTATTATATTTATGATACCTCCACTGAAACTTTGTACTGAACTTAACCGTTTTTTTTTTTTCCACCCCTAGGACATTCGTTTCTTATAATCAAAACATCTTAATATATCTATAGTTAGTCACCTTAAGGGGGGTGCATATGGCAACGCCGTGGTATGCACCCGACAGAAGTAATTCCTAAGATAAATTATTATTATTTTTATATTTGGTATGAAAACTCTTGTGTATCTCAGAACTATGAGAATCGTGACTTACTCCACTTTGTTTTTAAACGCCTCATTCATTGCGTGTGTACGAAATCAGATGATAAGTCTGATTTTATCCAATCCAAACGCAATAAAAAGTATTTTGTTCTACTTCATGTACCAACATTAATGTCCGCCCCTAAACTATAACTTCACAATTCTAATTTTCATTCGTTTTTTTTTTAACACGAGCATCGTCTGTTTACCGAACCCTTACAACAAAGACCTCGTGATAAACCGTTCAGTATTAATACAAGGCAGAGATAGGGGACCATCAATCGGGAGCCACGCCCACTAACCCATTCTCTAGCTGTCTACTGACAAAGAACACCCTTGATTACATATTGATAACTCCATCTTTGTGTCAACATTGCGGTACAACTCAAACCATACTTGAATTAATAACCACGCCACTATTAATCATAGATTCACTTAATATCGTTACGCATTCGTTCAAGACACGCATTCCTGAATTAATGAATTAAACACAAACAAGGATATGAGGTCGAGCAAACAGTGCGCTGTGTTATCAACGAGGGGTCGTTAAATCGGTAAATATTTGGAGGATAATGGAGACGCCATCGCTTGTGAAACATCCTTTAGGTAAAACCAACCCTAACTAGACCAAGAATGTCATCCCCGAAGTCAAAATATTTACTCATGAGGATGCCCCTACATACAAACATCAAATTGTTTGAATAGAATTTGGTATACGTATCGTAGCAACCATTGCAATTAAATTTCTCTTACATTTCGGGTCGAATGTCCGCAGGGAGGTATTTGACATGACGTAGCATTCTTGCGATTTGATTCGATGTTTTAATACTGGGAACTTTAAAGTTACATCGCTCTATTTTCTCTATTTGTGGGTGTCCCTATTGCCTTCACTAACCACCCATTGACATAGATTGCAATGCACGCTTTTGGCACCCTTGCATCCCCTGACATCCAGCGCCACGTCTTAATGCATGGGCCCAACGTACTCAATAAAATAGGTAAAGCCACGCCTTGACATAACTCCCCCCCCCCCCCCCACTCCTAGTCACACCCGTACCTTGGCTCGGACGCTGCATGGAACCAAACCCTAACCCCTTATCGCGGATACGTCCAAGATATGGGAACGTCCGTGATAGACAGTAGTATAGTTTCCTTCACTATTGGATCATAATAAAGATTAAACATAAGACAGAAAAAACATTGTATTCCCTTGTCTGAATCTTTCACCATTCTGAACGTGCATGTAAACATTGATAAAATCATATTATTATTTTATTTCGAATCACATTGCAGCAACATTATAAAACGCGCTCATTGAAATGTATGTTATCGCTATCGGCGATCATGTGTTATACAAAGCAATATTACTTCCAACTTCCTTGCTCGTCCGGTTGAATGAAATCTTTATTTTTCCTTCATATTTTATCAAAGCGCATAAACTACAAAACGATTATGTGCTAACTTATTCACAGCATAAACTGCATGTTTTATCATCAATAATGCAATAAAACAATCTCAACATGAACCTTATTTCCAACCACGCAAATGCAGGTAACAAGTAACAACCTACAAGTGTGAACTCACAGGATACAAAGAAAATGATTTGCAACTTAAGAATTATATGGTCGGTAATCACGGATTCATTTCACTAGTGTATGTACACAGTTGAGTCCTGAATGCAAACAGCGCAAATGCAGGTAATAACTAACAACTTTTAAATGTTAACTTTATGTCAAAAAGTTACAAAGAAAATTATTTACAACTTCAGAAATATATGGTCGGCAATAACGGATTCACTTCACTATTGTTTGTACACAGTTGAGTCCTGAATGCAAACAGCGCAAATGCAGGTGATAACTAACAACTTACAAGTGTTAACTTTAACTTACAGGTTACAAAGAAAATGATTTACAACTTCAGAAATATATGGTCGGCAATTACGGATTCACTTGACTATTGTATATACACAGTTGAACCCTGAATGCAAACAGTGCAAATGCAGATAATAACTAACAACTTAGAAGTGTTAACTTTAACTTACAGGTTACAAAGAAAATGATTTGCAACTTCAGAATTATATGGTCGGCAATCACGGATTGATTTCACTAGTGTATGTACACAGTTTAGTCCTAAATGCAAACAGTGTACTCAAAAAGTTCAGAATACCGCCACTAGGGCGACACGTACACCCTTCCCCCCCCCCCCCCGCCTATCCGCCATTCATCATCATAACAATACGACAGTCCTATTTATATTACACCATGTGACGACGTGTTATGTGCGTTGTAAATTAAAAATAACAATCACGTCCGTTGATTGATCGATTGATTGATTGATTGATTGATGTTTGAGGTGTACGTCCATTACCGAATCGAGGCTCTCTTGTCGAACATTATTTCAATAACGTGTTTCACATTTGCCAAAAGTGGTAGTAATAGTGGTAGTGGTAGTGATAGAGACGGTAGTTGTAGTGGTAGTGGTAGTGGTAGTGATAGTGATAGTGGTAGTGGTAGTGGTAGTGGTAGTGGTAGTGGTAGTGGTAGTGGTAGTGGTAGTGGTAGTGGTAGTGGTAGTGGTAGTGGTAGTGGTAGTGGTAGTGGTAGTGGTAGTGGTAGTGGTAGTGGTAGTGGTGGTAGTGGTAGTGGTAGTGGTAGTGGTAGTGGTAGTGGTGGTGGTAGTGGTAGTGGTAGTGGAAGTGGTAGTGGTAGTGGTAGTGGTAGTGGTAGTGGTAGTGGTAATGGTAGAAGCAGCAGCAGCAATAGTATAGTATGTATTAATCGTACTAGCAGTAGTTGTGTAGTAGCGGTAGTGGCATTAGTAGTAGCAGCAGTGGTAGAGAAGTGATAACAGTAGTAGTAGAAGTAGTAGTATAAGTAGTAGTATAGTAGTGGTAGTAGTAGTACTTATAGTATGAGTGGCGTTATTACGCACGGCAGTAGTAGGCATAACCCTGTACAATACCTCAATTTGAAATAAGGGTAAAGCCCATCGTCAGGTCCTGGCTTGTCAATATTGCCACAGTGAAACTACAAACATTAATAATGAAGTTTTAAATGGATGTAATTCCCAGAATGTCCGATGTTCCTACCTCGAACGCCTCCCTGGGGTAACACGTTAATTAACAAACCTCGACACAGCCCATATTGGAATCCGGTGGTTTACTGTGGTCATCCCTGACCTTCTAACTTCCACATGAGAATGTAGAGGGAACCAACCCCTATAAATCGCGGGCGAACCCCCTCTCCGCTCCCCCCTCTTTCTGATAACGTGTCCTCCAACTGGGGACAATAAACATCCTGCGATCACTGGAGGAATACTGAACAGATATCTGCGGTTTACGTCGTGCTTCGTCAATCATAGCGGGGCATTCACTGGTGACCACTGAAACGTGAGCCCAGAGAAGGAACCTCTAATATCATTCCGAGCTAAGGTGCAATGATTATGTCAAGTCGACCATTTTGTATCAAATGCTATGTGTATACAACAAGTTATACGTGTCACGACCATAAGGTCCAGTCTTACAATGTACTAATAACTAGTTATTCGTCGAATAGCTTGTTGTCTCCATGGCAACGACCAATCAAAACTCTTGAAATCCTCCAAATAGCTAAATTGCTACAAATAACATTCCTATAAGGACATTGTTAGACCGGCCCTTACTTTACTTTATTGTAATTAAGGCCAGTGAAGGGCACATGACATCTTTAGCCTGATGAGTGATGATTGGTAAATGATAACGAGGAAGGCAAGAGGGGAAGCCTGATACCGGCACGTAGCCTACTCCTGTCGAAAAGTACCAAGGGGACCATCGGCTTTACGTCCCATCCGAAAGAACGGTGTAACTTCGACCATGTCATATAGGTACTAACTAACTAACTAACTACTACTAACTACTGACTAAACTAACCTGGACTGCCGAGCAGTTGACGAGAAGAACGAAGCTGTTACAATAGCTTTCGAACCCTCTAACCAACGGTAACTAGTTTTTTAGAGGAGAGTAGTCACCCATCCACCTCCTGACCTAATCTGAGGATGCTTAAATTCAGTGTTCGTATGGGAACCGTCCAAGCAACCGCGGCTAAACCGTTGGTTAACTTAATAAATTATACCGTCCTAGGTGGCTCATGCCTTCATGCGATATACCAGATAAGACGGTATGTGTGTATAACTGTCCTTCTCCTTCATCTACCACCCACCCTTCACTGTCTTGAATAGCATGATTTCAATAACAGACATGTAAAACCACACGATTCATCATTTCAATAAATGATGATGTAGCATTTAAGGGCGGAAAAAAAAAACATTCAAAAGTGTAAATAACTTTGTAGAACAGTTTGCTGATAATCTGCTGCGTGTGACGGGACACATCAATAAAGCATATTATAGTCACGTGACCTTAGCCACGATCGAAGAAGGTAGAATATCGTGACTGCAGTTGTCTGTGTGTTTTTGGTTTTTATTTATGTACCTACCCAGCCACCTAGCATCGCTCACGGAAGGTTTGTCTTCCATCTATAACACGCCATTTTTATTTCCAGCCATTTGGTAGCGGTATCAATACCATGTTATATTTTCCGACTCGGGATCTTCAGTTTCTGGCGTGTATATCGAAGAATGAATTTGTAACCGACGAACTTATGTTTTGGTGGAATAGTATGATGTATATTCAGATGGTCGATTAGGCGTTAGCAAATCTTTCTGCGTTCCAGGTTCGAATCCTGGTTTGAGCATGGATGCATTTCTCGTCTGTATTTCTCAATCAGTCATCGTGTCTATTAGCGTCCTTGTCAAAATATGAAACGTCATGTCCAAAATATCATCATCATCATCATCATCATCATGGCTGAAGTATATTCATGAACGAAAAGTTTCCAGTGAGAGGTCCAAGCAAATTTTCTTTAAAACGATGGGAAAAGTAAAAGAGTATTATTTGGCTGAATCAAAACCAAAACACCTGTGGTCTTCGCAGATAACGATTGATTGTTAGGACGTTGCTCAGAAATCAGAGGATTTCATTACAAACTTCAGCGAGGGTACGTTTTCTAAATCTATTTTTCAACCACCTACATTTATTTATTCACATGCGCGAGGCATGGAAATCTCTATGAACTCATATAAACGGGTATTTTGTCTTTCACATATTCTGAAATTATGTTAAGTTTATTGGTGACTAGATCCTGAAACAGTTTATATAGGTCACAGATTCATGACTTAACTGTACGTTATAATAAAACTATATGTATCCATAAGCATGGCTTTGTTATACCCTTGTTATACAAGCAGTGTTTAAAATAACACACGCTGAAATAGAGTGTAACAATATCAAATTATAGAACAATCATGTATGAGGTTTGATTATGAATATTAGTTATAAATTTACGGTTGTAATTGGTTAATATGTGTAATTTATTGGCCTCTATTGTGTATATCTACCACAAAAACGTTATGTTTAATATACTCTACAAAACCAAAACGTTCTTTTAAAAATGACTTCCTTTTTCTCGCTGAACCAATAGAACCCCAACTCCACAATCGAGCTAATAAATTGTTGAGCTTACAATACCAAGCCGTGGTTTTTTATTATTACATTTCTCTTTAGTCCAGCATAATACCTGACTTACAGAACACCGGTAGAGAATAAGGTAAATTGAATTTTGTTTTACGTAATAACTCTTCAGATTTTCTGCGAAACCCATTAAAATATACCCTAGAGGAATCATCCACGTAGAAAGTCTGTTGCAATTAACTTAGAGTGTGTATTAACCTTACAAACCAGGTTCGCAGTTAATATCAAATTATGAGAACAATTTATGGCGTGTATGTGGTAGCTTTACGTTGCCGGAATTTTCAAGTGGATATTCGCTACTGACAACAAAATGAATATTGTGAAGGACGCACTTTAGTGCCGAGAGACGGTCTTTCAATCTCCGGTTAAAATGTGACAGGAAGTTAAAAAGCTAGCGACAGCCCTGAATCAAAAGCTATAAATTTTGTTCCAAAATGTTATTATAAGTACTTGTTATTTTTACACAAACATACTTGATGTAAATGATGTTTAGATAAATCGTACACGATGTTGATTAGTACTTCCAGCATAGGTCAACTTTTAGTAAATGTTTCGTTAAACGATTATTGGTAATATAATCTAAATCTGTTCATATGTCGATTCCACATAATTGTAATTTACAATTAATTGATAACTACAATGATAACAGAGCAATAAAAACCTTGGAAATAAATGTGAATATGAACAACAATATGAACATTGTGTGAAATTTGGGAACACAACAATAAATGTGATGCCACTAGTAAATGGACTGTATAGTTAGAGCTGTGGCAGCTAAACATTATTTATATAATAATAAAATAAACCATCAAACTATATGTGATATTGAAACAAAAGAATTGTGTATAAAGATAGACTAACATACAATGACAAACAGTACAACGAACTTGAGTCAGCACTATCAGGGGAGTACGAATGAATACCAACCGAACAAGTGTGGTGGAAAGTAAAGTTGGTACAATCAACTCCACCCTTTCTTTAATTAAATATACCCACTACCAGAATAACGTGTTGGTTCACTCTTTTAACTTTCAAACGAGATAATCTTTAGCAATTAGCTAGTACAGTTCCGATTAGCATCACCTCTTTAACTGGGTCGTATTTCATACACCATGCGCAGTCTTTGCTCCGAGCTAAGCACACGATTAAACTTTGGGAAAACAAAGCTGAAAACTGCACTAGTAGCATGCGCGGAGCTCTGTACTCTGTACTGAGACTGGGACAAGGTTAGTACAAAGGGGTAGAAACGTAGTTACACATACGACGGCGGGGAGGTAAGGGAAGAAAACAGAGGTATTGCGCACAATACGTAGAGTATTGATAGATGTATTATCTGTGGATGTTGTTTCTTGATTATGGAAAATAAAACGGGAAAAAATTGAAGAGTTCAAACAGAGACATTACACAAAATGCACATTTCAATCAATAGTGATAATTTAGGGGGAAAAAAATATAAAAGTAACGGAAAAAATGTAAAAAAAAATGAACCGTGGCATAAATACCGCAATAATCATAAAAAAACAATGGTTGTAATAAATACTCTCCCAATTATTGCAAACATAAATTAAATATACAAATAATAATTAATGAAAAAGCTTTGGTAGAGGTGCCGGGTTCTAAACGAAATTTTGAAGTTTTCCAGTTGAATAACGTAACAAAACACTGATTATGACGAGAAAGTGAGATACAAATTGTGAAAAGCATTAAAATTAAAACAAACTCAGATTAAACACCCCTATTACTACTAATACTATGACTTTCTAAGTTTTATCTACGATTTTTTTTTTCAAGACATTAAACCAAGTATCTAAATTTACAAACCATAATTCTCCCTTCCTATCCCATGCTTGTAATTACTGCCTTTGAACGAAGATAACAATGTTCTAAAGAAAAGAAAACCACAGCGCATAAGATATTCATGAGATTAACATGGGTATTCTGAGCACACATTTTCCATACTAAGAGACACCAACCATCAGTATTACATCTAGCAGAGTTTCTAAAGAGGTAACTTACCCATCCCAACGCGCTTTGTTTAAAAGTCCAAGTGCAGATGTTCAAGAACCCGACCCTACAACTCAACGAGGACCATTCTAAAGGGTTGTTTCTCGTCGCTAACAAAAGAGAAAGTAATTCAGTGCAATTGAAACTTGATGGTCTTGGGTTTCATCTATTATACAACATTTTCATCAGGACCTGCCCGAGAAGACTTATGCGTTTGAACCCACACCGCAAAGTATCTGATTTACAACCCCCCTGTGTTGACTTGCGTAAGTAACGCGGCAATGTCTGCGGCATATTCATTGTAAGGATGTTAAAAGCTGCGACTGCACTTGACGGCTTCACGTACAAACAGATAGTGTATGCAAAGAATGAGAGAGAGAGAGGCGGGGGGAGATAAAAATGAAAGAGATGAAGGGAGAATGCGAAGCTGTACGCTTTAGGGAAAGAACATGCTGGTGGAAGTTTACCCCTTTCAACTAAAAGTTCAGAAACATATGTTTTTGGCTACGTTATAGATGTATAGGACGTTACAGAGAATGAAACAATTATTTATATATGCACTATTCAGTTGTTAAAGTCGTTCCACAGCAACCTTGTGGATGCCTAGCGTCATAGATGAGTGGGCATTGGCCAACCAAATGTTAGTATGTGAAAAAGCCACCCGCTGATTGGCTCCGACTCGCTTATCTATAACGTCGGCATTCACAAGGTTACTTTAGAACCACTTTAGTGAATTAACCATGGGGGTAATTATAATGAACCTACAACATTGTTGGAGAGTTCGTCTGAAATTTTATTTCCCGTTTTGGAAATTGACAGCCATTTTTACCCCTATTCCAAATCATCTACATATCAAAAATATAAACAAGCCTGACACCGTAGCCAAATTCAAAAATGGCAGCCCACGGCCGACTTTCGAGGGTAATTTAATAATACACTCATTTTTCAGAAGAAGTAGGCCCAGAATACGTTACTATTATAAATAATGCTACATTCATTAACTACGAGCACACTACGTTTCCGAGATTAAAAAAAAAAGTTAAACACAAATGAAACGTTGAAAATAGTAAGACAAAAAAAGTCGTAAAAAACTTTAGAATAGTTACTTTAAACTTCTATAAAGCATTCACAAAGACATTTGTGTTTAAATGTTAGTGACGCAAGACATACTAGTTTCAAGTGGTTAATAAAAGCCACTTCAATAGAAACGCAACACAGTGAATGAATGATAGAAAGAGATAGAGATGAGTTGAGACCGTATAAAGCTGTTAGCGAAGAAACTTACCTACTGAATATTCTATAGTGGGTATCCACAGCGTTGCATGTGACTGACCCAAGTACAAACTTGTTAAAGGTATGGACTTCCACTACGGAGTTTGTGTTAGTTCTTTACCTAAATTCAACACAACTAACTTTACAAGGTGCCTTCCCCCCATTTCTCCCCAATAACCCAATTGCAAGAGTTTCAGTACTCAACAAAGTATCAACAAATCAGTGCTGGGCAGAGACCCAATTCACTAAGCTATTACAAATCTTTTTGATTGAATGATCCCCGTTATTTGCCATATAGAAATCTCTTAACCTAGATTATTGTTAACTGAAGATGTTATACGTACACAGCACGCATTTAATGACGGTATTTGACGTCGTAGCTAAAGTTATCAGACTTCCGCTGTCGTTTTTCCTGGTGAAGAATCAAAGTTAACGTAGGTTAAACACAGAACCATATAACAAAAACATGATTAGAACCTTAATCTCGGTTACCGTAACAGCGCGTCAAGTGAACAAATCATTGTAGGTAACTAATGTTAGCATCTTACAGAAGTTAATAGCTGTGTTGTGCGCTGGGTGTTAGTCAAGCTGTTAACGTGTTCGTAGCTATATTGAAACGAGATTTGTTTGTGGTATATTATGTATTTTTTTCTTTTTTTCAACGTTGCTGTTAGTGAGATGGGAACATTTTGTTTAGTTTGTTGGCAGCTTTCGTTACTCGTGGGTCTTCAACTTTCTCATCATAAGGTAAAAGCTTTTTAAAACCTTGTAAGGTTTAAAGTGTGTAATATTTACCATCTAATAAGTTAAAAACCATAGTTCGTCCAATGGTGTCTTTTATGAGTTCCTGAGGTGAAAACATGCATGGTTACCAATTAGAAACTCTTCGATTATGTGACGCCGTTATTTGGTGAAGTATTCGCCATTTTGTATTTTCGTCACAAGTTACGAGGCAGAAAACGCTACACATGGCAACCAACAACTATATGAAGGTTGGAATAGGTATTTGTGATGATGATGATGATATTTGTGCTTCACGTCTTATATTTTGGTAAAAAAAAGAAATGTAGGCCTATCACATACCAAATGGAACAATTCAGATAAATATAATCTTCAAATCATCTTCGATGAAATCAGAGGAACGACCAATGTTTTTAAAGTACATAATCCCGCATTTCCTTTTACGGTAAAGAATTGATCTAAAATAATATTTTAAAGGCTGAACGAAACCAATTCCATCCATGCCCCAGAGCGCAGATTTGCTTCGAGTTATCAAGTGTTGTTTTCCGCCGCACAGATTCCTGTCATGTCAATAGACTTTCTTTACAAGGAGGTTTACATCAGTCAATAGCCATTGAGATCTGAACGGCTTCCTTTCAAGTGTAGCCAATCAAAAAACAGCAATACCAACAGAATTACAAAGAAGCGAATGTTACGAAATCAACTTGCGAGTAAAACATCCATTGAAAGGCTATTTATTTACCCAAGCCTAAATAAATAAATAAAAAAAACTCGGGCATGTTTATTTCAATACAGTAAATTAACAACTCATTCGAATCATTATTTGATTATGATTCCCTCTACATAGAGCAACGAAGCAGAAATATTGTTACAAACGGAATTAAAAAGCAATATTTCAGCAATTGGCTTTGTAGCGATGTTATTAAAAACGGTTGGTATTGCGTTGTATACGCGAATGAAAAATAACAAACACATTAAATCGTGTATAAAAGAATTTTTCATAACCGAAATTAATAACTCGTCGAGTAATAGTAACTAGCTCGTTCGTTATTAAAACAAATTCCGCTCATTTAAACGAGAAACACAGACGTTTCGTAAACGCCATCAAAACGTTATGGGCGGGGGAAATGAAATAAAATTCCCCTCCCCCCCCCCCCCCTCTAAGGCACACACACGCGCACATACACACACGCCATTTCATAACAACAAGCATAAACAACCCCGGCCATGACACCTGCCACACATCACGTTGCGTGCATCTTTTATTCACGCATTTCGCTTATTCATTGCGTATATATTCTTTCAATAAATGAACTGGTTTAAAGCAAAATCCATCACATTTCACACTCACACATGTTTGGTGTGTGTCGAGGGCGAAGGAGGGGAGGGGGGGGTCGTTATTCGACGCAACGGTCGGTCGCTACTACGCACAATACCCATATTGAAAACTATAATAACTCCTCACAAAAATGTCCGTCTTTATTCTTTTTCTCTCCCATTTTTCGTTTAGATTTTTTTAAATGCACTCAACTACGTTCTGTCATTATTTTATATAGTCATCTCGCACTTAAATAATAATTCAACTGAAATTTCAATACGTGGAATTTACAGTAAATTCTCAACAAAGCAAATAATAGCCTCAAAGGTAGGTAATAAATTGCAGACTGCCTCTTTGCACTCACAAACAACTTATAAAGTGTTCTTGTTTAAGTGCAATGAAATCCGTTGATTAATAACACGAATAAGTATCTCGCTACCCACGCAAGAAAGTTGATGAAAACTGAGTCCGTCATCATGGACCGAGCAAGTAGCTCATCAACATGGATTTAGTCTGTCAACGTGAATTGTGTTAGCTGAGTTCCCTCGGTCGTATTCACCGACGTGAGCTGTATCGACGTGCAAGGTAAAATATTAGATTCACTAGGCGGAAACATTGGCAAAATGAATGCAATAATTTATTGAGAATCCTTTCATCAAATAAAAATGGAAAGTTTGTAAAAAAATCTCCTCTCATATGTAACATGAAAAGAATCATTCTTAAAACTTGTGATCTATAGTATTCTCATTATTTGTAATTCAATTTTCTATATCAATTTCAGTTTTCCTTAGAAAACAGATATATTTATTTAGATTTATAAGGCTTTCCAAATTTTGATTTTTAAGATACTTTTCATCATAAGAAAAAACATCTACAAAACGTGGCTCATTGATGAAAGACCTAATTTTAAAACGACAACTTCAAACAAATGCGTATTTTATGAAGTATGTAAATCGGTAATTTCACACGATTTTATCCAACATTCCTTGTATTTCTTACAATTCCGCAAATAATTCCCTCGCCACGAGTACAACCCATCTCTCTCCAGTATATACAACTCACTCTAAACCGTTCACGAGCTATTTGTTTAATCTGTTGCGATATTAATCTAGATATAACGCGTGCAAGATGGCTTGAACGTGAAAAGCGGGCGTCATATGGTTTTTATTAGTCGAATGCTACGAAAACTCATCATAATCGTCGTTAACGGACGTAAAACACAGTAATACGACGCTACGGTCTACGATATAAGTGGTACTCAAAGCCGTGTATATTACCCGACCGTGCGTTATAGGTTATAGCTTGACGATAATCGTGCCACAGTCAATGACGATACACCTAAGTACTGGAACTAGGGCATTTATATATAACACCACTGTAACATTAACAACGGTCACAAACATAAAACCTTTATCAAAGAGCGTAAATTTTAGAGAGCTCCGCGGTTCTCTTCCTCAGACATCAGTGTTCTTGTGTATGAGGAAGAGAGCAGAGCTCTCGAAAATTTACGCATTTTGATGTTTTCATGTCTATGACCGTGGTTACAGTTAGTGTAGTGTTTTATTTACATATTCTCCCTGTCTAAGAGTCTTGGTTCATCATTCGTTTATGATTTGAGTGATGAATTGATTACGGTTCATTTCTGGTACGATATAACAAATACCCATTAATTAAGAAACGCATAAACGTTGAGTACTAAAAACGTGGTATGGAACAATGTGGGAAGGGGTTGACATTCATAACAGCACCATTGCGCTTATATTGTATTACAGAATAGTAATACAAGAATGCTATGCTCCCCTACATTTATTTAAGCTCAGTGAAAGAGTATTAACTGACAGTGGCGCACCGAGTGTTTCGTGTTGGGGCCTTTTTCAGCTTAGATTGAATATTTGTTACTGTCTTTACCTACTAGAAAATATATTCTACTGACATTAAGATTTCATTCTACTAAGAATGTGTCCGAGAGACTCTGATTGGTGAAGATCAGCGGTAACGTTTGACGTCACATTACGTGGTTGCTTTCATTTACCTGATTGGTGAAGATCAGCATCTGACGTCACATTACGTGGTTGCTTTCATTTACCTGATTGGTGAAGATCAGCGGTAACGTTTGACGTCACATTACGTGGTTGCTTTCATTTACCTGATTGGTGAAGATCAGCGTCTGACGTTACATTACGTGGTTGCTTTCATTTACCTGATTGGTGAAGATCAGCGTCTGACGTCACATTACGTGGTTGCTTTCATTTACCTGATTGGTGAAGATCAGCGGTAACGTCTGACGTTACATTACGTGGTTGCTTTCATTTTCGCGGGTATTGAAGAAAACGAGAAAAGTGATTTTCCTATTGCCGAGGGAAATCGGTTTAAGATCGAATCTGCACCGACGTCGGCGCCGCTGAGTAGGCCCACGCGTGAGTGCGTCTAGTGATTGATGAGATACCGGTCGGGTTATTCACTGTCACGGCGATCACTCGTCTTGTCCGCATGGCAACGAGGTACTTCCGAAAATACTTAACGGCTTTTTTGTTTTAATGTGATCAGATATAAATGTATTTACGAAACGGAAAATTCAAAGTTATCGATAACCGCTGATATTCTGTCAATCTAATTACAACATTTTTAGCAATTCTTTGCAAGTCCACACAAATTAGTATTTAATAAAAAATGTGTTAAACGTACTAATTAACATCTAATAAACATTCACTAACGAATTTCTCATCGAATATCTTATCAAAAACATTGAATTGTGGTATAACAATTTTATTCAACAAATAAACAGTACATTTTGTATTTACTATACCTACAACTCAATAAACTGACGATCACATAATTGCTTGCCAAGTGTGAATGAATTAAAGAACCTACATGGATATTTATTTTCCCACCAAAAACATTCGCAAACCATTAAGCCACCAGACAAGTAACTGGATTGATTAAGTCCCTTAGCGGCAACGTAGTCAGAACTACTATAACAAGTGACCTTGTAATGTTGGATTCCCTCCATCCCATTTCGCTAGTTACGGCAACTGCTGTTTAATGAATAGTTCTTCAGGAGAAGACGTCTTCTAAAAGTTATGACGGCGGGATGTGCGCCGAGGCACCGTATGAATAAGAGAATAGTGTATAAATCATAAAACTAGTTGGGACTTTCACAGCAGTTTTATTCGCGCAAGAACGACACAAGTCCACGCGACCCAGCCCGATTTCGAGCAAACTAGAACACGTCAACACCATCGATGGTGTTAATGTATGTTATAAGTTAATTATGAACCACAGGTGGGGTTTGAAACCACGTTGGCCGGAAGTGACGCCTCATTTTGGGATTATTATATCGTCTGGTTGGAAAGGTGCTCTAGTGGACAAAACGACTGTCTACGGGTTTAAATTCTAATCACGATACACAAATCTTTACGTTCAGTTTACTTCTTTTTTTTTTAAATGTGTTGTTACCTAATGTTTTACAATGTACACGAACAAAATAGTCTGCATTCAGACTAATCCTTCTATTGAGGGCTATGGTGTACTTCATCTATAATTAACTTTCAGTACCATCTTTAAATTTCTGGGCCTGGATTCACAAAGATGCGTAACTCTAAGTTGTCCTAAGTTAGGCAAATCCTAGCTAGATAAATCAAGATAAATCATGTCTAGGTATTAATACACATTCACAAATCAAATATTATTAGTTAAATTGTTCATATTTTACTATATTTCATCTTTATAACATTGCAGAACGACATATTGGTGATTTATATCACTAAGATTTGCCTAAACTAGGACGTCTTAGCACTTAGGCACCTTTGTGAATCTGGGCCCAGGTATTTAAAATATTGGTACGAGAGGTAATAGTGCTATTTAAATACATATTGTTGTTTTGATGCTACGTTAGTCAATAAAACGCTGCTTCCTATGATTCCTACTAAAATGTCTTTAAATAAATCAAAGAAGTTGTCAAAAAATCTAAGAACTCAACATGGTGACAATACCTCACTCAATGATTGAACAGAAAGTATGAAAATATTGAGAAATACAGTGAAAGATAAAAAAGACAATTTCAATATCTGATCGAACTCAAGTTATTTTTTTTTTTTAAGTTAGTTTTTAAGTTAATGTACACAAATCTAGAGATAGTTTGGTAAGCATCATAAGTTCATCAAAAGTTTCAAATATCGCTATGATTACAGTTGTTACTGTAGTCATAATCCAAACTTTTCGTTGTACTGTCCAGTTCTTACAAAACCACATCTAGCTGATATTACAGTTCTTACAAAACCACATCTAGTTGATATTACAGTTCTTACAAAACCACATCTAGTTGATATGACAGTTCTTACAAAACCACATCTAGTTGATATTACAGTTCTTACAAAACCACATCTAGTTGACATTACAGTTCTGACAAAACCACATCTAGTTGATATTACAGTTCTTACAAAACTACATCTAGTTGATATTACAAAAACCTTCATTCCACGCGGTTTTAACATTGAATCAACCCTCTCCCAGCCTCAAAGCAAAACTGCTGCATAAATAGATACCCACGAGACTAGTGATAACACATCACAGTCCAGTAAAGCTTTTATTTGATAGCAATAAACATGTTTGCACGCTACTAGACAGAACATGTGCAAGTACGGTATACAAACATGCAGTATCTCGTTACTGTTAACTAAATATTACCCGTTCGGCAACGGACGTACAGTCTATACAAACGAAAAAGAGACTCGCTTCAAAATGCAGCCTATGTACGCTCGGCCATCATTGCCAGTACAGTACCGATAAAATTATTACCAACATAACGACACGAAACGACACAGCACGCATATCGTGTTACTATAATATATAAAACAACATCCATTTGTGAAAAACCGTAGTTATCAGAAAGTAAAACTCATTCAAGCCGGAAAACCCGTCGCTTTTCTCGTGTATACTTAAATACGATGGGCAAGTTTTAGGTTTGTTGAACAACTTAAGTAATAAATCAATTGTATAAATCTTATCAGATTGACATTCCTTTTTCTTTTTAAGGAATTTGGGTATACGAAAAAGTTGTGATATTTTCACCGGATCGATGTGAAAGTAGATTCTATTTGTTCAGCTGACTGAGGGCAATGATGGATATGGCGGTAGCGTGCTAACTATATATATATATGTATCCATGCCAATCAAGTTCTTCGACTGACAAGTGTCTGTTCACTTCTGGTGATGTGACCCACTTCGACGTGGGAGGGTCTCGGACTAAATCGAAGGGAAATAACATACATTGTGAGACACCATTTTAAAGCCGAGATTTACGACAAGAAAATTGTTAACAAGTAATTTATAAGGTTTATTGTGGCTTGTGGCTTGTTTTTTCTTGCGGGTGTGTTCCGGCTTCCAGAGAGGACATTTTAGGTTTAGTTCCCGTTTTAGAATACTTATTTTTTTTAATAGACTGTTTAAGATAAACGATGATTAATTTTGTAGAAAGATAGAAGCAATGAATACAATAAATTGTGTAAATGTCCCCTACTGAAAACCAATCCTTATTAGTGGGTATTGAGTGAGGTAACAAATAATACACACTATTTTGCTGTAAGGAAAGTCAGGTGAAAAACTATTGTTTGTGTTCTATAAACAGTGGATATTTTCCTTCCCAACTATTCGCATACTAGAGGAGGGTCACATTAAATCCTCTAAGCAGGGATTATAAGGAGTACGTAAGCTTCAAATAATCATGTAGTTTGAGGATAGTTCTTAAATCCATTAGTAGCGGGAAATGGTATGGGAAAAACCTGACTAAAGTGATTAAACTATACCCTTCGTTATAAATGAGAATTGTCTGCACCATACTGTAAGCTCTACCCACTCTACAGCAAACATTTCTCGAGTTATATAGAGTTAGTAATTTGAAACGATTTCATAGTTACAATTAAGGTGGGTAATCATGTTCTAAACGAAATCGTTTTCCTCATAGGCCATGATACTTTTTTTGGAAAACTAAATTTGATTTTGTAAAAAAAAAAAAAAATGAATAACGATAACATTTCTAAGTTGAAACATTTTCAAAAACTCTTTTCGTCTAAGAGTCCCAACGAGTTCCTTTGATCATTTATTTAATAGAAGTTTTGAAATAAAACAGACTCAACTTTAAAGAGCGCATAATTAAAACTTTCAGTAAAGAAAACTTTGAGAAACTCTCTACGTAATAGGGTTTTTAAAACGTCTCGTAATGAAAAGGAAAATCATACACTCTGCGACGGTTTATGTAAGCAACTGGTATTTTGAAAGGTAGACCTTTACAAAGGTATATTTAAATTAGACAAACTTCTTGAAATATCGACAATCAGTTTTCGTAGCTTGAAATTTTCCCCGGTGCTCTCCGAACTAAATTCTCTAGACTACCTTATATGAAGAAGTTAATTATGTAAGATTACATAAGGAATGTAATTATCTTGAAGATGTTAACAAAACCTCACCAGGAGGCAGACTAACACGGTAGATTGAATTGAGTTAACTGGAATGATTCTGGAAGTGAATGTATGAAAAAATACAAGCAACGTAAGGAAAGACGTATTAGTGGTGAAAGCAAGGAATGTTTGTTAATATTTGGGGTTTGGGAGAGGTGGTCATTGCTACTGGCTATGAGAGCGTACTGAAAGTGATGTAATTTTTATATTCAATAAATAAATACATTTGTGTTATTTGTCTACGCACTCAGTTACAATTAAGAATTTATTTTTTAGTGGGGGAAATTATACCATTTATTATGTGTTTCGTTGCTACAATGGCTACAAAATCACCGTTTACGTATAGACCAGTACTATACCTAGTGCATTCAATTTCCAAAGTTAAAAAATCCTATAGCCCGAACCGGGAACTTAACCCTAAACTTTTTGTATTGGAATTCAAGAATAAACCCACTATGTGAAAGGAACAAAAAAAAAATTAGTTATGCATCAGTATACGTTTCCATCTAAAAATAGCCAAAACATTTATTTTTATAAGTAGCCTAGTATTGTATCCTTATACTTTTTAATTTAAAAATAGTCGCACGCATTTACTTTCATAAGTAATATTTTCAAAACATTTCCTAACCTCATTCTATGATAACAAATCTCGCGATCGGTGATCTGTGATCGGTAATTAGCTCAATGTACGGGGGTGTAGACATGCCTAGCCTGTAGCGGATACCCCAACCAACGGATGGTAGCCCCAATATCCGATACATCCAACAACGGAATACCACACGTCCTGTGAACGAGGCATTATATTGGATTACGGTCGTCGTGCGGGGGCTGAAATCAATCAGGGGTACCACTGTCGGCACACATTATTAGCATTGTATCATGGTAAATTGGTATTCGTAAGCACAGGGATTATTATTTATATCGTAATTACGATGTTTTTCGGGAATGGGTGCAGAAGCCCATTTGGCATCACTGTGCTTGCACATAAATATGATTCGGGATGTACGCGTTCAATTCCTGCCACCAACAGTTTTTATTTTTAATAATGGCGAATGCTTCATTGACTCATTACATCAATAATTCTTAAACCATTCACTTCCTAGAAGGTACCCTCACGAAGGGTGTGAACCGTTAGCTTCCCAACATTTAGATAAATTATTATTATTACAGGTAGCGTTCGTATTTGAATAATTATGTATATTACTATGGTTGAGTGTTATTATGGATGGCAAACCCTAAGATGTACAAAACTAAGAGACACATTTCGAATCTCGCATTATGAATCAATGTTATCTGTATTTTTATCTATCGTCAAATGATCACCCACAGGGCTGTCCATCTCCAAGTGAGTTATTCTGTTGCCTAAAGAGTAGTTGCCTATTCACGGATGTGCCTTTTCGCTCGCTACCTCACAGCAATTCATTCATAAACTACCCTGGCAGTGTTGATCAAAATCGGTGCAAGAACGCTTCATGCAATTAAAAGAAATACAATACACTCTCTGCTAAAACAACCGCACATGGCAAAACACATTACAAACCACTTAGACCTAATTACCAATTCAGTGACGCCCTACTAAGTAGGTCTACTAACTGATTGAATTGCAAATAATTGAATAGTGCTCCATGGAGATGAAAATCAGCCAGATTCAATTTCGACTTGTTGACTTCCGATCAGGTTTCAACTGAGAATTGAGAGGAGAATATAAGACCTCAAATGAAAAACTAAAACTAAAATATATATGTTCGAATTCACAACACAATGAAAGGAACATTTTGTGAACGCAAGAAATGTTTACAATAATCAACAATGTTGTTATTAATTTATAACTATGCTACGAAGTAACATAAAGGGAAGTATGAAAAATTGTACACTCGATCGAAATTTTAAATCCATAGAAATCATTGATTTGTAACCTGGTATAAATGATCGAAATGTTGTATGTTCAATAAAAGAGTTATGGCAAGCTAAGGCAGTACAATAGATTTGAAAAATCGGAATGGTCATTAAACGAGGTATTATACGATGAAAGGGACTCCACTCCTACGCATAATTTTATTCGGTGGTGGGGGTGGAGGCGGGGGACATAGTAAAATAGTGCAGTAGATAGAGAGTTATGAATTTGTAGCTATAAATGACCGTATTAAAGGTTAACTGACAATGTCAGAAACAACATGATTTCACAGAGATCTGTAAAAAAAATAACATTTTTATGAGAACGGATTCGCACAGTAAAGATTACGCTACATTTTGTCTATGCTAACGACCCTTAAAGGCTTCAAGTGTTGGTAAGAGAGAGCCAGACAACCATTCATACCTCCCTCTAATAACTTGACTAAATCCACGCGTTGTGGTTACGTTCAGACTTCAAGATAACAATTGTTTATCGGCTCAACATGTTTGTCACGATAAACAGTATAAAGCTTCTTGTATTGAGGGTGCGTAAGAAAACGTGCGAATCGATCTATACAAAGACGTTCCCCTAGGGTGGAAGTTCCTTTGTGACGCAGACGATTAATTATATACGAATAATCGGAGCTCGTCCTTACGTGTGAGCGCCTTCTAAAGGTGGTGTGTACAGCTCAACGCTCAGTCACCGCCTTCTGGAGATAACACGCGTCGTAGGAGACAGGTAAATCCCAGTTCTCACCGTGGGAGGCGGTGAATTAACGTGAGATTGTGCGTAAGGGCTGGTCCACACAGATGTTTTAAGCATAAGATTTAAGGTTTTAAGACGTTGTTGCCAAGAACAACAATGAAAACAATCTCTTAAAACTAAAACTTTGTGTGAACGCCAGTACGTGTTTCCTATGATCCAACTTTACGACTACGCGTTAAACCTTAAATCTTATGCTTAAAAAATCTGTGTGGACCATCCTTAAGCTCGCGGAGTACAGTGCCGAGCAAGTGTTCTCACTCCATCGCCGCGTGACACTCTGGTGCTAGTTTCTGTAAGCTCGCGGAGTACAGTGCCGAGCAAGTGTTCTCACTCCGTCGCCGCGTGACACTCTGGTGGTAGTTTCTGTAAGCTCGCGGAGTACAGTGCCGAGCAAGTGTTCTCACTCCATCGCCGCGTGACACTCTGGTGGTAGTTTCTGTAAGCTCGCGGAGTACAGTGCCGAGCAAGTGTTCTCAGTCCATCGCCGCGTGACACTCTGGTGCTAGTTTCTGTAAGCTCGCGGAGTACAGTGCCGAGCAAGTGTTCTCACTCTATCGCCGCGTGACACTCTGGTGGTAGTTTCTGTAAGCTCGCGGAGTACAGTGCCGAGCAAGTGTTCTCAGTCCATCGCCGCGTGACACTCTGGTGCTAGTTTCTGTAAGCTCGCGGAGTACAGTGCCGAGCAAGTGTTCTCACTCTATCGCCGCGTGACACTCTGGTGGTAGTTTCTGTAAGCTCGCGGAGTACAGTGCCGAGCAAGTGTTCTCAGTCCATCGCCGCGTGACACTCTGGTGCTAGTTTCTGTAAGCTCGCGGAGTACAGTGCCGAGCAAGTGTTCTCACTCATCGCCGCGTGGCACTCTGGTGGTAGTTTCTGTAAGCTCGCGATGTACAGTGCCGAGCAAGTGTTCTCACTCCATCGCCGCGTGACACTCTGGTGGTAGTTTCTGTAAGCTCGCGAAGTACAGTGCCGAGCAAGTGTTCTCACTCTATCGCCGCGTGACACTCTGGTGGTAGTTTCTGTAAGCTCGCGGAGTACAGTGCCGAGCAAGTGTTCTCACTCCATCGCCACATGTCTACGCATCTACACTGGTGCTAGTTTCTGTAAGCTCGCGGAGTACAGTGCCGAGCAAGTGTTCTCACTCCATCGCCGCGTGACACTCTGGTGGTAGTTTCTGTAAGCTCGCGGAGTACAGTGTCGAGCAAGTGTTCTCACTCCATCGCCGCGTGACACTCTGGTGGTAGTTTCTGTAAGCTCGCGGAGTACAGTGCCGAGCAAGTGTTCTCGCTCCATCGCCGCGTGACACTCTGGTGGTAGTTTCTGTAAGCTCGCGGAGTACAGTGCCGAGCAAGTGTTCTCAGTCCATCGCCGCGTGACACTCTGGTGCTAGTTTCTGTAAGCTCGCGGAGTACAG
This sequence comes from Isoperla grammatica, assembly GCA_945910005.1. Taxonomy (NCBI): domain Eukaryota; kingdom Metazoa; phylum Arthropoda; class Insecta; order Plecoptera; family Perlodidae; genus Isoperla; species Isoperla grammatica. The sequence continues at coordinate 14,974,202 of OX246741.1, read as the reverse complement.
TGCCGAGCAAGTGTTCTCAGTCCATCGCCGCGTGACACTCTGGTGGTAGTTTCTGTAAGCTCGCGGAGTACAGTGCCGAGCAAGTGTTCTCACTCCATCGCCGCGTGTCTACACATCTACACTCTGGTGCTAGTTTCTGTAAGCTCGCAAAGTACAGTGCCGAGCAAGTGTTCTCACTCCATCGCCGCGTGACACTCTGGTGCTAGTTTCTGTAAGCTCGCGAAGTACAGCCGTGACCAAGTGTTTACAACCCATCGTAGCGATTCTATCCATGAAGACTCAGTAGTGATAGTATAATATACAATGCCATTTGTCAAAAATGTGAACTTGGTTCCTTGCAAAAACGTTCAACAATGTTTACAATTTTGCGACCATGATTGGAATTAGGCCCCCTTCTTGCCCCCTCCCCTTTATATCACGGTCTTCTAAATCTCAGGATTATATTCACTGCCAGCTAGATTCTAGACGACCTTAGTTGACTTAGTTGACCTAGTCAAACCATGGTGAAATTTTTCGCTACCAATATATTGACTGCTTTAGTAAATGTTAGTTATTTGTTCACATACTGTTACAAATTTGGTTTCTTTGCGAAATCTTATGGTGGGTCAAAGTTGTGACTATTTTAATACGAACTAAAGCAAACTATGCTACATTCCCCCTTACCCCCCTTAACGGGCCCTAGTCCTCGCTGTAGTGATACCTTAAGAGCGAAGGATACCTCTGCGTCAAAAACCGCAGACAATTTTCATTTTTTTATTATTTCTCAAGATTGAAACACAAAATCGAAAATCTGAGAAATCATAGTGCTGTGGTTTGGTCAGCTCTACACACTGAATGATAACTGTATTTAACATTATAATCAGTATGACTGTGATAACGATTTCCTTAGGCCCAGAAAAGGTTTCGAATTACTTTTGATATGTTATAAAATGACATCTTTCAAACAAGGAGGGATGTGTCCCTCAGTGTGTAGGTTCACATGTTTGGTGGTACCCTCGCTTTTGTTCCACTCGGCGCGCCTAGCCGCCACGTCACTGGGGGGGAATGCGCTTGGGCGGGCGGGCACGCACCCTCCTACAACCCACTTCGCGCGTATCTGTCAATCGAGAGAGGCGTTTGCAGGTGTGTGTGTGTGTGTGTGTGTGTGTGTGTGTGTGTGTGTGTGTGTGTGTGTGTGTGTGTGTGTGTTCTTTAGCACAGTCTTCAGTGTTCAGTGTCAATGTTCATTACTACTTCTCTATTCCTACAATAATTGTAAATGTATTTTAAATTAACGGAACAATAATAATGTATTAATCAAAATATTCAGTTTCTCCTCCGGCAACGGGTTTAAATCCCACGTACTACGTAGCTACTATTTGCATCAGGAAACTCTTCTCTAATAACATTGACAACGCATGATGGTATCACAAAACGTCTGTATTTTCCTAGCGATGTCCAGAAATTCATCCAATATATGAATTGTTTATAAGAAATGTGTCGCCATAATCTATTCGAAGTGGTTCGTAGCTTTTGTCGTTGGTCATCATGATGAGAATGAACCATCATTTATTGACAAACAGTGTTCAAACGTGGTTCAAACAACCAACGTTAAGACACACGCTTTCGAAATCATTGTGTTCTGTGATGCACTCTAGATCTTGTCGCACGTGGCTAATAATGTCAGATTCAAGACAGCAAAAAGATTCCTCGGCGGTAGTCATAGCGATTAACACCAGGTAGTATTCCCAGACCTACATAGAAAGTGTTTTACGCTTTTCCAGTTCGTATATTTCTTCCTCGGAATACGTCGGTTCGAAGCCATAAGGTGCTACGGGCTCACCAGTCATTACACGGCCACTCTCGTCCGTGGCTGCCGGCCGCGTAGGCGTATGCTACTGTCCAGCCACGGGCGCGAGGCGCATGCCGTGGCTCGAACAGTCAGTCCCCCCCCAGTGACGTCACGGAAGGTAGGCAACCCGCAACGCACGTCTTTGCGTTTTTGATCATATATTCGCATCTACTCGGTCGATTCTCTCCCTTTTTTTTTAATCACCTACTAAGAGTATGCCTTTGAATTACATGGCCATCCGAACCAAATCTTTACTGGGCCTTTAAATTACTAAGGAAATCGTATCACAGTCATACTGATATATTTATCATTCAGTCTGTAGGGCTTACCAAACTACAGCGCCATGGTTTTTCAGATTTTCGATTTTGTGTTTCAATCTTGAGATATAATTAAAAAATCGAAGTTTTCTGCGGTTTTTGACGTAAAGGTATCCTTCGCTCTTAACGCGTAATGGCTTACTTAGTGCGTAGTGCGTATACGACCTATGTACGTAAGTACAAGAACATACAACATTAACTCTGCCTGCGGTCGTGCGTAGGAGACTTGCGACGCTGACGTATGAATAATGCGTCGCCCCTCCCTAAAGACGAGACGATCATCTTCAGCAAGCAGATTCGCATGTCATCCATTAGTGAACACTGGTGGCGTATCAGAAGACACGAGTACAGTCTAGCTAGCTAGGCGAGAGTTTGGGGATTATAACGGAACGTGGCTTCCTGATGATTGGCACAAGGTTTCGAAATGCAGACATAAAGATTTCATGAAAATGTGCTCTAAAGCACACAAAAACTACAAGTGGTTTATAGTAAAATTCTTCCTTGGGTTTAGCTTTGTGTTTCCCGCGCAACGATTCAGGGTACGCCCGATTGTGAATCTGATTACTTCTGATTCTAACAATCTTCGGGATTTCTTGGAAGCAAATGTGAAAAGAATATTCGTGGCAAATTTCTGGAAATATTGTGTTTAACCGGACAAGGAAAGTAATTGTAAATAATAGTACAATAGAAAGATTTATTCTAATTATTAATTATTACCTTTTTTTGCATTTTGCATCGGCAATATTTACTGTTATCCAAGTAACGGAATGTAGATGATCAGGAATAACGGAAAATGTAACGGATTATTTATTTCTCAAATTGGAGATTTTGAACGCGTAGGAGAAGAATAAAGGGTAGTCTACACATAAAAAGATGACACACGGGATTTGCACCAAAAGTCTTGGAGCCTTGTTGGATCAAACACCGACTCAATACTTTCGTCAAACTTATTGAATTCAAGAACAAAAGCGAATCAAAAACAATTTGTAAAAAACTGCAACAATATAGCTTCTAATAATTGATGCGTCTTTGTCTTTGAATTCAATAAGTTTGACGAAAGTATTGAACCGTGTAATGTGGGCATAAGGTTTTGTGCCCAACGTAGTCCAAGTAGGCTACGAAACATGTTCAAATTGGGGGTGAACAAATAAATTTCCGAGATTTAGGTTTTTGTCCAAATTGTCTCCAAAATTGAAAAACTCCCATTAAAAAAACAAAAATCTTATATCAAACCATTCATTTTACATTATAATCTCGAAAAGATTCCGCTTTCCTTTATTAACTCTCCCTTGCAGGTCCAACATACATTTCCAATTCGAGTAATTTTCCAGTCTCATTTCATTCAGCCGTATCCGCAAAGTAAGTGGTTAAATTTACTTGCAAATTTCTGGCAAGGTATAATATGGAAGAGAAGAGTGCAGCACAGCCCAGTGAGCGTGGGCTCTTAGCATCTCATAATGTGAGCTTTTAGAACCAGAACCGAGCGAGCACTTTTAAAGACTCTCGTTATAGAAAGAAATGTTTTTCAACGCATTCAAATTTAAATTTAGATACACTTGAATTAATGTATTCGGGTTTATTCGACGATTTACATTATGCTCTATAGGCTACTGATAAGAGTTGACTGATAAGAAGGCAAAATACTGTAGCCCTAAATTATTTCTAGACTTTAAATAAGCCTTCCCGAAACACTGTTTTCCCAATGCTATAACAACACAGATGGCATCATCAACATACAGTTTAGGGCTATTTTTAAGAAAACAATAAAATAATTTTAAACATTTTGTCAAAGTATTGCACATTACATCATTATTAATGTAATAATCGATAGTTTTTTTTAATCGGGAGACCCTTTAGAATCTAACTAGTCAACTAGCTGGAAGAGGTGTCGATAAAGCAGGTATCTGTCCAACCCTTGATCTACTTATGTGAGCAAGTGTACGCGTTAAACATTCAGCAGTAAAGGTCTCTCACACCAAGAAGTAAGATAGTGTCAGAGGAGGCAGGACCGCCAACAATTAGTTTCCAACTTAACAAGTACGAATCACAAACGTTTTTCCCGACTATCTAGTAAAATGTGGTTGCGTTAAGTTTTTTGACGGAAACCTGCTTGCACGTTTTCTTGTGCGTTACCGTCAAAAACCTTACCGCAACCAAATTGTACTAGATAATCGGGAAAAAAGTAAGTAATTCGCGCTTGTTAAGTTGGAAACTAAATGTGGGTGGTACTGATACTATCTTACTTCTTGTTGTGAGAGACCTATACCTCAAAGGTCACGTGATGTGATATGACGTCATCCGAACCGAGAGTCCCGCGCTCCATTAGGTAACAAGGTATGTAATAAAACTAACAAGCAGCGGTTCTTATTACCCGCCATTACCTAAACGCGGCATCATTACAATCAATTGAATACCTAGTCACTCGCGCTCGGAACCTATTCTACTACTGCATGGTGCATGCAACATCTTTGTCAGCTGCCGAGTGTGAGAATTTAAGAATTTCTGTTCGTGAATTTCTGATCTACAGATAACGAAGCAAAAGATATGCAAAATTAATTTCGTTTCGATTAAATCCGATGATAACGATAATATCGTATTATCGCATTTATTCAAAAGGTGATGCATTTTTCATATATTTTGTTTGATTACACTATCCAGGACCAATAGTGTGATGCTCATCAGGGTCCCTTACAAGTTCAAGAACAACAATACACAACAATTGAACATGTATTTTCAGATGCTATAATAATGTATAATAACCTCGATTTTTAATTTTTAAATGTTGTGCATTGTTGTACATGAAGATTTTGAGGGCCGTGATGAGAAATAATCATACAAAGGGTCCTCGATAGTTTTAAAAATGGTTTATTGTTCATTTATTTATTTATGAATTGGCCACAAACAGCATTTTATGCCATTTAACAGTGACCAGTATAACAAAGGATGATTAACAACGATGCATGATGATGAAGAAAGAAGGAGGGGAAACCCGGTACCGGCACGTAGCCTACTCCTATCGAAAAGTACCAAGGGGGCCATCGGCTTTACGTCCCATCCGAAAGGACGGTGTAACTTTGCCCAGTCATAAAGGTTCCTCCACTAACCTGGACTGCCGAACAGTTGACGAGAAGAACGAAGCTGTTACACAAGCTTTCAAACCCTCCAATCTGCTCTAACCAACCGTAACTAGTGTTTTAGAGGCGAGTGATCACCCATCCACCTCCTGACCTAGCCCGAGGTTGCTTAACTTTGGTGTTCGTATGGGAACCGGCTGCGGCTAAACCGTTGGCTTATTCGACATTAAAATCATACACAGAGGGCGCTGGCATCATGACTCCATTTGCTAGTTCTTGTTTCTAGCGCATGAGTGTGTATTGCAACTTTTAACCTCGAATTGTGATGTAAAACTATGTAAAATAAGTGTGACGTCACCTGTGTTGCGATGTCGACGAGAGTAGCGATAGAATGTGGTCAAAAGGATACAATCTGAGGGAGCCAGTCTTCGTGCCGATAGCGAGAAGGCGCTGGATCGGGTCGAAGGCGCAGGCCGTCGGCTGGAAGGGGAACCCATGGCGGAAAGTCTGCAAGCAACAACATGAACAAGTTAGATCACAATAGTATTACAATACAATACAAGACATTCAATACAGATTTCAGGTGATATTTGGGCTAAACCAAAGACTTTAATAATCAAAGCACAATGTTAATATTAATGCCGACATCACACGACTCAATACTTTCGTCAAACTTTGTGAATTCAAGAACAAAAGCGAATCAAAAACAGTTGGTAAAAAAACTGCAACAATATAGCTTATATTAATTGATGCTTTTTTGTCCTTGAATTCAATAGGTTTGACGAAAGTACTGAGCCGTGTAATGTGGGTATAAGGCAATGGGTCCGTTAATCCACTGGTATTTGGTTGAAGTTCAACTGTTCTCTAACTTGGTTTGCTATTATTACTGAAAAGTGAAAAGCAACTTAAATCAATTCTCTCTTATTTCGCCCACTCTTTTCGTTGTTTACAATGACACACATAATTATTTCCGTAAACTTTATCGGGTTATATATACGTGTTCAAACTTTCATATTTCCCCGTAAACATTATTATTCGTTTTCTATTGACAGCTAAATGAAACTTGAAAAAGTACTATTCCACATTGGAGGCCACAATGGCCTGTGATTGGTAGTTCATTGTTACTATGTTTCAGCTGGCGTTTGATGCAAATTCAACTGTTCTCTAACTTTGGTTTGCTATTACCACTTAAAAGTTAAAATCAACATAAACAAACTCTTTTGTCTCGATTACTCTTTTAATCGTTTACAAAAGCATACTATAATCATTTTCGTACACTTTATCGGGTATATACGTGTACAAACTTGTCATATTTCCCCGTAAAAAATATTATTCGTTTTCTATTGACAGCTAAATGAAACATGAAAAGTACTAAAGGTGGTTTCCAATATGGCCGATGTGACGTCACAGGTTGCTAAGCTTGAGGTAGGTAGACACATAACACCTCTCAGATAGGCGTTATTACGAAGTAATTATCAACTACGGCTCTGTATTCAGCCTCGCAGAACAATAAGCTTACTGAGCGTTGATAATTAATAAGTTGTTCCGAACTTAACACAAAGTTTCAAATTGAACATTTTCGTATAGAATTAACGCGCTCACAATTTTAATTTCGATTTTATCCCCGACTTCAAAGGCGGACGGGTATAACAGAAGAACAGGGAACATAGCGTAGCGTCTGTTTTATTAAGCCGAGTAGGCTTAACATCAGAAGGATGAGATAAAGAGAGAGAGAGAGAGAGAGAGAGAGAGAGAGAGAGAGAGAGAGAGAGAGAGAGAGAGAGAGAGAGAGAGAGAGAGAGAGAGAGAGAGAGAGAGAGAGAGAGAGAGAGAGAGAGAGAGAGAGAGATGCAACGAATTGTAGATTCAAATTAAAAAAGGAGGCTCGTGGTGTACCTACTCAATTGTTAAATGTGTTATGCTCCATCCTATTCAAAAGTTGCACGTACGTCACATCTTTGCGCGTGGCAGCCACATTTGTGATCAAACTTTGACGTTACCATGGAGAAACAATTGAAGGCTGTTGTGGTAGAACACCAAAATTCTTATAGTTCTTTAAAATTGAATGTGCTTTTTAAATAAAATTGGTATGTGTCGTAATTTTTTATTTTTTTATTACTTATGTTTAGTTTTTAAATTCTAAATTACGCTTATTTATCGAATTTGAATAGTATTTGCCAATGATCTAGGATTGGTCCTCATCAATTGTGTCGCAATCATGGCCGCTGTGACGTCACGTGGGAACTATGAATAACCGTGTAACTTTACAGTAACGCTTCTTTGAGGACGAAGCCATTTTATGGTACCATCCTCTAATAAGTATGTCTTTATTGTGAACATATCAGGACGTTTTAGTTATAAAGTGGAATAAAAGATTGGAAAATTTGTAGAAGAGTGCAAATGTTTTGTAATGGATATACAATGTAGTCACGTTTACGCGTCATTGAAAATTTTAAAAACAAGATTCAACAAGAAATCATGACATGTAACTATCAAGCTAAAAGTTTTAAAATACACTAATGGTTAATGATTTTTTTCAAAGCTAGAATATATTTCCACGAGAGTTCATAATAAGCCCCTAAAAATGTGTTTACGTAAATGAAACCGTTATGAAGAAACGAATGAACATGACATTCGGAACGTTGAAACGTATAGATGTATAATATTGAATTTAAAAAAGGAAATGCTGGAGGCAATTGGGATGTGGTTTATTGTCGCATGTTAAATAGCCAAAGGATAGAATGGTAAATGAACAAATACTTGAAACAGGAATATATTCATTATTATTTCTGCGACATCATACATTGAGTCAACAAATGCGGATATATGTATATATGAATACATGAATATGTGTTTGCTTTTTATTTTTTATCGGTGTACCGACAAACACACAATACTCTGCAGATTTAATGATTTTCAATGCAAAACCAGAAAAATGTAAAAGAGAAAAGTCTCTAAATAATTCTATTTAAAATTGAACTAAATTAAAAAGATTGATAAAAGGGCAATAATGGTCGTCCTCCCATCCCACCAAACAACCTGTTTAATTACAATGAATATTGGATCGTTTGATGTCTTTTAAAAACCTCATAAACAGCTATACAGAATCATTTCAGTATATACCATCTATAGAAGTATACAAACATCCTCGATATATTACTATTCACACAAAACAAATAATGAAACTGTTCGCTATATTTGTTTTGCCCCCTAAAGGTAGACAAAATAATGAGACTCATGTTTTTAATTGACATATCCATGCCGACAAACACAACAGATTATGTATATATGAATATGAATCGTGTAGCCTACATGAAACGCCGTCGAACCAAATATAGACGGCTGGTGGCAGTGTAGCCAACCACGGAACGCATAATTGAGCTTCACTAATAGGCTTACCAATACGTACATAAATTACACATGGGCATCATATGGGACATTAATTCTGCAAGCCTTGGATCGTATCGTACATAGGAATATGCATATGCATGCATGCAAATATATCTGAATTGCGTAAAACTAGGGATGCACGATATAGACTAGCGAAACGTGTATTGTATACGGTGATTACTGGGACGAACTTTAAATATTAATTCCTGTGAAATGGGTTTCGGTTGCCGTGGAATAGGATTCGGCTTATATTAAGAACATTGAATCCGTACATGAGGTGAAACCAATGAAGCGTTTAAATAGCTAGATTATGTGAAAATCGAATCCCAGCGTATAGTAAAGGTTTTATTGGTAAACCGCAAATTTGAGTCGTCATAAAATTGTGTATCCGATTTTGTAATCCACTAGTAAAATCACTATTGTTTAAATTAACAGAAATTTTAATTAAACATTGTAATTCAAAAATATAAAAATGTAAAATATAGAACGAATGATGAAGACCACATTACAGCAAACGAAAAAAAACAACACGACGTTTAATAACAAGGGGAGTGAGCGCTCTGACCCAGATTTACTTTTTTCAAACTCGTTTTAATTATAAAATTATATAAAAGATTGCAAAATGCTTCAGCAGTGGTTCGTTTAATTGAAAGATAGCCTCAGGAGGGATTGTTAGCAAGAACATGAAGGTATACGTAGTAGCCTGCGGTAGGAAGCAGTGGTAGGAAGTTCAGACATTGACAAGGAATACCTTGCTATTAAAAAAAAAAAAATAGCGAGAGAGAGAGGCAGAGACAGAGAGAGAGGGGGAGAGACATCAAACAAAACCTTTGGTTCATAAACGTTACATCCATCCATTTCATACATTGTCTGGTTATTTCCTAATTAAAATAGCTTGTTATTTGTTAACGGCGAGGAAACATAGACCACAACTCCAGCTTTCAAGACGAAACCAAGACATGAAGATGGCTGATGCCAACTTCTAGCCATAACCCTTACCAAAGTATGCGACGTGAACCCATATTTAACGTTAGGTCAAATGAAGAATTCAGAATATCCGATACCGTAGTTAATTACATAGCTCGATAGAAGCTGTCGGGTACTTAGCAAGTATAGACTGAATTATGAAGTGAACTCCTTCACGTTGCATGTACACATACTTCGTACAAGTTATGATAGGAATCCAGTAATCCGGTTACTTTATTAATTAACGAAGATCGGGGGTAAACATCTATAGGAAACATATCATGACGATGTTTGATACCGGGAGAGTTTTGAGTCAGCTGTATTAGTTTGAAAACCGTTCACTCATAGCATGGTAAGATACAGTACGAATAGTTCTATGGTTCGATAGCGAAAAATAAATCTGGAGAGTGATAAAAATTAAAAATAGTATAATGCCAAATATGTATATATATATGTAGGAACCAAAAAGGCTAACCTCTAATTCAAAATTAAGGAGACCTTTTAAAGTGAATGAAAGAAAGGGAAAGGAAAAGTATGATTACTAGGAAGACGTGTAAAAGACGCATGACTTTTTAGGAAGCTAGAGACTGTATATTGCGTTTGGCAAAGATAGTCTTTAAATCGTTGTAATGTTGATCCATTCTAAGGTGGTCGTGAAGAAAAAAATACTGGGTGTATATATTTATAATATAACGAAACAAAGTCATGAAAGCCAAATGATGCCAATGCTCATCCTGAAATGTCTTCCTGTAAGCATATTTTCATACATTCGTAATTATCCTCATCCCCTCACCCCCGCCTTTTTGAACGCCAATACTAAAACCAACTAATTTAATTAAATTTCACACTTTCCGAGTAAGATTTGCTTTCATGTCGTAAATTTAAATCAACTGTTCACGTATAACCTTAATTAATTTAATAATTAAGTGTGATTGATTTACGAGAAGTAAGTATCCTTATTGTTGGTAATTATGTAACAGCGTATAAAATACGATGTAACCGAATCTTCTGAGGACATAGATTTAAGTGCGCAATGATGTATATCTCTGCATTGACTCAACAAGATAGTCCGTGAAGAGGTTCGTAAACCAGCTAAACCAGCCAGCTAAACCATTCTTAAACCAGCTAACAATCTGTACGTCGATTCGCATTGCATGATCACAATAATAGAGCCGTAAAACAACAAGAGTCATCATCATTATCATTATCATCATCATCGTCATCGCCATCGTCATCGTCATCAAACTTCACACTTTGAAATATTTGTAGAGTAGGTTACTTAATTGTAGAGTTGCATACCTACCTATACTTATTATAGTCGTTAGTTGATATTGAAATTTAGATTATATACTAGTGGTAAAGCACATTGTCTTGTCATCACATCATCAATGTGTATGTATAGGTTGTATTATAATGTAACTCACAGACATTGAAAATAAATAATAATATTAGGTCTTTATTTGATACAACTAGATACCCAAGAGCAGGTTGTCCATTTATAAGACCTAGTAATTAGACTGTACACTGTTCCTTGTCAAGATAAAACAATTAAAACCACAATATTTCGAACCCAAAACTATTTGAAGGGTTCGAAATATTGCGGTTTTAATTGTTTTTATCTTGACAAGGAACAGTGTACAGTCCAACTACTAGGTCTTATAAACGTTTTACCTGTTCTACTATGTTTCCGTTTTAATTTTCAGGTTGTCCATGTTTGTCGGCGTTTCCCGTTCAGACAAACCTTTAACTGACCCCTCTTTTCATAAAAAAATGTATTATGTAACAAAATATCTGTACCCAGTCCATTTGAGGTATTTCAGCATATCAAAAACAATTACTTAACACGGGGAAAATGTTCCTGCCGGGCCATAAAAGTTCAAAAAAATGTAATACATTTTGAAATTTTTTGATTAACTGACATCAGACGAGTTCTTTTATACGTCACCGTAAAAATTTAATCAAAACGAATACAGCAGCGCAATGTTTTATCAGTGTATTAAAAACCTTCTCAGTGTATATTTCTTAGGGTGTAATCAGCTTGGACGAAGATGTAAAGACAGTGTGTTGTAATCAAATATAGCCGGAAGTTCTTCGGCGAGGTCGCTCAGAAGGTTACATCAAACAAGATGAAATATTTTCCTTTCATTAGATAAAACGAGAGACATTTTTAAAAGGACATTACGATCGTTTCAGTTCACCCTCGCGTTCTGTCCTTGAAAGTTGCTTCTTCACAGCCCGCCATGTTTTCACTGTAACCGCGGCAAATACGTGCGTTGACATGCAACGCTGTAACTATATAAGCAAATAGAGCCGCCATTGTCTTTGTAAACACACGCTTGATGCAGAAGACCTGACGGCACGTGTGTACGTACAGCGAGGACTATCGAGACATTAGGTGGATGATGAGATAGGCGAAGAACGGTCGCTATGATATATTATATACTTTGTACAAATACTGTGTGGAATGGCGGGACTTTACAAAGGTAACATTTCTTGTTGAGACTATAAACTAACTACACCCTTAGTTTTTGTTACACATTTTACAAATAGCTTGGTTTTAAAAAGCTCACTATTATTTCTCTTTTCTGCCAGTATTTGTTATCCTACCGATGCGTTTGTTATCACTCGGATAGAATCCACAATGTAATTTAAAAAAATATGCCCTTTAAGAATTGTGAAAATGAAGTCTTCTATTTTGAACGACATTCCCATCCTATAACAGAATGCATATAGTTTATATTTGAAATAAAAGCTAAACTTTATTTTCTCAAGCAAAGTCAAAACTTAAATCCAAATCATGTTTTATGTTTTGGAGGTTATAACTAAAACAATATTGTGTTGAAGAGATGTTATGTTATGTTACTATACTAAATTTTAGTATCTACTGTATATGTATCTTGGAAGTGCACAACTGGACTGGGCTTTGGCACGTGGACCAAAACGTCTTGCGTTTGTGTATTAAGTACACAGGTCGCAGACGAAAAAAGACAACGAAAAGTGCTTCAGCTCAATCTAAGCACATCAATAATGAACCATTCTTCAGGGAATATAGTCCCTTATTATTGCACAAGACATCCCAATCGAAGCGATCTCGTTACCCCTCCCACCAACAACAAGAAACGGCTTAAACCATTGGAAACTCCGTGTTTTGACATGCTCGCTACAGTCGAAATCCACGACAAATGTCCCACGTAATTGGTTCGAAACTTCGCCAATACTCATCGAAGACTGTCAAACTTACAATCAATGTTAGCACAAAGCCTCCTAGGCAAGATTGGAGATGTAAAGTCCCATAATCATCGAACTTCCTTGCGCGATGGGTGGAAGCGGCTTTACCCGGTATTGATTGTGCGCCAATCCTTGAGACGAGGAAACATTCAAACCCGAACAAAAACTGTCAAATGTAGATTCGAACTTTAATTGAGGATCAACGTTTCAGTCGAGAGCGTGAAACAGAACTCTTGGCAACAAACTTCACACAAAGTGCGTCGAAACACGATAGGAATGAAATGTATTGCTAAGTAACAAATAGTAACTCCATTACTATACATGGATTCTATCAGGGGTGTAATGAACAAAGTTGTATAAAGTTGCGCTTATTGGCACGAGTATGTAATTACGTGAAGATAACAATAGAACAAATCTCATTACAAAACTTAGTACACGTGTACCAAACACCTTGTCCGTGCACGGTACTATAGTCAGCAAACAGGATTATAAGGAGCTTGCAATAACGTCATTTCCGGTATCGCACGGTGGCCATACTCATAGAGAAATAAAACCGGGCCATACTGAGGTACTCTGTAAAAATTTATTTACGATCTTCCGACACTGCATTGTTCCCAGATTCACAAAGATGCCTAAGTGCTAAGACGTCCTAGTTTAGGCAAATCTTAGTGATATAAATCACGCATACGTCGTTCTGCAATCTCATAAAGATAAAATTTAGTAAAATATCAACAATGTATATAATAATATTTTATTTGTGAATGTGTAGTAATACCCAGAGATGATTTATCTTGATTTATCTATAGCTAGGATTTGCCTAACTTAGGACAACTTAGAGTTGGGCATCTTTGTGAATCCAGGCCCTGATGTCCTTTGACTGACTTATGAACTGTTTTCAAACAAAGGTTCCGTATTATGACTCAAAACAAAATAAAAACGCGTACTCTGTTTGAAGAGAATCATTTGCATGTGTTATCATTTTCTTGAACTTTTACCTGCACACATCAATCTATACGGCTTAAAACTGTGATTTTTCCTGGATAACCTGTGTAATGTGTCTTCTATTGACAGAACAAATGTAAACAAGCAATGTATACCTCATAATGGCCGCCACGTGACGTCTATTGAAAGCTACCTATAGATAAAGCGAGAGACCTTGTCCGTGCACGGTACTATAGCCAGCAAACAAAGCGAGAGACCTTGTCCATGAACGGTACTATAGCCAGACCTTGTCCGTGGAAGGTACTATAGCCAGCAAACAAAGCGAGAGACCTTGTCCGTGCAGGGTACTATAGCCAGACCTTGTCCGTGCAGGGTACTATAGCCAGACCTTATCCGTGCAGGGTACTATAGCCAGCAAACAAAGCGAGAGACCTTGTCCGTGCAGGGTACTACAGCCAGACCTTGTCCGTGCACAGTACTATAGCCAGACCTTGTCCGTGCACAGTACTATAGCCAGACCTTGTCCGTGCACGGTACTACAGCCAGCAAACAAAGCCAGAGACCTTGACCGTGCACGGTACTATAGCCAGACCTTGTCCGTGCACAGTACTATAGCCAGACCTTGTCCGTGCACAGTACTATAGCCAGACCTTGTCCGTGCACAGTACTATAGTCAGACCTTGTCCGTGCACGGTACTATAACCATGGACCTTGTCCGTGCACGGTACTATAGCCAGCAAACAAAGCGAGAGACCTTGTCCATGAACGGTACTATAGCCAGACCTTGTCCGTGGAAGGTACTATAGCCAGCAAACAAAGCGAGAGACCTTTCCATGAACGGTACTATAGCCAGACCTTGTCCGTGCAGGGTACTACAGCCAGCAAACAAAGCGAGAGACCTTGTCCGTGCAGGGTACTATAGCCAGACCTTGTCCGTGCACGGTACTACAGCCAGCAAACAAAGCGAGAGACCTTGTCCGTGCAGGGTACTACAGCCAGCAAACAAAGCGAGAGACCTTGTCCGTGCAGGGTACTATAGCCAGACCTTGTCCGTGCACGGTACTACAGCCAGCAAACAAAGCGAGAGACCTTGTCCGTGCAGGGTACTATAGCCACACCTTGCCCGTGCACAGTACTACAGCCAGCAAACAAATGAACGAGCATTGCTGTGGTTCTCAGTGGCGCAGAACAGAACAGAACATCAATATCCCCGCGGGGCGTTGCTGTCAGGAAGTTGTCAATGCATCACTGGGGCAACCACGGAACAGAAACAAAGATATGCCCGCCCGTCATAAGAAGGCAAAGATGAACACAACATGCAATGTCGGTAGGTTCATAAAAGATGCAACATATTCGCTAGTAGCCGGAAGGAACAAGATACACACAGGCAAAGATGAACATTACCTGCAAACATGCAACGTCGGACGGTGCATAAAAGATGCAACATATTCACTAGTAGCCGGAAGGAACAAGACATATACACAGGCAAAGATGAACACTACCTGAAAACATGCAACGTTGGATGGTTCATAAAAGATGCAACATATTCACTAGTAGCCGGAAGAAACAAGACATATACACAGGCAAAGATGAACACTACCTGAAAACATGCAACGTTGGATGGTTCATAAAAGATGCAACATATTCACTAGTAGCCGGAAGGAACAAGATACACACAGGCAAAGATGAACATTACCTGAAAACATGCAACGCTGGATGGTTCATAAAAGATGCAACATATTCACTAGTAGCCGGAAGGAACGAGACACTCACAGGTAAAGATGAACACTACCTAAAAACATGCAACGTCGGATGGTTCATAAAAGATGCAACATATTCACTAGTAGCCGGAAGGAACAAGATACACACAGGCAAAGATGAACATTACCTGAAAACATGCAATGTTGGACGGTTCATAAAAGATGCAACATATTCACTAGAAGCCGGAAGAAACAAGATACACACAGGCAAAGATGAACACTATTTGAAAACATGCAATGTTGGACGGTTCATAAAAGATGCAACATATTCACTAGTAGCCGGAAGAAACAAAGATATACGCCTATATACACAGGCAAAGATGAACACTACTTGAAAACATGCAACGTCGGATGGTTCATAAAAAATGTAATATATATATATTGTTAAAATTGTAGATACCACGGGTTGTTACGTCACGTTTACTGTACTTACTTGTCATATTGGTCGACGGCACAGTGACATAGTGTCCTGAGGACAGAGCACATACGTTGCTCAGAAACGTCGACCAATATGACAAGTAAGTGCAGTAAACGTGACGTAACAACCCGTGGTATTTATAGTTTTAACAATATTAATAGTCACGAAAGTCTAAGTTCAGTAATATATATTCACTAGTAACCGGTAGGAACAACTATATACGCCTATATACACAGGCAATGATGAACACTACTTAAAAACATGCAACGTCGGATGGTTCATAAAAATGTAATATATATATATATATATATATATATATTCACAAGTAGGCGCTAGGAACCATGATATAAGCGTACGTAAGCAGGTCAGGATGAACAGTGCCTAAAAACATGAGACGTTGGAAAAACAAAGTTTGGTTCAAAATCACAGAATTTGAGTATAATGCTCAAGGATATGTGTTTATTCTTTAATAAATTGAAAACGCCGACAACGAAATTAGAATGCTGTCTAGTAAAAGATTGTTTTAGTTTAGTGTTACTCAAAAGTTAATTTATTACGCGAATAGTGTGTATAGATTAAGAAACTTAAGCTTGTTCGCTCGAAAAAATTGGGAAATCTAGAGGAAGCATCAAATAATATTGTGACCACAAACTTGACAATATATTGCCCGTTTGAACGGCTATTGTGATAACATCTGGCTATTACTTGCATAGTTTTGTGGAATGAAAAACAGATTAACTACTAATGGATGAATTAGTTAACAAACTGTTAAATTTGTCTTCAGTCCGTCAGGAAAATAAAAAACAAGTTTTGCGTTTAGCTAAGAAATGCATATTAGCTGACTGGGTCATGAGAAGGAATTTTCCCCAGCACTTAAAAGCAGCATCGCCTAAGCCTTTAATGCCAGACAAGAAAATATTGCTAAACTTCCCAGACACTCCTTGGTATTAGTGTACAGCACAGCAATAACAAGGATTTCAAGTAGAACGCAAGGGTTGGCTCAAAAGATACCAACAAAATAATTAAGAATTGCAATCTTAGCACTTACTAAATGAACTTGAGATTATCATGGGAATTGTAAAGAAAATTATATTACATGAAAAAATACTTTTTTAATACAACGCTTATATTTAAATGTACTAAAAAGTAAAAAATAAATTTTCGCCCAACAAATTTTTGCCTTACTCGGAAAATAAAAGCGTTGGGCGCCTACGGTATTGACATAGATTACAGAATTTCGTTGTTCATGGAGGGAAAGCGCCCAACGCTTTTATTTTCCGAGTAAGGCAAAAATTTGTTGTGTGAAAATTTATTTTTTACTTTTTAGTACACTTAAATATACGCGTTGTTTTAAAAAATTATTTTTACATGTAATATTATTTTATACTTTTTATAGTCTTAACGAATGTTGTACTCGAATATGTGCTCACTGGACGTGTCCGAATTCAGAAGATTGCATACTTGTGTACTTGTATTTGTTGGCTTCACTCGCAACCTAGCGTGCACGCAGACTTGAATTTCGGACAGTTACGTCCATGCGCGATCCAGATTATATTAGCTCATATATTAGCTTATTCGTGTATTGTTATCAAGAATATACGTCTGTGTGGAAAATTTCAGCTCGATTGGAAATTGGGAAGTGGATGAAATATCGATTCCCATATAAAACTTTGATTAATTAATTATAATAAATTAGTTGATTAATTAGTTAATCTGTTAATTGATCTATTTATTGTCATTACGAATACGTGTGTGCGAAAAAATTCAGCTCGATTGGACATTAAGAAGTGGGTGAAATATCGATTATAAGATTCCGTCCAGACAGACAAACACATGAAGCTAATATAAGCGATGTAATATGTTTCTTATGAGAAAGACCAATGTAAACATAAAGTATATTTACTACTTTTTATTAACAGATAAGAGCATATACTGTCTTATCTTGTGTAAGCTTGATTTTGCTACAGGACAATTCATTACCGTGGTATTCGCATTTTGACAGCCAAAACAAAGTCAAAATACAAGGGTCAAAGTGATAGTTATACCGGGTTTTAAGATACACGCATAGATTTGACGATGATGAAATAGTTCTTAAACGTAATCTGTGCATACTACCACATGTAGTAAATTATTATCAGCGTTATGAAACATAGTATGGATGAATGGAGCCTTGATCTGTTGTTCCCTCTCGGCTCATGCTCTTTCCACCCCACTCAAACGGCATCTACAGTGGAGTTCCGCGGGAGTTTACACCAGCCTTTTAGATAGTTTTCTTGGTACACCCCTAGAGCAAAGTCCAGTCGAGCAATTATCTCCATTCAAACTCGAGCAAAGGACGAGGAATTCAGATGACTGAATACACTCATCACATTCTTCAAGGCGATGAGTTCCGATCGTTCTAGGAAAACAAGAAATCCCGGGGTCTTTCAACGTATCTATGGGTGTCCAAAAGGGGGGAAAATGGTGTGGCCATGGTGTTAACTCCCGCGGAACTCTACTGTAGAAAACATTAACCCTCACCATTGTAATATTTCAGTTGCTCTGTAATTGACCGCGCTTCGATTTGCGTAGGCGAATGTTTTCTGTAAACCTTCTTTTTATGGCCGGTTCTAGCGGCTTCAACAGGGTCCGACTTCATTCATCTACTGTGGTTCCCAAGGCTGATTGAACTTTAGTACTTCTTACGCAAGACAAAATCTTCACTCTTCAAGGATCGCAGTTCACGTGTTCCTACAATGCGTAATCAATGCGTGCAGATAGGTGCGTAGTACGGATGGCACGCAACGCAAACATGCGTGTGAGCCTATTATACACACACAATACGAATCATCCGTCCATTCAATCTTATAAAAGAAGATTGTTTGTATTATATCATGAGTTATGAGTACCGATACATAATAGAAATACTGAACGAGATGGTTCAGTACTAAAGCACACGATACTCTCATTGAAGAGGTTGTGAGGTGGTTTTTGCCAATGAAAATCCTACAATTTTTTTTGTTTAGATTTAGGAAGCGGGTTTTGGATTGTGCGTTTTTCATAAAAAAAATTGGTAATCTCGAATTAGTAACTAGTTTCAACATTAAGTACATACAAAATGAACGGTGTATTACCAGGCATCAACGGGTGAAAAAAAACAAGAGGTTCGCGGGATGTAAATAAAAAAAGTGTATTGAAGCTTTTACGAAAATTATTTTTAACAGACAGCGTCTATAGGAAGTATTCACGTGACGTCACATCGGCCATATTGGAGGCCACCTATAGTAGTATTTCGTTTCATTTAGCTCTCAATAGAAAACGAATAATATTCTCTAAGGGGAAATATGAGAGTTTGAACACGTATATCCCCCGATAAAGTTTACGGAAATGATTATGTGTGCATTTTTAACAACAAAAAGGTGACCGAAATAAGAGGGAATTTATTTCGCTTGCTTTTCAGTAATAATAGCAAACCGACTTCAACCAAATGCCAGCTGAACAGTCACATGTCAATGTGGCCTCCTACGGCCACCATGCGCAATATGTGAATACACCCAATAGACAATTTTACGCGCCGTTTAGTGGGCGCTGACATCTTGAGCGTCCGCCATTACGACCAGCCTTTTCGACGGGTCAATCCGCGATAGAACCTCGGATTAAACCGACGTTCAAAAAAGCTGTGCCTCAATGTATCCCGGCAAAATTATTGAAATTACGAATCATATTCGAGAAGGCAGTGCATATTAAAGTACGGTTGCAATGGCGGCCGGAAGTTTAAAGATGGCGAAAATATAATGGCCTACAGAACGTGTATCATCGCGTGATGGCAATGTTCTCTTAACTCTCAAGCTGCACCCACAAGTCGGTCGAGGGGCCAAGCAACACCAACGAATAACGGTCGATGAAAACACCGATCAAAGATACACGAACAAGTGACGAGCAAGAAAAACAATGAATAGATAAACGAAATAATCTTTACAGTTTCGGCGAAGAAAAATTGTTATGTTATTGGCAACTTGAAAACACGTGTCCGCATTGTTTGCGACCGGATTCAAAGAACAAATAACCACTGCTTTATAAAGGTAGTGAGTTTCGTGAAACGTATCTCAAATCTCCGAGGAAATGGAGTTTTTTTTGTTGTATAGACGGCAGTGTGTTTTTTTTTTTGTGCGCGCAAGGAATACAAGGCAATTTGCGTTTCAACTCCATACCATCCTAAATAAACAAAACATTTGTCATCTGTTTCTTTCGAGTGAAATGGGGTGGTTTGTCGACTTTGACACAATACGGCTTTACAATCCATACAAGTATTAGACTGGTAGACCAGTATAATGCTATGTGTTAGACCAGGGCTTCTCAAACTATAGACATCAAAATGGGGTCGGGAACTTATGAAAAATGGAAATTTAGGTGCTAATAGAATCGGACTTTTTAAAGAAAATGCAAAAATAAAGATGTACATAGAAAAGTTGAAAAAAAGAGGTTCAGGGGCAACTTCCTTACTCTTGCATCCGCTTATAAAAATGTCAACGCAGAGCGAAGCGAATCGTTGCAAGTATCGGCTAACAAGTGACCATCTATTTCAGTGTATAAACTACGCAAATAAGGTCCTATATAAGACGGAGTCACCGAATGAGGTGGCTCAGCGGTAAGACGCGAGACTCTAATTCGGGAGGTGGCCGGTTCGATTCCGACCACCGGCAGTCCTGACTGAAGGTTTTTTCCGAGGTTTTCCTCAGTCGTAAAAGCGAATGCTGGGATTGAGTCATACTATCAGCCCTCGGACATTCCTTCCCAGCTATCCAAACACCCTAATAACCTAGTTAGTCACCTGAAGAGGGGCACATCAGGTAAAGCTGGTGTGCACCCTAGGACGGGTATTCCTACAAAAATTATTATTATTATTAAGACGGAGACGCGAGAAATTTTACCTAAGTATTTGGGGTCGCTAGCAAAAAAGTTTGAAAAGCCTTGTGTTAGACGAAATACCATAGTCAATAACTGAAATATCGGTTAGTGAAAAAGTGTGATACGTGTAATTTCCACCAATCAGCGGCCTTGGAACGTGACGACATCGAACGACCAACTCAATAGGTGGTATGCAAACGTGGCCCAACGACGGAGCTACAAAGAATATCATACAACATCGAACACCGTCTGGCCCGGGGTAGAATTCAGCCCAGGGTATACCTCACCTATCGTAAGAAGCGAGAAAATGAAGTCCCCCCCCCTTTTTCCATATCCTCCCCTTAACTCCTTTAAATATTAGTCCTGCTCGTCCTCCTACCCTTTCCTCTAATCAATCCCCGATCTCATATTATGACCTAATTGTCTAGTACGTCGTTAGACACCAAATAATAAAAATCAAACAAAAAATCGAAAATATGTTTGTATACTAATGCGTTGTTTTGCTAGCACTACAGACTGACGATACGGTCATCATTTTTAATCATATAATCAGTAGTTACTTCTTTTTAAGAATTTAAAAATGTTACTCAAAATATATACTAGAACTAGACTAAGGGCCGGTATTTCAATGTCCAGTTAAAATCTACTTTTCAGTTAAATTGTTTTCACCATGACAACGGCCAATAGAAATACACCAAACTTGGCTTACCTGACAGTTACATTTACTTAACACTTAAACTGGACATTGAAATACCGGCCCTAAAGTAAGTGTTACACCCGTATTTGACGGGAACAATACATGTTGACCTGCATGGCCGGGCAAAGCATCTAATCGGGGTGGGCGTGGGTTGTTTTCTTCAAGAGTGGAGAATGGGTAGGATGGGCGCCACGTAATTGAGTTTGTTGAAGGAAACCAATCACGAACAAAATCCTTCTCAATATTTTGATATTGAATATTAATATATTGTACCAAAATTATAAGATGATATAATATAAACATAAACAACAGAAACAACAAATTTTCTTGTCTTTGCACGGTAAAGTTCACTTTCACCTAGATAATAGTAATCATGTGTATACCATTGAATAATTGACTAAGTTATGTACATTAATAATAGTATCGATCTTTTCGCTAATATCTATCTTGATTGTAACTGTTATTGTCTGGCTATAGATGTGACGTATCGTACTGTTGTTTACACTCGACGCGGTGACGCGCGAGTATGTGTATTGTAGGGGAGGGCTAGTTCGTCTGCTAGAAGAAGTGCTCTTCTTCTGATACTTAGCACTGAAACCAAAAAAACGGGCGTTTCAGTGTTGGGCCATTTCTTCTACACGCCAAACTTTAAAAGTCTATAAATGGGCGACAGATCTTACCTTCTATCAATGATTCGTGGAATGAACGGCGGCTGTATTGACGTGGAAACTTCTCAAATTGCTCCGATATATTTTATCGATCACAGGTAAACGAAAGTAATTCACCGAAAGTTCGAATCTACTTCTATTTTACACTGGTATATTTTTGAGTCCTCGTATAAGCCTTTGCGTAGATCGCCGCTCCACCGCGATCTGTCCTCGTGGTCGTTGGTCTGTCGAGAGAGTGACTGCTGACTGACTGGTTCCTCCCCTCGATTCGTTCTTATCAGTGTTGACGTGTAATTCATGTATAGTTCGAGGCTGGTAATTCTAAGTACACTTTGTGGCGCAAACCCTGGCGTCACATAAGTAACAAGTTTAATTCAAAAACAAAAACTTAACTGCTCTTTCCAAAGATCCCTTCGAAATTGTAAACCAAATTAAGTTAACTGTAAAAATAACTTAGTGGTCAGCTTAGTACTCATTCAGTTCGTTTATTTAATCGAATTAATGCTCCAACTACTATCGAACAACAAGACCATTCCGTCGCCTGCGGAACAGAGCAACAATTAGCGGTTGAATTAAACTCATGATCAATTACCAACAATGCACTTTGCGTTTCGAGCTAGGTCACAGATATAAACAATAATGATCCAATAAATTAAGCTATTCAGACTTAATTGTGAGTCAAACGGGTCTAGTAACCGAGATCTGTATGCTTGATTAAATTAGTCTACACTGGCGCATAGCTAACTGAAATTAATTGCAGGGTATACGCATTCACGGAATATCCGGAGGCTTTCTGATGTGAGGTTATGTGGCTGCTTGCGCCCATTCAGACGAGAGACTTGGCAACGTTGAGATGAGCAAACAATGTGGATGACATGTTGCAACGTGCATCACTCTATTCTACTCCATTAATGTTTGTTGGTGTGAGAATAATACGGTGGTTGTGTACGAATGTGTACGGTCCAAGCTTCGCACACGTCCAATTGTTATGCGAGTTATTGTAAAAGTGGAGGGGTGGTTATCTATATCAACATACACGAATTTGCCATTTTGTTGTAGTATCTTCAAAACTATAATATATGATATCTCCTACAGTAAGCTAGATTTTTTCAGAGAAATAAAACATTAACTAAAAAACGTTGCAACGTATACTTAATTAAATATATAATGAGCCCCACCTCAGTATAAAAAACCTTGTTATTTATTTCTAAAGCCACACGTAGTCTACTACTAGACTATCATGGAACGGAGAATTCAAAACCAGCATTAGTCTTCAATCTTTCAATGACACGTTAAGTCTGCAAAGGTAACAATTTAAAAATAATCCAATTTAAATTATCTCGAACCACGTTACATTAACGGTACACGTTGTCGGCAATCAGAAGATGTTATCGGCTACAAAGTGAAGTGAAGTTGCTTGAAGAAGTAGAGTAACAAAAATGCAGACACGTAATTCTTGAATGCACTTTATCCAGATACAATCACGCACGTACGTCACAATGCAATCGCGTTCAATTTGGATGTAATTCCATTCTGCAGCCCCGGCGCATTAGTGTGCTGGTGCCGTGATTGATCCACGCGGGGCGTTGGAGGTCTTTTTAAATTGAGAACGAGTGTTTTTTTTTGCAAGTTGTATTTTTTATACAACGTTGTAATTAAAATGTGTATTTCACACAACAAATAGTGTGGATGGTGGGTAAGAAATTACGTGTTTAATTAATGCTAACGAACGTAAAAACTGACGCAGAAAGTATTACAGATAAACCAGAATAATATTATGATTTATCACTTCAATTATTAGTTATTTTTTAAATAAATAATATCTGCATAATTTATGATATTTAAAAATAGTTATTAGTTGTAACTTTGTTGTTTCTAAATATTTGTTAATGCACAGGGCCACAGGCTTAGAAGACGGCGAGCAAAACTGATGTATGTCAAATAAAACAACAAAACAGGGATATCAATATCAACGTTTGACTTGTATACACAGTGCAAAAGAATGCAAGCCGAAAAGGTGCAAACTAGTTTGGAGTATATTAATAACGAGATAATTATGAAAGTTTTTTTGCGCATCTGACATATTATGAATATTGTACGAAGTAATAATCATGATTATCCTAAAGCTCCCAGTTCTAACCCCAGTGATGACTAACTTTTACGACAGACGCTATCACCTCATTTATTTAGAGTTTGATATTTACTCCAGTGGGTATATAGGCCTACATTTGTTCACAACAACAACAGCAACATCAACACACATACATCAACATCGTATAAACCACTTTGTGTGATAGGCCTAAATTAATGGCGGTCGATCGCAATCGACGTGAATCACTAAATGATTCATTCGAATAATAGCTCGCTCAACATAACTCTCCGTGCAGTATTCAACCAAAATACCGAAAACAATCAGTGAAAAGCGGAACAGAATCCACCTCAAACAAGCGCTGCAACATGCGAGAATACAATACCGTATTTTTGAAGTGGTTTTAATGTGTTTTAGAAAAAAGTAGCCGTGATGCTTTGGTGAACGGAATACGGGTTACAACGGCGCCAAATAAGATTTTAAAATAATTTCAAGATTCATTATTATATAAGATTACTATATTGTTCCAATTGTTACAACGTATACAATTTCACCTATACGGGAGTGTTTCCCGACTAAGCAATATATTAACAGAGAAATCAATAAGTAAATCTATTTAATTTTTTGCGGAAATTTTGATGATTTGCATAGTATTTTATTAAAGCTGGGATTTCGGGGGGGGGGGGGTCTCCAGCCCCACATAACTTTCCCCCCTTGGATACGCGACTTGTTTGTACCTTGCAATACATATACATGCAAACAAATGGCATAAAAATGTAGTACAAAACATGGAGAACCGTTTTAAACCAAAGAAAGAATTGGTATACTCATCGTACAACAACTACGGTAATGCTTCCGTCACGGGTGGGTGAGCGGCAGCCAACCAGCGACCATGGCTAATTCAGATACCTGCTCGGGTTGGCCGAGACCGTAAACACGTCATTGATTGATGACGAAAGCATTAGCGAAGTTATTGTAAGACGACTTTAGCATAAACATCAATTCGTTATGGAGTTCAGTTCGTCGTCTAGTTTTGGGCTCTCGCTCTGCAATGCTCTTTGAAGGGTAAACCCATCTCGAGCTTGCGAAGGTCGGAACCATTAAGATCGATCTCGGTGCGCACTGAGCCGATGTCGCGGTGGAATGTATACCCGGAACACGGACGATGTTCGGGTGACAAGGGCTGGAGGACGTCGACGGAACATAGCTCCTACGTTGAGCTATACTCACACTTTGCTTGAAGTTTGCTTTGAAGTAGAAACGCGTTGTTGTGCTATTCAAATAAATGTATCTTAGCGAGATTTAAATTTTACTAAACATAACGGCTGCAGTGAGGAATAAACATAAATATCGATCTTTGATTAGTTATCGCTCACTCGTCGATGGTGTTCAAAGCCTACAGGGTTGGTTTAGTCACTTTAAATTAAAGTCCCCCACTGCAAATCAGTTTAGTTACTGACTGTGTAGACTCTAAATGTGAATTTATTTATTTATTTAAACTAAGTGTAAGTTTGAATGGATAAACTAACGAGTATGTACATTAATAGAGATTTAAAAACATTTAGTAATTTGAATCTGCATGAAAAGTGGAAGTACGGTCGATTAAGAATGAATCACATTTCGACTCTCGCCACTGTCTTGGTCAACTGAATGTTGTGTTAAAGGTTTCCCTCACACATAAGACAAGGCTGAGAATGGGGGACCCAAATTACTATCATACAACTGTTAATACGAAAACAGATACATTGATGGTGCGCCTTATTTAAAAAAAAAAAAAGTATATACTTACATTCTTGATGATGACATTTAAATGAGAATAGATGCCCATGAATATATTAGGTCCATCCTTCTCTAGAGACTTTAAGTAGCCAATGCTCCTATTATTAACTACACAGTCATTACATATGTGACCAGACTACACAAATTGCCCACCCACATTTAATATGAGAATAGAGAATAAATTTCAAAATAACGACCTTAACTGTCATACTGTAGCGTCTAAAAAGTTACAGTGATAACTTTCCATATATATTTCGACAACTTTTCGTGGCTGAAATCTGTCAAAAGCTAAGGTTTTTGAAAAAAAAAAACAGGTCTCGTAACGAAAGTACCCATGTTTACTATAAAACCATCAATTTTTGAGCTCCTAATTTAATAAAGTGCGGACCGGGCAGGCACAACTCTAACCCACTTAACGTCACAGTTTTACTGCAACAAACATGAGGCAATAAAATTGCTAACGAAACTCTCCTCTAACTCACAAACGTAACTTTTCAAAACGAAGGACGGCGGGGGTGAGGGTAGCCCGTATATATAGATATATGGTTCGGGCATCTGTCCTAACACCTAGCTTAAGAGGAAATTAAATATCAGCCCTCGTCCCCCATTGATTGTAAAGCTCTTGAGATGAAACACGTCTGCCGTGAGCCGCCTTCAATTACCGTTAGGAGACCGGAGGCCCCATCAGACTTAGTGTGATTAAATAAGTAACAAGCATCCGGGCTAGGCCGGGCCACTCTAGCTCAACGCACCACCGCAGTGGGTAAGTAAAGTTGCCACAACTTAAGTACTCTCATGCTTACGAATGAACAGAATGCTAGTTCCTAGCATTTACTTCAAACATGTCCATTAGGGTTGATTTGTGACCTTGAGCTGGTTACATGGAAATTCCTAACAGCGCAAAGTCTACTACACATTACACCTACCAAAACAAATTGGTTTAAAATATCGATTAGCTCGATTTCTATCAGGTGTTGTCTCGATTAGCATCGTTACCAAAGAGTTGGACGTTATAAGCCCAAATATCAGCATCATCGGTTAGGTATAGTTGTTTAGGCAACGAAACTCCAAAGGTAAGACGGTCAATTATGATGATGTATACGTTATGTAAGATAGTACAGAATAAAGAGCTAAGTGTCTCAATCATCTTTAAGGTGCTATAGGAATAACACGGGTAAATTTGCGCTCTATACTTTTGTGAGGAGTTGCTAGATTATGTGTGCTCCCCTTCTCGCTATGTGACCACCCCTTATACCCGTTACAAGGCGACAATCATGTCATATTTATTAATAATATATTATTTATTTATTATAAGTCATATTTGTTATGCTAAACAGTGGTCAAATTACTAGGGGATGGAGCTCTTAAGCTATGTCAAACTTAAAATATCTGCACTTTAAATAAATAAATTCCGATTTGTTATTGATTTTAAGAATTAGTTCTACAACTGTACCTTACATAGGTTGGATTGCTCAAAAAACCAATTGCTTGTACACTTTTCTACGGAAAGGTCTCGAACCCGGAGTTTCCCGGGTCTCATCAAAGTAATCACATCGAGGTAACAAAACAAAACAAAATATTCGATTGATAAAACAGTTATTTGTCTTTGTGTTTCATGCAATGAAATAAACTCTCGTCGAAATCAATAACACAAAGGGGCCTTTTACCGTTAAAAAACGAAACAGATTTTGTTTGAAACGTAGAGAACTCTAAAGCCTTGTAAAACATAATTGAAAAAAAATATTTAAGCACAGAACCCGTATGTGTATGAACTGAAAACAGTCTTTCATCTCGCTACCAAAAGTTCATTGCTAGAGCCCGCGGAGGCAAAATATCTCTGTGTACGCTACGCTGTTATCATGTTGACTTTGTAATTTTTTCCAGAACCGTGTAGAGAATAAAAAAAAAACGATTCGCGTATCCACAAAAGCCGTTTCGTTTTAACCGTTGCCAACGTCACAAACATTATAAAGCATATAACGAAATACACCGCCGTACACAAGAAAATCGGGATTGTGTTAACAGAGAGGTATAAAACCCTGCTAAGCCTTGACAAACGAAAACTGTCACGAACATTTAACGATCTCCGTCTCTTTCCACCTCGCTGTTGTTTAAATGTGAGAATATTTCTACGTGGAAGGTATTTTTTTTTTTATTCTAGGTAGTTATCAAAGGTGTATATAAACGCTATTAAAGCTCCTTCATAAAAGCGTAGTTGGCGATTTTAAATGGGTTTCTCGAACGAACAGAAGGGAAATAGAAAAATAATGAAAGTGATGTAATTTCCAGTCGAGTAATATTCGATAAAATCGGACGGTTGATCTAATTCCTTCATCGTGAGGGATTCCCAACGTCACCAGTCAACGTTTTGGCGGGGTTTAACGTCACGTGGATACGACGGAAGGGATATCTGGAAATTGTGAGAGAAAAAGCAAAAAGCAGGTCCTTTGTTGGTATGGAAAGTATTGATTTCTACTAAAATTTGGAACGAGAAAATAATCTAGCGCAAATAAATAAATAAATAAAATAAATTCACATTTAGAGTCTACCCTCTCAGTAACTAAACTGATTTGCAGTGGGGGACTTTAATTTAAAGTTACTAAACCAACCCTGTTGGCTTCGAACACCTTCGACGAGTGAGCGATAACCAATCAAAGATCGATATTTCAAATATGAAACATATATAAATCAGTGATTGGACAGTGCGAACACCTGCGGACAAATGCCAGAATCAACAAGGCTGATTCAGAACAACTTTGAAGTTATTGAGTGCTTCGTTGCTAGGACGGCTCCAAAGTCACCGTTTACTTATTCCTAAGCCAAGAAGTAATGGAATTGAATCCACATTAGAAGTTAAAAAACTTCTGCCTGAAGCGGGAATTGAACCCGGGACCTTCTGCATTGGAAGCAGGGATGCTAACCACTGGACCAACGAGCCACCTAAATAAATAAAGCCTTCACAAAACGTGAGGTTTAAAACCGCGCTTGGTGTCGTTTTGCTGTAGAAACACATCTTATTATCTGTCAGTGCTCTGACGGGTAAATGAAGGCACTAAAAAGTTTTGTTTTTTGTAACAAGAAAGCTGTGCCTCAATGTATTCCGGCAAAATTATTGAAATTACGAATTATATTCGAGAAGGCTGTGTATTAAAGTATGGTTACAATGGCGACTAGAAGTTCAAATATGATAAGATGAGATAGGTGATTTATTTTTTATCGCCCAATATCATCCATGCTAGCTCTAAGGTACAATCCATCGTGCAGGCTTTAAACGCGAATCCGTTAAGTTCAAAATCATGTGTCCATTTCATATAGTGGCTGAAACGAAGACGATCACAGCAACACTGATTCACAGGACTCATTCCGCGCCCTTCTCATCTCGATCAGTGCCCTGATTACGTCTCACCCCCCCCCCCCCCCTCCTTCCCCTCCCCCCACCACTGAGGCTGCGCCTTCGCAACACTATCTGTAATATTACCTTGACGTGGACTTGTGTCAATCTAATATCCCGCAGAACTCGGGCACTTCATCCATTGGGGACGGGAAATCGTGTAAATATTGACTCAAATGTGTTTACCGCGTCCAAGACCGGCCCAATGTGGCAATATCCTTACACAACAAGGCGGATGGAACGGAAGGTTTAGGACAGATTTATTTGACGAAAGTAAACTAGGTAGATGAAAATATACACTGAGCGTGGTTGCTGTTTCATCGTTTTACCTTTAGGTTTAAGCTTTTCTTCTTTATGTTTAATCTTCCCACATTTATGATTATTATATTTACCGTTATGTACCTTCACACAACTCTCTGCGTCACAATAATCTTCGGTTAGTAATCGAAACAAATAATTCCAAATGTACAAACAATAAAGTTCGATTTTTGTTTAAGGTCTAAATACGGGTTAATACAAAAGTACCATCCAATTAAATATAAGCCTTTTATTAGTATTAGTGTAATAAATACACTGATTAAATATACAAAACATTTAACACTGATAAGAAGAGAATCAATACGTAGGGTTCTGGTCGAGGATAACTCATACAAAATGCATTGCATACAAATACAGAAGTAAAATAGGACATATTAATACAGTTCCAAATCAACAAACCTAATTGAGGTGCACAAAATGTAATAGTTGTATTAATAAGTACAAAAAAAGTGTATTAAAAAAAATATCTACGGCTATTCAAACAATGACACCAATAAATCAAAATTGCGAAACCCGGCACCTCCACCAAAGGAGATAATATTGTACTACTTGACACAACGTAAACACAATTCAAATCACAATTCAAAACACAATTCCAAACACAATTCGCCTTTGATTTGATTTGATTTTCAAACATTTGAGTCCAT
Source organism: Isoperla grammatica (assembly GCA_945910005.1). NCBI lineage: Eukaryota > Metazoa > Arthropoda > Insecta > Plecoptera > Perlodidae > Isoperla > Isoperla grammatica. The sequence continues at coordinate 14,943,800 of OX246741.1, read as the reverse complement.
ATTATTAAAATCTACTTTGACATGTTAGCTGAATGTAACATCTGTAAATACTTTATTCTGAAAACGCTTCCCGCGCTATTTGAAAACATTCCAAAGAATCTTCATGAATATTCTACAAGACTGTCAACAAACCTCGCGACTTCACCCGACGTAATATTTACGTAAACTGGTCAATCTGTAAAGTCAACATCAACATCTCTGCAGATAATTGTGTAAATAACGCGTCAGTCAATCGAGACATCTCAACCGACGTCTCGGCTAAACTAACAAATCGGCTAAGTCACCAACGAAATAAACCCAACAAGCTGACTAACAGATCAGACTTTTATTTGAAAGAAAATAAACTATACCATGGTGGTTTTATGTAACGGAAAATGAAGGTCTGAATTCAGCATTTTAAGCTAGGTATAAAATAATGATACGAAAAAGGAGAAAAAAATGACATAGAAGTGGCCAAATAATTATAACATGTTTTTATGTAATTGATTAAAACGTACTTTTGGTTATTGTGTATCCATGATATTCAGTAAAAAAACTAATTTACAACGGTGGACAATATTTACAAAATATGACAATAAATAAAGGAAATAAATAAGTTATTATTTCGCATCAACCACAACTATCAAATAAGCTATTCTAGTGCTTAAAATCTATTGATGAGTGACTGTACCGTGAAAAAGAGTTATTAGTATGATAAAAAGTCAAGCTTTACATGGAAATAGCAACGTAGTAAAACAGAAAGTGAAGATAATAGAATTAAAAAGTCATCGCTCTAAAGACAGTATTTGAATATTGAATACGTTGTGCAGGAATGTAAATAGATTGCTTACAATAATGTATGAAAGAACGCGGAATATCTGGAATACCGCCCAGTTTTGAAATAGAAACTCAATCAATTGGCACTAGTTCTAAGGTTGACCGCAGCCTCACGATTAAATCGAAAGAGAACGTCAAACAAGACTATAAATCTTTTAAACCAATTTCATCTCTGTATTCCAACAAATCCAGAAATTAAATTCACTCAGAGCAGAGTTTTTTTTTTTGCCAATATCGGGTTTTCAATAACAATATTTCGCTTTTGAACTGTCAGTGATCAATGCCAATGAAGGTTTAGAGTTTATATAAGAAACTCAAATTTCAATGCACACACAAGAATGGTTTGCAGGTGTATTACGTGTATCAAGGTATAGAATGTTAGTGACTTAAGTATATCGGACTATACACAATAATATCGTCGTAATATACATTTTATATTTTCAATCCTTAAAAACATTGCACAAAATGTATTCACTTTTTAAACTTCCATTATTAAGTTGAAACGACGATGAAACTTAGGTGTTATTTTCCAATATTTCGAATTTTTGTACAGGGCAGAAAAGGGAACTATTAATACCTAGTAGTAGTAGTGAAAACCTAGTAATATGTAGTAAAGTAACAAGTTTAAGGATTTATATTTAAACGAGTAAATGGGCATAAAAAAATAATTGGTGGATCCAATTAATCCGTTTCTTATGAACGGCAGAATCACCATTGGCGTAAATTACTCTGGGCCCAAGCGGGGATATTAATGATTGTTTTAAAATTGGTGCAGTAAAATCCATTATAAATTCCATGTATAAGTTATTTATATCCATACATGTGTATGTTCTCTGTAGAGGTGTTTTAACTATATTTATACAATTGATAGTCGGCCCCTAAACCTAGGGGCGCCCATTGTTACCAAGGTAACAGTTGTTTGCATGTTATTTCCTATCAGCGAAACAAATCCATAGCAACAATGGGTGCCCGTAGGTGTAGGAGCCGACTATGAATTCCAAACAACACGTGAACTTTATTTCTACAAGAGATAGCTCAATACATACTGACCGGGCGCCACAATCGACTTCGAGCGATCGATAAACGTACGCGATAGACGCACATCGACCTTTATCGATGTCGCCACCTCGAGTCGCGTCGCTACCACTAGTCGACGAGTATTAGTAAACTTTCCGCCGAGCTATTTACCCACAGGACATCAGTTTAATGACTCAAAGCTCGGGGCGAAGTTTCGACAACACCTACCGCTGATTGGTATAGCGCATCTTCCCGCAGGAAGAATAACGTAGCGGGACGCGATGGGAATCCAATATTCAAAACAATCTAAGTTTTCAGGACAATCGAAAGTAAACTAAAGTGGCTCCAAGCGAAGACGGGAATCTGTGATGAGGGTGTGAAAATGAAGGAAACCAATATGAAAACTTCTATAGAAATTCTGTATTACTAATTTTTACTAACAATACAGAAATGAGTTCGTCGTGAAAAAGAGGCACTACAATTGGTTTAGTTACTTTGTATAACGTTATATCAGTATGGGAAAACGTATTGGTCATGAATTGTACTTATAAGCAATCCTCGTGCTCACACATAAGTCTATGTCAACGGGAAAGAATCTTATATATTTCATTTACCTATTCATTTTACGTATAATATAGTTATAAAACTGGGAGTGACACCCCTTTCAGTTGTGTAACCGATGAAAATGACAGTAGTAGTTATAAACAAGTTGTCGTAGGCTTTCGCGGCCCGAGTTGATGATTACACTTGACTTGTCATTACTAAAAAAAATCGCTAATTTTGCGCGGTTTTGATAGTTTAGAGTCACCTATCCTCTTAATGGAATCAATGAACTTTCGTGTGCAAACTATAACAAAAGACTGAACACAAGTCCATCATTGATCAAAAAATGAGTGTAATAGATTCACATACAACGCGTTTTAGTAGTAATAACAAACTGGCAAAGCTACATTTTCAAGACCTATGAGCAGAAACATAAATTGAGAACTCTCCCCAACAGATGTTCATATCTAAATAAATGTCTCCCGTAGGTTACATAAAAGCCTTTTATGTCACGAAAGTGGCACTGCCTCTACGATATCCAAACATTATTTACAAGACCCTCTAAATTATCTTTACAAAAACAAACAATAAGTTAAACTGACGTCGCAAAACTGCTACATGCCAAGAATGGGCATTGCCAAAACAATATAAACTTGGCTTTATTAAGGCGTAACACGGTTAACTTATAGATCTGATGTTTTTGGACTGTAAGTGTTGCTAAATAGTAATTTCAAGAACCATTTCATTTCAATAGGAGCGAGTGTTGCTTCCACTTTGGTTTCGAGCCAAAGACGTTAACATTATTTCAGAACGGTATAATAAATTACTCTTATAACAACAACTAGAACCGAATGGTTGTCTGCATTCAGCGAGAAAGTCTTGTCAAGGATTGTAGAAATGGTGGACGTAGATTGGGGTAGCGGAACGTGTTAGCGAACAACCCCACCGTCGAGTTGTGTGTACACGTGTTCTGACAAGGGGTATATTCTATTGGGGTCATTTATCACCTCACGGACACGGCGAAATACCACCCCTAATAGAGCTTTATCCAACAACAACCCCCGGCGAAAACAATGGAACCCAACCCAACCCAACTCATCGGCTAACTATGCGAAGGGAAAATAAAGGAGACAATGATTTTGAATTTATTGCACGAGATTCAGTTGTAAAAATGGAGGGTGAATGTTGATGGTAATATGAGTACAATTGAGGACTGCACTCGTTACTTGCCTCATCTATATTTATACCATTGATGATAGAAGTACAAACTAAAGTTTCGCGGTGTTGTGTTGGTGCAACAGCTAAAAAGATTTCTTATCTGATCCTGACTAACCAAATTAAATACCAAAAATGTAAACACGAACTAGAACCTACTGCATTCCAAATTAAGTACCTATCTTGCCAGAATTAAGAATTGTACATTATCTACCTGGGTATACACAAAAAATGAATCACAAATCGTTCTTTTTCCAAAACAATGTGTGGCTCTTTGGTCTAGTGGGTTTAATCCTACTTAAATGCAGAAGATTCAATTCCCGGTTCACGCAGAACTGTGTTAAGTATGGACGTTAAGTTCAATCTGTCTTGTTACTGTTGTACATGTACACGATGACTGACACCGTCATAGGAACGAAGCACATAATAACTTGTATTGACGTCTTCCAATAAAAATCAGTTCTGTAACAAAGCTACAATTATATTTGATTAATTAATGCATATATGTATTCGTCTATAATAACGAATGTGATAAAAAAAATAGCGTGTAATGTACAAATAGACGACAAACGTGTTTCAGTATGTGTCCAACATGTCGATACGCGCAACATGAAATCGTCGAACATTAATATGTGACACGAGATGTGACGTCACAGGTACATTGCGCATGCGCGGTATGTCGTCGCTTGCCATAAACACCCTAATAAATCGTTAACATTTAAAGGCTACACACTCACTCACTCAATATCGAAAACTCTCAGCTCGAACAGAAAGGCTTAAGTAAAGTTTACACGACGCATTCGGGCGTGCCAACATAGGCTTTCGAAATGCCCTATTTGAAACCCCGGCTACCTTATCATGTAAAAAAAGTAGAATCTTTATTGAAACAGGTTGAATCTTGAGTTGAGAAAACTCTTTACAGATTCCTAAACTTACATTTACAATCAAGAATTGGAATTAGGTCAACTTATATACTAAGTACTAATAAATAATGAAAACAAAGTAAGAAGAAACATGATAACATACATGATATGGTACATGATAGTACAACATAGAAACGTGTTGATAAAGAGTTGTTTGAGTAAGATATTACATCATTTAGAGTAGATAGATATAGATGGATAATAATTCTTTGTATCCGTATTTCTGATATGAGTTACAATGAGTCTATTAGGTACTTTTTTAAGGCATGGTAATCGGAGATTTTTTACTAAGAAACATGGCGACTGCCATATATTTCGAATGTAAGTGTATTGTAACTTCAGTGATATCTTGATCAATTTTTTTTAAAGTATCTTTATCTATACCTAGATACTTTAAGACGTACCTTACACATAGACCTTGTCAGAATTAAACTGTTTACTTATTTATTCAGGATTTAAATACAGCTATACAGCCATTTTAGATTAAACCTTCAAATTTAACTTTAATAATACAAATTTATATTATGACCTTGTACTTTTCTATAACAAAACAATCAAAATGCATGTATACAGGCTAGAGTCGCATCGGCCGGCGCATCCTCTGCTGGTAACTACTGGCTTACATAAAGGCGAATTGAGGTAAGGAATGACTAAGTTGTTGGCAAATATGTCATACAATGAAGATTGGGTAAGAGAATTAAATGTAGTAGGTAGGCGGTAGAGAAGCGTTGGCATGAGTACAGAAGTATTAGGTGTTTCAAATGATAACGTTTAGTAGCCATTAATGGTCATACGTCAATTTGTTTCAAGCCCATTTTCCGTGTAGACCGAGTTGTATCTGGTTATTATCTCCAAGTAAGTACTTTTATCTGTAACAATCACGGTGTGTTGAATTTGACCAATGACTAAGCTTCATTCATGTTGTATATCCCATGAATTGCATGGTACGATTACAGAGGATTTACAGCTTAAAGGGAGCTTAATTACGTAATATTACGAGATGAAAACAGTAACAATATAAATCTGGTCCGATTGGGAAACGAATCTCGAATCTGCGCTCTAGAAATTGGTATTGAGTGACCAAAGTAGCAGTCCTTCTTATTTACTTGTATAACAACTTTATTGAAACAATATAGTTTCAATATAGTTTATAGTTCAAAATCAGCACTTGAAACACTCGCAGGTGGTATTGTGTAGTTCAAAGAATTAATGTTTTACTTGCTTAGTCGGACTGTTATGAAATAGTGCTGTAGGCATATCAATCATTTTTTTTAAAAGTACGCATCAATGAAGATTTTTTATAACTTTTTAAAATTGTTTTATCTATACTTTGCTCGTTATCGTTTCATTTCGGGCACTTAATTACTAAAAGAAACAGGGTGATGATGACTGTTCTTGTTGCTTTACGACTCATTATAAAAATCATTCTATTCGAGACGATGAGGGAAGATAGATGAAGATGAAGGACTAGGCCTATTACAAAACAGAAATACCTAATGTGCCATTCGAAACCGTATCAATAAGTGGCACACGTTTAGGTTTAGGGCCGGCAGTACCACAACCACTCGAGTTGAGCCTACGCGGACGATAAATACACGGTCTGTATAGAGTGGCCTGGGAGTATTAATTTACATATGAAAATACAGAAACGCGTGTTCGAATTCTCGACCTAAACGTTGTAATATAATGCGAGACGGTCAATCGCTAAACTATGCGTTTCCTACCTTTGAATCAACAGCGCAACACACCAATATCAACAACACGCTTGGCTGTGATCACAATTACTGTTTATCTAGCCAGCCAGCCAGCTGCATTTGCATCCGTGCCGGACGTTCTAATAATAATAATTTTCCGTAAGAATATCCGTTATAAGGACTTTTCTCTAAACTATCAATTGCAAGTTTATTAAGTATTTAGTAGTTTCAATAGTTTCAAGCGAGGAAATGAGTCATGAGGCGAATACTGGAATGTGTTTTATTTATTTATTTACAACAGAACTTCGAAAATCTAAAAATGTGTGGTTTTAGTAATAGAACTACGATCGTAATAATTAGGAGCACATTTTATTTTTAACATTACATTATTATTTTAAATTATAACTCCGCCCATTTTAATATTTTTACATTTAAATGAGTTTAGGTCATACAATAATAATGTGCATAATCATATCACAAGGTAAATTAATAATTTCAATGTTAAGCATTTAAAATTAAAATAAAGATGCAAAACAAAAATCCACAGTTAATGCTGGATCAAGAATGTTAGTACAATTGCCCCGACATATCAACAATAATAAAACTAAAAACACCTTTTAAAATTTAAATCAGAAGCTATAAAATATATTGTATTTGAACATCAATTGTACAATTAGAAATAATAATTGATGGTAAAAATAATTGTAAGTATATGTATATTTAATTGATAGTAATAATAAAAAAGTAGTGAAAGTGTATATGTACGACAAAAATAGCTGGTGAAGCTAAATAAACACAATCGTATCTTATCTTTTAAGCTGAATTATGTAGATTGTAGAGAAGTTCGTTAACCACTTGCAAAATATAGATGCCGTATTACGCAACTCGCAAGAGAATGCAATGTCGGCAAACGACAGAGTCAATACAGCTATTTTACCAACATGAAGGTCAAAAGAAGGAGCAATGCACTTCATTGTTATGAAATAAAAGCAAACATTTATTAATGTCACAGTACAATACATAAACTCTATTCAAAAGAGGAACAATTATTTACAGCGGACATTCTTTTTTCAATTCCAAACATTCATTACACTTGATAAATACGGTAACTGCGACACGGCCATCAATTATAACGATATCGACAATTGTATGATGCTACATTTCCAAGTACACACAGAGTTATAACAAACGACCATTTAAATTAATGCATTATAACAAAAAAAGACAATTTTGATAATAAAATAATATTCAACATATACCACAATTGGCCGGATGAGATAACAACTTAACAGAAATGACATAAAAAACAAAATAAATTTGAATACAAATTATTTAATAACTTTATTATTTAAATTAACTCATTTATTATTTTATATTAAATTACTTAATAGGATGAGATAACAAGCTTAACAGAAATGACATAAAGAACAAAATAAATTTGAATACAAATTATTTAATAATAATGTATAATAGACTAAATTTTAAGATAAACTCAGAATAAAAATGGTAGGTTTTACTTTTATTACAAGGAAAGCAAAATTTTAAAGTATTTCTATATACATATACCATTTATGCAAATAGGTACCAAAACATGTTTGAGTATTTTTACATAAACTAGTTGGGGCTACATAACGTGTCTTAAAATATTATTAACAGTATAGAGCATCAGAAACATACAAGAAAGCTAGTGATAAAAACAACAAAAACAAGTCCTATATGTTAGAAAGTGTTTAAAAAAATAAAACAGTAAACAAAGTAGCGATACATCTGACACCGAACCAGCTTTACAACAACAAAAATAACAAGATTACAATATCAAAAAATAATAACATAATAGATAATTTATAAACAGAAAACAAGCATTATTGCAAAGTCAATGTTCAATGCACGTTTTAAGAGCTTTGTGCATGTCAAATCTTAGCTTGCACAATTATATCTATAGTATTATTCGTTTGCATTTAACTTTTTCAGTTACACTTCTGGTCCATGGTGCGAGGGTTCTTTAGTAAAAAGATTTCGAATTGTTTTAATCGTGAACCCCCTACACCTACGATCTAAAACACAAAGTGCATTCCACAAATATAATTGTGGGTGTACAGCTGAATATAATAACCACGTCACAGATAAACTTAACACTCATCAGGCTAGAGTCACTGTGGATAACTTGGGCCTCCGTAACACGCCACTATCCGTAACCATGTGACGACTTGGATCAAACAAATTTCTATGAATTTTCCCAAGCGATTGGCGGGATAAAATTAGGGGATCAATGAAATCTGGTGTTTCTACGTTTGGTGACAGCTTAGGGAATGGGTCAGATGCTTGCGGTGGCAGATTTGCATCCGACACGGGGGAAGAGAATATGTTCAAATGAATGTAGTCAGAAGTTGAGTCAACTGGGCGATATCTCTGGTTTTCTTCTGATTCTTCTATTTTACTCTTTGAGCGAAGCCTTGACGCATGCTTTTTGGGAAGTGGAAGTTTAACATATATTGAGGGTACATTACCATCAGATATTATTGTTGACAACATTTTGGAGTATGTTTTTTTTGGGGGATGGTTTGGGCTTTCCTGGAAAGTGTCTTTATATGAATTCGTAGGAGTCGAAGAAATCGTATTTTTCGGCTGTGTTTGCCCAAAATCTCTAGATAAAATTTCACTTAAATACTTGTAAACAGCATCCTTTATGCTATCATCAGTAGATCCTTTGTTTTCAGTGGTGCTTGAAGAATTTTCAATTAAATTTTTGGAATGAAAAACGTTTCCAGAGCTTGAGGATTTGCCACGTAAATGTTTTGGACGCAAACCCTCAACATTCATAGACGATGTTTTGTTTCCAGTGCTAAAAGAATTTGCACTTAAATACTTTGGACGACCACTCTGTAAATTCCCATATGATGCTTTCTCTTTAGTGTTTGAAAAACTTTCGCTCGGGCTCTTTGAAAGAACTTCCTTTTCATTGTCAGACGTTGTTTTTGTTTTACTATTTGAATCATGATTAGTATAATACTTGGGATGAACCATTTTAACAATGGAATCAGGTTCAGTCTCCCCTGATTTCAAAGAACTTGCCGTATTATAATAAGAATGAGGTTTCTTAACATCATTTTCCACTTCGTATCCTGAACCATCAAATTTCTTTGTAGGAATTTCACTAACGGTCGAATTTTTTTCATGATAAGATCTCGACGAATTTCTACACGGACACTTAGACTGAACCACACTGGCATTCACAAGTGATTTGGTATCAACCGAGTTTGAACTATCTTTAATAGGATGCCGAAGGTTTGCGCGAGTAGACTCAGCTTCATTCTTGTTATATTGTGGTACAGTATAACACAAACATTTGGAAGAAGACAAAGTAGCATTCATGGTAGGTGTCGAGTAGCCATTTTTTAAACACTTTGGACAACATTGTTGTTTTGTTGGGAAGTGTTTCCTCCAAGAGCTTAGGTGTGGTGTATTAATACTTGATGGATCAGATTTATCTTCAGAAAAGCTTTTACTTGAAAAGTTCGTATGGGGCACTTCAAGATGCTGGAAATATGTTTTATTTCCATCTGAGTGTCGACTTGAAGACTTAGAATGAAAAGCATTAATTATTTTAGAAGATGGTCTTTCTTCAGGAGAGCTTTCACTAGAAGACTTCGAATGAAGGATTAGTGGAGATGCTCCAACTTGAGAAGAATCTTCAGTTCCAGCTTTATCATGTACAACTTTTACCATTTGTGGTCGTGTGCTTTTGTAAGATGAGTTTCTACTAGCAGACTTTTGATGAAGCATATTGCTTACTTTTGGATTTGTCTTATTATTAGAGGAGTATCGTCTTGAAGACAATATACTGGGTAATTTACGATTTTTCGGATTTGGTATTTCTCCAGACGAAGTTTTTGGATAAGAAGGGTTACCAGTATGTGGACGTGACTTTTTTTCAGATGAATTTTCAATGTTAACTTTTGGATGAGGTGCTTTAGTTTTTATCTGAATTTTTTCTTCAGAAGAACTTTCACTGGAAGCCTTTGCAGGAGGCACCTTGAAAGTTTTTAGCTGAAATCTTTCTTCAGATGAACTTTCACTGGAAGACTTTGCATGAGGAACACTAACAGTTTTTAACTGGAATTTCTGTCCAGATAAACTTTCAGTGGAAACCTTTGCGTTAGGTGCCTTAACAGTTTTTAGCAGGAATTTTTCTTCTGATGAATTTTTACTGGAAATCTTTGTGTGAGGCAATTCAACAGTTTCTAGTTGGAGTTTTTCAACAGATGAACTTCCGCTAGAAGCCTGTGCATGAGCAACATTAAAAAGACGTGAGAATGATTGCTCTTTAGATGATTTTGAATAATAAGGCTTCAGAATTGGTAGTTTTGATTTACCTCTAGATAAACTTTCACTCGATGAACTTCCACTCGATGAACTATCACCCAAAGATTTTGGATGAGGCGTCTTAACAAGCTGTGGACGTGACTTTCCTCCCGATAAACTTTCACTAGAAGACTTTGGATAATGCGTCTTAAAATTTTGTGGAAGTGGTTTTCCTAGTGGGTGTGATTTTTCTTCAGATGAACTTTCACTAGAAGACTTTGGATAATGCGTCTTTAAATTTTGTGGAAGTGGTTTTCCCAGTGGGTGTGATTTTTCTTCAGATGAACTTTCACTAGAAGACTTTGGATAATGCGTCTTAAAATTTTGTGGAAGTGGTTTTCCTAGTGGGTGTGATTTTTCTTCAGATGAACTTTCACTAGAAGACTTTGGATAATGCGTCTTAAAATTTTGTGGAAGTGGTTTTCCCAGTGGGTGTGATTTTTCTTCAGATGAACTTTCACTAGAAGACTTTGGATAATGCGTCTTAAAATTTTGTGGAAGTGGTTTTCCTAGTGGGTGTGATTTTTTTTCAGATGAACTTTCACTAGAAGACTTTGGATAATGCGTCTTTAAATTTTGTGGAAGTGGTTTTCCGAGTGGGTGTGATTTTCCTTTAGATGAACTTTCACTAGAAGACTTTGGATAATGCGTCTTAAAATTTTGTGGAAGTGGTTTTCCTAGTGGGTGTGATTTTTCTTCAGATGAACTTTCACTAGAAGACTTTGGATAATGCGTCTTAAAATTTTGTGGAAGTGGTTTTCCTAGTGGGCGTGATTTTTCTTCAGATGAACTTTCACTAGAAGACTTTGGATAATGCGTCTTTAAATTTTGTGGAAGTGGTTTTCCGAGTGGGTGTGATTTTCCTTTAGATGAACTTTCACTAGAAGACTTTGGATAATGCGTCTTAAAATTTTGTGGAAGTGGTTTTCCTAGTGGGTGTGATTTTTCTTCAGATGAACTTTCACTAGAAGACTTTGGATAATGCGTCTTAAAATTTTGTGGAAGTGGTTTTCCTAGTGGGCGTGATTTTTCTTCAGATGAACTTTCACTAGAAGACTTTGGATAATGCGTCTTAAAATTTTGTGGAAGTGGTTTTCCTAGTGAGTGTGATTTTTCTTCAGATGAACTTTCACTAGAAGACTTTGGATAATGCGTCTTTAAATTTTGTGGAAGTGGTTTTCCTAGTGGGTGTGATGTTCCTTTAGATGAACTTTCACTAGAAGACTTTGGATAATGCGTCTTAAAATTTTGTGGAAGTGGTTTTCCTAGTGGGTGTGATTTTTCTTCAGATGAACTTTCACTAGAAGACTTTGGATAATGCGTCTTTAAATTTTGTGGAAGTGGTTTTCCTACTGGGCGTGATTTTTCTTCAGATGAACTTTCACTAGAAGACTTTGGATAATGCGTCTTAAAATTTTGTGGAAGTGGTTTTCCTAGTGGGTGTGATTTTTTTTCAGATGAACTTTCACTAGAAGACTTTGGATAATGCGTCTTTAAAGTTTGTGGAAGTGGTTTTCCTACTGGGCGTGATTTTTCTTCAGATGAACTTTCACTAGAAGACTTTGGATAATGCGTCTTTAAATTTTGTGGAAGTGGTTTTCCTAGTGGGTGTGATTTTTCCTCAGATGAACTTTCACTAGAAGACTTTGGATGATGCGTCTTTAAATTTTGTGGAAGTGGTTTTCCTAGTGGGCGTGATTTTTCTTCAGATGAACTTTCACTAGAAGACTTTGGATAATGCGTCTTTAAATTTTGTGGAAGTGGTTTTCCTAGTGGGTGTGATTTTTCTTCAGATGAACTTTCAATCGAAAACTTGGGAATAGGAATTTTAATCAAAAAAGGGGCTGATTTTTCTTCTAACAATTTTTCCTTCGACACTTCTGGATTAAGCGACTGCACAATCTGTGGGTTGAATTTCTCATCAGGTGAACTTTCACTAGAAGACTGCAGGTTGTGTATCTTAACCACTTGTGGCTGCCTTCCTTCTTTAGATGACCGTTCAGTTGAAGATATTGGGTGAGCCTTTGCATTTTGTGAATGTGATTTTTGTTTGGAGGATTTTTTACGTGAAGACATTGGATGATGTGCCATAACAATTTGAAGACGTGACTTTTCTTCAGACGAACTTTTACTTGTAGACTTTGCACGATGAATATTAGCAATTTTCAGATGTGACTTTTCTTCAGTTGAACTTTCACTCGAAGATGCGGTATCATGGGTTTTAAAAATTTGGGAGGGTAATTTTCCTTTAGACGAACTTGCATTGGGAGACTTTGGATGCATCACCTTAATTTTTTGAGGATGTGATTTTTCTTCAGACGTACGATCTTTTGTAGACTTAGGATAATGAATTTTAGGAATTTTTAGATGTGACTTTTCTACAAACGAACTTTCACTCGAAGACTTACGATGATGTACTTTACCAATTTGTGGACGCGACTTTTCTTTAGACCAGCTTTCACTCGAAGAGGATGAATGATGGGTCTTACCAATGGAAGAGTGTGACTTTTCATCAGTCGAACTTTCACTGGACGACTTCCGATTATGTGCCTTATCAATTTGTGAATTTGACTTATCTTTCGTCGGACGTTCAGCTGAAGACTTCGGACTAGTATTTTCTTCAGACGAAGATTCAGACGATGAATTTTGATTGAATGGTCGAACAATCTTGGTATTTTTATAATGATGACGCCGTTTAGTAGAGTTTGAATCATTGTGTAAGTGTTTTTCTCTAGGGTGGCTTTTACTTGAAAGTTTTGTCTGATGCACTTTCATATCTTTAGTAGAACCTTTTTCTTTCGGAGGGCTTTCAATCTGAGGATGAGGTTCTATCAAAAATGGAATTGGAAAAGGAATATACGTCTGGTTATTATCCTGCAAGGTCGATACATTTGAATCATTTATTTCGACTCCAGTATTCATGCTAATTGGATTTTTACCTTTTGAGAATTGTTCACCTAATGAATGCGGTTGAATCACTTTAGTAACGTTGAATGGACCTTTTTGACTGGAAGGCCTTGATTTGTTAAGGGTTAAGACTTTTTCTGACAGGGAGTGGGGATGTGCAAACTTGATAGCTTTTGTTAGCTGTTTTTCTTTTGAATTACTTTTATACAAAGCCTTCGGTTTAGCATTTGGTCTTATGGTTTCTTTTGAAGAAATTGTGTTGGAAGTATTTAGGGAAGGTCTCTTGATGATCATTGTTGGTATTTTTTCTGAAGAGTTGTTACTCAAAGTATTTGAGTTTGTCGTGCTTTTTATTGATGTTTGTTTTGAAGAGGTTTTACTCGAATTATTTAAATTATTCATTTTGATAATCTTTGTTGGTTTTTGTTCTGAAGAGCTTTCCTTTGAAATCTTTGGATTATTTATTTTCATTCTTTTCGTAGATTTTTCTTCTGAAGAGCTCTCACTCGAAGTCTTTGGATTATTCAGTTTCATAATCTTAGTTGGTTTTTGGTCTGAAGAACTTTTGCTCGAAGTATTTGGATTATTCATTTTAATAATCTTCGTTGGTCTTTTAACTAAAGAGCTTTTATTTGAAATCTTTGGATTATTTATTTTCATTATTTTCGTAGATTTTTCTTCTGAAGAGCTTTCACTCGAAGTCTTTGGATTATTCAGTTTCACAATCTTAGTTGGTTTTTGGTCTGAAGAACTTTTGCTCGAAGTATTTGGATTATTCATTTTGATAATCTTCGTCGGTCTTTTAACTGAAGAGCTTTCATTTGAAATCTTTGGATTATTTATTTTCATTATCTTCGTAGGGTTTTCTTCTGAAGAGCATTCACTCAAAGTCTTTGGATTATTCAATTTGATAATCTTCGATGGGTTTTTTTCTGATGAAACTTTACTCGAAGAATTTACATCAGCCATCTTGATAATTTTTGTTTTACTTGCTGTCTTTGGAAATGGCACTTTGATAATCTTTGTTGAGTTTTCTTCAGAACATATTTTATTTAAGTACTTTGGAAGATTAACTTTCATAGTATGTATTTGTGTTGGTTTTTCAAAAGAACTTTTAGCAATCGAATTATTTTTACTTGATTTCCTTGAATAGTGCACGGCAGTTTTCTTATCTAGTCCTTCAAATATAGAACTAGAAACATATTTAGAAGAATTATTTGTATATGCCATCTTGCTATTCAAAACATGGGTTTTGTTTTTGGATTTAAAAATACTTTCTCTGCTATTTTTTGACAAGTTCGATGAACGGTTTTTTGAAGGGTTATTATTTTCATTGTGAACATTAACACTCAGGGCACTGAGATTATTCTTAGGGACGCTTAGAACAGACTGTTGTGGATGAACATCATTTAAATGTGTTGTTAAATCGTTATCAGACTTTGATTTACTCGGCGATTTTGAATTTGCTGTCTTAATTTGCTTTGTTGCTATGTTTTCTTTAGAGGAGCTTTTTCTGGAAGACTTTGACAAAATCGACAATGCTTTTGACGATAATTTTTGTTTCTTAGAATGTTTACTCGACAGCTTGGGGTCCGTATCTTCCAAGTTATGAGAGGATACTTTTAGTTTCGAGTTCTTATCATTAAAATCATTTGGGTCAGTCCCATTTAAATATGCTAAATCTTTTTCTTTATACGAGCTTATACTCGAAGACTTGTTCAAAAACAGATTTTCCGTACAGTTCTCCGAAGAAGACGTTCGTTGAGCATATGCACATGTATTTCCTTGAATAAAAGGTGGAATCAAAGACTGTGGATAACTAACATTAAAAACACGTATTGGTCCATTTTCTTTAGAGTAACCTGTATTTAATGACATTGAATTAGTCACTTTTGATGAGTTTTCGCAAGGCGCTGAAATATTGGAAAATATTGAGTGAATATTATTCGAAATAAGTGTTGATGCATTCTGTTTATAGGAGTGTCCACCACTTGAACACGTTACGTTAGTGTTCTTTGAAGCATGTGTTTTATCTTTAAATGATACGCTTCTATTTAAAGATATTTGATTGGTCTTAATAGAGGTGTGTTTTGTTAATTTATCTTTAGATGTGTGGCTTCCACTTGAAGACTTTGGATTGGTCACCAGTAAAGTATGTGTTACTGTCTTCGCTTTAGAGGCGTGGCTTCCACTTGAAGACTTTGGATTGGTCATCGGTAAAGTATGTATTGAAGTATTCTTTGTAGAGGCGTGCCTTCCACTTGAAGTCTTCTCTTTAGAGGCGTGGCTTCCACTTGAAGTCTTTGGATTGGTCACAGTCGTCTTTTCTTTAGCGGCTCGGCTTCCACTTGAAGACATTGGATTGGTCACCAGAATAGTATGTGTTGAAGTCTTCTCTTTAGAGGCGTGGCTTCCACTTGAAGTCTTCTCTTTAGAGGCGTGGCTTCCACTTGAAGACTTTGGATTGGTCACCGGTATAGTATGTGTTGAAGTCTTCTCTTTAGAGGCGTGGCTTCCACTTGAAGTCTTCTCTTTAGAGGCGTGGCTTCTACTTGAAGACTTAGGATTGGTCACCGGAATAGTATGTGTTGAAGTCTTCTCTTTAGAGGCGTGGCTTCCACTTGAAGTCTTC
This sequence comes from Isoperla grammatica, assembly GCA_945910005.1. Classification (NCBI taxonomy): domain Eukaryota; kingdom Metazoa; phylum Arthropoda; class Insecta; order Plecoptera; family Perlodidae; genus Isoperla; species Isoperla grammatica. The sequence goes on along the minus strand of OX246741.1, from coordinate 14,927,691 downwards.
TCTTTAGAGGCGTGGCTTCCACTTGAAGACTTTGGATTGGTCACCGGTATAGTATGTGTTGAAGTCTTCTCTTTAGAGGCGTGGCTTCCACTTGAAGTCTTCTCTTTAGAGGCGTGGCTTCTACTTGAAGACTTAGGATTGGTCACCGGAATAGTATGTGTTGAAGTCTTCTCTTTAGAGGCGTGGCTTCCACTTGAAGTCTTCTCTTTAGAGGCATGGCTTCCACTTGAAGACTTTGGATTGGTCACCGGAATAGTATGTGTTGAAGTCTTCTCTTTAGAGGCGTGGCTTCCACTTAGAGTCTTTGGATTGGTCACAGTCGTCTTTTCTTTAGCGGCTCGGCTTCCACTTGAAGACTTTGGATTGGTCACCGGAATAGTATGTGTTGAAGTCTTCTCTTTAGAGGCGTGGCTTCCAATTGAAGTCTTTGGATTGGTCAAAGTCGTCTTTTCTTTAGCGGCTCGGCTTCCACTTGAGAACTTTGGATTGGTCACCGGAATAGTATGTGTTGAAGTCTTCTCTTTAGAGGCGTGGCTTCCACTTGAAGTCTTCTCTTTAGAGGCGTGGCTTCCACTTGAAGACTTTGGATTGGTCACCGGTATAGTATGTGTTAAAGTCTTCTCTTTAGAGGCGTGGCTTCCACTTGAAGTCTTCTCTTTAGAGGCATGGCTTCCACTTGAAGACTTTGGATTGGTCACCGGAATAGTATGTGTTGAAGTCTTCTTTTTAGAGGCGTGGCTTCCACTAAAAGTCTTTGGATTGGTCACAGTCGTCTTTTCTTTAGCGGCTCGGCTTCCACTTGAAAACTTTGGATTAGTCACCGGAATAGTATGTGTTGAAGTCATCACTTTAGAGGCGTGGCTTCCACTTGAAGTCTTCTCTTTAGAGGCGTGGCTTCCACTTGAAGTCTTTGGTTTAGTCACCGGTATAGTATGGTTTGAAGTCTTCTCTTTAGAGGCGTGGCTTCCACTTGAAGTCTTTGGTTTGGTCACAGTCTTAGTATGTGTTGGAGTCTTTTCTTTAGCGGCTCGGCTTCCACTTGAAGACTTTGGATTGGCAATTGGTATGGTATGTGTTGATGTTTTTTCTTTTGAGGCGTGCGATCCACTTGAAAACTTTGGATTGGTCACCGGTATAGTATGTGTTGAAATTTTCTCTTTAGAGGCGTGACTTCCACTTGAAGACTTTGGATTGATCACCGGTATAGTATGTGTTGAAGTATTCTCTGCAGAGGCGTGGCTTCCACTTGAAGACTTTGGATTGGTCACCGGTATAGTATGTGTTGAAGTATTCTCTTTAGAGGCGTGGCTTCCACTTGAAGACTTTGGATTGGTCACCGGTATAATATATGTTGAAGTATTCCCTGTAGAGGCGTGGCTTCCACTTGAATTCGTTAGATTAGTCACTGGTATAGTATGTGCTGAAGTATTCTCTGTGGGGGCGTGGCTGTCACTCATAGACTTTGGATTGGTCACCGGTAAAGTATGTGTTAAAGTCGTCTCTTTAGAGGCGTGGCTTTCACTAGAAGATTTTGGACTGGTCTTCGGTATAGTATGTGTTGAATTCTTTTCCTTAGAAGTGTGGCTTCCACTTGCAGACTTTGGTTTGGTTATCCTTATAGTATGTTTTGATGTTTTCTTTTTAGCGACGTGGCTTCCACTTGAAGACTTTAGATTGGTCACAGTTATGGTACGTGTTGATGTTTTCTCTTTAGAGGCGTGGCTTCCACTTGAAGAGTTTGGATTGGTCACCGTTATAGAAGTTTTTGATGGTTTCTCTTTAGAGGCGTGGCTTACACTTGAAGTCTTTGGATTGGTCACCGGTAAAGTATGTGTTGGTGTTTTTTCTTTAGAGGCGTGGCTTCCAAATGAAGACTTTGGATTGGTCACCGTTATAGTAGTTTTTGATGGTTTCTCTTTAGAGGCGTGGCTTACTCTTGAAGTCTTTGGATTGGTCACCGGTAAAGTATGTGTTGGTGTTTTTTCTTTAGAGGCGTGGCTTCCAAATGAAGACTCCGGATTGGTCACCGGTATAGTATGTGTTGATGTGTTTTCTTTAGAGGCGTGGCTTCCACTTAAAGACTTTGGATTGGTCACCGTTAAAGTATGTTTTGAAGTTTTCTTTTTAGAGGCGTGGCTTCCACTTGAAGACTTCAAATTTGTCACCGGAATAGTATGTGTTGATGTATTCTCTGTAGAGGCGTGGCTTCCACTTGAAGAGTTTGGATTGGTCACCGGTAAAGTATGTGTTGGTGTTTTTTCTTTAGAGGCGTGGCTTACAGTTGAAGTCTTTGGATTGGTCACCGGTAAAGTATGTGAGGGTGTTTTTTCTTTAGAGCTTTGGCTTCCAAATGAAGACTTCGGATTCGTCACCGGCATAGTATGTGTTGAAGTGGTCTCTTTAGAGGCGTGGCCTACACTTGAAGTCTTTGGATTGGTCACCGGCATAGTATGTGTTGAAGTGTTCTCTTTAGAGGCGTGGCTTAAACTTGAAGTCTTCGGATTGGTCACCGGCATAGTATGTGTTGATGTGTTCTCTTTAGAGGCGTGGCTTCCAATCAAAGACTTCGGATTGGTCACCGGCATAGTATGTGTTGAAGTGTTCTCTGTAGAGGCGTGGCTTTCACTTGAAGACTGTGGATTGGTCACCGGTATAGTATGTGTTGAAAAGTTCTCTGTAGAGGCGTGGCTTCCACTTGACGACTTTGGATTGGTCACAGTTATGGTACGTGTTGATGTTTTCTCTTTAGAGGCGTGGCTTCCACTTGAAGACTTTGGATTGGTCACAGTTATAGTACGTGTTGATGTTTTCTTTTTAAAGGCATGCTTTCCACTTGAAGACTTTGGATTGGTCACCGTTAAAGTATGTTTTGAAGTCTTCTTTTTAGATGCGTGATTTCTACTTGAAATCTTTGGATTGGTAACAGTAATAATGTGTGTTAGTGTTGTCTCTTTAGTTGCGTCGCTTCCGCTGGAAGACTTTGGAGTGGTTACATTTAGAGTATGTGTTGATGTTTTTTCTTTAGCGGCGTGGCTTCCACTTGATGTTTTTTGATTGATAACCGGTATACTATGTGTTGATATGTTTTCTTTAGAGGCGTGGCTTCCACTTAAAGACTTTGGATTGGTCACAGTTATTGAACATGTTGATGTTTTCTCTTTAGAGGCGTGGCTTACACTTGAAGTCTTTGGATTGGTAACCGGTAAAGTATGTGTTAGTGTTTTTACTTTAGAGGCGTGGCTTCCAATTGAAGACTTTGGATTGGTCATCGGCATAGTATGTGTTGATGTGTTCTCTTTAGAGGCGTGGCTACCACTTGATGTCTGTGGATTGGTCACCGATAAAGTATGTGTTGGTGTTTTTTCTTTAGAGGCGTTACTTCCACTTGAAGACTTTGGCTTGATTACCGTTTGAGTGTGTATTAAAGTCGTCTTTTTAGACGCGTGGTTTCCACTTGAAGACTTTGGCTTGGTCACCGTTACAGTATGTGTTGGTGGTTTTTCTTTAGATGCCTTGCTTCTACTCGAAGACTTTGGCTTGATGACCGTTCTTGTATGTGTTAAAGTCTTCTCTTTAGACGCGTGGCTTCCATTTGAAGATGTTGGCTTGGTCACCGTTATAGTATGTGTTGGTGTTTTTTCTTTTGAGGCGTGACTTCCATTTGAAGACTTGCGGTTGGTAAGCATTGTAATATATGTTGATGTTTTCGTTTTAAAGACGTGGCTGTCACTTCGAGACTTTGGATTGGTTACAGTTACGGAATGCGTTGATGTGTTCTCTTTAGAGGCGTGGCTTCCACTTGAAGACTTTGGCTTGGTCACCGTTATAGTATGTGTTGGTGTTTTTTCTTTAGAGGCGTGGCTTCCACTTGAAGACTTTGGTTTGGTCACCATTATTGTATGGTTGAAAGTCTTCTCTTTGGAGGCTGGGCTTCCACTTGACGACTTTGGATTGGTTACAGTTACGGAATGCGTTGATGTGTTCTCTTTAGAGGCGTGGCTTCCACTTGAAGACTTTGGCTTGGTCACCGTTATAGTATGTGTTGGTGTTTTTTCTTTAGAGGCGTGGCTTCCACTTGAAGACTTTGGTTTGGTCACCGTTATTGTATGGTTAAAGGTCTTCTCTTTAGAAGCGTGGCTTCCACTTGAAGTCTTTGGGTTGGTTAATGCGAAACGGTTTTCTGATTCTCGGTCTTTAGAAGAACCTTTCTGTGAAGTATTTGGATGAGCTACTTTGACCATCATTGTTGAAGTTTTAGAAATGCAGTTAGCGTTATCACACGGAAACTGTTTATGGATGCCTTTTAAATTCTTTAAAAACACTGTATTTGTTGAATTGTGCTTTCGTTGTTTCGTGATTTTCATATCGTTCGCTTCAGTTTTCGGCTTTCCGTACATAGTAAGTGACCGTTCTTTGGACGCAACATTTCGATTCGATCCGGTACCAGTCCGCTTCTTTTCCTTCTTAGATTTATGTCGATTTTGTTTCCTACAAATATTACACGTGCCATTCGTGTGGTACATCCCGTGACAACATTTCTTATTAAACACACTTAGCTCGTTATTCTCCGGCCAATGAAAATGGGTTGGGGTTAATGGTAACGTTAAGCGTAGATGCGGATCAACCGGAACAAGAACATCGTTATGACAACCAGCTCTTCTCCACTCAGGACTAGGGTAAAACGGTATAGTGGGAATAGTCGGAATTGTAGTCGTGGTGGTAGGATGGAATAAATCAGCAGCATCAGTTAATGGCGGCCTGGTAACAGGTGTGTTGTCATAAGGAACAAGTGAAGGCGAGGATGAGACAGTAGCATCACATGGAATCGGCCCGGTAACAGGTGTGTTGTCATTAGAAACAAGTGAAGGCGAGGATGAGACAGTAGCAACAGTTGGTATCGGGCCGGTAACAGGTGTGTTGTCATAAGGAACAAGTGAAGGCGAGGATGCGACAGTAGCATCAGTTGATACCGGCCCGGTAGGTGTCTTGTCAATAGGAACAAGTGAAGGCGAGGATGAGACAGTAGCATCAGATGGTACCGGCCCGGTAGGTGTGTTGTCATAAGAAACAAGTGAAGGTGAGGGTGAACCAGAGACAAGTGTGCCCAGTCTAGTACTAGGTGTGTTGTCAATAGGAGCAACTGAAGGCGAGGGTGAACCAGAGACAAGTGTGCCCAGTCCAGTACTGGGTGGGTTGTCAGTAGGAACAAGTGAAGGCGAGGGTGAACCAGAGACAAGTGTACCCAGTCCAGTTCTAGGCGGGTTGTCAATAGGAGTTAATGAAGGCGAGGGTGAACCAGAGATAAGTGTGCCCAGTCCAGTATTAGGTGGTATTCCAGGTGAAACGGATGGTGCCATATCATTTGTTATGTTTATAAAAGAATGCATGTTTTCAAGTTCATCGTCAATGTCAAAATGCGACAAAACATCTTCCTCATGTCGAACGTCATCATCTTCGTCCGTATCTTCAGGAACATTAGAAACAAGTGAAGGCGAGGATGAGACAGTAGCATCAGTTGATACCGGCCCGGTAGGTGTCTTGTTATTAGGAACAAGTGAAGGCGAGGATGAGACAGTAGCATCAGTTGATACCGGACCGGTAGGTGTCTTGTTATTAGGAACAAGTGAAGGCGAGGATGAGACAGTAGCATCAGTTGATACCGGACCGGTAGGTGTCTTTTTATTAGGAACAAGTGAAGGCGAGGATGAGACAGTAGCATCAGTTGATACCGGCCCAGTAGGTGTCTTTTCATTAGGAACAAGTGCACGCGACGATGAGATATCAGTTGATACCGGACCGGTAGGTGTATTGTCACTAGGAACAAGTGAAGGCGAGGATGAGACAGTAGCATCAGTTGATACCGGACCGGTAGGTGTCTTGTTATTAGGAACAAGTGAAGGCGAGGATGAGACAGTAGCATCAGTTGATACCGGCCCGGTAGGTGTCTTGTCATTAGGAACAAGTGAAGGCGAGGATGAGACAGTAGCATCAGTTGGTACCGGCCCGGTAGGTGTCTTGTCATAAGGGACAAGTGAAGGCGAGGATGAGACAGTAGCATCAGTTGATACCGGCCCGGTAACAGGTGTGTTGTCATAAGGAACAAGTGAAGGCGAGGATGAGACAGTAGCATCAGTTGGTACCGGACCGGTAGGTGTCTTGTCATTAGGAACAAGTGAAGGCGACGATGAGATATCAGTTGATACCGGACCGGTAGGTGTCTTGTCATTCGAAACAAGTGAAGGCGAGGGTGAGACAGTAGCATCAGTTGATACCGGACCGGTAGGTGTCTTGTCATTAGGAACAAGTGAAGGCGACGATGAGATATCAGTTGATACCGGACCGGTAGGTGTCTTGTCATTACGAACAAGTGAAGGCGAGGGTGAGACAGTAGCATCAGTTGATACCGGACCGGTAGGTGTCTTGTCATTAGGAACAAGTGAAGGCGACGATGAGATATCAGTTGATACCGGACCGGTAGGTGTCTTGTCATTACGAACAAGTGAAGGCGAGGATGAGACAGTAGCATCAGTTGATACCGGCCCGGTAGGTGTCTTGTCATTACGAACAAGTGAAGGCGAGGATGAGACAGTAGCATCAGTTGATACCGGTCCGGTAGGTGTCTTGTCATTACGAACAAGTGAAGGCGAGGATGAGACAGTAGCATCAGTTGGTACCGGCCCGGTAGGTGTCTTGTCATTAGGAACAAGTGAAGGCGAGGATGAGACAGTAGCATCAGTTGATACCGGACCGGTAGGTGTCTTGTCATTACGAACAAGTGAAGGCGAGGATGAGACAGTAGCATCAGTTGGTACCGGACCGGTAGGTGTCTTGTCATAAGGAACAAGTGAAGGCGACGATGAGACAGTAGCATCAGTTGATACCGGCCCGGTAAGTGTCTTTTCATTAGGAACAAGTGAAGGCGAGGATGAGACAGTAGCATCAGTTGATACCGGACCGGTAGGTGTCTTGTCATTAGGAACAAGTGCACGCGACGATGAGATATCAGTTGATACCGGACCGGCAGGTGTCTTGTCATTAAAAACAAGTGAAGGCGAGGATGAGACAGTAGCATCAGTTGATACCGGACCGGTATGTGTCTTGTCATTAGGAACAAGTGAAGGCGAGGATAAGACAGTAGCATCAGTTGATACCGGCCCGGTAGGTGTCTTGTCATTAGAAACAAGTGAAGGCGAGGATGAGACAGTAGTATCAGTTGATACCGGCCCGGTAGGTGTCTTGTCATTAGGAACAAGTGAAGGCGAGGGTGAGACAGTAGCATCAGTTGATACCGGCCCGGTATGTGTCTTGTCATTAGAAACAAGTGAAGGCGAGGGTGAGACAGTAACATCAGTTGATACCGGCCCGGTAGGTGTCTTGTCATTAGAAACAAGTGAAGGCGAGGATGAGACAGTAGCATCAGTTGATACCGGCCCGGTATGTGTCTTGTCTTTAGGAACAAGTGAAGGCGAGGATGAGACAGTAGCATCAGTTGGTACCGGCCCGGTATGTGTCTTGTCATTAGGAACAAGTGAAGGCGAGGATGAGACAGTAGCATCAGTTGATACCGGCCCGGTAGGTGTCTTGTCATTAGGAACAAGTGAAGGCGAGGGTGAGACAGTAGCATCAGTTGGTACCGGCCCGGTAGGTGTCTTGTCATAAGGAACAAGTGAAGGCGAGGATGAGACAGTAGCATCAGTTGATACCGGCCCGGTAGGTGTCTTGTCATTAGGAACAAGTGAAGGCGAGGATGAGACAGTAGCATCAGTTGATACCGGCCCGGTAGGTGTCTTGTCATTAGGAACAAGTGAAGGCGAGGATGAGACAGTAGCATCAGTTGATACCGGACCGGTATGTGTCTTGTCATTAGAAACAAGTGAAGGCGAGGATGAGACAGTAGCATCAGTTGATACCGGCCCGGTAGGTGTCTTGTCATTACGAACAAGTGAAGGCGAGGATGAGACAGTAGCATCAGTTGGTACCGGACCGGTAGGTGTCTTGTCATTACGAACAAGTGAAGGCGAGGATGAGACAGTAGCATCAGTTGGTACCGGCCCGGTAGGTGTCTTGTCATTAGGAACAAGTGAAGGCGAGGATGAGACAGTAGCATCAGTTGGTACCGGCCCGGTAGGTGTCTTGTCATTAGGAACAAGTGAAGGCGAGGGTGAGACAGTAGCATCAGTTGGTACCGGCCCGGTAGGTGTCTTGTCATAAGGAACAAGTGAAGGCGAGGATGAGACAGTAGCATCAGTTGATACCGGCCCGGTAGGTGTCTTGTCATTAGGAACAAGTGAAGGCGAGGATGAGACAGTAGCATCAGTTGGTACCGGCCCGGTAGGTGTCTTGTCATTAGGAACAAGTGAAGGCGAGGATGAGACAGTAACATCAGTTGATACCGGTCCGGTAGGTGTCTTGTCATTAGGAACAAGTGAAGGCGAGGATGAGACAGTAGCATCAGTTGGTACCGGCCCGGTAGGTGTCTTGTCATTAGGAACAAGTGAAGGCGAGGATGAGACAGTAGCATCAGTTGATACCGGCCCGGTAGGTGTCTTGTCATTAGGAACAAGTGAAGGCGAGGATGAGACAGTAGCATCAGTTGGTACCGGCCCGGTAGGTGTCTTGTCATTAGGAACAAGTGAACGCGAGGATGAGACAGTAGCATCAGTTGGTACCGGCCCGGTAGGTGTCTTGTCATTAGGAACAAGTGAAGGCGAGGATGAGACAGTAGCATCAGTTGATACCGGCCCGGTAGGTGTCTTGTCATTAGGAACAAGTGAAGGCGAGGATGAGACAGTAACATCAGTTGATACCGGTCCGGTAGGTGTCTTGTCATTAGGAACAAGTGAAGGCGAGGATGAGACAGTAGCATCAGTTGATACCGGCCCGGTAGGTGTCTTGTCATTAGGAACAAGTGAAGGCGAGGATGAGACAGTAGCATCAGTTGGTACCGGCCCGGTAGGTGTCTTGTCATTAGGAACAAGTGAAGGCGAGGATGAGACAGTAGCATCAGTTGATACCGGCCCGGTAAGGGTCTTGTCATTAGGACCAAGTGAAGGCGAGGATGAGACAGTAGCATCAGTTGGTACCGGCCCGGTAAGGGTCTTGTCATTAGGAACAAGTGAAGGCGAGGATGAGACAGTAGCATCAGTTGGTACCGGCCCGGTAAGTGTCTTGTCATTAGGAACAAGTGAAGGCGAGGATGAGACAGTAGCATCAGTTGGTACCGGCCCGGTAGGTGTCTTGTCAATAGGAACAAGTGAAGGCGAGGATGAGACAGTAGCATCAGTTGGTACCGGCCCGGTAGGTGTCTTGTCAATAGGAACAAGTGAAGGCGAGGATGAGACAGTAGCATCAGTTGGTACCGGCCCGGTAGGTGTCTTGTCTTTAGGAACAAGTGAAGGCGAGGATGAGACAGTAGCATCAGTTGGTACCGGCCCGGTAGGTGTCTTGTCAATAGGAACAAGTGAAGGCGAGGATGAGACAGTAGCATCAGTTGATACCGGCCCGGTAGGTGTCTTGTCAATAGGAACAAGTGAAGGCGAGGATGAGACAGTAGCATCAGTTGGTACCGGCCCGGTAGGTGTCTTGTCAATAGGAACAAGTGAAGGCGAGGATGAGACAGTAGCATCAGTTGGTACCGGCCCGGTAGGTGTCTTGTCAATAGGAACAAGTGAAGGCGAGGATGAGACAGTAGCATCAGTTGGTACCGGCCCGGTAGGTGTCTTGTCAATAGGAACAAGTGAAGGCGAGGATGAGACAGTAGCATCAGTTGGTACCGGCCCGGTAGGTGTCTTGTCATTAGGAACAAGTGAAGGCGAGGATGAGACAGTAGCATCAGTTGGTACCGGCCCGGTAGGTGTCTTGTCATTAGGAACAAGTGAAGGCGAGGATGAGACAGTAGCATCAGTTGGTACAGGCCCTGTAGGTGTGTTGTCATTAGGAACAAGTGAAGGCAAGGATGAGACAGTAGCATCAGTTGATACCGGCCCGTTAGGTGTCTTGTCATTAGGAACAAGTGAAGGCGAGGATGAGACAGTAGCATCAGTTGGTACCGGCCCGGTAACAGGTGTGTTGTCATTAGGAACAAGTGAAGGCGAGGATGAGACAGTAGCATCAGTTGGTACCGGACCGGTAGGTGTCTTGTCATTAGGAACAAGTGAAGGCGAGGATGAGACAGTAGTATCAGTTGGTACCGGACCGGTAGGTGTGTTGTCATTAGGAACAAGTGGAGGCGAGGATGAGACAGTAGTATCAGTTGGTACAGGCCCGGTAACAGGTGTGTTGTCGGGTGCAACTGAAGGCAAGGGTGAACCAGTGACAAGTGTGTCCAGTCCAGTACTAGGTGTGTTGTCAATAGGAGCAACTGAAGGCGAGGGTGAACCAGTGACAAGTGTGCCCAGTCCAGTACTAGGTGTGTTGTCAATAGGAGCAACTGAAGGCGAGGGTGAACTAGAGACACGTGTGCCCAGTCCAGTACTAGGTGTGTTGTCAATAGGAGCAACTGAAGGCGAGGGTGAACCAGAGACAAGTGTGCCCAGACCAGTACTAGGTGTGTTGTCAATAGGAGCAACTGAAGGCGAGGGTGAACCAGAGATAAGTGTGCCCAGTCCAGTACTAGGTGTGTTGTCAATAGGAGCAACTGAAGGCGAGGGTGAACTAGAGACAAGTGTGCCCAGTCCAGTACTAGGTGTGTTGTCAATAGGAGCAACTGAAGGCGAGGGTGAACTAGAGACAAGTGTGCCCAGTCCAGTACTAGGTGTGTTGTCAATAGGAGCAACTGAAGGCGAGGGTGAACCAGAGACAAGTGTGCCCAGTCCAGTACTAGGTGTGTTGTCAATAGGAGCAACTGAAGGCGAGGGTGAACTAGAGACAAGTGTACTCAGTCCAGTACTAGGCGTGTTGTCAATAGGAGCAACTGAAGGCGAGGGTGAACTAGAGACAAGTGTACTCAGTCCAGTACTAGGCGTGTTGTCAATAGGAGCAACTGAAGGCGAGGGTGAACTAGAGACAAGTGTGCCCAGTCCAGTACTAGGTGTGTTGTCAATAGGAGCAACTGAAGGCGAGGGTGAACCAGAGACAAGTGTGCCCAGTCCAGTACTAGGTGTGTTGTCAATAGGAGCAACTGAAGGCGAGGGTGAACTAGAGACAAGTGTACTCAGTCCAGTACTAGGCGTGTTGTCAATAGGAGCAACTGAAGGCGAGGGTGAACTAGAGACAAGTGTACTCAGTCCAGTACTAGGCGTGTTGTCAATAGGAGCAACTGAAGGCGAGGGTGAACTAGAGACAAGTGTGCCCAGTCCAGTACTAGGTGTGTTGTCAATAGGAGCAACTGAAGGCGAGGGTGAACCAGAGACACGTGTGCCCAGTCCAGTACTAGGTGTGTTGTCAATAGGAGCAACTGAAGGCGAGGGTGAACCAGTGACAAGTGTGCCCAGTTCAGTATTAGGTGGTATTCCAGGTGTAACGGATGGTGCCATATCATTTGTTATGTTTATAAAAGAATGCGTGTTTTCAAGTTCATCGTCAATGTCAAAATGCGACAAAACATCTTCTTCATGTAGAACGATGTGATCATCTTCGTCCGTATCTTCAGGCTCTTCTTCAGGCATGGAACCATGAAGCACCATAGGCGCATGCAATGGAGCCAGCGGAACAGTTTTTGAGGGTTTCATAAACGATGATGTGACATTTGGAAAAATAGACTTCGGTGTAGATTCCGCTGGAGCAATTGGTGAGGTGGACATGTTTGATTTGATTTTAGCAACGGTAGCAAGAGTAGTTGGTAGATTGTCTTTTGAAGTAGAATTCTTAAGTTTACAGTCAGGTATATCATCTGCTGCACCACAAGTTGACGATTTGTTATTTAAAAACGATTTATTCAGATGAATTTCTGGTGTAGAACTTGTGGGTCTACTTATTATTGACAATATGCCACTGGTTACTGTGTTCTCTGAATTGGTTTGTATCCTTACAGTTGTTGCTTCATCAACACTTAATGGCCTGTCACTTAAAACAGAAGAATCTGTTCTAGACTGTATTAACTGTGCATTGTCAAGTAGTGATATTTCATTTGAAACATGTGATATTACCGACTTTTCAAATGACGAGTGATCATTTGAAACTACATTCTTTAGATCAGTTTTTGGTGAGTCACTCATTGGATATTCAATAATTGATAAGTTATTGAATGGAATGATACTTCCCATGTTAGTTTGAGGCAGTACAGTTGTTGGTGTTTCGGAAGATGGAGTTTTGTGAACGTTGCTTGAAGGTAAGGTTGTCAATGTCTCCAATGTGTGCCCTCTGGTGGAGCTTGTAAACGTTTCGTCAATGCTCAACGTTGGAAAAACATTGCCATGTTTTGCAATCACTTTCATTTCATTCAACTTTCCAAAGTCGATGTGAGCTGACTTCCTACTTGGATTTACAGTATCTGAGCAAGAATTTGTAGTGAACGTTTTTCGTGTCGAATATACATCACCGGAAGATAGAGTTCCGGATGTGGGAAGCACATTTGAAGATTGATATAATGGTAAAGTTTTTAATCCTTCCAACAAATCCGAAAGAGCAGTTGTCGCAAGTTCATCAGTCTTAAAATTGCACCGTAGGTTTCCATTTCCCACAGATTTGTTTTCACAAAAAAATTTTATGGGATTGAAAACTATCATTTTGATGAGTTCCTCAAATGCTAATCGAGTGAGTATCCCCTTGCACTCGTCAATGGCTGCCACTAGAATACATTCAGCTAAGGCGTCCTTACATTCTGCTAAATTCGTATATCGTTTACAAGCGTTAGTGGTCAACAAATCTTTGAAAAATTCACGTGTTACACCTTTCCACGCTAGATTTATTGTTTCGTTTACATTTGCGAACGAAAATGTTCTGTTTCCCAGTATACGTGGCAAATGGAACATCATCACTTCTTCCAACGTTTCAGCTTTGAGCTGTTCCAGAATAACGTGAGAACTTCTCGCGCTGAATGGTTGCTTTATAGTATAGTTCGCCGCCGTCATCATTGGGTCAGTATCTGTCTCAATTTCAACATCATCACCATCTTCATACAAATCACCATTACTACTGTCTCCCGTCATCACACCAATGTCTTTCACTAGATGTGGGTTACTTAAAATCGCAAACGCTTTGGACAGAACGCTATCAAGTCTCGATTGCAAACTCTCGTTCTGACATCCTTGAAAAGAGACCTGCACTCTTTCTAGAACACGCCCTAGCTCCGGTGTCTCTCGTATGACACTTCTCGCATTCTCTAGAGCCGATGTTATACTTTCCCAGTCGTAGAATTTCGTATCGCGGCTCGTTCGTGTCGGTAGAATCGGTCCAGTTCCAGAAGTTCCCGCTAGGTCAACGAGACTCGTCACGTTGCGTAGAATGTTCACGAGTTGTTGGACATTCTCGATGACGTCATCGTAAAGCTTCGCGTTACCGCCGCGTTCGTTTAGTATCGGGTAGACGTTGTCGTAGGGAACACTCTCCAGGGATTTGAACGCCACGGCGATTACTAGCGCTAGTTGCCATAGCTCGCGCAGCTGACGTTCCGTCCGGTTATTTTCCACGCTGCTGATTGGCTGCTGCACCTGTACAGAGTAGCCAATGACTGCCGAGAAATAGACTACAAACAATATACTCAAACCACGTGAATGAAACGTTTGTCAGTGGTTTCAATCAGTGACTAATTGGATACAATTGTTGTTAGATAATTGGTAAAAGAGCCAGTTATTTATATTTATATCAAATACTTTAGTATATACAAACTACGGTATTTGTTTATATCAGTCAACATTAAACAATTAAACAATTGTTGCATAGTATTAGGCTGGAATTCATAGTCAGCCCCTATACCTAGGGGCGCCCATTGTTGCTACGGATTTGTTTCGTTGATGGGAAATAACATGCAAACAACAGTTATCTTGGTAACAATGGGCGCCCAAACAAAACTAAACAAAGACGTATGTGACACGTCTTATATGTCCAAATATGTGTATGCCAAGAACGTTTCACGCGGTTTTAATATTGCTGTAAGTTGATCTCTAAAAGTGTTATAAACAGAATAAATATCACTGCAACTATGCAAAGAAAGTTCCAGCATATGCACATTGTAATTCAAATTAAAAATCTGAGAATCGAGTAAATACAGTTGGCAAAAACGTATCAAGTATATAGCGGTTCACGGAAAAGGGATACCACCACTACAACTATCACTACAGAGGTAGATGTTCCAACAATTTTAGTTTAAAATCTTATTTCGATAGTCAATATACGCGCAAAAGTTAGGAGTACCATGCGAATTCTCTTTCTTCGGATAGTTCGCAAATGATTTCAATTTTAAAACGTATAATTTAGGAGAAAAAAAATGTGTTATTTTAACGAAATTGATCATGAGATAGCGGTCGCCAACTTTAGAGCAGTATGAAGAATTTTGACAAGATCACATAACAACACAAAAAAGTATCAAACCATGTATATATATAGAAATCATTTCATGAACGGTGTTAAATAAAACTATACATCGCCAAATGTCATATAGGGAAACTATTGTATTTAAATTAAATTTAGAAAAATGTTAGGCAATAAAATAAAAAAATAAAAACTACACCTCAACGAGAATTTTATGTGGATTTCATATATTATATGCAACCAAACTAAATATATTATATGCATCAGTACACAATATATTATATGCAACCAAATGTTCAAACACAATGCATAATAATTCCAGGAACTTAATACAAACTCATAAAATTATAAATAAGTAAATAAATAAAATACTTACTTGTTGTCCGATCCCTTGCGATACAAGTCCGATGACCAGCAAACAATACGTGATAGTAAACCTCATTATTACTGTCGATCACTCGACCACATAGCAACGCACCGTAGTAACGTGAACATTACACCAGAAGTTCACACAACACACTAAACTGTCACACATTACATAAGACACGGAAAAAAACTTCGTACAATAATAAAATATTAATAACAAATGTTTATTTAGATAGGTATTCTAAGCGTTTACTTAACGTTACGCGTACATTAACTTGTTAACAGCTGACTAAGCAAGTTTACACGTCAATAAACTCGTGAGTGATGATAAAAAACATACACACACTCGTTACGTTGACTTTAGACACAAACCTAAACAATTTCTACACAAGCAAAAGTGGACGTTCTTTAAGTTACGGCGGTGAATTTAAAAACACGTCCTATTTCAAATGCGAAAACATGTGCGAAAAGTCAATAGTGCCTTAACAACTCAAATTAGCTAACCTGAACGTGAGTAGTATATTTTTAAATTTTGACTTTGGTTTTAAGTACTTTGTGTGTTAATAATAATAATAATAATAATAATAATAATAATAATAATAATAATAATAATAATAATAATAATAATAATAATAATAATAATAATAATAATAATAATAATAATAATAATAATAATAATAATAATAATAATAATAATAATAATAATAATAATAATAATAATAATAATGTAGCCTATGAGCTACATTGTCACCACCATCTTTCGGCCGCCACCCTAGGGTGCACTCTCGCATCGTCTTGGCTCAAGAGGAGCCCGATGGTGCAAATGAGAGAAGAGAAGAAGGGAAATAACATAATAATAATAATAATAATAATAATAATAATAAGTTCTCCATCCCGATGGTGGTTTTCGTGGTTTCCACCGTACAAAGAGCGAATGCTGGGATGAGTACAAATCGGCCACGACCGTGCATAGCATCCACAGTTCGGTTTGGAAAAAATAATGTGGACAATGATATATTAAGTAGTTCTAAGTAGATTTTAATAAGGTAAACACATGGAAATACTTGACATTTGTGTCCGTACAACATGTTTATGCCGGTTTTGACCGAGTTTGTATGTATTGCAACAATAAAATAATAATAATAATAATAATAATAATAATAATAATAATAATAATAATAATAATAATAATAATAATAATAATAATAATAATAATAATAATAATAATAAGTTCTCCATCCCGATGGTGGTTTTCGTGGTTTCCACCGTACAAAGAGCGAATGCTGGGATGAGTACAAATCGGCCACGACCGTACATAGCATCCACAGTTCGGTTTGGAAAAAATAATGTGGACAATGATATAATAAGTAGTTCTAAGTAGATTTTAATAAGGTAAACACATGGAAATACTTGACATTTGTGTCCGTACAACATGTTTATGCCGGTTTTGACCGAGTTTGTATGTATTGCAACAATAAAATAATAATAATAATAATAATAATAATAATAATAATAATAATAATAATAATAATAATAATAATAATAATAATAATAATAATAATAATAATAATAGTAAAAATAATAATAGTAAAAATAATAATAATAATAATAGTAAAAATAATATTATTATTAATAATAATAATAATAATAATAATAATAATAATAATAATAATAAAAATAATAATAAATGTGAATTTTCTGATTACCTGTTGCAAATTCGTTGAGGATGCTAGGTTACATTATAAACAGTAGATCCTCGTTAATTCACTACACAGCCAGGACTACAACCAAGCGCACACGAAAGCAGCTTAGACTAGAAACTTTTTTTAATTCCTCTTAAAAATTCCAGCAGACACCCGGCCGAGACAAACTAGACACCAATCCGTCCCACATAAAGACGGCTCAGGATCTAATTAGCTACACACTTTTTACTCGTGGCCACACGGAATGAGTTTGTCCAGAAGGAAGACGGGGTGTGAACGGGGTGAAAGAATGACATTGGAGGTTGTGTTTTTTTCTTTTCGGCACGATGCAACCAACAATAAGGTGGGTGTATAGATCCCGGTCTGGTTTCTCAAACACTGATGAAACTTGTATTTCGGAGGCTTTCGCGGCCGGAGTCAACTATACTACGGAGGTTTTCCGGGTATGCTTGTAAAAAGGTGGAAACAATCGCACGAGGCCCATTGCAATATGGGCGAAACGTTTGATTGTTTCCACCTTTTGACATGGTTGTACCCGGAAAATCACGATAGTATGGGCGAAACGTTTGATTGAATTTCCACCTTTTGACACGGTTCTACCCGGAAAACACAGATAGTATGAACGAAACGTTTGATTGTTTCCACCTTTTAACACGGTTCAACCCGGAAAACACTGATAGTATGGAAGAAACGTTTGATTGTTGCCACCTTTTGACACGGTTGTACCCGGAAAACACAGATAGTATGAACGAAACGTTTGATTGTTTCCACCTTTTGACACGGTTCTACCCGGAAAATCACGACAGTATGGGCGAAACTTTGGATTGTTTCCACCTTTTGACACGGTTCTGCACGGAAAACCAAGATAGTATGGGAGAAACGTTTGATTGTTTCCACCTTTTGACACGGTTCTGCACGGAAAACCAAGATAGTATGGGAGGAACGTTTGATTGTTTCCACCTTTTGACACGGTTCTAACGGAAAACCACGATAGTATAATTGATTGAAACTTAACTGACAACCCAAATATATTTTTATTTTTATTTTATTTCTTCAGGTTGGTATATTATCTCCAACGTACCTTTTGTTTCATACCGACCTCAGATCTTTACCTACTGCCTCTTTCATGCACGCTGTATCAACGAAAATCAGCAGATTCCTAATGTTCTTTCACACATTCGTAAAGGTAGTCTTCAGCTTAGTAGAGTACACAAGCCACATTAGTCACGCCCGATGTTTTAGTAAATTCCAGGGCCCAGATTCACAAAGGTGTCTAAGTGCTAAGACGTCCTAGTTTAAGCAAATCTTAGTGATATAAATCACCAATATGTCGTTCTGCAATCTCATAAAGATAAAATAGTAAAATGTCAACAATTTAACTAATAATATTTTATTTGTGAATGAGTAGTAATACCCGGAGAGGATTTATCTTGATTTATCTAGCTAAGATTTGCCTAACTTAGGACAACTTAGAGTTAGGCATCTTTGTGAATCCAGGCCCAGGTATGCAATACAAGAACGTAAATTATCCCTAATGGACCTGATCCAAGAATATGGTGGGGACTAAGGAGAAGAAAATTATGTTGGTACTATTGGCCTCGGCTATTTCGCAAAAATAACTAGATACGGTGGGGCAACTTTAATAACAGTAACGGTATAACTGGACCTGCAATATTATTAAAAACGCTTCTGAGGTTCTCATTTTCGCTATTTTACAACGGCGGCCATTTCAATACCTTGTTATAAGTAGCCACATACTAACAAACATAAAGACAATGTAAATAAAAAACGAAAGATAGATACGGTGGGGCAACTTTAATAACAGTAACGGTATTACTGGACCTGAAATATTATTAAAACCGCTTCTGAGGTTCTCATTTTTGCTATTTTACAACGGCGGCCATTTCAATACCTAGTTATAAGGAGCCACATACTTACAAACATAAAGACAATGTAAATAAAAACTAAAGTTAAAACAAAAGTGTGAAAATCGGTTAGTTTCGTAGTTCATTGATGAGTTCATGTATATTATAATGAAGGTTAAATGGACAGCGCTACTTGGAAGAGATATAAAAGTTATTACACAAAAACCTAACAAAATGGGAACGTTGAAGTTTGTGTATTTTGTAAATCGAAAAAATCTCTTTATACATATACATGTCGTATACAGTCGCATGTGGATTACAGTTCTGCACTGTTTAATAAATGTAAAAAACATGTAAAATTTTACTTGCGGGCACTAAATCTGAAGTACAAAAGTTAAAAAAAGTTGAACGCGCGTTTAATTAAGCTTCAATATATTGATTGCTCGTCTGCATTTTAAAATGTGAATACGACGCTAGTTGTTTTTCAATAATACGTGCATATATAACGAACGACATGCGAAATGAAAAACAAAACGTAATACTTTCAAAAGCTGTACATTTATCGACCAGTTGAAATATCTCTACTCCAATTACTAAACCAGAAAGTCACTAAAGCAGCTCAGATGTTCATGATTATTCCACAAAAGAAAAGAAGTTGCGAATATTCAGTGGGGCACATGAATTATTTATCATATCGTAATGCAACAAAGTTGGCTTCTGAGGCGCCGCAACTCTCCGAACTCACTTTGTAGCAATGTAAAGTGCGAAACGCTACACACAATTTATGCTGATTATTAAGCTAAGGCGATGCATCAGTCATCATTGTAAGAACTGGTGAGGAATGGTACAAAACGGACCAAAACGTAGCTGGATGGGATTGTTTTAATTATTTTCTGGAGCACAACGAGAATAGTATTTCGGGGAATATTTGTTTTTTAAATATTGACCGTTCGCATTTGTTGTTTATGAAATTCTTGTTCGTCCTGCGTTTGGAAAAGTACTGACGTTTATATTGTAGAAATCGTGATATGATTGCCCAGAGATAATCTACAAACTAAATAGATTTTTTTACGGACAACGCAGTTAATTAGGTCATCGGCCGAATCGCCCGTCGCCGAGGTCGTCATAAGGAGAATGCAGTTGAGGGTTGAGGAGTTACGGTTGGTGACGTGTAAGTTTGGTTCGCAAAGATCGCAAATATGAAGAAAAATGTGAAAGTAGGAAGTGAAACAATAATTCTGTATATGAGATGAATAAAGGCATTACAAAATAAATGCACGATATCCCTCATTGCGGGCACCGATCACTACGAGGAGGAATTTACCACGAACACTGATATTCGTACTTTCAGTGACAATTATTTAATCTTTTAATTATAACGATGAATAATTATGTTTGTAATTCTGTTTCCGATAAATTGTCGATCTAACAGTAAATATGTAGGTTAACTATTACTGGAGTATTGTATAGCAGTCGTGGGGAACGTCGATTATTAAAATTAATTTAATCTCTTCAAACGTTCTACTGCCGTTGAAAGAACAGAAAACACAATTATATTCGATCAATTCCAATCAATTTCACCAACAACTAGCTGAAGATGCAATAAAGTATTCGACGTTTAGTAGCATTGCTTGTGAAACAGTAACGTCATGAACTTCTGTAGTTCATTGCCCACGCAAAAAAAAAAAACATGCATGTGCACATTTTCTATTATTTCAGTATTTCTAGCAATGTCGTAGGTTAACAATACGAAGTACCGATCTAGAATTGAGACCTTCATATATTGCAGCTGACATTAGTTTTGTCAGTAATAGTAGTAATAGTAGTAATACAAATAGTGATATGATTCGGTCCTTGCGTAAAGAGACACATGGTTCTACGATCACGAGAACTTACTAGGTAACAAATATGACTGTGTCAAATAGGGATACAGATCAGTCACACTATAGTTCTTACCGTAAAATGAAAGTCACGCTAATCCACCAAAGACCACACCAAACACTAACAGCGTCATGTAGTCTGAGGACTTACCAGAAAACAGAAGAAAAGGGACATAAGAACAAGAAATAATATTATCCAATTGCAAACGAAAATAATCAACTTTATGTTGTGTTTTGGTTCGATTAGAGTTTTTGTTGAATCTTTGTCAGAATGTTCTGGAATCGTTTTTAAATTAAAAAGTATTTACAAAATAACCAAAAACGATCCCGCAAGAAGTAAAAATAGTAGCACAGATCGATAACATCACATTTTAACTGTGAAACCATGCCAAAAACGAATCATGAAAAATGCGTACATGAAAATGTAACGAACGATAACATTTTAAAATCTACATTCCTCACAAATTCTCTCGAAAATTTCACCCATGTAGCCCATCATTTCAAAATAATCCCAGGAAAGATTTACCTTCGACATAAAATCGACAACGCGTCGTTATCACATTACCATGATTTTCATAGCGAAATGAGAACGCGAGTGTCACTCACCCCCCCCCCCCCCCCCCCCCGATTACAACGTTGCCGTGATCCCCCTCGATCCGTCCGCCAGCATTTATCTCGTTTAGGGGCGCCCGTAGAGACTTAAAATAAAATAAAAAAAATGTCTGTCATTTACAAGTTCCCCATTTTGCGCGTAGATCAGCCGTTCATATTTGACGTGTTTCATCCGATGGCGTCGTAGAATTGTAATTATTTACCCGAGCGGCTTCAACATCGCAATGTTTCGGTCCAGTCAGTCAAACGAACTCTGTGTATATTGTACAAAAACAGGGAGAAATTAAATAACGAGTGGATGGAAACGAGGGAGAAAGACACCTGTCAGAACAAAGACAACTGACTGTTGGAAAGACTGCGAGCGCATCAGTCGAGATAATACTTGTAAAAACGTTTCACGGAGTAAGAACGAAGAAATTTAAATTCTTCTTTTTGAAATAAATCAATCGATGGTCGTTATGCAAGGAACAGAGCGCACAGTAAAAACGAGTGATATGTTTTGTGTTGTCAGTAAAGCCACAGTCGATACAATGAGGTTTTTAAAAAAGCTCGGAATATATTTTTTGCTTGCCGTGAATTGAAAAGACTACCAGAGGTATTCTCAAAACTAAATTATTTTAGGAAGATAAAAGATATACCTAAGAGAGCTAGGACTGAACAGAGTGGATTGATAATGAAATAATAAGGCCTTATAAGTATCAATACAAGATGTAATTTGTAAAAATATTGGGTAGTAAGAGACATAAAGAAGCGAAGGTTATGTGTCAGGATAGGGGTGTACTTGGGAGTGGATTTTGTGCGATAAAGACGTGAGAGAAATGGACTTTTAGAATAAAAATCAAAATAAAGCAAATCGATTATAAAACAATATTTCGTTTATTAAATTAAGGGTTGCCTGGTGAAAATATCAGTCAGGCTAGACTGAAGCAATTGCTTCAACAAAAGCACGCAAAGAACGATAACTACATGTAATTACATGTAAGTACTACATAAATCACTCGAGAGTACGGTATACATAACTACAGCAAACTTAAAACGACTTAAAGAAAGAAAAAGTCACCGCAGTTTCGGTCGAGTATTTCGGCAGACAATATATCGTGTAACCACCCTAGGACTTGCGCAATGGTGATGGAATTAAGATCGTTGTTATACCCCAAGCTAAAAGCAGTGAAGTTTATTTGCATGAAGCCGCCCCCCCCCCCCACACACACTCACACAATACCCGCGGGCCTGCCTACGACGAAACGTAATCTTATTACCACGATACCGAAGCATATTTCAAGTATTATCAGATAAGGAGTTACATTTTCTCATCAATGTTACTAAGTTTTCATTATTTAAATTAATTACATAATAGGCAAGCTTAATCAATTTTACACTGTCTCCGACTAGACAGATTGTGTATATCTTCTCAAATGCGGTTAAATTCATACGCAAGATAGGAATGTAGCGATGAACATAACCACCATAGTAGCCACCTCTTGCCTGACTGCGAAGAATTCATCCACATAAACCAATCAATGCAAACAAGCTCAACATTCTTCGAACTTAAGTTTGGAAACATCATTGTCTCCTTTCAGATTGCACAATGCACAGTCCTACTATTCACGAAACTCTATAATTTCTTTAATCTAACTTTCATTAAATTCTCACTGAGGAATGGACAAAATAATTGCGCCCTCTGAGATATATCTGTTTGTTAAAACTTAAAAGTCTCGACAAGAGTTTTTTTTTTTTTTTTTAAGGTCTCTTCTCATTGTCGTTAAGCAGGCGACGAATGAGAGACAGTGCTTTGTGCATCGCTCTAATGGGGATATCATGTTAATTGGAGTTCCCTCCCCCCCCCCCGCCTCTCTACACACCCCCAGACAGTTATGCTGTTCAAAAGGGGGGTGTTTTCTGTAGTGTACAGCCTGACTTATGAGTATAATACTAATGAGGTGCTTGTATACCTGAAGGGTAGCAACAATCTAACGAAACATTTACCATTATGTTAGCATTTTATATATAATATTGAATGATTTTACGGTCAAGTATCACGTCTACAATATAAATATTTCTTTGTTTGCACTACGTTTAGAGATGATTAAGAATAAGAGGTGCAATCCTCTCTAAACGTAGGGTAAATACATATTTTAATTGATAACATACACGTTGTACTTCACCGAACAATCACACAATACATAAAAATGGACAATGGACCAAAAAAAAATGTACGTTATGTAATATATATTGTTAACTCGTAGGTTTTCGCGGACCGATGGATGTGATGGTGGAGATTTTTCGGGTTGACTGCCGCCTGCCGCGCTCTTTCTTGAGACAATTTTGGTCCTTAAAAGGACCGTTGTGTCGACGTTTCGGCCAAGTAACATTGGCCATGTTACTTGGCCGAAACGTCGACACAACGCTCCTTTTAAGGACCAAAATTGTCTCAAGAATAAGCGCGGCAGTCAACCCGAAAAATCTCAACTATCAAATATATATATGGTAGGCCTACATAAGACAGGAAGTAACAAAACCGACCCCGCTGTAACACCATAGCAGTGTGTAGTATACACGGGAAGGTAATTTAGTATAAATATAAACCATTATTTAACGTTTTTTTTATGTACCGGTACGTAGAATTTTTATTTTTATACACTTCGAAATTCAACGATAATAATTGATACAATTTGTAAAAAAAAAAGGCATCACACGATTAAGCTTTATAAATAGAAACAAAACCCTCGCCAGTCAACTATATAAATGAATGAAATACGAACATTTCACAAACGCTGGTTCAGAGTAACGGCTGAAGTGGGCAGTGAATGGAATGGAATGAAGTGAAGTGAGCTTCATTTGATACGGTCGGTCGCTACTTGACGTGTAATCCTTGAAATGCAACAGACTGCATTTATTTGAACTGCTATCGTTAGCGTTTCAATCGAGCATCAACTCGAGTTCTTGCACTCCATTGCGCCAGCTGTTTACTTTAGCGTTTGATTGTGAAATGCACTTGCTCTGATTATACAATACCGAGGAGGAAGTAGCGTGCTAATGGTCGTTGTCGTAGGATGGTATGTTTTAGTTGGAAGCTGAAACTTGAGACCTCGGGCATTACATAAAATTAAGAGGTTTTGACAAAGACCAAACAATACTTAACGGCAAATGGTTGTCTTATCATTAAAACCGCGCAACAGTAACGTGCTTTAGTAACATCTTCAGAGCCTCATTCCAAAACAGTTTGTAACCGGTCGTAAAGTTGCGCCCCCAATTCCGTAACCCGGGCGCAGTTTGCAACCGGTTGGAACTTACGCACTGAAACGAGGGCCACAGAACGCTATACACAGTATTAAGTCATTTGTTAGCATGAAGTAAAAACTGGATTTAAAAAACTTTAAATAATTTGTGCCGTAACAGGGAAATTAAGCAATTAATTGCAATAAATATATACTAATAACAACCGTTATGATTCAAATATTTGAAAAAACGTTGATCCAGTTTTCCGTTCTTACGAAACCACATAATTATAATTTATCACTTTTTCAATGTTTTGTATCATTCTCATAAAATTACTAAAAAAAAAAAAAAACGTCCTCGACTTCCTTCCCGCCATAAATTTAGATTAAGTTTGGCCTAAACGTAAAAAAGCTCACAACACATTTATGAGCTTAATATATTTGAATCATGAAATGTAATATTGTTGTTCTAATATGCGCTCGTTAGTAAAGTGGATTTATTCTTCCTTTCGTGCATTTGCTTTTGGTTTTGTGCTTACAACCTTTAAATGAAGATTTTCCTTGCCTACTACTGACTAAACGAAATCTGCATAACAGTTGACTTGGAAATTAAAATGTAACTTGAACGAAACCAACCCCAAAAACAGATAGACAGATGAAGGTTTATATCTAGAGTGTTCACACAATTCTGATCCAGACTACATAACAATCCAATCACAACATTTCCATCGATTACCAAGCAGATCCTACACTTTAGTACAGGTTGCAATTAGTTACATTGGTATCAAATTAATTAATTCGAAGAGAAACAAGTCTCTAAATAGTTACTTTTTAAATCATTTTTTTTTCAAATTGTGGCAACCCTGTATTTTTCAGAAGAAATTTTCCTAAAGCATTCCTGTACTATATAGTCCACATCCCCAAACACGACGAGCTAGCCTGAACATGAACACTTCACCGTAAATAAACATCAATCATTGAACACACGATAATATAACGAGTAACCACGTAGCGCCAAGTTGTCTTGGGGGTTTAATCATATACCAACTTCAGGCTCCTACATCTAATCTAGTTAGTTGAACTCGATAACCACCCAATCATGATTAACTTAACCTAACGACGTTTCGGTAACATTGGCAATTGAGTTATGAGTGAGTTAATGTGTTCAACGTGGAATTATTGAGTTTGTCGCTTGGCGAGAAACTCGACACCTATAAATTATTGGGGTTATAATAATGGAGGCAGGCAGGACGAACTGAAAACTATACGAGATTTAAACAGAAGTAATTCGTTGTCAGAAACTACGTTGAGGCTAAGTGACTAAGGCCCGGTATTATAACGCCCGGCTAAATAGTTAGCCCACCGCTAATTTGTTTTTTCCTTTGAAACCACGTTTCCGATTGGTGGTTGCCACGGAGAAAACAAGTTAGCGGTGGTCTAAATATTTAGCCAGGGGTTATAATACCGGGCCTAAGTTGAGGAGTCCAAGGTTCACCCCCACCGAAATTTCAACCCTGCGTCTCGAACAAGATGACAAACGGTGATGTGGGAATTTAAAAAAAAAAAACACTATGCTAATATCTGTCACTACTTTCTGGCGTGGATTGTCACCCTTACGCTTAAACCTCGCTGTCACAAAGTAAAAGTGCCACTCGCCGCCGTATTCACATTGGCATGGAGGAAATAAAATTGAAATTTTAATACTTGTCACTTCTCAGCATCAACTTCCCCGAATCTACAATTCAACTTTAATGCCATCAAAAAAAATAAACGTCCCATTATTAATATCGGCAGTCATGACGTGGAGATAAGCTGAGCTGAAAAAGAAAGAAAAAATGAAAGTCGATATTTTCCGTTTCTTAACGTGTCGTCGACCTGTGGAGCTCGCCATTCCTGTCTGTAAAAATTGGTTTAAAATTCTTTAGAATTGTCAAGAAATATAACATAAATTAGTCATACTATAGAGAATTTCATGCTCTTTCTTATAAATGTTCCTCTATTCCAATAAATATTTCCGTTTTCTTTTTTTTTAATAAACCTATTTAATTGCAAACGGTGTGTTGCAACAACACATTACAACAGTTAAATTAGTTTATTTGAAAAATGTAAATATTTATCGGTTAAGCGAAACAATCGCCAGAAAGAGCATTAAATTCTATATGGAATAACATATTTGTTTTACTTTTTTGACAATTTTAAAGCAATTTTAAACCAATTCTAACCGCCCGAAATCGTGTTTTAAACGCGCCTCCCACCGCTGCCACCGAAGTGGGAAGCGACGCTAACGCTAACCACATCCGCAGCCATGTGGAATACGTTCTCACTGAGCCTGCCGGCGTGGAAGATGATGCGGTTTGCTCCGTCTACTCGCTACATCACACACCCAGCTAGATATCGGGACACACATCGACCAGGTCAGAGGTAACATAAAACACGGACGCTGCTTTTAAGTTAATGTCGAGCCTAGACGTGATATTATTGCCAAATAACTTCGCTCGCGGGGATTTAGGCAATGTTATTGATTCCCGCATTATGTAGGTAGAAAATCGCGGCCCAGACCACGACTGGGACATTGTCTGGGCTCAGACAGGCTTACGCGTCGCGTAATGATGTTAAAATCATTTGCAATGCACAAGAGAAAACCACTTCCATTCCAGTGTAATCATCTTACGCCAAGGAGCGTCTTACACTGAACTAATAGACCTGGCTGAGATCAACCGGCCAATAAGAGACGACCTGTAAATTGCGTCACCCAGACAGCCAGAGGGGCTCAATCCTTCCCTTTTTTGAGACCCTACTCTGGGGGTAGTTAAATCCATGCCGTACACTTGGCTAGGCGAGAGTTAAACAGGCAATCAAGTATCTAAATAGTTTGACCTGAGGGCATGTTATAAAGGATTCGTGATTGGCAGGGGAATACACGGCACGCAATAGCCTATACGCAAGGGCACACAAATGTGTGAAACCAAATCTTTCTATTGTGAAGGTATCGTCTAGTATATTCACAAATTGTTAATGTATTTTAACTCCTCTATTGAACACCTTAAAGAAAATTCAGAAACATAAATTATTAAAGCCAACATCCATCATTGTTATATCTAAAGCAGTATCTTATGAGGATCAACTCTAAGTTTTCGTTTTAGTTTCATAAACAACTCACCTCTCGCAACGTATGCAAAGCCCCCTTTAGCTAAACGTTCAGTTAGAACTAATTGTAAAACGCCAAAGCATTAGTATCCACACCACGCTGCAACAATAACAGCAACACAACACAACATCCAATTAAGCAGAGATAATACGACACAAATCCTGTATTGTGTGTTTGATTACGGCGTTTGCTGTCTGCTTCCGTCAAAATCAACAGCGCAAATTAGATCACTTATCTTCCACATTCACACACGGGATAATCAGTGAAGCAAAACTCAACACACTGTTTTCCAACAAACAAACAATTTAGATGTGTGAATAGGCATTAATTGCTAAGTGCTATGTGTTTACACACGTCGAGTTTCCAATGTTCTATCAATTTATGTGTTATGTACTCGTGTACAAAATATGAAAACATCAATTCCGCGTATAAGTTATACCGGGAGAGATCTAATGGTATAACTTCGACTCTCAAGGGTGTAATATTGAATTGGTAATGGTTTCTAGGAAGCTGATGACAGATCATGGAATTCGCTTTGACCGACCATCCAGTCGAGTATGTCTATGAATTATATAATACATATACAGAACGACGGATACGGAGAAAGAAAGTTCCAGGAAGTATCCTCGGATAGATCATCCAAACACAGAAAGTAGAAAGACCCTACTACTTCTTTGTCCACAAAGAGCCTTAATAATGTCTGTCCTAACAATTCAAAGAAGGAACATCCACACACGCATGAAGTACTTAGAAAGTGGCCTCTATAGGAAGAATCCCCCCGAACAAGATTCTAACCTAAACTAAAACCACAAATCAACATTACACTTATTGTTACATGTTTATGTACAACACTCTTAGCTGTGAAGAAATGCAACCCCGTTTAAGTAACCTCGAATATTGAACCATTTTTCATTCACCAAAACATTGTATTAACATTCGACAAACCAAAATTTTGATGTTAAAATGACGAAAATTGGTATTTTGATTTAGTTTCGTAAATGCAGACACTTTATTAAAGAACTATCATCATTTAGGTTCTTCTGTCCAGTAGCCATCAAGCCAAGTCCACACACTACAAGCTCCAACAATTTTGATAAAATAACTAAAGCTTGTAGACATAACATACACGAAGAGCATTGTTCAAAAGGTTATAATTAGCTCCTATTTTATCACAAGTCTTCTTCTTCTTCTTTCCTATTAAAGCTGTAACGAAGCTTCCTCCGGTTTCGATTAGTTTTTACAGCTTCCTTGCGACCGTTCGTCCGTAATTGAACGAGTGAATTATGGTCAATCAATAGATACTCGCTAAGGAAGGGTTTACGTCTAATAACTACGCATCCAAGCCGGGTAATAATTGAGCTCGTTAGTCATGTTTGATTGTTTCTTCTTCTAATGCTGAAGGTAGGCCTACTGGGTTCAATTCCAGCTCGCGTATTGGAGAATCGAAGCGTCATTACCATAGACAAAATGTGTACTAAGTTGTTAAGGCCTGTTTAAAATAGATATTTACCTTAATCTTTAAAAGGTAATAGCCTTTCTTATGTATGGGACATCTTCACATACTGATAATTACTGTATGCAAATAAGAAAAACGAGAACAAGAAGCAAATACTCGCAAACTTACTGACCTCATCTAAAGAAATTTGTATTTCAGATACCAATTATGATGTAATTTCATTATTCTGTCACACTCACCCAGTGGGACATTTTCAATAACTAGACACGCAGTCTACTTCTAATAGAATACACATAGGCCGTATAGTAGTCTGTGACGTCAGTCGAGAAGCTACGGCCAACAGTTTTACCAACTACCGCGTGTTTTGTATTCTTTAAGTGTGACATTTCAGTGTTGCGAGTGAGAAAAAAGTCACGAAGAAAAACAAAATTGAGAAAAGTACATATTTAATGAACCGTGACAGGAAAAAGCGCATAATATTAATAATTTTAATGGATGTCGTCGCCACTAGAGGGGAAGTGAAGGGGAGTGGAGGGGAGGGGGGGCGTATTGAGGCAGGCTGTGATTCCAGGTCACGTGATCGCGTTTAAGAGTCGCCACTTGTTTATTTCGTGGATATAATTTTGGACGCCTCCATATCACGCAGTCGCCCCTCCCCCCCCCCCCGCACAACCCCCTGACCAACGACCGTCAGAAAAATTTTACGGAAAAATAATTTTAAAACTAGACATGCCCGAAAACCATAAAAAGAAAACAATAAGTGCGAAAGTGACTTTACAAAGAAAAATATTACGGAATGCAAATCGTGAAAATTGAGTTTTTACGATTTTTTAAAAGTGATATCAAAGAAAACAATCAACAGGATTGATTTTTTTTAGACGCTACTCTCGCAGCGGGCTGGAAACTTATCTCCGTGGGCCTAGGCTAATTATTAAAATAACGTGCAGGACGCAATGAATAAGCTTAATATTGAATCAATGGGACGGAGCATGTGTACAAGCACGGCACATTTTAGTGCACGAAAACCATACAAACGAGCGATTCAGGTAAAATCTATACTTTCCACTTCAAGGACAGCTGCGTGTTTGGGTACGTTGAACGTAGAGCGTGGTGTGAGCTTAGCTATTTATGGTTTTAACGTGTAGGCCCTACTGCACAGAACTTTAATGTTAAGTAAAAGATCTGTTACATCCTATAAAGGAATGAGTGAGGTACATCATAAATTGTGTATACTACCGCTTACTGAGAGTAGCTCTAGTAACCAACCAGATAGACAATAAGACATTTTTTTAAAATTTATTTTATATACACAACAGAATTGCACAATTCCACAAAGTGTGTTTTGATAAAACAAACAAAAACGAAAACAACAAAACATCCAACAAATATCATATCATGTAGTAAATAAGATATGTATTATAGTATAGTATATTATTATTTATCTGTTTGGTGATGACAACTCACACTAATCATGTAACAAACCAATTCACGTGATTGTGAATATTACAGAATAATTCTGAATAATTATTGAACATATTATTGCTGCAGTAATGCTATTAACGCTGATTGGCTAACGTGGTAACAGGGTTGAATGACACTGGTCAATCTGCATTCAGAGGGGAATGTCCTGCCAGAGTAATAACAAACTCCAATATTCGCCAATATTCAAACTAATCCCAACTTCGGCGGATCTCGTGTCTTTCCGTAATGAATCGGAAGCAATTTTTACTCGTTTTAATTCTATTCATAGGTTGCACGTACGTCACATCTGTGCGCGTAGCGGCCACATTTGTGATCAAACTTTGACGTTACCATGGAGATACAATTGGCTGTTGTGGTAGAATACAGAAATTCTTAGTTTTTTAAAATTCAGTCTGTTTTTGAGATAAAATTGGTGTGTGTTAATATTTTATTTGTTTATTACTTATGTTTTCTTTTTAAGTTCTAAATTAGGCTTATTTATTAAATTTGAATAGTATTTGCCAATGATCTAGGATTCGTCCTCATCACACAGGATTCGTCCTGTGTCACAATCATGGCCGCTTTGACGTCACGTGGGAACTATGAATTGCGGAAAATGCTTTAAATCTACTATTTTCAACATTATAACATTGTTGTAAGAATATACATAAACCGTTCAGTCCAAAATAAAACAGACTCTCAAATCAACCCGGCACCTCCACCAAATTCCGAAATAATTCACACACAATGTCGATTTTCGATTTTCGACCTTAGTCACGCACGATACAACAAAGTAATCGATAGCTTAATATATGATGTATGAATAAAAAAACCAAGCCACAAGGCTACCACGATACAAGTAGTTTACGTGACAACGAATTAAAAACACGAATTATCAGACCAAACACCAAATAATCAAATGTGAAAACGCTAAACTATGTTTACGATTTAGTTCGTATGATTAAATCGAAGACAATTCATAACCCTTACCTTTCACAATTGAAGTTTGAAAAATTATTATTTCCACTTGAAATTGTAACTAAGAAGGGTTTAAAACAACCAAGTAATGATCTGAAAAATGTGCTATATATTCATACAAAACTCTTTGAATTGCAAACGATGGTAATGTCTTCATTTATAATACCAACACACTTTTCCCTATCCTCAAGTTAACTCCTGTAAATATTATTTTTCCTACTCGTCCGCCTACTCCTCCAATCAACCCCCGACTTTATATGACCTAGATGTCGAGTACGTCGTTTAACACCACATAAAAAAACATGATATGACATGAAAAATTTTCAAAAATAAATTCATTATTTGAATCAAAGTGAAAATCGAGAAAGTACCTCGTCCCAGATTGGAGTCCCATGTATTAACCTAACCACTTCACCCCCCCCCCCCCCCCCCCCCCCCCCCCCGGTGTAATAACTCACAAGTATAGCTGGGATTGCGATGATAACAAAGGAGTTTTAATGAGCTAGCTTGGTAATATATATTATACCCTATACAGGAATCCCCAATAACCTTTACAAACTGTAAAGGTCGGGAATTAAGGACAACTACGCGCCAGCCAATGAATATGTCGAGACTGGTGACGTCATTGACACCTTTCAAGGTCATTGCACGTGCCACATTTACAACAGAATGGGTGTGAATGACCCGAGTGTAATACTGTCTTGGTTACTACGTTTTATGTAATGAATAATCTGAAATCTGAAGATGCCTGATTCGGTAATGAATTGGTTTTCAAAACAGCAACCGCAGAGTGGAATTGATTTAAATCAATTGATTTTAATCGTTGATTTACATCAGATTTAAATCAAATGATTTTTTTAATAAAAATCATTGATTTAAATCAACAAAAAAACTTACCAGCTACTAGGTATATATCTCATTTTCAATTTCCCTCGAAGACCATAATCGCATATTATATGAAAAATGAAAATGTATTTGTTTATTTCCTGTCAATTAGTATTGTTTGTTGGCAATTGCAATTTACCAGTTGATAATCCCTTTTGTAAAACACTTTTTATTGTTGATTTAAATCAATTAAAATCTGATTAAAATCGAAAAAAATAAAAAAAATCTTATTTAAATCAAGAAATCGATTTAAATAAAAAAAATCATGATTTTTGATTTTTTTAATTAAAATCAAAAAAATCATCCACCCTGAGCAACCGTAATGATAGCAATATTGGAAATGTTGTTTATTTAGTTTTAAGTTCTTATCACTTTTTAATATTATGTAGCGTTCTTAGATTTACTATAAACCTTTGATTTTGAGTGGTTTGTAACAGTTGGGACCCACCTTTCCCCCGAAGAGCAAAACTACCCCTAAAATTAAAACGCAAGAACTTTTAGTTTTTTAATCATATCTCAATAATGTCACACCACATCGAAAAAGAAAGAAACCGAGATCCATTTTAGTTCCCAAGAGCTAAATATTATGCGACAAATATTTGTAGTATTTTAAATGTTATGATTGATATTTCAAATTTACTTTGTAATTAGGTAAATTTAAAATCACAAGCATAGTATCTAAAAACTTTACTCGTTTTTGTATACAGTGTTCAGTACTCGGTTTTCAAATTTTTAATGTGATGTGGGATGATTGCGATATGATTTCAAATGTAAATTTCGCATGGGTTTAATATTGGCGGTAATGCACAAACCAATGTTGTCTCGATTAACCTGTGGTTCGCGTTAGCTGACGTCACCGACAGCCGAGGACTTGTAACACTCACTCCCGTAACGTGGTAGCACTCCGGTCAATATCTAGCTGCGCCCGCCACTAGCAGCCTAGCTACGATACACCGCTAAACTCCGTGCGCTGTAAGAGAGGTTCATTCACACTCTACTAGTACTAGGACTAGTAACACTCACTCCCGTAACGTGGTAGCACTCCGGTCAATATCTAGCTGCGCCCACCACTAGCAGCCTAGCTACGATACACCGCTAAACTCCGTGCGCTGTAAGGGAGGTTCATTCACACTCTACTAGTACTAGGACTAGTAGCACTCACTCCCGTAACGTGGTAGCACTCCGGTCAATATCTAGCTGCGCCCGCCACTAGCAGCCTAGCTACGATACACCGCTAAACTCCGTGCGCTGTAAGGGAGGTTCATTCACACTCTACTAGTACTAGGACTAGTAGCACTCACTCCCGTAACGTGGTAGCACTCCGGTCAATATCTAGCTGCGCCCGCCACTAGCAGCCTAGCTGCGATACACCGCTAAACTCCGTGCGCTGTAAGAGAGGTTAATTCACACTCTACTAGTACTGGGACTAGTAGCACTCACTCCCGTAACGTGGTAGCACTCCGGTCAATATCTAGCTGCGCCCGCCACTAGCAGCCTAGCTACGATACACCGCTAAACTCCGTGCACTGTAAGGGAGGTTCATTCACACTCTACTAGTACTAGGACTAGTAACACTCACTCCCGTAACGTGGTAGCACTCCGGTCAATATCTAGCTGCGCCTGCCCCTAGCAGCCTAGCTACGATACACCGCTAAACTCCGTGCGCTGTAAGGGAGGTTCATTCACACTCTACTAGTACTAGGACTAGTACCACTCACTCCCGTAACGTGGTAGCACTCCGGTCAATATCTAGCTGCGCCTGCCACTAGCAGCCTAGCTACGATACACCGCTAAACTCCGTGCGCTGTAAGGGAGGTTCATTCACACTCTACTAGTACTAGGACTAGTAACACACTCCCGTAACGTGGTAGCACTCCGGTCAATATCTAGCTGCGCCTGCCCCTAGCAGCCTAGCTACGATACACCGCTAAACTCCGTGCGCTGTAAGAGAGGTTCATTCACACTCTACTAGTACTAGGACTAGTAGCACTCACTCCCGTAACGTGGTAGCACTCCGGTCAATATCTAGCTGCGCCCGCCACTAGCAGCCTAGCTACGATACACCGCTAAACTCCGTGCGCTGTAAGGGAGGTTCATTCACACTCTACTAGTACTGGACTAGTAACACTCACTGCCGTAACGTGGTAGCACTCCGGTCAATATCTAGCTGCGCCCGCCACTAGCAGCCTAGCTACGATACACCGCTAAACTCCGTGCACTGTAAGAGAGGTTCATTCACACTCTACTAGTACTAGGACTAGTAACACTCACTCCCGTAACGTGGTAGCACTCCGGTCAATATCTAGCTGCGCCCGCCACTAGCAGCCTAGCTACGATACACCGCTAAACTCCGTGCGCTGTAAGAGAGGTTCATTCACACTCTACTAGTACTAGGACTAGTAACACTCACTCCCGTAACGTGGTAGCACTCCGGTCAATATCTAGCTGCGCCCGCCACTAGCAGCCTAGCTACGATACACCGCTAAACTCCGTGCGCTGTAAGAGAGGTTCATTCACACTCTACTAGTACTAGGACTAGTAACACTCACTCCCGTAACGTGGTAGCACTCCGGTCAATATCTAGCTGCGCCCGCCACAGCAGCCTAGCTACGATACACCGCTAAACTCCGTGCGCTGTAAGGGAGGTTCATTCACACTCATACAGTGGTTTGTGAATGCACTCTAGCCACGATACAGCGCTAAACTCCGTGCGCTGTAAGAGAGGTTTATTCACACTCTCAACTAAAGGTTTTAAAGCACGCATGATTGTGAATGTCTTTTATTGAAGTATGGTATTTAACTTTATTTATGTGCAATAGTCTTCATTGGTTGCGTATTTATTCAACGACACTATTTTTTGCGCTGCAAAAAGCTTTTCTTCAAGAACACTTCATAAAATGTTATAAACGAATCAACGAGTTTAATTTAAATCGTTACACTCATACTTAACTACTGAACTAAGACCAAATTAGCTTAGAAATTATACAATCTAAAAGATACAGCTTTTTATAAGTGACTACAATAAAAATTACGAGTTGGTTTTGTGCGCGTATCTCCGTTAGAAAACATGTTGAATACAAATTTAAATTGAGAAGATGTGCTTTAGGTGTACTGCAAAGTGTCTACATTTGACTCTAAAAGAACAGTTAATAAAAACATAATCTATCTAGGTAATGAGCTCGAGGGAGATGATAAAGGTAAAAGACTAAAATAACGGTTTTCACATTAAAACCAGTGTAGGAAAATTGACCTATGTACATTAGTCTAAAGTACAGGGAACCGAGTTAATCCGATAGACAAAACCGTTGGTCTTTCTTAGCATTAATATCATTGACGTCTTAGCATGTTTCTTTTGAAGATGTTTAGTTTAAAGAAAGAGATTATATTGTTTGTACCATTAATAGTTCGGAGTTGGCAGTATCCTTTTTGTTGCTATTGTCAGTGCAATACAACACACGTAGGAGTCCGTGCTTCTTTACATAAAGGGTATAATGGGCATTTCAATAATTTCGGTTATTCATACTCACCTTCAAAAGATAGACAAAGTAAAAAAAACCACACATTCATACTATGTCAGATTTCAAAGATATGAGACAAGAAACTTCGAAAGAGTTAGTCATGTGACGTCATCACTACCAGTCAGTCGACCTTGTTGCGTGGGACACAAAACAAGAGTGCGATCGAGATCCGAGTTTCACACTTTCATTGCTATCACTTAACAAGAAACCAAAATAAATAACAAACAAGTTTTCCAATCTTAAAACCAACAACAAACACAACATAAACAAGAAGTCTCAAGTTCAGGACAACTGAAGTAGTTTTAACAAAGTCTTGCCTCTCGCCACGTTTCTGCGTCAGTTATTTGAGCCCTTGTTCTCAAACTTCCAACGCAAAGTTAATCGTTTGGTAGAAAGGCCTATTAAATTATCCCCCACTCCCCCTCACCCTCACTGCAACCTCAGTTAGAATTCGCCGGCCATATTCGTCCACGCTAAAATACGTGCAACACTCAAAACAGCTTCGTCTGATCGATCGAGAGCAACGTTCAACTTTGTATTATTGTGTAGGCCTATAGCACCACATAAACCTGATACATCTTTGAACAAGTCTTGGTCAATTTCGACATAAAGCAAAGTAACTTACATAATTACAAAATTCCTAAGCTTGCTTGTTGCTTGCTTTCATTTTGATGTACAGAGAGCTAAAATCTCACATGAGCTAACACAAAGCTCTCGGTGTGCAATAAGTGGAAAATCGATGCGACCACTTAAAAGATCAAGCTAAAACGATTAATGTTTTGGTTTAGTCATGGATCCTCCGAATTTGAAAGCACAAAATATATTGCGAATTATTTGTATTTATTTATTTATTGTTTATTATATTATTTTTTATATTTATTTTTATTTATTATATATTTTTTTTATTCATATATCGTAATCTTCCCAATGAGTACATAAATACGTCCAGATGACCTATTTATAATATAACACAAGGCTAATTGTAGACTCTGAACATTCATGTTAATAAATCCAGATCATAGAATATTTTTGAATTCGAAGAGCAATATTATAGAGTGTTCCAAATATCTGTGGGCGCAACTTCTCCCAAAAATGACAAAACTGAAAGGAGGTCTGAGAGAAAAACTTTTCAGATAAGAGCTGAAATACATCTCTTAAATTACATCTGTTTTAGTCTTTCTCTCCAGCCACATCGTCTAGATCGAACAAAACACACAAAATTATCGCACATTCACGATATACAAAACAGTCAAGTGAGATAATATTGCTGTAATTTAATTCAGCTAATAACTACTCAATTACTAGTTATGCTTTTAGTTTACCAGCTTCATTTTAACTCTACAAACGAGTCCGTGAGAGATCATGACTGTATGTAAATAATAATAGCTAAAGCTTCAAATTTAAAAACAAAATATATCCCGAAGTTTTGTTTCATGAAAGAAACCTTGTCCGGATTACCTGCAGTTATAGTCTGGCCATGGAATTACTGAGTTACTGGCCCTACATCTGCTAGTAAGTCAGTATACCACTAAACTAGCCCCGGTAGTCGGCTGTGGGCCTCAATTTTTGCACTTTGGCTACGATTTCAGGCTTTCTGATCATTGTTGGTTGGCAGATGCTTTCTCAAACAATGTTGAAGGTCCATTATAATTAAGTCCATGATCTGACATACTACAACTAGGTAATATGAAGTCGGGGGGGGGGGAGGACCTCATTTCGTCGCCTCTTACGACAAGCAGAGTCACTCTGGGCTAAATTGTACCCCGGGCCCAGACGGGGTCCCTAAGGCCCGGTATTACAACGCCCGGCTAAATGTTTTATACCACCGCTAACTTGTTTCCTCATTTGAAACCACGCTTCTGATTGGCGGTTGCCATGGAGAAAACAAGCTAGCAGTGGGCTAAATATTTAGCCGGGCGTTATAATACCGGGCCTTAGTTGGACAGTCAACTGTCCAACTTGTCTCTCACGCGTGCAAGCAATGAGCTACCGCTACCGATACAGTGAGTAAGGAATGGATGGAATAGGACAGATAAAAGGGCACACAACATGGTTGTTGGTTTTTCACCGATCGCTCAAGCAAACGACAGAGTGATTGTGACAGATTGCTTGTTTTGTACACTCTTGACATGTAACAAAAAATTGTCTCTATCTTTGAGAGAAATATCCTATAATCGTTATAGGAATATTGACTTTGTCGTACACCGGATTATTATGCTCGTATTCTTACCGGAGGCGGAAAAACTCGTAAATCAAACGATTTTATAGAGAAACTTTTCAAACAAAATACGTCGAATAATATATAAGAGGCGTTTGTTTAACGAAATATAGTAAAAACGTCGAATTATAGTAAAAACTTCGAATTTATGACGCCTGAACATGAAGGTATATACTTTATGTGTGACCATATAAAGATAAACCCGACAAACCTGGACTCATTTCGTTTTTACAACAGACATCTTAAGACCGCAGTTTTCTCCAGTTAGCGGTAAAATAATAATTGTTATTCATCACTCATCTCACTCATGATTTCTCGCACCTACTCTTTTCGGAAGATATTCAATCTGGGAACTTCAAGCACTACTCTTGGCATTCTACCCTTCAATCTGCTATTTTCAAGCACTCATTAGTCAACTTCTTGACTTTCTACCCTCTTGCTCGGTTTTTGTGTTGGTTTTTTTGCCTTATCAGTGTCACACGTTCGAATCGTGCAGAACCTAAAGAAGTGGTTGTTCGAAGCCTGCACATCGCATAGGTATTGGTATATTAATTATTTCAAAACGTAAAACAACATTTATTGGTATTGAAATAATGTATAATACTTCATACCCTATATAAATACAATCGTGTCTTTCTTTCTTACGGGAGAACATAATAATTGAATTGGGAATTAATTCGTGACTGCTAGAAATGTATCCAAACACTAAAGATGCCGTCTTTACAAGTAATAAGAATTCTTCTAATCCCCCAATGGAACAGATGCCAGTTTGTAAATATGAACAGCTCGAGATATTTAAAACCGCACTTTTTTTTTGTAGACTGTGGTAAAACATATTTTTTAAACTCAATTGTTTGTTCAAGGTTTGTTAACGATAGTATCCATGATAATGATAGCTTGCGAAACTTTTTATATTCACGAACGCGCGAACGAAAAAGATCCAATGCAATTTAAAACTCGTCGGCGGCTAAACCGCCAATTAGTTAAGAAAGAAAGAACAATCCCTGGAGACGAGAAAAATTATTAAGGCTTTTTCAAGCTAGTCAAAGATTGAGGAATAGCCGGTCTGGGGAAATCTATATTAAGTTATAATTGGAATTATCGGATTTTGCAACCGAGAAGCTTCTCTGTCTGAAATATAGATTGATTCGCAGTATAATTTAGAGTAAACTCAAAAGATATTTCTAATTGAAGTTCTTATGAGGAAAGTAGAAACACTAGCGATTCGTTTGAGATATTTGTGGTGTGTGTCCCACAGTTTCAATATTGGTACTAGTAGTATGTATGTAAAATAGGAAGATCTCATCTGCAGTCCCAAGAACATAATTAAACAATTTTTAAAGTAAATTGTTTAATTTGTATGTAGTTAAAAAGATCCACATTTGATATTTCCCACTAGAAAGAAATGAAATGGTATGTGACCGTCATGTTGAGGTACAAAGCTATTTATAAATGAAGTTACTACATCTACTTGAAAAACAACGCATATTCGTTGTTCCAATCTCTTGACAAAACCTAAACAATTATTTTCTGGAATTCTATTAAAATTGCATTGAATGTTGTGTATTGTATAAATGAACTTATTACGTTGATATGTGAATCTAATTTTCTATAAATATGCTCTTATAAGTAGAATCATCTTAACAAAAAAACTTAAAATGGGTTCATTGACGTCATGTTCTGTTTTCCCGCCATAATGTCATTACAAGCTAGAAGTTACCTTTTATTAATGAAAATATTTTCTTAAAGTTTAAACGTAAATATGTTTGTACTTAGAATAAAGTATCCAAACAAGTA
This sequence comes from Isoperla grammatica, assembly GCA_945910005.1. Taxonomy (NCBI): domain Eukaryota; kingdom Metazoa; phylum Arthropoda; class Insecta; order Plecoptera; family Perlodidae; genus Isoperla; species Isoperla grammatica. The sequence goes on along the minus strand of OX246741.1, from coordinate 14,888,177 downwards.
GAATATAAAAGTAAAACTAACAGTGTTCCCCATTCATAAATTGCCAAATAGAACACAAACAAAAGCGCATTACAAAACACTATTCAACAGTTGTTCATTTCTAAAACAACAAGACAAAGTCACATAATAGTTAAGTCTAGTTTTCAATTAACTCTGTAGAATAGCTCGGGTAGGTTTCCAACATGTGTGGTAACCGTACAGTATCTTCCAACACGAAGTTAACAGTAACTAAACATTTCGAGATACTACAAGTTAAAGTCAACAGGTTTGCGGTGTGGAATGTGGAGTCACACAAGTATTCACCCAAACGAACCCACTGTTAACTATTTATTGTAATTCTAACTATTTGGTACATACAGGAAATGCTACAATGGGGCAAAGGGACCACTATTCGGTAAGTGAAATAGTTTAACGGTTTGTGAAAAGTAGTTCAAGTTTTCGTCTTTTTTTCGTCTTACTGCACCGAGGAAAATAAAATATATGTATATATAGCTGGAAATTACCCAGGAGGAGAAAAGTAAATTGAAAATACTACAGGAAATTATGTTAAACAATGGCGTATCAATTAATCTCTAAACAGAAGTAGTTCTATTTCTCAGGGCCTGGATTCACAAGAGGTTCAAAGTTAGACTGGTCTTATACGTTAGAAGTTAGTAACTTCTTCATGTTAAGACATCCAAAGTTAGACTGGTCAGTTTTTGGTGACATTCAAACGTATATCACATACTTTTCAGACTTTGTATTATTACTTACTACTTACTGTATTATTACTTACTCATGTAACCTGAGTGTATAATATTGTATTGTATTATGTTTGCACTAGTGGGATTTTGATTCCTGTTTGCAAATAAAGGCATTATTATTATTATTATTATTAATCAAATCGTTTTTCTATTTCTTCTCTCAAAAAAAAATACATAGGCCTATAGCAACGTAAGTGACAGTTATATATAATACTATTATACTAGGTTTCGTATGCCCGAGATACAATGCACAAAAAAACATTTTTAACCACAAATCGTGAAAATTCTCATTTCGTATTAATTTCAAAAGTGATTCTGACTCCCGTCTCCCTTCCATATGAGTTCAATTCCAATCCCCATCACAGTCCATAGCGAACAAGGCCCATTCTCAGTCGAGACCGCAATCGATCAACGTAGTCCACATTATTTAGCCGTTATTGACCAACCGGTAAACTTAATATAAGCTTATTTACACAACACTTTTCTACTCCATTACGTCAGAGCTCCTAGAGTTCGGAGCAATTCGAGCACTGGAAACTCCAATTCATTTGAAAGTAAATTCCTTCCACAAGACGAGCTTCGAGCTTTTCAACGGGAAACTTTCAACACATTTTCTCGTAACGATTTCCCGCGACGCGCCACACAATTGAGATTTTCATTACGAGTGCGTTCAGTGTGTCTCTGCTATGGTGTCAAAGAACGAGGCATACGAGCAAAGCCCCCCCCCCCTCCCCCTCCGCCGGGCGAGGAGAACCGATTTCGATTAACATTTTTCATTACGCGAAGAATATTTTTTTCCTCCAGCTCGTTTTAATGTAACGGACGCATATTGCCGCGGGTAGGCAATGCCCAATGGGGCTTAAGTCTTTATTGCGAGATCACAGAAATGTGTGTTGTGGTATCTATCTAGAAAGGGTTGTCAAAATTGAAAATTGCTACTACAAAAAGAAGAGATGATTAAGCTAGACGCAATATTTTTGAGACAGGAAGGAATCGTATAAAATATAATGAGAGGATAGAACGCGTAAAGGCAAAATAGTGTACGCAGACCAATATTGGAATATTATGCCAAACTCAGAATCCAATTGTTAATATTGGAGGTACTTCTAATGATGTACAAACAAAAGACTGGCGGAAAAAGAATATATAATGGGAAGGATTTATAGACAGATAATTGGACAAAATCACTCTTATTTTAGAAAAATTGAAGTGCCAAATACTATTCCCCTCTGGAGCCTTAAAAAGGGACTATTGAAACATCGTATGGGATATTTTTAGTGCTATCCTTCGTATAAGTCTACAATCTTAAATAATCCGTATTAATCGTGAAGTTTTTTTAATCTAGTTAGATGTTTTGAAATATTTTTGTCAGATTCTTCCCATTTCCTTTTTTTATTTCATATGGCGGTAGAAGTGTTTTCATAACGTGTTGCTTCTGATTTTTGGTTTGTTTCAATAGTTCTTGTCACTTGTTATTTCAAAAGTAATTATTGTGTTTGATGTCTCCAATGTGGAGTTGAAATATTACACTTTACTTTATTAAAATAACAAAGTTCTTGTCAAATGATTTGCTTAATTCAACTTCTGTACTAGTTTATTGGTTAAATAAAATAATATAGAACTATTTTAAACCCATATACGTGGATTTAATAAAATGAAGATTACAGATGTTAACATCACGTTACTGTAACAATGAGTAACGTAGTAAATGTAAATGCCAGAACATCGCCCAATGAAAATCAGTTATTGCAACTGAGTAGATACCGAATATTCACGAAATAATTCCTTTAAACAAAATGTAAAACTTAACGAACAAGATTGAATTATTCTACAATCTACACGAATGTTCCTTCTAACGTTAACGGTTTCGATAAGTATTGAAGTGAATCACATCCCGGGTAAAAACCACCGAGTTTTGAGCCGCATTTCACTCATGTCAAGCAGGTAAAGAGATTCCTGATGATGCGTATACCATTCTGGAACAGAATTTTTCACTCTTTTCCCATCCTTTTAGAAAATTGAAGCTCACCACACAAAGAGGACCCATCCATCTAGAAAATATGCCTCCCTTCTGAAGTCGAGACAGCCATTTTTCAATAACCTCACAACTGAACCATGAAGAGTTTTTCTCCTTGTTATCTATATTAAAACTATACCTTATTCAGTTCACCCAGGCCAGATTCAGAATGTATAGAGGAGAGGAAAGATGGCTTCGTAGCTAATATTGACGTTGATAATAAGATACCCGTGTTTTAATCAATCGTTATGAATAACAGCAGAACGTGAGTGTTGCCAGGGCAAAATAAACGTCACACATTTACTTAATTATTATAATAATTATTATTATTAATTGTCTATTCTTGTCATCACAAAAAAAAATTAAAAGTTTTGACAAGAAACGGCGTCGACGCTAGCAAACATATTATGCTAAAACACTTAAAATCCTAAGAAATCTTGTGCCGCGAAGAGCCTTCTAAACACTAAATACTACGCTAACACTTCAATTAAACTAAACTAAACTAAAACTAAACTAAACTAACACTAACACGTCGACATAAGTAAGCTAATACCAACATTAAATATATGTAAATATATTTAAATTACGTATAGAAATAGTACTTAGAGAATTGAATTATATTATAAGTATAGTCAATACAAACTATCAAATGTTAGAAAAATGTATGAAGACATTAGATATGTGATTGACATTATTTTATGTGGGCCGAATAGTCTGGGTTCATGTCAAAAGAATCCATTTGGAACTAGAATATTGTAAAACAGAGTTTAATATATTGTCATATTATTATAAAAATGTAAAAAGATAAGGTATATATGTATGCTGTGTATAATATAGGCCTACTGGTATAAGCAGAATATAAAGAACGTTTGACTTATTTTTCAGTTACCAAGATGACTTCACTCTCAAGTCTTGAGTACATTAATTAATGACAATGTAAGCTGGGTTAAACAGAATAGGATTTGTAATTGGATTCAACAAGACTTCCGTCTTTATTTAAAGTCGTACAAACTCGATTTCTTCCTAAGACACTTTTCCCAAAAGCTTCGCCTACATAATGCTAGGATGAAGAACTACATAAGAAGGTAACGTGTTGTATGAAATGGAAGTGAAAGTTTTAATAAAGGAAACTATGCAAACATTAACAAGCTGGAAACGTTTCGAAGAGGTAACCTACCCAATCTAAAATTATGAGTTCTAATATTTGCACTGTTCCTTGAAGGGAAACTAGAAATAGGAATTCCAGAACATTTTGACGGGAAAATAAAATGCGTCGAAGCGTATATACCCCTTTAAGATACCTAACATTGATTTAACAACCGTGTTTTCAGTCTAAACCAGGAAAAATAAAGTGTAAAATAAATCACTACAGTACTGACCACTAGGCAAATGTGGTCACTGATATGTGATAACGCATTTTATCCCGTCAGTAGGTACAAGAAACATCCCTATAAGACCGATCTGATTTGAAAAGGTGTACGTATTAATTTGTGAAATCATTCATAAGACTGTATATTTGATTTTTAATGATTTTACTTGATCTAAAACGAATATGTCAATTGCAACTCACTTGACAAAATAAGTTAATTAAATTTAACTTAAAACTGTATACGATGCAGTTTACTCAAAATTAGCAGCATAATAATACATCTCCTATCCTATCCCTTTAATTTAACGATTTTTCCTCGAGAATAACAATTTATCTTAGCCCTTAAAAATTTTGTCCTGGTACTTTAAAATGTCCATGAATTGAAAAACAAAAACACGTCGCCACGACCTGACGTGGGTTTCCGGCCGCTCGGGACATGCCCAGATGTTTGCCCCCACGTTTGACAGTCGAGGGTTATTTATCTTCGTTAGGAGGGGCGTAAGGATAAAGCCACTCTCCTCCTGGAGTGGAGTGTGCGATAAGTCGGATGATATTTCCGCAGACAGGGATACCCTTGTCCGACTAACTTCCTGGCTGCTGCATCTTACAGTAATCTCTATAGGAGCTTCAGATTGCAAACACTAGTACACTCACGGACACTGGGAACATCACTTTATGTGGTCGCAGGTAAATGGATTTTTCGCCTTCTTTTTTCGACCTCCTCTAGCCCCCTTTTCCGACAAAAGATTGATTGTATTATGGTCGCCGGTTAACGGATTTTCTCCTCCTTTTTTCGACCGCTCTCTTCCTTCTTTCTACACTACATTGAATGTTTTATGGTTGGCACTTAACGGATTTCCCCCTCCTCACATTACCGAAAGATTGAATAGTTTATGGTTACAGGTTAAAGTTTATTCACCTTATTTCTTCAACCTTCCCCCACTGTCAGTAAATTAAAAATCGAAATCAAGTTATTATGTTCAAAACTTATTCGATGCATACATTTTTATTTTCAGTGGCATTGGCAGCTAGTAAACTCGCCACAGACTTATTAATCCACAATGAAAGTTGAATGTAGTATTATTAAACTCAAAGCGCTATCCTTGTTTGAGATTGAGAGTAGTATTAAATTTTTCTTAAATTGTATTGTGAATTTTCCTGCCTCATGACAGGACAGGATGGCCAGTGAAGGGTTAGTCTTTGATAAATACATACAAGTACATATTTAATTAGACATTAAAACTGTGTTCTTATTCTAGAAATAATTTACATGATTTACATGCTATATTAAATATCCTCTTTACCCTAGAGTAGAGTGTGAAAAGAACTTGCCGCCAACAGCTGGCTTGCGACGCCTGCAGTGTATCCGTCAGGTGACCCGCAATACCACCTTGTACGTCGTGTTGCCTAACAAACAAGGCGCTACATTTTACACAGTTTTACCAACAATCTGATCGAGGTAAAATTATTCATATACGTCGGATCATGTACTTTTATAGCCTCTTAATTTGGCAACAGGAGGGGAACGAAACGTTTTATTTCGTTAAGTTTGCATCGACAAAACATGTTTCAATTATTCTTGTACATTGTAAAATATACATGATTCGGGGAAATTATGCTTACGAACAAAAGCAATGACAGTCATACCCTGAATAATACACAATCTTTGCTTCCTTGACATCCATACATGATGGAATTCATACTTTTCACTTCATACCGGCCCATCACTTTCAAATCATAAAATTTCGGTCCAGGATCTCCTCAGGTCTAAAGAAGATAATCTGGTGGTATAGGCCTACCAATATGGTGTTCCAAAAATCATGGTTAATTTTAGGATGCTAGTCAAACGTAAAGTTTTAGAAAAGTTAGGATTTTTGCCCCGAAATTCAAAAACGATTTATTTTGAAGTACGATAGTGATACGGTCTTCTTTTTATAACACACTTAAATTCGGGGTAGACATAACTTAAGAAATATTGGCGACGGTCCAACGCATTGTCAGAGATAATTTTTATAACAAGCAGTTTTCTTTTTTATAGTAATACCAACATTTTGGGAGAAGTAAATTTATGAGTTCAGGGTCACGTTCTATAATCCATGCTTTAGTGCCACCGCTTCCACACATACAATGTACATGTGCACTGGCGTTACAACCATAACCTTCAATCCGTTATTGCTCACAGCTTGGCAATATTCAAGAGCTGGGTAAAATACAAAAAGAATTGTTATTAATTAATTTGTTATTAAATGTTTGTGTTTTTGGATACAAATATTTTGAAACCATGTTTTTTTTTTTTTTAAATACTTTGGTAAAAAGCAAGCGCTTTTTGCGTAGGTCTAGAAAATGTATTGTGCACAATCATTGTGAAGATTGATTTTGAAGACATATTTTTCAGTTGACATTTCAGTAAAATGAAGTTTGAAGAGAAAAGTACTTTGTAAAATGCAAACCCTAAAAAAAGGTATTTTTGATACAAAATACAAGTTACATCACATGGCGCTTCTCTTCCCTCTAAGGCTCTCATCTTATCTGCGGTTGCATCAAGTCAAGTGACCATAAATAACAACGCGTCACCACTGTCACCTTCCAGTATATATGATCCACGTGAGTTACATAAACCCAGCTTGATGATACATGTCCAAACTTAGCAGAGCAAACAATGGCTGGCTCACGTACTCATATAGTAAGTAGGCTGTGGGCGTTGTCCCTGGAGAGCCACGTCACGTAATACCCTAGTCCACACTAAGTACTTAAGTAACGACTTAGCACCTCACCTTAGCTTAGACGATCGCATACTTAAGATAAATAGGCTACATATTTAAGTACGAGATATTTAAGTGCATAGTGTTCCTCACATATCTACTACACACAGTGGTGTATTCCTAAAATTTCGCACAGTGACATTTTATTCAATGAAGCTGCGAGAATGCTAATTTTACTCTGGCCTTCATACTTTTTAGCAAGGTTACTACGTCACAGACAGATGGAGAAAATTAATTTACACAACAAGAAAGACACACAATCAATAACAAACACTAGAATCTACCTGCCCCTCCCCCCCCCCCCCCGCCCATTATTAATCTACTTTCGAATCATGAACTTTCTTTTATATATTATATGTAAGGTGTATTTTAAAAACTTTCACTACATAACATAACAAATAATCGATGTAGGGTTACTAAAATTTTTCATTGTATTACTACAAGTAATATACCAACCACTATCGGTGACTAAAGAGGATATGAGAAGAGTAATTTGTAAATTATATTCCTATAAATTACCACTAAAATCAATAAACGCGTAATTACTAATTACTATGCTGTTTTAAATATTTTTAAAATGTTTAAATTTGATTTAGTTAGTATCAGTTCGTCATCATCATCTCGATCACTCAAATTCCGTATTGTGACGCAAAGAACCGATGAAAAATCAAAAAACGTCGAAAAAACACTGTAAATTTCATTCTTTTTTTAAAACGCTAATATAGTGTAATGATTTTTACTGAACACTCTACTCTTTAGTCTTTATCAAGATTGTTTTCATTCAACTGTCATCTACGTCGGAAACAAACGCGACGCTAGCGCTCACACACGCCTCGAGCGGACGGTCACGCCCCGAACTAATGTGAATGCGGCTAGAAAACGTGGCCCATGCAGCTAATAACGTTCTTATCGTGGACAAACGTGTTAGTGTTATAAGCGCTATCAGCGTCGAATGGTATAATATAGTATTGATTGCCAGCGGTGTTTAGTATGACGGTTGGTGACCAGTGGCGTGGGTCGGGGTGTACAGAACGCTTCGTGGATGGTAATTAGTGCGAAGGGATGGAATTTGAATGGTCAAATTCGAATTTGGCATATTTATCAATTTAATGTAAAAACAAAATCGATACGTGAATTTTTCAAGTATTTTTTATATTTTTCATGGAAAATATATATTGTATTAATTCATGTAGATAAACAGAAACACAAGAGCTAGATATGAGGGAATTGGTGATTTTCTTTAATGCGCGAACAGTTTGACGAGAATTATAAGCTGATACTGAATGTGTATGTGATGTGTATGTGATGTGTACTGTATGTGTGTGTACTGTATGTGTGTGTACTGTATGTGATACTGTGCGAACAAATTTCATAGGTATTTTCCGAATACTCGGATACATATTTAATACCTAAGTTTTACTAAACTCCTAAACCTTAAAACTTAACTCATAAATCTTAAAAATTTAAGTGAGCATGATAATAACGCTACCATATTATTGTTTGTTAATTTAATATCTCTAAACCATGAGAAGTTATGTCAACAACCAACCAAAGATATTACATTCCCTGAACAGAACACATGCGCTGCCCATACAGTTTTATACCGAGCGCGGTCCCCTGCCCATATCCTGACCTAGTCCAGGGTACTACTGGTAGTAACCTTGTGAAATGATGTTATAAAGCTCAGACAAAAGGTATCAGAATAATAGATGTGGCTCAGGGGTAACGCGCGAGATTCTAATTCGGAAGGTCGCGCACTACGATTCACGCAAATGGAGGATTTCCTTAGTCATAAGGCTGTACGCCTTATCCATTCATGTCCTTCCTAAATATTTGAACGCCAATAAATTTATTTAAAAGCTTCTGATTGGTGGTCAAGTCGTCTTACAATAACTACGGTAATGCTTTCGTCATCAATCAATGACGTGTTTACGGTCTCGGCCAACCCGAGCAGGTATTTGAATTAGCCACGGCCGCTGGTTGGCTGCCGCTCACCCACCCGTGACGGAAGCATTACCGAAGATGTTGTACGACGAGTATAAAGTCGTTACAATAACTTCGGTAATGCTTTCGTCACCAATCAATGACGTGTTTACGGTCTCGGCCAACCCGAGCAGGTATTTGAAATAGCCACAGCCGCTGGTTGGCTGCCGCTCACCCACCCGTGAGGGAAGCATTACAGAAGATGTTGTACGACGACTTGACAGCCATGGTGGAAACAAATTAGCGGACACAAATATGTATTTGGAAGTCATAAGACAGGGATGTAGTTCCCTGAAGGGGCATGGCAGGTATAGAGCTAATGAGCCTAATGTCACCCTACAAGCAAAGCACGTATTCCTACTAAAAATGTATAATTATTGTACTAGATTGTTTGAATGGACAAGCAGAAAAATAACGAAAGAAAGAATGAAAAGATGTTTCAAATCTATCTACGGATTGATAATATAAAACAAACAAAAGAAGATAATTAAACATTGACATATCGATTGTTGTTAGTTAGCGTCTGTCTGGTACCAGTCACACTATTTTTTTTACTCTATATTATTTATTGTTCTCGTACATGAAGTGCCATTGTAAAATGGACAAACTAAGTACTCGGGTATTCTAATCACACTCAAGAGTAAAGGCTCGTGTACATCCACTTTGCGTACGCGTGAAAATTATAGAAAATTATAGAAATTAGGTTAGCCGTTCCCATCGAATGTTGATAATTTTCTTAAGTAAACGTAAACCAATCAGAGCTCACGAATTTCCCACCAATAGGGAACTTGCAACTGACTTCACAGCCGAACTAATGTAACAAACGAATCGACCTGATAGACAAACAAGGAGCTGTCAAAATAATAAAATTGCAACATTATGCAGAAAACGAGGCATGGCGATAGTAACTGCTCGATCACCAGTTAAAACGTTTAATTATGGGCAACCAAGTTATGAGAGTATTGTATGTTTCTTGTTTGTTTTGAAGATTTGTTTTTAAAATAGAAATGTATAGAAATGTTGTGATGTGGTTTGGTTTGACACTTCGATAAAGAAACAATGTAAGCGGTTGGTATGTTCGCTCTCTATTGCGCATGCGCCAATTAACCAAATTCTAGAAATTGTAAAAAAGTTGGAGTTGAATCAACTTTTCGCGTCGTGAAACGTACGATAATTTTCCTAATTTCAATGTGCACGGTTACATGTAAATTCAATATGGCCAACTCGCTAATTTCTGGAAGTTACGTACGCTAAGTGGATGTAGACGAGCCTTGAAGGTACGCCGCGGATTTATAGCTAAGTACACGTGACAACTCAACAACCTGTTCCACGAACTCGCACCATCACGCGAAAGTGAAACACAACATCGCATCACATACAGATACAGCCGAATGTGCAAGTCACTGCAATCATTGTTTGAACGTGCTGTTTATGCAAAAACTACTTTTCACGAGCGTTAGACAGTAAATATATACACAGACAATTGTGATAGAACGTTCTATATTCACTTACGATCTTAACCATATTTACAGACAGTTCATGAAAATAAAGACGTTTCGATTTTTGCTTTTAGAATTAAGATAAATGTAGAAAAAAGTTATGTTCGTACTTTTGGTAATTTACTGTGTCGAACAATAATTGTGAATCATATTATACGACTTAACAAGTTATGTAGTCTTTAAATTGAAAATGTAAAAAAGTCTGCATAGACTGTTACAAGACCTACCTAGCTGTAAGAACGAGATATTTATGTTTTCAAATACGAAATATGATACATATTCCCTTTAAAAGCTCCTGTACAGCGATATAACCTCCACAAATAAAGTAGAAAGTCGTAGAATACCCCAGACACCGCAACCCTACTGCTGGTAATAATGGCTTTCGATTTCTCAGAAATAGCGTCTGCTGAGCAGGAATCAATATGTACAATAACGCCCAATATAATAATATAGTATATATAATAATAAACTAGATGTGTTGTAATAGCTCACTTTAAATCTCAAAGGTAGATAAAAGACATTTCTGAGTGGACTTTATTATGACATATAGCTGCTGATACCGATAAAGATTGCTTAAATCTTAAATACACGCGATGTTGACTCTTCCTTCTGAACGTAAATCAGCACAGAAATGTGTCATTAAATCATGTGTTTGTTAAATTCTTCAGCAAGATTTTGTTAGACAAAGTGTGAATTGCTTTTTTTTTTAATCTTATACCTGTAAAATAATATATGTGAAATCAAAACGTTCTAAATTCTAATACAAATAATAAACTGTGACGTTAATTTTGTTATACGTACGGATATTAAACTTCATCTGTTTTACGTTACTACTACAAAGGTGATTATAATGAACTTTAAATCGATGTTTTAAATATTTGAATAGAAACTAAGAAACTTTTTAACCCAGTGACAAAAAACGTAACGTTAAATAATAAATTGTTACAAAACTAAGTTTTGCGCATGTACAGCTTTGCACAATTTTCTATAACTTACATCTACCTTAAAGTTGATATCTCATTATTCCTTGTGTTCTGTTTGTTTATTTTCCCGTGCGTCATAAGGGAATTCGATATAGAGCTAATGCTTACATTACTAATTACATCCACTTACACAATCTCAAGAAATCTTGAACAGACTTTTTTATAATTGCATTTCCTTTTATAAACAAATCAGGCTTATTTTACATGCGCTATATATTAATTTCATTCAAAACAAGATTGTAAATTTTCTCGCGAGGTAAACAAATAACTGATCTTATTACATCTACTTGCATTGTGAAATGTAGGTCTAATAGAACAAATACTGCAATCTATAATTATAGTGATTCACTCTTTGAAAATAGGAATAGCTTGCGAACTGCTCACGAACAATTATTTGTACGTATACGCTCACATATCTTTTGGTCCTGATTGTAATCAATACAACGATTATAAACGATGTTACGTTTTAAATAAATAATCGATATCAAGAAAATTATCACCGAGATCGATAATTTCGATTAATCGATCTCGATGTACTCAGGGTGTGTTCCAACTTGATTTTCGCCTGCTATAACCACTAAACACTAACCACTAACCTGCTACACACTAAACGCTAACAGCTTTGGGCACGCTACCTAGTATGTTAATACTAAGTTTATTGTTATTAATCATCTAATGTAAATAAATACGATAATAATACTTCCACTCACTGGTTGGGTATTTTCCTAACCTTCAACTGTGATGGCTGGTATCAACCATCTTGGTTTAGTGGGTGGGTCAATTGGTGTCGTAGTGTACACTTTCGGCCACTACCCACTACCCACTAGCCAAATAAGAAGCATTGGTCGCCTGCTTGTGACGTCACTTCCTTTTTATTAGTATAACCATTGGGTTTAAAATGGTATAACTAGTCCACTACGAAAAACGTCGATAATTTCACGTAGTTTCAATACGGGACCCCCACCGCCTTAAAATACAATTTCGATTTCATTTAATTCATGTTTGCAAATAAATAAAATCTCTCCAATAGATCCAAGGTCTCACGCGTACATGTTGACACAGGTGTACATCTCCGGCCAACGGCAATGACACGTACAGTCATCATCATCACTCTGTAGGGCGAGGTGATCAGCTTTGGACTCTACTCACTATCCCACCTTCGCATCGTCAGCGCACTGTCTGACACAAATACCAACAAACTAGCATCTCTTTGTGCAATCCAATGCGACGTATGTATCTATGACACGCACCTTGTGCTCCGTCTGTTGACTTTAATTATACCGGCATCACGTCGACACTGCGGCGTATAACCTTGCGTAAAATATCATACTCTGGTGTTTTTTGTTTTTAATGGCTGTACATCGAAATTATATAATGACAGTAGGGATACATTTCACGCTTAACGCATCACATCTTGGCAAATGTGCAAATCTAAAAGATGAGAGAGTGATATGTAAAGATGAAAAAAGGAAACATGGTTTACTAGGCCATCACATAATCCGCCACGGCTCGTTACTCAGCCGGCGAAATGATGTTAAGGCTACTAAGTAATGAAGATTGTTACACACAACCATTCATTCATTCGTTTTTCTAATCCATTAATGAGTTTTTTGTTGATAATTAAGATGTTTCAGTTAGTTCTTAGATTGTCGGTACTTTTTGCGGGTGTGTTGTGTATACAGTTGTTTGATTTTAGAGTAAGAACTCGACAGCCATAGCTACTGGGAAGGTTTCTAAGTGATATCTATATAAGATTATTCAAAAGAGGATTATATCCACTAAAGCAATTTATAATTGGGTACAAATATGGACTAAAGCCTTCAATTTTGGGGATTTAGACTGAAGTAGTACCTATACGGGTACAACAGGCAAACCGAACTGATTAAAGTGGTATATACGTACTACATGATGTTTTGATTTTTTTAAGCAACACCTAATCTAAAATGCAACGCAAAACACAATCTTAGATCATCCCTAACCAGATTATATGTAGTTATTAATTCATTCCGTGTTGTTGTTGGCTGGAATCAAGTCCGTCCGTAATCTGACCAGACCACCAAAGCCACAACATTCCTAATAGAGTTCGGTAGGCATCCATGACAGGACCGCGCCTAACTCACCCACCCACACACACGAGACTTCAGGAAGTCAAGACCAGAGCCCGAGATGGGAAGATCATTGAGTGGTTTATTGCTGGAAGTATGTTTCCTATTGAACTTCCTCGAGACACTCCGGAAACAAAGATTCAAGAGCGTAGGAACAACTCCACGAGGAAGGAGAAGATGACATTGGTCTTTACGTCCCATATTTGTACAACGATGCCTCGTGGTGATATATTGATGAAAAGCACCAGATTTCATCCATGCCCAAGCCCGGATTCGGACCGGGAACGCAAGAACCGTAGTCTAAAGTCTACCAGACTACAGTAGAGTTCCGCGGGAGTTTACACCATGGCCACACCATTTCCCCCTTTTTGAACACTCATAGATACGTTGAAAGGTAAGCTATAGTTGTCCCAAGACTACCAATTACATGTGCTTTCGTCACAGGCGACTGGTTCGTAGCCAATCAGCGATCAGTATTGGCGCTGGTGTGTCTCGGGCGGTTCGCCAGTTGGCTACGACTGCCCCGGATGTGACGAAAGCAGGTGTAAAGTATAATCTTGGGACAACTATACCCCGGGATTTCTTGTTTTCCTAGAACGATCGGACCTCATCACCTTGAAGAATGTGATGTGTGTATTCACTGTCATCTGAATACCTCGTCCTTTGCTCGAGTTTGAATGGAGATAATTGCTCGACTGGACTTTGCACTAGGTGTGTACCAAGAAAACTACCTAGAAGGTTGGAGTAAACTCCCGCGGAACTCCACTGTAACCAACGCCTAATCGCCGAGCCCATGCATGGTCAACTAAGCAGGCTCACCGTTGAAGTGAGTACAAGGAGAGGATGAGGGGCTAAAGAAGGTGATGCGAGGGCGGACAGAGTAGCTATATATACATGTTATGTGTGGCATACATTATAATTTATAACATCACATTGTAGTAGACGCCCCACCCGCTGGGAGAAAACAATAAATAATTGTATTGTTTCATTGTCCCGTTGCCACAAATCAACTTTATAGAAGAAACCATTGATATATCAATATCAGATATGTATATTAAAGTGTATACATGTAAGTAGAATTCAATAAAGAGATGCCACTGTGTGAAATCCAAAGCAGAACGTAATTATGTCAACCAAAACGTCAACTGAATGATTGTGTTAGAAAGAGTTTTTATATTCGTGAATGGGGACTTACCGAAACGATCAGATTGATGCTGGGTTTTGCTGAATTGATCTACCCACATTATTAGCTAGCTCGTTACAAATATGTACATTAAAATGTAAAGAACCAGAGCTCATTTGACGGACATATTTACGACTACATACTTTGTAAGTGTTATGTTTGTACATTGTAAACATCACTTTACTTACTACGTCTCAGGCTAGGGCCACACATTGCGTTTTTGACGGACCGTTATCAACGGTCCGTTGTGACGGAAAGAGGACAACACGTTGTTTTTAATCTTTGCGCCCACACACATCCGTTGTCTCCGGTTTTCAACGCAGCCAACGGAAGCTCCCAGAGTTTGCTGCGCTCAAAACGGATCAACGGATCAACGGATTGGCAAGGCGAACACATGTAGTTGAATGAGTGGAGTCACACACGACCGTTGGCAACGCGTCCGGTGCGGACAGATAACATTCATTCACTCGCTATCACTCGTTTGCGACACTTCGTAGGCCTACTATACTACACACTTCGTACAATGTTTGATACCGATACATTTATACAGTGCGTACAAAAGCACCCGTCAATATTGGAGATGGAGATCGACATCCGATAATATCCAAAAAACTTACTTTCATATTTTCTTATACTATTATAAAATTTTCCAAATCGATCACTCTTTTCACGGTTAGTGTAGAAAGAGTGAACCCAATGCCCTCTTTTCACCAGCTGTTCAGCCACACAAATAATACGTAACTGGTTATTAAACATTTCCACTAGTCGGCATTTCGATGAAGACTGACAAGTGTTCGTCAAACCCAACGGACCTGCAACAACGCAATGTGTAGTCTCGGACACATTGTCCGTTGAAAACGGACCGTTGATAACGGTCCGTCAAAAACGCAATGTGTGGCCCTAGCCTCAAACTGTGTTGATGACGATAAACCAACCAGAATAGACTATACTTGAGAATGCAAAGATTAGTGATCAAAATACACCGTATCAGTCGGTTATGACACCGGAACGTTACGGCAGCATCTCAATCTCATCTTGATTGTTTATGAAGTTATTATCAAGGTCGAGTGTTAGAGAGTTGAATGACTGATACCAGCTGCCACATTCACACACAGAATACAAATGTGTATAGTGAGTGACAATATGTCAGTCAGTACTTGTCTATCACGATCAATACTTGCTTCCCTTTTCTAATGGTGTTTTTATTTCGATTTAGCTTTTTGTGGTAGCAACACACACAATGCCGTCAATAAGTCTGATGGTCTTTAGGGCCGGTTTTTCGATGAGTTGTTAAAGAGTTCGTCAGCTAACAGACTGATTAGCTCAACGAAGAGCTTAAATTTGTAAATAGATAAATAAATAAAGGTGTATTTAGTGTGTACCTACCCAGTTACAAGCTTGTAATTGGTGACATGTGGAAATACAGTATTGACTATTTTTAGTTGCAACGTCTTTGGAAATTAAAAACACCTTTATCGATGGAATACAATAACTAATCAGCCACTTTGTACTGTATATTTATGTTTTGCATTACTGGTATCTGTTACAGTACGCTAGATGTTCAAGCAAAACAACGCAAGAACTGAACTAAGAATCAGTTTTCAAAGTACCGTCCTACTTCGGAGATACATCGGAATACTTTGGAAATATAATAAATACAATTATTCCTCAACTGAAAATATGAGAAAGTTGAGTCACCATCACAATTCAAGACGCAGAAACATTTCCGTACACGACTCAATGATGTAACACATACCATGTACTTCGATTTATTGATTTATTTATTTAATTCATGTCTGTCCTATTCAGTTATAAAAACTGATTTACAAAGGAGGACCTTAAATAAAGCCTGTATTACACGGTCAAACTTTTACATCCATCTCCTTGAATTCAAGGACAAAAGCGCATCAAAAACAGTCAGTACGTAGTCAAATACAATAATAGGAATTATTTATTGATGCGCTTTTGTCCTTGAATTCAAGGAGTTGGATGAAAAAGTTTGACGCTAAAAACTAGGCTATGCATACAATTAATAATAATGAAGTCATAAATAACAATAACAACAAAAACAAAACAAACTACTGTACTATATAAAATAAAAATCAAGAACAAGAAAAAATAATTGAGAAATGAAACAAAACCAAATTAAGTGGAAATTCAACATATTAAATAATAAAATAAAAGTATGCAAGAACATGAAGAAAAAATGTGGAACAAAAAATATGTATATAAAAGTGAAAAAAGAAGAGAAAGAAAAAAAGAAGAAAGAAAACAAAGAAGAAAGAAAAGAAAAAAGAAAAACTGATTTGTTAACGGTCCCAGCTCAAATGAAAATGAGGATTGCAAAAAATCAGAAACTGCAATCTGGGAAAGTAAAATGTCACGTAAAAGCAACCCGTGAAGCCGCACACGCCTTCTATTTTCTCTTCGAACCTTGAAAATCAGATGGTCTTGAAAATCTTGATCCAAAAAAATCATTTAATAAGTAGAGATCAAACTGAATCAAGAAAATTCAGGAAAACGAATGTAGATCCCTGGCTGACCAACAAACCAATCATCTAAAACAGATGAAAAACCACTTAAGAATTATAGATTCAATTCTATTCCTAAATTCTAAGAGCTGCAATCCCACAAACTGACTTCGAAGATCATGTGGAAGTGAATTCCACAAATGTACACCTCGGTACAAGAATGACCTGCGGAACAACTCGAAATTCATTTTAGGAACCTGTAAGTATAGAATCACGAGTATACGTTCAACAAAATTAAACATAGTTGGCACACAGTTGATAGTTTACAGGTTCGATACCCGATCCTAGAATCCTGACTAGGGAATTGTCCCAAATCCCTTGATACCCATAAATCACAACTGAAGAAAGTCACATCCGGTAAAGCTGATATATATATATATATATATATACAGCAGGTAAGTACAGTTATTCCAATATATTTTATTCTTGCGAGAAATTGTTTTTGTGAATACAGCGGTCATTTTTTCGACCCACTATAGGTTTGTAGCGTCATCACCGAGGTCGTCATAAGGTGAATCAAGTTGGAGTTGGTCAGCGTTCAGGTCGCAAAAAGGGTCGGAAAATATGTAGAAAAATACTGTGCATGTAGGAAAAAAACCAATGATGAGGCTAAGCAAGATGAATGACATAAGAAATGCAAGAAAAGTCTGTTTGCGAGCACAGGTCACCACGAAGAGGGACCAACCTATTGTAGACTGATGTAGCGAGCACTCATAATCCCGTTTAAAGTAACCACTAAATACATTATACTGTATTGTAGTCTGTACAAATCGTACCAGTACTTGTTAATATTAGGTAAAATTAGATTTAGTTTTAGGATTATTCGTTGCTTTCTCTCTATTTAATTAAAGAGTTACATATATACTATGTATCTGTCCAATGAATAAAACTGCTTACTAACTAAATTACTTACTTACTAACTTACTTACTTACTTGCTTACTTAATAACTTAATTACTTACGTACTTAATTACTTACTTAAGAAGTTATTGTTGATTAAAAACATGACCTTCTACAGTCTCGCACATTCTCCAGTCTCGCACATTCGGTAGCAGTAAACTTGAAACAGGTATCTGAACCGGACCGGAACCGGAACAGGTGTCGGCACCCGAACGTCGCCTATTGTTGTACCATCACTCATCACGTGGTCCGTGCATGCTTTGCAGTCGCGCTCACGTTCCGGGTATGACCGCTGTGTGATGTAATTGAGGAGCGCAGCTCGCTCGAGCAATACCCATGATGCACCTCAGCTCAGATGCAACTGTACATTCATGCAGTCGCAAATAACTGTTGGAAGGGACCTGACGGTATAGCTGGTGGGTTGTAACTTGGGTCGTAATAACTTAATAAGAGATAGAATTGAGAAGGAGAGCCGCTCGCTCGAGCAATACCCATGATGCACATCAGCTCAGATGCAACTGTACATTCATGCAGTCGCAAATAACTGTTAAAAGGTAACTGACGGTATAGCTGGTGGGTCGTAACTTGGGTCGTAATAAGAGATAGAATTGAGAAGGAGAGCCGCTCGCTCGAGCAATACCCATGAAACCATGATGCACCTCAGCACAGATGCAACTGTACATTCATGCAGTCGCAAATAACTGTTAAAAGGTAACTGACGGTATAGCTGGTGGGTCGTAACTTGGGTCGTAATAAGAGATAGAATTGAGAAGGCGCGCCGCTCGCTCGAGCAATACCCATGAAACCATGATGCACCTCAGCTCAGATGCAACTGTACATTCATGCAGTCGCAAATAACTGTTAAAAGGTAACTGACGGTATAGCTGGTGGGTCGTAACTTGGGTCGTAATAAGAGATAGAATTGAGAAGGAGAGCCGCTCGCTCGAGCAATACCCATGAAACCATGATGCACCTCAGCTCAGATGCAACTGTACATTTATGCAGTCGCAAATAACTGCTGTTGGAAGGGACCTGACGGTATAGCTGGTGGGTCGGAACTTGTCTTAAATTATTATTTGTTCGTTTGTGATTCAGGTGATTCATATGTTTCGTATTTGAAATATCGATCTTTGCTTGGTTATCGCTCACTCGTCGATGGTGTTCGGAACCTACAGGGTCGGTTTAGTCGCTTTAAATTAAAGTCCCCCACTGAAAATCAGTTTCGTTACTGAGTGGGTAGACTCTAAATATGAATTTATTTATTTATTTTATTTTATTGTTAGTAGTTGTTATTATTTTTTATATAGACTGTGATGGTTTAGATTTAAGAGTAAAATATATAGTAATACTGATGGCACGGGACAAAGGTTAAAATCACCCATGCAGAAACAATAGATTTTTCTGATATGTTTCTTCGATTAGTAAATTCATTCAATTGCCTTCACTCCTAACTGAATAAAAGCTTTGTCTACCTTTTATCTTCATTTTGTATCCTCCACTCATCGTCTCGAATAGCATTAACTGTATTTAGAGGCCCAACAGCAGAAATATTATATTTTAAAAGGTTGTAAGTGAAATATACAATACCAATGATAACGCCGCAGGTGTTCGCACTATCCAATCACTGATTCATATGTTTCATATTTGAAATATAGGTTTTTGATTGGTTATCGCTCACTTGGATGGTTTTCGGAGCCTACAGGGTTGGTTTGGTCGCTTTAAATTAAAGTCCCCCACAAGAAATATGTCTTGTTACTGAGTGGGTAGACTCGATAAATACGAATTTATTTACTTTAATCATTTTGAAACAAATATGAACTGAACTCTAGGTCTAAAACATCACGCACACTCAACAGATGAGTGGTTATGAAAGAGTAGAACAGCAACTAGTATGATTGTGTTAAGCCTGTGTTTGCATACCGCAAGTAATTTGTCGACATATGTTACATGTTTAGATAGATAAGCGAAACTGAACTTGACTGCATTCATTTCCTGTATAGCTGACCTTGACTAGTATGTGTAACTCTACATAATATAGCTCCAGATTTCACATTTCTATAAGTGATGATACTTAGGTTTTACGTTTTATGTTTCATACTTTGGAAACTATGCTGATAGTTTTCTGAAATGCTACTAAAAATGCCACATCCACACCCAATCCTGGGACGCACGAAGCCGTACTTTCCCTTCCCAACCCTCTAAAGAACACTTGAAGTTAAACGAAAATAAAAATATTCAATATGATACCGATTTCTTTCTTTATTTTATCAACAATCTTCAATCTGGACATACTAAATATTTCTGAAAATGTGTTTTACTTTTTTTCTCAAACAAATAATCATTTATTATCATTTGTTACTGTGCCAAAATATACAGGCCAGGAAAATAAATACACGGTGAAAAATATATCCCTCAACTTTCATCACTAAATTACAATCAAGTAATATTTACGTTTTCGAGATAGAGTATTTCTAGCATAAAAAATGTAAAAAAAAAAAAAAAAAAAAAAAAATGGTCCACAATGTGTTACGCTACAGGTATTACGAGATTGTAACTGTAATAGAACATTCATAAGGTCAGAGTCATTTCCATATTTACTTGCGCAACTCGTCTATGATTCTGTCTACGAGGCTGCATAATACTAGTTCATTACACGCTGTGTTAGCGCCTGCACGTTCCGGGAGTCGAACCCACAATCTCTCAGCTGCGAACTCCAACTCTGTAAAGTACTTGGTTGGATGTGAAAAGCCCATGTTTTATATGCGAGTATTCCACCGTGGTTTGGTTTGCGTGTGCACGTTATCTAGCTAGACACTTTTCCGCTCTGGTATCTTCATAAAATACGAAATAGAATAAGGAAATTATAAAACAAAGTATTAAGGAAGGAAAGTAAAATGCTCGTTTTTAGTCGTATGTCAAGAAAAACTTCATAGCATTACAAAACTGTACAATTTGACCCCTACGTGTCAGAAAATATAAAAGGCATTAAACCACAATTTTTTTTTTTTATATCAATTTTATTTATTTATTTATTTATTTAAGCGGAGGTGGTGATATAGAAGACATTATCTTTACTACCCTTGTGTATTGATGGTTTTCACGAATCCTAATATTACGCGGGTGGCGGCCATCTTGTTTGAGTAGCTTCCATGGAGAAACAGTTAATTGAAGCCAATTGTAGTAGAACCAAAAACATCTCATTTTGTTAAAATGAACCGTGTATTTAATTAAATAAAATTTGTTTGATAATAATTTGTAATTTTTGCTTGTATTTTAAATCTAAACACTGCTTTTATACAACTTATAAGTTATAAAGTCGTACCCGCTATGCTTACGACACCAATATGCCGCTGTGACATCACGTGACAACTATGAATCATCGGCGAGTGCGCACACAGCTTACAAATCGAGCCTGATTAGCCCCAACAAAATAAAATAAACGTATAACAAAATGCAATAAAAATCATCTGTTTACATAACCGCATGCCAGAATCCACGGCTGCACGCAATGTGTATACAGCGACAACGAAGCGAAATGTGAGCGGGGCGAGGAATGTCGGGAATGCAGCAATGCACTAAGTACAGGAACACACGCATCAAAGTATTCTCTGCGATGTAACGACCGTGTGTAACGCATTGAGGGTAAAGGGGAGGGACCCAGCTCGCTGAGTCAGCGGTTTTTAATTGATATCTTGAGAAGGCTTCAAGATACTGAAAAACTGATCGCTAAATGGAATTTGGTCTTATATCAGCTAAATAATGAATTTTAAAAGTTATCAAATTGTAATTACAACAACGCTAAATTATTAAATTAATTAAAGAAAAATAGAATATATTTGAAAGTTTTTAAATTGTATGTTTAGCTGATACTAAACCAAATCCTGGATACGTTTTAGTTTTTCAATACGTTAATAAAGTGTTCAATAAACCAATAAACTATTATAAATTTTGCATAGTTTAATTGCGAGCAACATTTCTCATATAATTGATTAGTTCGTGTGTGGATGGGTGGTTTTTGCTAATCCGAAATGTCTGAACTTAATCGTATTTGAACACGAGACATAACGGGGGAGAACTATTTACACAAAACGTAACGAGCGCGAAATGTTCGCTAGTCGTCCGAGAAATATTTCATCAATTATTAACGATTACAAATCAATCATTTCACCTGTCTCGTTAGTTTTATTAATTGATTTCCTTTCAGCTGACCAACGACTGCGGCGCTAATGAAGGTTTTAGAAATAAAATACAGTAAGACTCGTATACAAAGCGTGTTTTGCAGGGATAAGTTATAAATCATTATAGTTTTGACACAAAATCGCGATTTCTGCTTCGGGTTCGAATCCTGGCTTGGGCATGGACGTCACACGGGTAGATTTTGTTTTATCTTAATTATACATCACTCCTTGATAGTTTCGATAAAATTATTGGGTTAAGGCTAATCCAGCGCCAGGAGGGACAAGTTTTCTCACTACGCTGCACTGCCGTCAGCGTTGTAGCGCTTTGGTGCTACCTGTTGAGATTCGTCACAAATTTCCATGAAGTAAGTAAATAGTTCCTGATGTTCGGAAAAGAACGCGTATCCCATAAAAGTTACCTAAATTGGACGCATTGAGCATCTGTATGAAAGTATAGGCCTAGTGAGCGACGTACTATAGAATCCACCAACCCACCCACACCTTTAGGATGTTCCTGTTATACCAATGTCCTCAGACAACCGAATACAATTATAGCAGTGTAGCTAAATACCAAAACAATATTAGAATCTCCCAAACATATACCGAGATACCTTAGTTCTTGTCGCATACACGGATAAATTAGAACTGACTCTGCCTGTCGTATAGACGGTCGGAGCGCTGCAAACAGGGTCATCGCTCATCTATGGTCTTCTCTATTCGATTCCTTTTTAGATTCGGCCCCGCCCCTTCACCCTTCACTTGTCCAGCCCCTGACTCGTGCTAATTAAAGACTAGGCTAGATCATCCCACCTATAATTACTGTAACGACCGTCCAAGGCAACAGAGTAGCATGGAAAATAGATATCAAAGGCCCCTTCAATCTCATTACAGAGGTTCAGCTCTAGTAGTATCCATTTTCACTACGAAACCCATTTTGTAACGTTGTTTGTTACTACGATACGACCACTGAAATGGAAAGAATATACTTATTTCAAACATGAAGTATTTAATGTGTGTACCATTTTTAGTATAACTTAAATTTAATGTGTCCAGTTTTCGTTTTGACCAACGATTCTCCCATATGAATAAAACGTGTAACACGTTCAATAAATTGCCATTGCTATTTTTTGTATTTTTTTTTTTGTATTAAATTAATATTTAATAGCTATTACGATGTATTGTAATTTAAATTCAAATGTATTATACTCTAGGTCTAATATCTGCCACCTTGAATTCGATCTAATATGAAATTGCTCACACACAAGTTTGCTAAAACTTTGTCGGCTTCGCTGTTTTTTTTTTTCTTTTATATAAACCTAACATGTTAAATGCGAATAAAATATGAATATGAAAGTGAGAAAAGAAACTGGTAACCATTGCGCATCTAGATTCCAGAGGACGTTGACGAACTCGCAATTTCTTCTGTTTGTGGCGAGGGGGTGGATAGAGACGCTCAAAGTAAGGTGGAAAAGGTTATTTACGTCGAAGTGTGTGCCAAATATCGCCGACGAGCAATGCGCCCTGGTGGACGCTCTGTTGGGGGGGGGGGGGGGGGGGGGGGACACGACGACGACGTCCCATGTGCTTTAACAGTACGCTTGGGATGTGCGTATAAGCCTTCTTAACGACGTCCTCTGGCCTATCGCTGAAAAACTCTCTCTCTCGTATGTTTTCTTGGTGGAAAAGTAAACATTTCTCTGTAAGTCGTCGTCGTCGTCGTTTTTTTTTTTTTGTAAGGTTGGTCATCTACGAATCTTCATTACAATAGACGCAACTCCCCACAATCGTCTATATATGTATAGGTTTCCCACATTGATGACATGTATGCAAAGTCTTTCATAAAAAGTATAACTGTTGATAAAATCGAAAACACAACGGGTTTCCGCCACATCGGTAATACTCGCCAAATTTCATGTTGACGCGTTTCTGAACCATTTTGGGTCCCTTCGTCAGAACGACTGAGTCAGTCAGTCTTTGACCAGAGCGGTCCAGAAACGCGTTAACATAAAATTTGGTGAAGTTTGTTACCGACGTGGCGGAACAACCCGTAGTGTTTTTAATTTTATTAACATTAACCCGGGCTACGAAAGCCTTGGCATTTTAATATAATTCCTTATTTTATACCTCATATTGCTCGTAAATCGAGCCCATATCTTCAGTAGGTAGACCTATAGATCTCCGTTGATATAGTTGTCGCAACTTACGGTAGTCTTGGGAAGCCCAAGGCTACCTTACACATGCTTTCGTCACAGGCGACTGGTTCGTAGCCAATCAGCGATCGGTATTGGCCCGGATGTGTCTCGGGCGGTTCGCTGGTTGGCTACGGCTGCCCCGGATGTGACGAAAGCAGGTGTAACGTAATCTTGGGTCCACTACTGAAGTCCGAATACATAGATCACACGCCAATGTCACATAGTTTGAGACGATCATAATGTTTCATAACGTGATCATAATGTTATAGCGGGTTTTACATTTTCTTCATTACCGGTAAGCATAGAAAGAAACTTCATTGGTATCAAAACCTGGTAAGGAAAATATCAAAATTGTTTAGCACAATGGTTTGGGAGTAGGGCTGAGACGCAAGCAATCAAACGACGGTGGTATGAATCCCCCATCGGGTTATGATTGGTTGAACAATTCTTTATATCCATCCATCTATCAACCAAATCGTAAATAACAAACAGCAACAACTCCAATGATGACTATTTCCTCTCTTATCATATAACGTATTTTACAACTCATAATCAGAAGTGCACTCCCAGCAACATGAAATGTTAAACAGTCTACATCCGTCAGCAGATGGTTCTTTGTAAAGAAATAAAATCTTTAAAAGTGTACATTTGCAACATGAACATTTCTATTTGCCTTTACTACGTTCATAAAAATATCGCGCTGAGAGCTAAAAGCAAAATTGCTCTGCAGAAGATAAAACTACGATAGTTTATTTAGAACGTTCCAAAAAGAATTAACGGACATTTTTATGATGCAAAAAATAATCATCATATCACGTTATACTTCAAATAAACAAGAAATGTTAACATTAATTAAAGAACATCTTAAACCATAGAGTTACATATAGCCTACTAAAACTTACAAGCTTAGAGATAATTTTCCTTTATATTTGTTGCAGTTCTAATTTTTCTTTCGACTCGACACATCAGTCCATATTTACTAATGTTCTTCAAAATGAGTAGAGTAATAATTATTCAAACATTTATGTTTAAAATTTATTTTAGTTAAAATTGTATAATTGGTAGCTATATAACATCAAGATTTCAAAAACCGATCCTGATTCAAATGATTTGTACAAATAGAACGTTAACTACGTTATTGACCGCGGTAATGTAGTTAGAATACAGAACCACCAATAGAAATACACGAAAATTGACTGACTTAATAATTTACTTGTACGAGTACCATTCCAAAGGTAAAATATTCTATCGACATTATATCAAATATGCCTTTTCCACATAGCAGTGCCTCCCGCCAACACTGCCCGATTATCTCTAGGAAATTCTATATTTTATTTACATAGGCTATGCCAGTGTATAACCACCGTTTGGTTAGCAAGGGCCAAAGCCTTTGTAATGCAGGAACACACAAGGGGAGCGAATACAGATCCCTCGCAGCCCATATAGGTTTATATTCATCAGTTTTGTGATGAGCCGCTATCATCACCGTGCGTACGAATACCACCATGACGAGATTAAATACGCTTACGAGGCTTCAAACAAAATATCGACCATTCAACAAGTTTCAATTCGTTTTGAAAGCAGTCAATTTATAGCGCTACGCTGGGGCCTAACGTAAAGCGAATGTGATGTTATTAGCTTCTGATGATGGTGTTGATTATGTTGCATTTAACAAGCTTGGTTTGCTAGAAAACGTACTAATTTTCATGTTATTGACAAAAAAATTAATGGATTAAGCTATTAGATTTTTGGAATGGATATAAATTAACCTCATTCCAAAAAAACATGATAGGCTAGTATAGTTGAACTTCTCTGGATCGAACATCCAGGAATAGCTGAGGTCAAACTGGCTGGATGACGTATGACAGGACGAAACATCCTGGACTCCACTACGATTCGAACCGGAAGTCATCAACCATTTGAAGTTTTATCGATACAGCAAGTAAAATATTCATAGTAAACGTTTGGAATAAAACTAGAGAGAACTGAATAATGTCAGAAATCTTCATTAATAAGCTATACTTACTGATTATAGATGAAATAATATTGATTCGTTTCACGTATACTGGGATCGAGCCCCATTCAGGAAAACATTTATGATAACCGCTATTACAATGATAAGTAAACTATTGTTACGTGTATAACAAGCGTAATTAGGGGATGTTCATAAAGTGGGTCACATCCTTTGATATGTCAGCGAAAATGTGATTAATTATGATTAGGGTTTTGGTGAGAGGGCGTGGAGGGGGGTCGAAGGGGGAGATACGTTATAGTGGCCTCAATGTGGTATCCCAAGTTCCATACAAAAACTAGCAATCGAAAATCGAAAAATTACGATAGAATTTGTGTTTCAAACTTTTTAATTTGCATTATTATTTTTAATGTCGTCGCGAGAATTACGTTGGTGTCCAGGAGATTGTTGCAAAATGGGGGAGGGGGAGCACTGAGTGCAAGGGGGTAACATAATACCTTACAATGAGCCCCATATTATGCTTTAAAACCGATTACGTTTGTTATACTGTAACAAGTAACGAGTGACACGGTAATTGTCATGTATAATTGGATAATAGTTACAGACAAAGTAATTGACTAGATTACAGGTATAGTAAGTAGTTGTTCTATTGTAAACAAAGCTGGCTAATAGAAAATTATAAAGTAAATCACGTTCACAATTGCAAAGAATGCATCTAGATTATAACTATAAAAAGTTCTTCGTTCAAAACAGTGTTGTATATTTTCTAGCACGCATTATGCTACGTTTACAGCTACGCGTTGCGAGCGAAGCGAGGGCGCGAGCTCCAATCAGCGGCCGAGTTTGTAACTTCTTTGCATGAAACTCGGCCGCTGATTGGAGCTCGCGCCCTCGCTTCGCTCGCAACGCGTAGCTGTAAACGTAGCATTACTTGACAGTAACAAATCGTTTACCACTTACATTGTATGCGCGATAGTTGAACAAATGAGCGATTATGTATTACACGGACGGTTTAGTAGCATTGAGCACACGAAGACAGGAAACTGCATTACTTAGTTACACTGCGTTCACTGAGCGATAACGCACGACAAAGTCTGTTGTGCTCACAACTGGGTTGCATTGCAGTGTATTTAATAATAATAATAATAATAATAATAATAATAATAATTTTTGTAGGAATACCCGTTCTAGGGTGCACACCAGCTTTACCTGATGTGCCCCTCTTCAGGTGACTAACTAGGTTATTAGGGTGTTTGGATAGTTGGGAAGGATTGTCCGAGGGCTGATATTATGACTCAAATGACCAGCATTCGCTTTTACGACTGAGGAAAACCTCGGAAAAAACCTTCAGTCAGGACTGCCGGTGGCCGGAATCGAACCGGCGACCTCCCGAATTAGAGTCTCGCGTCTTACCGCTGAGCAGTTTATTTCTGCGGACTTTACCCCGTAAGGAGTGTATATGTAGTCACTATTCGTTAATCGTACATAATTGAAGGACAAGTGGAAGGGAAAAATGGTAGAGCCAGGAATAGATGGGAGTAGCAACTAATCGAGGCTATAAATAAATAAAATAAATAAATTCACATTTAGAGTCTACCCACTCAGTAACTAAACTGATTTGCAGTGGGGGACTTTTAATTACAGTGTAATGTGTAAGATCCCTTATCTGTGATACGCTATTCCCAAATAATTTCTCTGGGCCATAAAAGAACCATTTAATCAATGTTCAAAAGAGAATTAATTTCATCACGTACAGATTATAAAACTTATTAAAATTTCACATCGTTTCGTATCTTTAAAAATTATTTAGAATAAAAACAAAAACCACGGCTATATTAGCAAAGTCTATACAGAAAATCATCAGTGATGAAGATTCTTGTGCCTTTACCTCTCTATTATTGCAACCATACTATTCGAGACGACTAGAGGTGATAGATGAAGTTGAAGGGCAAGCAAGTACAAACAAAATCATGCATTATGCGGGATTCGAACGGGACGGGGTATAAACTCAGGGATTACGCCTTCAATTTCAATGCAAGTGCGTCTGTAAATTCAATAGCGCAGTTAGTATTGGCGGCTTTGGGTTCAAGATCCAGCCAATTAATATCACATCGCATTACGGCTACAAAGCTACTTTAAGTACACGAGTACCGTAGTTTTGAATTGGAAAAAACACTTGCGTTATCATCAGGGCGTACAATGTATGTAGCTATGTGAGGCCGGGGGGGGGGGGGGGGGGGGAACAGAGATACAAACCTGTGTAAACATT
This sequence comes from Isoperla grammatica, assembly GCA_945910005.1. Lineage (NCBI taxonomy): Eukaryota > Metazoa > Arthropoda > Insecta > Plecoptera > Perlodidae > Isoperla > Isoperla grammatica. The sequence goes on along the minus strand of OX246741.1, from coordinate 14,859,492 downwards.
TTAAATTGTCACTCGAGACCAAATGCAACAACGGACATGAAAATTTACACGACTACGAGGGACCCGATGTCAGCAGTATTGGTATCATTGATTATATTAGTTGTCAAAGTTGGTGTTACTGTAACTCCCAATGGAATATTAATCGAACATTGATGATTAAACTTTGAACATGATTAAGGTTTACTGTACATTGGCAAATTTCTACACGAAGGGAGTTGAATCGAGAAGTGCGGAAATAATAAGTACACATTAAATAATCGCTTCTGTTAATTTTAAAATAGTGAACTTGAGTTGAAAGTTGGCGTTAGGCATTGGTTATCAATTTGAAGAACAACACGAGAATGTATAACGAATGTAATTCTCTACATTCTCCCCTTAAAAATAATGCAACTAAAAACACACGTGATTTCCATTGCCCAATTACAAATAGACTAAAGCCCCAGTAGCTTCAATACATAATATTGACATACTTTATCAAAGTGACAACACCCTATATACTGTCATATATTATCGCCCACCATAAATACATTTTATCATTATGATTAATGTTCAAAGTCCAAACACGTAATGGGACTATCTTTAGAAAACGGAAAGTGAATAGAATATTAATATAATCTTAATATTAAGTTAACACACGCCTACAAAACATCCGTTGGGAATATTCAAAATGGTTGATATAGAAAAAAAACGGCAAAATATATTAAATGCAAAACGTCTCCTTAACAATTCGTTCTATAGCTGTGTTTAACTGTAATTTGACTCGCTGTCCAGGGAATAGGTACAACTTGAAAACACTTATTTATCTTTTCCAATAGCGATAACCTACAAAACGACAAAACCACGATTTCAAACACGAAACCTTAACAAAGTGATAATGTTACAATTACACATGATAATATTTCCTATACATAATACGCGGTGTGAACGTTCACTAATCCCTACTACGGATTAAGCGTCTACCTCGCATGAGTAGAAACAAGGTATTCCCTGTTCATTATATACCCACATATGGAGACGCGTCGTACTAAGCGACGCCCGGCCGCCATGGCGTCGGTATAGACAATTAGGGCTAGGCACGCGGGCTTTGATGGGCATTATGCAGTGGTGACAGTGAGCCGGAGTTACAATACCGGAGTCTATGCGTTATAGTACACATCAAATTATAACGGTTCATAACTTGCATATTTTAGAAGTCCAGAAACAACATAGTCGAATACAATCAATGTGAAATAAACCTAAAACTGATACCTATTTAAGAGACCACCGGAGGTGACGGTAGAAATATCACATTTTTCGGGTGCACTTTTCTCGTATACTGTTTGACCAAACTAAATAAAGTTTTCTACCATTAACAAGTGAAGACATGAGCTATCTTTTTATACATGCAAATTTTAATTTTTAATTGGAATATTATAGGAATTCGATATCAAAGTACATCAAAATCTCAAAACACGTCATTTTTCTGGCTCATTTACGGCTAACATTACGTAACAAAATGTAATCAGGCACCTATTTTGTTATAACTGTATATAATACATAGCTATGTACAGATACGAAAAAATTTGTACTATCGAAATATATTTTGTATGATTTTTAATGAGAATTGCTGTTGAAAACACTTGAAACCGCTATGCACGCGACTGTTTGGTGACGCATTACTAAGAAATGAGTGCACAAAATTACATAGGGTTTTCTTTATTATATAAAAGAATAATATTTTGACGCGTTTTAATTTATTTTTCTCAGCTACTGTACATTTCAAGGTCAATATAACTAAAATTGACCTTTTTGCGTATTTTTCTTGCTTTAGTACTTTTTGGAGATTTACGAACATGATTATGAAATGTAATTCTTCCTCTATCAAATACAGCATCATTCCATAATAGTTTAATCAAAATTCTAATAAAAAGGGCAAAACAAAGGCAAGAGTGACGTGAGTTACTATAATCGTCGTTCTATGATTGCTCAAGAGATCGCGCGCCTCGTCCGTTCCGTTGGAAAGCCAGACATCGCCCGCAGACGGCAGGCTGTGAAATCTGATTGGTCCGCGACGTAATTCCTTTTCCTCCCCCGCCGGTCTGTTACCACGTGCTCGGTACGAACGCATACTGTCAGATGACATACGAACATAACATCGTGCCCGTAGAAAATAATGAAGTGCAGTAATTAACGGAAGCGTCTTTCTCGATCATTGTTATTATATTCGGTGTATTGTAGATTTGTGATTCCATATTAGTGTATTATCACTGATTTTCTTTCACACTTTTGGTAAGTGATTTTTTTTACTATGATGGTTATCTAAATAAATTTGCCGCTATTCCGTGTTGTTTTCAAACACGGCAGAGAATGTGCCATTGTTATAGTGTAGGGCCTGAACTGTGAGTGAGAAATTAATAATGGGAAGGAAATCAGGCCTCAAGTTAACGGCTAGAAGGAAAAAAAGAAGGCTTCCTGAGGCTTCACGGAACCGCTGGAAAGTGGAAAGTACAACCAGGTATAGATAGACATCTTCATAATTATTGTGGTACTACGGCCTAGAAAGAAAACAAATTCCTGATTTACATAAAAGCGTATCACATTACACTATCGTTGACTGTTATTTGTGCTGTGTGCAGAAAATAACCCTTTAGAAGTGTTAAAATGAAATGAAAACGTTTCTTGGGTTAAGGTTATATGATGCATAATCGTTTTATTTATTTCTTTAGGGTCACTGATCAGGAAAGTGTGACCCCATTCTCGGTAGCCAACAGCTCGGTCACTGTGCAACTTCTGGTGTATTTGACATTAAAGTAGTAGAGGATATTGTAAACACTTCTTCGGGTAAATTCGTTGTTACGGACACAGACAAATGCAGTAATGAAAGGTAATCATCCACCAATCGTTTCTGTTGAAGTAAATGTTACAATATAAAATTTAAGATTCGTTTTATCAGTGTTCACAGTGGCGGCACCCGTAGGGTGACCAGACGTTCCGAAAAATGCGGGTCAGTCCCGAATCGACCCAAGTGTCCCGCGTCCCGAAATGTTACAATTCGGGGCGCCTTTTAGTTTTGTCCCGAAATTGGTAAATTCACGATTGTCTTTGATTTGCGTTTAAAAATTACAATTTTCAACGAGAAAAAACGAAATTACGTGAAGGCAAACAGTTAGTGGTAAATGTAATTTCGCGCTGAACTTTAAAATACACAGGACGAGTTTTAAGCCTTTGCTATTTCCAGAAGAGATATTGTGTTAAAAAGTAAACATTTCTGAAAAATATGTTTAATTGTAACTAATGAGATTAATTGAATTTGTATCAAGTTGTATTTCAAATGTAAGAAGAATTTTTTACTTTTGTGCTATCATTATTATTGTGTTTATTATTTAATAATTATTAGGCCCAACCCATTCCATATTTTTCATGTCTCAAACAGTATATTCAGTTGATATATTGGTATAGCAAAGAATATTATTAATTTATATATAATCAGTTCCGATAATATTGATAACGTAAAGTTCACTTTTGAGTATTGAGTATTTTTGCAGATTTATGTGCTAATCATGGACATTTATTTTCTAGATCTTTAGAAAAAATAGTCTGGCAAATTGCATTGCATCAACACTTATGGCTAAATGCATAGTTGTGACTGAAGCCTTCCTCAACTCAGCCTCTCCTCAGCCTCGCCCAATCGCCAATCACAAGAGCCCTCCCTCCACAAGGTATGCCGTTCCGTGACTACTGGTTGAGCGAGGCTGAGGAGAGACCGAGTTGAGGAAGGCTTGAGTCACGACCATGGATTTGACCCTCAGTGCTACTGCTACGTTATCAATTATTATTAGGTATTAATAACCATGTGCCCCTATACCATTTATATAGTGTTATTGTAAATTGTGATTTGTGATTGAGAAGTGTAGACAGGGTACATAAAGGTATAATGCTCTTTTTAAAAGTAATAGGCTACTTCTATAATGAAGCAATTATCCTATTGATATTTGTATTCTCCCCACGGAATAAAAATCTAAAAAATGTAAATGTCGAGTAAGAGGATTAAAATCCCTTAAAAACCACTGTCCCCGTTTCACTTTCAGCGAACATTTGACCTCCGACAGTGTTTACACCTGCATTAGGTTAGGTAAAAAAAGTGTTCCGAAATTCAGTCCTAGCCATCTGGTCACGATACGGGGAGACCCATCCAAAAAGTTTCGTTCCAACCTTTTATTGGCCCCTGGCTATCTATGCAGGAATTCTATCAACAGCAATAAATATATATGTATTTTCTAGCTCAAGACTCGGATGACTTTTATGTATGACGCAATTGCCAGCCCTATTCCTCCTCCATAACCCCCCCCCCCCCCCCCCCCCCCCCCCCCCATGGCCACGAGGCACATCACCCAGCCGCTTGCGCTCAACTCCATCGCACGCAACCTTGAAACTTTGGTAAATGGTCCCGTTTTCCTTCATCGCTTCCGTCCATAAGCTCGACTAGGATGTTACAGTACACATAAACGTAACACCCCTCACTAACATTGAGTAGTTTACACTAATGCACACTCTGTAAACAGAAAGTACGACGTTAAAGACCAATAAATAAATAAATTAAAAAAAAAAAATAATAATTGGATTTATTGACAAATTTTGGTACGTAGAAAGGCTACATAAACAATAAACCTTTGAGGTGTCTCACTTGTAATTTTCCCTTAGACCGGGTTTGAACAGTAGCTGTGGCTCAGCGCTCCGGAGGCGTCTGCAGGCGCTGTTCTTGCTCTACAGTACACTAACATTAGACTTGGAATGTTTTACAGTGTTTACAACTGCAAAATGTTTTTAATTTGGAGACATTGGACACGAATACAGACAAGTTTAAACAAGGCATATGAACATAGCGTATACGTACTGAATGTTTTCGTTTTTTTCTGCCTGGAGGAGGGGGGGGGGGGGGGTTATGGGGGCAGGGGCGAGCACGCTGATCGTCCCTTTGCTAAACCCCTGCACGATTATGCTATTTCAATTAATGTACGTAAATGATGCCCTTGAATTAGTATAGATTTTAGCCAATAATGGTGTTCTTTAAATTTTTGATATGTATCAATATATAAGAGAACCCTTACATTACTCGACGCCAGTGAAGCACCCCCGACCAGGTTGTTGTAACATACTACCAGATATAAATTAAAGTACGCTGTCTCCTATGAGCAAATCATTGTTGGAAATAGTCAGTGCATCAAGGTAAACAGATTTATGTACAAGAGAGGTAATAAAAACCTACACTCATAACTCGTTATAGTTTGGACCTAAATATGTCTATACATATGAAACGTTGATAAACATATTGTAGACAATACTTTAAACTTGATAATATCAGTAACTATGAATAAATAATACTATGCAGAAAATAAACAAATTTGTCTCAGGTTTTGGGTTTTTCGAAGTTTCAGCGTAGACAATACACAATCTACAATGTCACGCACCTTATACCGTATGTGTACTTTCTACGCTCATCCAAGATAGTCACAAATTGTATTTCAAACTGATATTTGAAGTACGCCTAGTTATTAATTGTACATTTTTCTCGCATTTTCAATGTTCGTGTGACAAGAAACAATCAATTTTAAAATTGATTCAACAACTGTAATATAGTTGACCAGAAAAAGGAAATAAAATGAAAAAGGTTTCTTGGTGACAGATGTAATTATCAGAATTTACTGGTACGCTCATCATGCATCACGAGATGCATTATTCACTACGTTCTATTCTTTAGTATTTACTTATGATTTATATTTCCTGAAATTGCTATTTTCGAACGCACGTATTATCTATCAATTATCACATGACAAATTACCAATCAAGTCAATATTGGCAAATTATTTCAAAGGGCTAAATGAAATTTGTTATATGCTTTCGTAATTAACATGTAAATAAGAATGGGACACGAAGTATATGAAAAGTGTGTTGTTAAATTAGTTCATGCAGTGACAATGTATGTAACTGAGTTTTCTAGGTAGGCTAATCGTAGAAAACCAGCCGGCTAGGGCTATAGGGGTGAAGTTGACGCCTTTTACCGGTACGCGCGGCTACTACCGGCCGAGAAAAGACCTGTGTTATTATAGTATATTATACTATATTATATTATATTATATTTATTATATTATATTATAATATATTATATTATATTATATTATATTATATTATATTATATTATATTATATTATATTATATTATATTATATTATATTATATTATATTATATTATATTATATTATATTATATTATATTATATTATATTATATTATATTATATTATATTATATTATATTATATTATATTATATTATATTATATTATATTATATTATATTATATTATATTATATTATATTATATTATATTATATTATATTATATTATATTATATTATATTATATTATATTATATTATATTATATTATATTATATTATATTATATTATATTTTATTATGTTATATTATATTATATTATATTATATTATATTATATTATATTATATTATATTATATTATATTATATTATATTATATTATATTATATTATATTATATTATATTGTATTGTATTGTATTGTATTGTATTTTATTGTATTGTATTGTATTATATTATATTTATAATATATAAAATAATTTAAGATAATGGCCTAAATAGAATAACAGATTAACGGTTTAAAACCGATTATGTATAAGCAACGCTTTTTGTTTCCAGTTACTCGAAACTATCAAGAAATATGAAGAATAATACTATAACAAGAATCCTGTATCTTTACTACTGAGCTTCGCTTCCGCGCATGCACACAATATGCTCTTTGTTTGTATCTCGACCTTGAGTTGTTATCGCATAGGGTCTCCTAACATTTCTGGAGAGAGGCACAGGGGGAACTGGCATTAATGTCTCTCTCTCTGTCTTTGTCATAGCGTCGTCCTTTGCACAAAGGAACGCCCACAAGTCTTCCCCTCTTCCTCAGCCCGCTACCGAAATCCACGATACCCCCATCTCCGGCGGAGTCTTAACTAAACGACCGAACAAGTACCACTGATATACTATAGCAATCAAAAGAACAGGTTAGTTCCGTTAAATCAGTAATAAGAAGTCGAAAACAAAGTGTTTTTTTTAACTGAGTCCACGAAAAACCGGTTAAGTAAGGGCCGGTTTCACCAAACTTTAATCCAGCGATTTTCTGTTAATCGGAGATCAAAAATGGAGCCCGGTAGAAGCCACCATGCATTTTGTTTGTAATGTTTGTTGAATGGTAACCAATCCGAGAATAGTAAATCGGTCGATTAAAAGTTTGGTGAATTCGTCGGACCTACGAGTTTGTTAAATGGTCTTTAAAATGTTTGTTGAACAACAAAAATTTCACCTTATAAATTCTTTAAACTACTTGTTTTTGCATGGGGAGGGGGGGGGGGGGGGGGGGGAATTGACAATGAGCTCCGCCACTTGTTTGTGACCACTTGAATCGATCTCACTGTATAGACTGTTGCCTGATAGGTTAGGTTATAGGTTGCAAGAGAATACCTATGTGCAATATTAATTGCGAGCCTAGACTTGTTGCTGGCCTGGGGTTAAACGTAAGAATAACACTGGATACCGTCTGTGCTCATGAAAAAGTAAACGGTTTTGGGAATGGGTTTAGACGGTTCTCATGCAGCCACTATCACATCAAAGTTGAATGGGTGAACGACGCTATCTATACCAATGGTTAGAGATTCAAGTTTATAACGACGGGGATTTATGTATGTATGAAGTAGGCCTAGGCCTACGGTAAACATCGATTTGTTTGAGTGTACGGTAATGTAATGGTGTTTTATTGATGTTTTATATTTTGGAAGGAGAACGGAAGGGAAAGTTAAAAATCTGAACCTCTTCCTACCGTTATTCGGCAAAATTTAAGATGCTATGACTTATGGGCGGGATTCACAAAGATGCTAAAAAAACGTTAAGCAAATCATAGTAATAAAAACCATCGCTGGGTCCTACTACACATTCACAGATCAAATATAAGTTTTTTGTTGACATTATACTATATTTTATCTTCATGAGTTTGCAGAACGACATAGACATGCAAGACAACAAGAGTTGGACATCTTGTGAATCCAGGCCCCGAGTCGTGGATCTCATTGCAAAGACCGTGAAATGTTTTTGTTATATCTCGTCTTGTCGTTTGACGTAGCCTACATTTAATTGCACTTTTCTTAGGTTTCCATTGTCATAAATCCGAAACCACTGTACATTAAAACAGCTCAATTAAGTTCCGGAATCGTTCCAAGCCAATTAACTCGAGCTTGAATCTTGGCATGGAACTAGATGAATTGGATCATTTCTGCTCCAGTAAGTAGGCAACTCTGTGTCGCTACTCTGACAAACCAAAAATAATAATATTATCATCATTAGAATGAGAGTGAACTAAAACATAAACCATGGCTTCTGAATAGTCAATTAGGAGTACTTACGTTATTTGCCATTTGTCGTTTAACTAGCCGCTTCCCGCTCAGGAAGAAGCAAAAATGTGCCTGAGGGTCTGGGATTGCTCTTAAATCTTAAACGGTTAAGAGCCGATTAAGCATATCCATGTGACAGTAAAGTATGTATACACGCTATTACATTTCCGCAAGCTAACGCCATATTATTTAATATGTCATCAACGTTCACCACATAATGTGTGCTAAACGTTCACAGTTTTTTTTTTGTCACAGCTCATTACTTATGTTTATTTATATTTCGGTAGGTTTCCCACGATTAACACGCAGATAGCATAGCAATTGTAGTCAAATTAGCTTTTAACTGACTCTACTTAAATTATAGTGATTTTATAGTTAAACATATGTTTAATAGTTCAGTACTTTCAATGTATAGAAACGTTTTGTCGTCGTCGACTTTGTAATTTAAAATGAACTAATTAAACTACACAGTGTGCATTATCTAACATAACATAGCTATACTTCCTTCTTTCTATTTTAAAATGAATAAGAACTATAAAATATGTTGAGTTAATTATATTCCATCAGGAATTTAAGAAGTTAACTATCTGCAACCTTGTATCGTATGGGTCTTATGACGCAAAATTATACTGAACTTCAACAGTACAACCACAGATAACTAATTAAGGCAGATAAACAACGCCCGTGTTAAAAGTGCTTCGCGGTTTGATTTGAACTTGAATGTAGTTATCTTACGCGACCGCATCGCCGCGCTAGCGTACTAAGGTCGGAGATGCAGGTGGCTGTTCCATCGGCTTACAATGTTGCATGGTGTTCAGCGCTTTGTATAGTAGGCCTAATGCCCCCGGCGGTTGAAGCCAGCCGAGTCGCATTCCAGGCGGACAAAGACACCCCAAACCTCGAAAGTGAGCGGGCAAAGAGATGGTTGGGCCGAGGAATTAAGCTTTGAGAAACACGTATGCAATGCCAGAAACCACCAAGTGAAACAAACATCACCAATAAAAGGTGCCTGGGTGGTATAGAGAACACGAGATTCTACTGATGTGAATCAACAATCATTCTGCTCACGGTGCCAAAATCATACACGTGCCAAAATCATACACGATTTTTTTGTGGGTGTATTCGTTCTTAGGAGAAAAGTCTAAACTCAAGTGATTACAGGAACGCAAGCATTTAATTTGCATTGGAGGGGGGGGGGGGGGGGGGGGGGGGGGGACAGTAGAGATAGTGGTCTAGTGGTGTTGTTCCTGCTTTCAATGCAGAAGGTCACGAAATGGGCAGTATCTAAAATACATTTATTTAAAATACGCATTTAAATACATTTGTATCTTGTATTTATTTCAAATATTGTGTTGCAAAGGATTTGTATCTTGTATTTCAAAATACTTAACTTTGCAGTATCTTAGTCTTTTAGGTACTCAAAATATAAATACATTGTATGCATGGGACAATAAGACAATAGGTGCAAAATTATTAATAATTTAATTTTTTAAATTTTAAAAATAAATTATTCCACACATGGACTCCCCCTCCCCCCCCCCCCCCCGTTTTTCGGGCTAGCGTCTTTAAACGTCCGTCGTATCGTATATCTGTATTTTGTATGATACTGTTACTTTATTCAAACTGTTACTACAAACTTTTCGAAGCATTTGGGGGGTATTTGTCTGTAAGTAGTAGTGATTACGTACGTGCGTAGCCATTTTTCAATAAGCATATAATACCCTGCGAATTAAATCAAATTTATTTGGTACCACGTACCATTAATACATTTTGGATGTAACTACGTACTACACATGAATTGATGTTTGGAATATTTGCATATTTTTTAAATAGGGTACGTGCACTAACTAGCATAACTAGCACTTTCTGTGTTATATAGTGTGGGGGGGGGGGGGGAATTATTTTTAACCAGAACGATCATTCGCGGTGGCGGCAGTGTATTACTTATTAGTTTGAATAGCAATTATTTGTCACTCTCTTTGTCCACTGTCTCGCCGCGTCGTCACTGGAAGGTGCTCGGGCGGGTAGACAGGCAGACGCCTACAGCAACACGTCGCGCGTGCCTCTCACGTCGAGAGAGGCGATTTGCAGGTGTGGGTTTTCAGTATCGTCATCCCTTGACAATGGTGGCTAACTGTTGTGTATTCGGGTGTAAAAACGAGCGTTTGCTAGTTTCGAATATATCATTTCATAGAATTCCGTGCATTGATAAAACCCCGAAACTGTAATGACACTGACTTATCCAAATCAACAGACGAAACGCACTTTGCGAGGGACAGCTATCTGCTATCACTTCATTAAAATTTTCCGGTTCTTCACAAGCAACAGCCTCACAACTTTGCAGGTCGCAGAACGTAGAAAGTAAGACGAAAGAAGACATGTCATCGTCACCTTCCATATTAGTTACGTACCAGCTGTCATGAGAAAATAATTCTCTTTTCTCTGTGCAAGAATGTTTTGAATAGGCTTCAGCATTCACCCTTTCAGGCCTACTGGCCACCTGCAGTATTTATTTTTAGTTTGCAACCCCCCCCCCCCGCCCCCTCCCCCGGGCGCTCAACAAAGCTCCTACTGAAGAAAGTCGCGTGGGTCGTTGACCTATCGTCCTAGGTCTTCAGCTCAGAGGGGAGGGCCATCGCGGTCAGTTTACATCGAGTAGGACGGAGTTACCTATGATCTAAACAATTTGTTAACACCACGAAACAACTTAAAAGTGATTAATGCTATTTGGGTGCACATCTTTCGAAACAAAGTTGATGCATTCAGAAGTTGTTATTGCAGTTTGGGCCCCCTCCCATTCTTGACCAAACTTGTTTGGGGGGGGGGGGGGGTTGCGTCAATCCCCATACTTTCGCCCCTGTGCACTAAGCAGGTTCAATTATCAATCATCTTCATCTTGTTAAAAATTGAAAATATAAAATTAAATTTACCAGAGCAAAAAGAGGGATCACTCACGGATTGAACACTTGAAACCAATTTAGTTAGTATTATTATTATTATTATTATTATTATTATTATTATTATTATTATTATTATTATTATTATTATTATTATTATTATTATTATTATTATTATTATTATTATTATTATTATTATTATTATTATTATTATTATTATTATCATTATTATTTTTATTATTATTATTATTTTTATTTTTATTATTATTATTATTTCTATTATTTTTATTATTATTATTATTATTATTAGTATTATTATTATTATTATTATTATTATTATTATTATTATTATTATTATTATTATTATTATTAAGTATTTATTTGCAACAGAAAATTATTCCACTAGTGCAAATATATCAACTTATCAATTAACAATCTAGAAACTAACTAAATTAAACATAAATTTAAAACTAAGAACAAACATCACTTCACTTCTCAAAGATAATCAATAACAATTTACAATACGTGGGCCTACACAGTAGTATAATTCGTTATCAGTGACAGTTTAAAATGAAACTGAAACGTGCTATACGTGCGTGGGCACCAGCCACCAGCAGGAAATTTTGCAAGAGGGGACAAAGCGAAATAACACTTTCTACCTCGCTACGGCCGGGGGGGGGGGGGCACCCCTCAGATTACCCCGCAGAGCGCATTTTTATTTTTAACACTTTTTTTTACCGAAATGGGATTTTAAAGTAGATTCTGAATGAAAGATATTGAACTACGTACTTTGTCAAAACATGGATCAAAATAGAACCATGTAGACATAAAACGTGCTCGTATAGGCCTACATCAATCAAAAAAACAGTAAGGCCTATATGTCATAGAAAGCATCAACACTCTTAGGAACAATATCTTGAGAGATGGAACTGGTCACGATTGACTAGTCACACTTATAAAATGCTATTAATCGTTACATAAGTTGAAGAAAACTTAAGAAATAGTAATTATAATACATTATCGTATAATATACGATAATGTATTATATTTACTATTTCTTACGTTTTCTTCGTTTATGTATATTATACATCATATAGCTAGTTAAATTTTAAACAATTCCTGAAACCAAGGGGGGGGGGGGAAACAAGTTCCCCCTTGGGTGTTCCCCCTTCCCCCCCCCCCCCCTTCGCAGGGCCCATGTATACCTGTTTGTGCACAACATTGTTGTTGCGTACGTATAAGTTGAAGAAATTAGAACATGTGCATATTTAGTAATTTCTGCTGGTTTGAACACTTACAAATACTTTGACAACAATACTTAGCACACGTTATCTGTGCTGCCATCGTTTTTGAATAAGTTATGTTGTTTATCTTATAAAATAAATAGCACATCCACAGGTAATTCGCGCCGTAGTTCATACGCCAAAACACAGGATACACTATATCCACATTGTGTTGATCGTGGAACTGGGTTACTGCGCCCTCACACGCTAAGAAATGTTGACTCGACGTTAACGAGCACGGCAATATGTTGATGAGAACACTAAGAAGTAAAATGTGTGAGTTGTTCCATCAACAAATTGAGCTAAGTTGTGTTACCATTGATAGGCCTAGTGTTTTATTCAACAAGCCACTTCAGAATATGATAGTGGACCACAGATAACAATACATTGCGTGGGTGATAGTTCTGTAACAAAAGACGCGCAGTGTACGCTTTTATCTCCGCGAACTTCTCGCTCCTCTTCCTTCTTCGAAGCCCGGTTGCGGGCCTGGCCTGATTTTCAGCTCCGTTGATGTATTTTGTTTTTGTATTTAATGTTTTTGTTTCTCCTCTTTATATGCATTTCGTTTTAGATGTGTGATTTGTGCGAGAGCAATTATTGCGATTATGGGGTATTCTTTCGTTTTGTTTGATTTGTGTCATGTGTGTTGACTATTCCTTTTTTGTTATGTGGTATGTTGTCTTTCGGCTACTGGGCTTTGTCTCGTGTGCGTTTCTCACAATTAACATATCTATTCTTCTCCGTGTAGGCCTACCTGTTCCTAGTCTAGGCGACATTGTCCCCTTAATTGGCATTCCCACCTTAGGGTGGCTAATAAAAAATAAAAATAAACTGTTACTACCATCGTATGATTGCCGAGCAGTAGTGGATTAGATCAGTAGTATCAGATTAAGGAGTATACTATAATCTGTTATCTGTGTAACTAAAAATGTCATAACAGTCTTAAGTAAATGAATATTATACCAGTTCTTGTAACTGAGTGGGTAGACAATAAATACACATTATTTTATGTGTGTTTATTTCAGTGGCGTAACTACAACTAAAGACCCCCCTCCCCTTCCCTATCGCCACTGATATTTGTCATATTTTACTTCTTTTCCTTCTTGTAAGATTTCAAATTTGCAAACCGGTCAATTACTGTATCGACATCCATTTGTTTCACCCGCTCTGGTTGGAATGGGTCGGGGCCTCTACACAGAAGTGCCTTTACACAGAAGCGCCTTTGCACAGAATACGATTTCAAAGTGTTTCAGGACGGGTCTTTGTACAGAATTGTAATTTTTATTAGAGTCCAAAACCATATGGGCCTTTACACAGAAGCGCCATTTCACAGAATCTCCGTTTGACAGAATTTCAAATCGGTCTGAAGGGGCCACTAGACAGAATGCGTTTTCTGGGTTAAATTCGGTGCTACGGCACTACCAGGACGGGTCACTAGACAGAATTTTGCGAACTACCATCTGCCTGTCAAGAAGTGCCTTTGCACAGAAGTGCCTTTGCACAGAAATAATTTTCCACACAAATCTACTACAGACTTTTCTAAAAAAAAACATTCTGTCTAACGGCCCATCCTGTAGTGCCACTACACAGAATGTTTCTGTCTAACGGCCCGTCCTGTATGTGCCGTTACACATAATGTTTCTGTCTAACGGCCCGTCCTGTATGTGCCGTTACACATAATGTTTCTGTCTAACGGCCCGTCCTGTATGTGCCGTTACACATAATGTTTCTGTCTAACGGCCCATCCTGTAGTGCCACTACACAGAATGTTTCTGTCTAACGGCCCGTCCTGTATGTGCCGTTACACATAATGTTTCTGTCTAACGGCCCATCCTGTAGTGCCACTACACAGAATGTTTCTGTCTAACGGCCCGTCCTGTATGTGCCGTTACACATAATGTTTCTGTCTAACGGCCCGTCCTGTAGTGCCACTACACAGAATGTTTCTGTCTAACGGCCCGTCCTGTATGTGCCGTTACACATAATGTTTCTGTCTAACGGCCCGTCCTGTATGTGCCGTTACACATAATGTTTCTGTCTAACGGCCCATCCTGTAGTGCCACTACACAGAATGTTTCTGTCTAACGGCCCGTCCTGTATGTGCCGTTACACATAATGTTTCTGTCTAACGGCCCATCCTGTAGTGCCACTACACAGAATGTTTCTGTCTAACGGCCCGTCCTGTATGTGCCGTTACACATAATGTTTCTGTCTAACGGCCCGTCCTGTAGTGCCACTACACAGAATGTTTCTGTCTAACGGCCCGTCCTGTATGTGCCGTTACACATAATGTTTCTGTCTAACGGCCCGTCCTGTATGTGCCGTTACACATAATGTTTCTGTCTAACGGCCCGTCCTGTAGTGCCACTACACAGAATGTTTCTGTCTAACGGCCCGTCCTGTATGTGCCGTTACACATAATGTTTCTGTCTAACGGCCCGTCCTGTAGTGCCACTACACAGAATATATTCTGTGTAAAGGCCCATCCTGTAGTGCCACTACACAGAATGTTTCTGTCTAACGGCCCGTCCTGTAGTGCCACTACACAGAATGTTTCTGTCTAACGGCCCGTCCTGTATGTGCCGTTACACATAATGTTTCTGTCTAACGGCCCGTCCTGTATGTGCCGTTACACATAATGTTTCTGTCTAACGGCCCATCCTGTAGTGCCACTACACAGAATGTTTCTGTCTAACGGCCCGTCCTGTATGTGCCGTTATACATAATGTTTCTGTCTAACGGCCCGTCCTGTAGTGCCACTACACAGAATGTTTCTGTCTAACGGCCCGTCCTGTATGTGCCGTTACACATAATGTTTCTGTCTAACGGCCCGTCCTGTAGTGCCACTACACAGAATGTTTCTGTCTAACGGCCCGTCCTGTATGTGCCGTTACACATAATGTTTCTGTCTAACGGCCCATCCTGTAGTGCCACTACACAGAATGTTTCTGTCCAACGGCCCGTCCTGTATGTGCCGTTACACATAATGTTTCTGTCTAACGGCCCATCCTGTAGTGCCACTACACAGAATGTTTCTGTCTAACGGCCCGTCCTGTATGTGCCACTACACAGAATGTTTCTGTCTAACGGCCCGTCCTGTAGTGCCACTACACAGAATGTTTCTGTGTAACGGCCCGTCCTGTATGTGCCGTAACACATAATGTTTCTGTCTAACGGCCCATCCTGTAGTGCCACTACACAGAATGTTTCTGTCTAACGGCCCGTCCTGTATGTGCCACTACACAGAATGTTTCTGTCTAACGGCCCGTCCTGTAGTGCCACTACACAGAATGTTTCTGTCTAACGGCCCGTCCTGTAGTGCCACTACACAGAATGTTTCTGTCTAACGGCCCGTCCTGTATGTGCCGTAACATATAATGTTTCTGTCTAACGGCCCATCCTGTAGTGCCACTACACAGAATGTTTCTGTCTAACGGCCCGTCCTGTATGTGCCACTACACAGAATATTTCTGTCTAACGGCCCGTCCTGTAGTGCCACTACACAGAATGTTTCTGTCTAACGGCCCGTCCTGTATGTGCCGTAACACATAATGTTTCTGTCTAACGGCCCATCCTGTAGTGCCACTACACAGAATGTTTCTGTCTAACGGCCCGTCCTGTATGTGCCGTAACACACAATGTTTCTGTCTAACGGCCCATCCTGTAGTGCCACTACACAGAATGTGTCTGTCTAACGGCCCGTCCTGTATGTGCCGTTACACATAATGTTTCTGTCTAACGGCCCATCCTGTAGTGCCACTACACAGAATGTTTCTGTCTAACGGCCCGTCCTGTATGTGCCGTTACACATAATGTTTCTGTCTAACGGCCCATCCTGTAGTGCCACTACACAGAATGTTTCTGTCTAACGGCCCGTCCTGTATGTGCCGTTACACATAATGTTTCTGTCTAACGGCCCATCCTGTAGTGCCACTACACAGAATGTTTCTGTCTAACGGCCCGTCCTGTATGTGCCGTTACACATAATGTTTCTGTCTAACGGCCCATCCTGTAGTGCCACTACACAGAATGTTTCTGTCTAACGGCCCGTCCTGTATGTGCCGTTACACATAATGTTTCTGTGTAACGGCCCATCCTGTAGTGCCACTACACAGAATGTTTCTGTCTAACGGCCCGTCCTGTATGTGCCGTTACACATAATGTTTCTGTCTAACGGCCCGTCCTGTAGTGCCACTACACAGAATGTTTCTGTCTAACGGCCCGTCCTGTATGTGCCGTTACACATAATGTTTCTGTGTAACGGCCCATCCTGAAGTGCCACTACACAGAATGTTTCTGTCTAACGGCCCATCCTGTATGTGCCGTTACACATAATGTTTCTGTCTAACGGCCCATCCTGTAGTGCCACTACACAGAATGTTTCTGTCTAACGGCCCGTCCTGTATGTGCCGTTACACATAATGTTTCTGTCTAACGGCCCGTCCTGTAGTGCCACTACACAGAATGTTTCTGTTTTCGGTGTAAAGACCCCGACCCGGGCCGTTAGACAGAAACATTCTGTGTAGTGGCACTACAGGACGGGCCGTTAGACAGAAACATTATGTGTAACGGCACATACAGGACGGGTCGGGGTCTTTACTTTCGGCTCGTCGTCAAGATCGAGTACGTGTCGAACAAGTTGTGTGCGATCAAATCCACACATGGTCTTTTTTTTTTTGTACCTTTTGGTAGATAAATGGATGTGTATAAGCATCGGAAGTTCGCCAATCCTGTTGTTAAGAATTACAAAAAGCAAAATAAAAAAACTTGAAAGGGCAGCTGTTGCGCCCAAAACAATACATGAATGTATTGCTGCTATGCTGAATGTATGCTCACGATCTTTCTCACAAAATGGATTTACTTGCAGATTAGGAATAAAAAATCATAGGCGACCATAGAATACAATAATTTTGCTGTACTGTGCGTGAAAAGTGTGTGAGGGGTTGGGGGGGGGGGGGGGGATTATGTTTTTTCCATCATGTCGTGTGTCAGTGTGAAATAAACCTTGATCTGAATCTTAAACGTTTTTTCGCATTGTTATGAATATAAAGCCCCGTTGGTATTGTCGTGTATTTGCGCGTCTAATGCAGCACGTTCATATTTCAAATCTCGGTTCAATCTAGTACCTGTAGTCTGTACCTCTGGTACGTCCACTAATTGCCAGGCGCGTAACAAAGGTGAAGGGGCAATTAAACCCCCCACACTTCTCTCTGACCCCCTCCCCCCTGGTAAAACCTCTTTGTCTACAACTAACATAATTTATCTTTTCTTTTGAGCTATCCTCATTTACAAAAAACGTTTGAAGATTGTTTTTATTTTCAATTTAAATATATACAATCACAGTGAAAAGAACACAATTTATTTGCATTTTTAAATTAATTGGGTATTAATGAAGGTACAGTAGCAAAGCGGATACAGGGGGTGGGGGATGACTAGCCATTGCTCCCCCTGATTGTCCGACCAAAGGACCACATATGGCTATAAGACTTGAACGTCTTACCCCCACACCCCTTTAACTTTAAAATGGTATCAGTTGTAATAATAAGTTCAACTCACAAAAATCCTTCTGGGTGAATAATGAGTTTATCTAGAAGTCATTTCCGGGCAATTGATAAGAGAATTTCGTATAATTTTTTTGCGTCCAGCTGCTGGGGCTTTGCCCCGGGTCCCGTTCATTCGTTCATTACAAGATTACCACAGCAAGCATCCCAATACCCGAAAAAACACTAGTGGGATGAAATTCTGGGCTCCAACTGCTGCAAAAACCAAAATGAAGTACTAATAACACCCTGATTCAATTTTGTGTTAATAGTATACTGAACACATTTATATCAATCAAGCATTTGTCAAGCTGTGGTGACTTTTGAACCTGATAGAAACGTTAAATGGATTCCTGCGGGAAAAGTTGCAAAAGCTGAAATCTAATTTACTGCAGCAAATAGCATGCTAAATGATTCTACAACCTATAACAAAATGGTAATGAATATTGTGTAATTCGTTACAGCCCCCCCTCCCCCCCCCCATTTAAAATAAAGGTGTTCGCGCCTTCTATTTGCTTCTATGTAGCAACGAGTTACATATACCAGAGGAAATAATCAGCTAATCACAAACAAATATCACTTTAGTTTCACCGTTCCTATTATGAACTCAATGGAACGATAGTTTATTAATCTATGCATAAACGAGTACGTGGTTTACTATCAACACAACGGTATAGGAAATATTCTTTTAAACCACGGAATAAAACAGACATCTTTGTAATCCCGCCACGGTAAGAAGTCAGATCGGGCCCTGTGATTGGCTGACACGCTCTGCCTCGGCGCACGAACCAATGAGCTCGCAGCGCGAAATCCAAGTAGGCTATATGATTATTACCAGATACTTTTCAAATCGTTATTGCATGGAAAGCTTTTAAATAATATTAAATGTACCAACAAATTAAGATTGTAGCGTATTAGCTTTGTAAAAGATAACTTTCCACCAATTACCAATTATCAACCGTCATTCTAAATACGTATTCTGTTTACTGGCTACATTACATTATTATATATAAGACACACTACATTGAACAACATAATTATATGGCATTGGTAGAGTTCGTGCGTATGTTTTGTTTATTGTCTTTATTTACATGTACATTGTACAAGACTCCGTGGTTGTATTTTACTTGTACATTCGTGCATATATTTTGCTACTTTATTATATGGACATAGGTTGACACCATGTTCATTTTGTTTATTGAGTTTACGGATATGGCTGACGTCTCGTTTTGTATTTCAGTCTATGAAGTTTGAAGGTGTATGCATATGGCGTAGGTTTTGTGGATCCAATTAATGTTGTATACATGCTTTTTTTCAATACACGTTATTCTATTTATTTATTTTCCAACGTTTCGGCCAGATCTCCCTGACCACTATCAAAGAAATCGGTAAAAAAATAAAACATATAGGAAACAAAAATTAGATTAGCAAATTATTAAGCGGGAGTATTTGTTTTTATTCGTGCATCGGTTTCCTTGATAATGGGCAGAGAGATCTCGCCGAAATGTTGAAATGATATAATATATATTATATATATTCAGAATATTCACAATAACTTTGGTATACAGGTGTGGATTAGTTTTGTACGCACTTCAATAGTGTTGGCTACGCTACAGCGACACAGAACTATGGACTTTAGAGTAACTGTTATGAACTTGAGAAGCGGAAGCGTGACAGTACACTATATCATTCATTACATACATACATCATTACGCTACATCATTACGCTACATACATATACAACTATATCATTGTCCATTTCGTTTGGGGTGAGCAGAAGAAAGAGGATGATTATCATTGTTTCGCATGCCCAGAAGTTAACGTGATGGACAGGACAAGCGATGCGATGTCACGTTACGCGTTAAAACGCGCACAAGTACAACACATCGACAATCTCGATTGAACAGTATCATTTTTAATTCTTTAAGGTACCTACATTTTTATGTGAATATATTAATATGTCAAACAATATCAATGATTATAGACACAACAACAACAAAGTTATAGACACAACAGCATCAATTAAAAATTGAATGAAACATGTGTGTTACCTCAACTGAAATTGGCGACAAAGTAATGATCGGATTTGGATACGAATTGTAAAACAATGTGCAGCTGACATTTTATAAAATAAACTAATAAACTATCTATTCTATCTTCTATCTTCTATCTTCTTCTATCTATATATATAAAAGGAAGATGTATGTATGTATGTATGTATGTATGTATGTATGTCCTTTATAAATTTCTAAACCATTCATCCGATCTCCATGAAACTTGGCACATATATGTGTTTTTTCACGGGAAAGGTTTCTATGCTATCCATTTTGGTTTTACACGTGGTGATCGGTGCCTGTAAAGAGGGCTCACCAATGAATTGACTTCGACACCGTTGGTACGTATCACCATGAAAGCTGGTACATGTATTTGTATTATTTTACGGGGAAGGTTTCTATGCTATCCATTTTGTTGTAAGTCCTTCACGTGGTGATCGGTGCCTGCAAAGAGGGCTCACCAATGAATTGAGTTCGACACCGTTGGACATATCACCATGCAACTTGGCACATATATTTTTTTTCACGGGGAAGGTTTCTATGCTATGCATTTTGTTGTAACTCCTTCACGAGGTCGAAGGCGCGGCCGTAGCAGTTGGAGGGGGGGGGGGGGGGGGGGGGGGGGGTTCAAAAACAGAAAATGGAATCACTCACTACAAATCAAGAGTTATCGTTATTTAAAAACCACCCGGCCCCTACCCCGGCCGCCTAATTCAGAAACATTCGCGGGCGTACGCACAACTCAACAAACTTTGATGAATTGTTTTGCGCATGCCCGCGAATGTTTCTGAATGTAATAACAAAAGTGTGTACATCATAGTTTAGCGACAGTTCACCAAGTGACACACCAAGAGTCGCGCAATCTGGTAGAACCGAGACTAAAGCGCTGCGTATTGTTGAGATGACTCATCGTGTACTATACCTACTAGCCACACAGGCACCTAAACACCGGTAGAGTCGGTGTCAAATAGTTGTGACACAGTTCGCGTGTGTTCGTTGTGAACTATAGATGTTTACTTAGTTACGTTTGGTCCCTGGGTTGGTCACATTCGAATCCATAGTTTATCCAATGAGAAGGAGTTCACGTGACTGAGCATTTTTTTGCGTTTAATGTAATGAACTTAATTCGCTGTTAATTCAATTATGCCACCCAAAAGAAACAATATCGGTCGATCTACACCTCAAGCAAGAAAGAAAAGAGCATCACGAGCAGAAACAGACGAGCAACGGGAAGCAAGACTCGAAACCGTCCGAGTTCACAATGCTCAAGCCAGATCGTGTGAAACAGACGAGCATAACGCCACTACAGCAGGGCGATTCTCTAAGATGCGCGGTAAATTTAACCTTAACGACACTTGCAATAAACTTACCACACGATAAGCTACCGCGCGATTCCCAACTACCATTTCATAACGTTCGATAACCGTATCGAAAGGACGTAGCCGTTGCAGCAGAGCAGCGCCTGTTATATATTAGTTTGTGGATGTTTTCGAGATGGCTGTGTACACTATAGAAAGTTAACCAATGACAACGCGTGAATAAATGGAACGTTTGCCATTGGGTGCGTTTGATTTCCGGACACCTTCTGCACTTTTATCACTTATTGCAGCATTAGGGTTCGTTTGATTTACCGGCACCTTTTGTACTTTATGCCATGTATCCAATGAAATAACAAGGAGTGAGTGCAAAGAGTATAAAAGGTGTAGCAAATCAAACGAACCTAGTGTTTGAACTTAGAAGTAGGCCTAGGGTTCTAGGCCTACCCTACGTGCCGTGACGGCACGGCCAAACTAGGAAAGTAGGGTTATGATACAAAATTACTTCTAGACTTTTGTTAGATAACTACAAATTATATTTCCTTACTCACAAACATATTTTTAAATATAAATATCGTATATTTGTATCGATACATACAACAAATTTCTATAATCAATTAGTTCAAATGCTGAAGTGAACATGAGACGGCTTGAAAAGTCCGCCATGTTTTCTTATCGCACGTCTAAAGGCAGGGTTTTGGAGCGCGCTTCTTTTAACGTAGGTGGTAACGATCTTTGTCGATAAAACACGGTAGAGAATCGCTAACTCAATGCGGTAAGGCTCGTAACGTCGAAAACGGGCGTTCAATTTACCATGGACCTTAGAGAATCACCCTGCAGGACGGGCCGTTTGACAGAAACATTCTGTGTAACGGCACTACAGGATGGGCCTTTGCACAGAATATATTCTGTGTAGTGGCACTACAGGACGGGCCGTTAGACAGAAACATTCTGTGTAACGGCACTACAGGATGGGCCTTTACACAGAATATATTCTGTGTAGTGGCACAACAGGACGGGCCGTTAGACAGAAACATTATGTGTAACGGCACATACAGGACGGGCCGTTAGACAGAAACATTCTGTGTAGTGGCACTACAGGATGGGCCGTTAGACAGAAACATTATGTGTAACGGCACATACAGGACGGGCCGTTACACAGAAACATTCTGTGTAACGGCACTACAGGATGGGCCTTTACACAGAATATATTCTGTGTAGTGGCACAACAGGACGGGCCGTTAGACAGAAACATTATGTGTAACGGCACATACAGGACGGGCCGTTAGACAGAACCATTCTGTGTAGTGGCACTACAGGATGGGCCGTTAGACAGAAACATTATGTGTAACGGCACATACAGGACGGGCTGTTAGACAGAAACATTCTGTGTAGTGGCACTACAGGACGGGCCGTTAGTCAGAAACATTATGTGTAACGGCACTACAGGACTGGCCGTTAGACAGAAACATTCTGTGTAGTGGCACTACAGGATGGGCCGTTAGACAGAAACATTATGTGTAACGGCACATACAGGACGGGCCGTTAGACAGAAACATTCTGTGTAGTGGCACTACAGGATGGGCCGTTAGACAGAAACATTATGTGTTACGGCACATACAGGACGGGCCGTTAGACAGAAACATTCTGTGTAGTGGCACTACAGGACGGGCCGTTAGACAGAAACATTATGTGTAACGGCACATACAGGACGGGCCGTTAGACAGAAACATTCTGTGTAGTGGCACTACAGGATGGGCCGTTAGACAGAAACATTATGTGTAACGGCACATACAGGACGGGCCGTTAGACAGAAACATTCTGTGTAGTGGCACTACAGGATGGGCCGTTAGACAGAAACATTATGTGTAACGGCACTACAGAATGGGCCGTTAGACAGAACTTTCTGTGTAGTGGCACTACAGGATGGGCCTTTACACAGAATATATTCTGTGTAGTGGCACTACAGGACGGGCCGTTAGACAGAAACATTATGTGTAACGGCACATACAGGACGGGCCGTTAGACAGAAACATTCTGTGTAGTGGCACTACAGGATGGGCCGTTAGACAGAAACATTATGTGTAACGGCACATATAGGACGGGCCGTTAGACAGAAACATTCTGTGTAGTGGCACAACAGGATGGGCCGTTAGACAGAAACATTATGTGTAACGGCACATACAGGACGGGCCGTTAGACAGAAACATTCTGTGTAGTGGACTACAGGACGGGCCGTTAGACAGAAACATTATGTGTAACGGCACATACAGGACGGGCCGTTAGACAGAAACATTCTGTGTAGTGGCACTACAGGAAGGGCCGTTAGACAGAAACATTCTGTGTAGTGGCACTACAGGATGGGCCTTTACACAGAAACATTATGTGTAATGGCACTACAGGACGGGCCGTTACACAGAAACATTCTGTGTAACGGCACTACAGGATGGGCCTTTGCACAGAATATATTCTGTGTAATGGCACTACAGGACGGGCCGTTAGACAGAAACATTCTGTGTAACGGCACTACAGGATGGGCCTTTGCACAGAATATATTCTGTGTAGTGGCACTACAGGACGGGCCGTTAGACAGAAACATTCTGTGTAACGGCACTACAGGATGGGCCTTTGCACATAATATATTCTGTGTAGTGGCACTACAGGACGGGCCGTTAGACAGAAACATTCTGTGTAACGGCACTACAGGATGGGCCTTTGCACAGAATATATTCTGTGTAGTGGCACTACAGGACGGGCCGTTAGACAGAAACATTCTTTGTAACGGCACTACAGGATGGGCCTTTACACAGAATATATTCTGTGTAGTGGCACAACAGGACGGGCCGTTAGACAGAAACATTATGTGTAACGGCACATACAGGACGGGCCGTTAGACAGAAACATTCTGTGTAGTGGCACTACAGGATGGGCCGTTAGACAGAAACATTATGTGTAACGGCACATACAGGACGGGCCGTTACACAGAAACATTCTGTGTAACGGCACTACAGGATGGGCCTTTACACAGAATATATTCTGTGTAGTGGCACAACAGGACGGGCCGTTAGACAGAAACATTATGTGTAACGGCACATACAGGACGGGCCGTTAGACAGAACCATTCTGTGTAGTGGCACTACAGGATGGGCCGTTAGACAGAAACATTATGTGTAACGGCACATACAGGACGGGCTGTTAGACAGAAACATTCTGTGTAGTGGCACTACAGGACGGGCCGTTAGACAGAAACATTATGTGTAACGGCACTACAGGACTGGCCGTTAGACAGAAACATTCTGTGTAGTGGCACTACAGGATGGGCCGTTAGACAGAAACATTATGTGTAACGGCACATACAGGACGGGCCGTTAGACAGAAACATTCTGTGTAGTGGCACTACAGGATGGGCCGTTAGACAGAAACATTATGTGTTACGGCACATACAGGACGGGCCGTTAGACAGAAACATTCTGTGTAGTGGCACTACAGGACGGGCCGTTAGACAGAAACATTGTGTGTAACGGCACATACAGGACGGGCCGTTAGACAGAAACATTCTGTGTAGTGGCACTACAGGATGGGCCGTTAGACAGAAACATTATGTGTAACGGCACATACAGGACGGGCCGTTAGACAGAAACATTCTGTGTAGTGGCACTACAGGATGGGCCGTTAGACAGAAACATTATGTGTTACGGCACATACAGGACGGGCCGTTAGACAGAAACATTCTGTGTAGTGGCACTACAGGACGGGCCGTTAGACAGAAACATTATGTGTAACGGCACATACAGGACGGGCCGTTAGACAGAAACATTCTGTGTAGTGGCACTACAGGATGGGCCGTTAGACAGAAACATTCTGTGTAGTGGCACTACAGGATGGGCCGTTAGACAGAAACATTATGTGTAACGGCACTACAGGACGGGCCGTTAGACAGAAACTTTCTGTTAAGTGGCACTACAGGATGAGCCTTTACACAGAATATATTCTGTGTAGGGGCACTACAGGACGGGCCGCTAGACAGAATATTCTGTTGAAAGTATCTTCTGTGTAAAGGGTATTCTGTGTTGTGGCTACTTACCCGATGGTTTGTAAAAAAGTTAAAATTCTGTCTAAAGACCCATCCTGAAATATTTTAAAAGTTATTCTGTTGAAAGTATATTCTGTGCAATGGCACTTCTGTCCAAATGCACCCAAATTCGGTGTAATGACCCGTCCTGTATGGGTCGTTGCACATAATTTTGACTAGTTCTGTGCTGTGGCCCGTTCAGGTAGTGCCTCTGCACAGAATATTTCTGTCGAATGGCAATTATGTGCTGTGGATACCTCTGGCAAGAAAAATTCTGTTGAAAGACCCATTCAGTATTCTGTGTAAAGGCGCTTCTGTGTAAAGGCACTTCTGTGTAGAGGCCCCGACCCGGTTGGAATTCATAGTCGGCCCCTACATTTAGGGGCACCCATTGTTGCTATGGATTTGTTTCGTTGATGGGAAATAAAATGCAAACAACTGTTACCTTGGACCAGACTCTACCATAACTGGCAAGGTAAGAAACAAGATGCATTTGGTACAGACATGGAGATAGCTGGAAGACATGTCTGTGTTGTCTACTATGGGAGAATGTGAGGGGCTTTTATTGTTGTGGTTCTACGTGAATTCACACATAATTTCTAGACTCATTGTGTTTTGAAAGCTCAGAAACTGCAATGGCAAGTTTTCAAAAAAGTTGTCAATGAAGAACTAAGTTTTCAGATTTACATTTTTTTCGTTTTAATTTGCATATTAATGATAGCATATATATATATATAATATACACATGGATAAGGAATAATTTTTGCACCCCACCCCGTGGTCCTTTAGTTACGCCACTGGTTTATTTACTCTTGTTCAGACACTAACATCTCAAACTGCTTTATTGTATTGTCCTATTGTCTACCTACGACTCTACGTCTTGTTCCTTGTGATGTTATTTCGAGGTCAATATTCGCTACCCTCGCCCAGCCAGCCGTCCGATGCGTCTGCAAACCAAGGGCTCGGTATGTGTGCGATTCGATGCTCGCGGCAGTAAAAGGGGGTGAACCAAGGTTTGGCAACACCGTAGCCGGCCGCGTCACGACAAACGAGTTCCGAAGAAGAAATCCTCTGCAGGTGACTCACTCGCCTGTGTGGCGGCAGCACATTCGCTCTTCTACCATCCTTGTGGTCGCGGAGGGAACTAATCAAATAGCGAAGCATGGCGCCCATTTGAATCGTTTATCTGCGTACAACTCCACTAACTGCGCATATACCTCCAAATCAGTGCGCAACAAATAAGTCCTCGAAAGAAAACATTAGGGAGCCTCGCCCCCAAAACACGGCATTTTGGCAGCTATAAACAATGTCACTATTTGGTTCATGACACCGATATCGCCGTATATATACGAGCCCATAAAAAACGCATCATTCAGTGCGCATGTGAAAGAATCAAAGCGAAACGGTTTCAAATCAAATTATCCTTAAAACAATTTTAAATTTGTAAAAAGACAAGTTTGTGGTTTACAAAATATTTAACTACGTTCATTCTGCGAGTAAATTGTTATACGGAAAATGTTCACAGCATGCTTGACATATTTAGCCAAGGTATAATTCCCCTCTTAATACTCTTACACTTGCGCACTTTACGTTTATTACTTGTTTGTTTGTACATTTTATATGATATCTCACAGCGTATTTGTTATCATGTAGTTATATTACAGGCTATTGAACTGTGATTTGTGTACAACGGTAATCGGCCTACATTATGTTGCATCGCAGATAACTAGGCCACCTATCCTGTCTGTTATGAATAAAGAATGAATATTAATAAAATATATTGTATATAACGTATAAAAACGCAGAAAAATCCCTTGTTCGATTCTAAACCTTTACAGGGGTACGAAAAGGGTTGAATAGAGAAGGGAGGAGGGGGGGGGATTAAAGCTCAGTGTGATTTGTCGACTAATCGAGCGGAAGTCTGTCCCTGATTAAACTGCGCTAAACTTTAATTAATTCCAATTAACGGCAGCAAAGTGAACAAAGCATGCCACGAGATAGGTTATAAAAATGACAAGATTGCCGACGGAGCGGACATGGTGCTGGTGACGTCACTCTTATTTGGGAGGTTGCGGGTTCGATTACCACCATCGGCAATCCTAACTGACGATTTATTTCGTGGCGTTCCTTACATTTAAGGATCAGCTGTGTTCCAGTGTTTAAAATTATCCTTGGTACCCTTCGTATACCCTGTAAAACACCAGAAGGGACGCAAAGAGGTCTACTCGACTAGTCTAATACTCTATAGCTGTTAGATCTTTCTTGAGATCTGTATGTTTATTGTTTATTGCGCGAACTTTCTGCACCAGCCGATTTCACAACGAGAAACATCACAAATGAACGGACGGTCGCATCACCACACCGTAATTATTAGGTCAGACCGTGGGTCAGACAAACAATCGGTTGCCACTTGCTAGACAATTTAATTGTTGCATATTTCTTTGATTGGCGCATGAGCTAAACTTAGTTATTACTACTCAGTCTCCAACTCCAATACCAGTGATGTAATACAAAAAAAAAAGCAAGGACGCCCGTCTAGTTGTGGGAGAAGAGAAGGGGGAGGGGGCCGGCTAGTTAACTTATTGACACGGGAGTCGTTACAATTGACCCCAAGAGGTCAAGACTCTTGAGAATCACAACTGGCACTCGACATTCGCTCGGAAGTTGTGGTGTAAACGATAAAAGTTCGGCGGTAGCGAGCGTTATCAGTTCCACTCGACAACTTAACACCCAGTTCACACCCGATAGCGTAACTTGTTCGTTGGTTCACTCACACTATTAGTGTGTCAATGCACACACATGCGTAAATTAATTGACATTGTTCTTGGCGATAAGTGCGTCGGTCGGCACAGGCTTGGGACAAGCAAGACAATCGTTTGCTATTTGCAGCGGCGTGCGTAAGCGGAATTACACATTGCGACTCAAGGGGTTCGCGGGGGGGGGGGGGATAATCGGCACTCTAGCTAGTTAGAAGTTTAGGTGTGACTGTGATGTGTCTTATACCACCCAACGGAATGTAACCAAGATGTGAGGTGGGTGGGAAACTACTAAATACCTACTTAGCATTCTCAAGTGCCGACGAAGTGGCCGTAGTCGATTAGGCATTGGTCTGGTAAATTACGGTTGGTGTTCGAGTACCGGTTTGGGTATCTTCACGTATCACACGCACACACAGTCTCGATTAACGTCGCTGGTACGATATTATGACACGTAAAGGCGGTAGAGCCAAAGTAACAAAAACGGCAACATTCTCAAATACTGGTACATTTAACAGAATATTATGACACGTAAAGGCGGTAGAGCCAAAGTATCAAAAACGGTAACGTTCTCAAATGCTGGTACATTTTAAGAGTTAGATTCTATGAATTTGAAAAGTGACTTACTAAAAAGTTAATAGTGTTCTGAAACTTTAAAAGTAATTATGATTGACATTATTTCTTCTTTAGTATTGGTATAGAAGTGCATAATTTTCTCTACGGCTGTAAAATGATAAATTTATTAGTTCCGGTACTTGCCATATATTTGAACTTGTCATAATATATCACAACTCACAAGTTTACAAAGAAAGACATGATTGAGCGAACTTTCTCATTTTCCACGAGATCCTCTTTACGAATAACATTAAAATGTCTAATGTATGAATACCGTGATTGTGATGCATTACTTAAATCATTGGATCGGTTCTACCTCGGCCACAATCAGTAAATCCAACTGGTACGGTCCTGATGACAATATCTACAGACACCAAAAAACGATTTTTTGTTTCTAAAATTATCTGTAGGTTACTTCATAAATCCATAACTTACGACATTGAATTATATGTGTCTGAGGTATATTAATATAAGCCAGATGGTTGGTTCAAGTTGGGCTTTCCACATAAGAACAGCACTGCACAGGGAGTGAACCCCAACCGCCCGTGACGAAATTATTTTCGTGACAAACTCCTACAGCTATAAACAACGAGAAAAGATGTAATGTCAATTGAATTCCTCTTTTCCTACGCCACTGCCTCGCAAATAAATTTACTAGTGAATATTTCTCTGAAAGAAAATCGAAAAACATCGAGCTGGTTTTTTTTTTTTTGATAACGATTGACCTGTATATTCACGAGTAGCTCGCTCGCTTGATGAGACCCTGAGATTGTCAAGCATATTATGCCGACTTCCTGTACATAATTAGCTCGCATGTTCACGTCCATATCCTCGACCAAATAAAATATTACCATCTAATTCAGCGAAAATTTCCACGCGTTAAGTCGGCGCGTTTTACAACAGCAACTATAACTCCCGTCATTAACAACAATCAATTATTCTAGGTATGCACTGGATCGTAAAAGGAGGAAGGTTATGTGATGTGATACTGATAGCACCACACACCACCTCTGGTATGGACATCACATGCAAACCCATGGATCGATACGCCCTCTGTACAGTAGGCCCTACTGCGCTGCTTGCCACACTTTCATTATAGGCGATAGCGTGTGATTGATAGTGCCGTCTCATGTTTATGCAGTGAGGCTAATCAAGACGTTCTCGGGTGATCGATGTAATGGAACGTTGTGCACTCTTGTCGAATGGGGTGCTAGGGTAAGCTTAAACGCATGATTGCTATAAGAAAAAACTAATAAAAAGTCAGGATATGAACGATAGTAAATGGCACGGTCGTTGGAGAGTGGGGAAATTTGCAATTTCTTAAGTTGTTGCGAGAAACAGATTTCATAATTGGAATTTTTGTTGAGTATTCGTTCTAATAATGTTGTCATATTAACTACTTTACCCCCGTGTATTCCTTGACTAAATGACAAAGTACAAGGTTTTGGTCTTTCCTCT
Source organism: Isoperla grammatica (assembly GCA_945910005.1). NCBI lineage: Eukaryota > Metazoa > Arthropoda > Insecta > Plecoptera > Perlodidae > Isoperla > Isoperla grammatica. The sequence goes on along the minus strand of OX246741.1, from coordinate 14,829,063 downwards.
CCCTAACTCTAGTATCTAAAAAGTGAAAGATTAAGGGGGGAGTCGAACCCAGCACAGTTGGTCTAGGTCTTGAGTAGGATATCTACTCCTGCAATCGAGACCAAACGCGGAACGACTTGTCATAATCCGGAATAAAGGATTAAAATAGCGGTAATGAGGAAGACTCGTAGCGCAAATTATCAAGATGCATTTCAATTGAAACACACATCCATAAAAACCTCTTTTTGGTGACTCTAGGTAACATTTTTTTTATGTATCATGTATTCTCTTACCCAAACAGAGCTATAGGGAGTTTTAGGGTACAGCTATAACGCTCACCGATACTTGCACAGTATGTGGTAGTAAGACCATCAGTCAAGAGGACAGAGGAGAAAACTTGTGATAAAAGTTGCGTCTGGTCTTTGGACATGATAAGGTGGCGATATTTGAGCTTATTTGAACAAGAATTTAATCGAGACGATGAGTTGGCTTTATACAGGCTACTACAATAATGGTTCGTTGGTCTAGAGGGTTTATTTCTGCTTTCAATGCAGAAGGTCCAGGGTTCAAATCCCCGTTCGGGCATGGGTTTTTTAACTGTGAGACTTGAGTTTAATCTATCATTATGACATTCATGTACATGCAAACGGTGACTTAGCAACGGAACAAACAATGGTATATATGTCCCCAACTGAAAATCAGTTCTTGTAACTAAGTGGCCATAAATACAAATGTATTTAATTACAATATGGCAAGATTAATTAATGATGGTGGTGAAGGGGTAATGAGACCCCAATAGCGGCACGCTCAACAAGCAAAGTGCAACACCTCAAGAACGGTATCAGTTCCAGTTCTAGCGTTGAGGGTTCTAGCTTTCTTCTTCAAGTCCTAATTTCTTCAGAGGTTGACAGTTTGGATAACGAAGCAGCTATACGACCTACGAACCTTCCCCCCGTGAGTACCCGACGTGAGAAGAAAGCTGGGATCAATTCAACTTCGGTTCCAATAGATATTAGTGGTCAAAAAACTAAGGACGGCAATCAAGTTACTATAAAACTGATACACATTACAGATTTAGTTTTCGCGCCAATAGTCGATAGAATAAAAACGTCCAGCAGATAAGAAGTATTTTTGGGTATGTATCAATTTCACAAGACCTCGTTTGTTCCGCTAATCTTCTAGACGAGTAGCCCAAGAATTTCAGGTAGGGCTAGCGGGATCGACCTCGCTACACGTGAGGAAACTGACATCAACACAAACACATGCTCATTGCTCAACAAGGTATTCGGTGACTGAACGCATTATGTATATTTCTAGATGTAATTCATAACGATGAGCAGTACGATTAGCAAGACCTAAAATGCCACGCTTTTCGTACCTCCGTGAGAAGGGGGCGTGGGCTGTAAATTGGTCAATACGTGTTGCAGGTGGACTAACCTACCACAACGAGGACTTCTATGCAGATGTTAACGAATCGCTAAGACAAGAATGTCATATCCAGGCATAACAAAGTCAAGTTCGAACACATCAGCGTCTTACTGAAGTGTATACCTGTTGAAGAGCTCACACTGACATTGACGTAACAATATAAATTTAAAGATTATGAATTAACCCTTTTACTTATGCACAGTGGAAAAACATGGCGCCACGAAAACCTGTACATACCTTTGCCACCTGAAAGTTGTCCGGGCGTAGAGTTTCTATAATCTCTTGGTCGGCCCTAGATGGCTGACTCACCGACGACCGAAAACCGTCTAAAAACTTTCTCATTTCGTGAACACAAAATCACTGTTCTCCATTTAATTTATCGCAGCTTCATAGCCCGCTAAGCTCTGTCACTTGCACACGAAATACAAAACTCGTCTGCTAGCAGAGTAGGTCTGCGGCAATGCCTTCTGGGTAACACAGGGATTCGGAAAGCCACAATACGCCTGCCTCGTAAGCTGTCAAATCACGTACTGTTAAAAGATTGTATTGCCTTGTTTTTGCTCAACGACGCTGGCAATATAATTTGAAGGTTGAAATAAGATATTATATCATTTTTTAAAGAGTGTCTTCCACTTAAAATAACTTTGAACTAACAGCTATACCGCCAATGCGGGTTTCAGAATCACGATCAATACAAACCAAACCCCTGTGCTGAAATCAGCTGTCGGGATTCTATCTACGTGTAAACAAACGTAGGTGTGTCACCAACGTAAACCTATAATTATGTCAAAAAGCCATTGAACTATCATTATTGTGAATTCAGCATACTCTAAAAACCAATAATGATGTCGCGGAATGTTTGTTTAAAGACTTTTCAAGCTCTGAGTTCCCTTACACTGTATCAGAATGCTGTGAAGAACAATGCAACGAAATTGAGGTTAGAACTTGGCCTAGGCCTACAGTGTTTAGTCCTAGCTTAGTGCCTAAATTGAATCAACATGGCATTAAATATGTAAATAATTTAAGGTGGGCCAAACAAACGTTTTCACTTGTACAACATAGATAAGGTTAATTTATTTTCCTTTTAGATGTGTGGGAGTGCTCTTCGTAAGTTCCGGAGTGGCGGTTTACGAAGTCTTGCATCACACTGCTCTAATGGCAAAAGCAACGATCGATGTGTCAAAATTTATGGCAGAACCCATAACAAGCTTGAAGTCTCTTACTAATAATTCTAAGGATATGAAAACACGAATGGAGCTCATGATAATGGAAATACAAGCAGATTTCTGCCGTGCACTCGAGGCAGAAGAAGATGCGGAAACTAAATTTCATGTTGATCGTTGGGAGAGGAAGGAAGGAGGTGGAGGAATTACTTGCGTTATGCAAGATGGGCGAGTATTCGAGAAAGCTGGCGTTAACATATCAGTTGTGTCAGGAAAGTTGCCACCTGGGGCTGTCCAACAAATGAGGGCAAGGTAAAACGGCAGTCACTCTGTTTACCTTTGCAAAGCGGGTGTATATAGCTTTCATGTAGACGAATAAGGAGGCGAATAGGTTCAAGACCAGTCAGAAGGTTGGATCTGCAAAACCAGCCAAACGGACGGAGGGAAACGATTAAGTTTAGTCACTCGCTCATTGCGTAATGTAGTTTATTCAAAAATCAATTACTAGCTACAGCACAGCAACAAACTATAAGGAAGTGGGATTTGTTATACTTTAAAAACATATTATGGTTGATAAATTTAATTAAGAAGTAGACCCTCCCTAGCATTCGCTCGTGCTGCACGATTCGCTTCTCAATATAAAATTATGGTTTAAGCCTAGTCCTATCAGAGAAGTGCAAACCTGATTTATGTGGAAGTACCGCCTTGCACATTTATTATATTCTATTTTGCCTTCATCTTGGGCACATGCACATTTTAATATTATTTGTACACTGTACAAGTCACATGGTGAAAAATAAATAATAAAATGAACCAAACAATCAAGTTCAGACAGCTCTTCAAAGCGCTACGTAAGCCTACCTACATTAATTTTTACTTTTTCCGATGCAGACCGGCCATTCTTAAAATTGCTACCGGTAAGTTTGTTCTCAATTTTGGATGCAAGTTTCCAAGATGATGCTCGCATGCTAGATCAAACCGGTGAGGATCTAGATTTTGTTTAAAAAAATGCATTAAAAAATTGACCATATTAGGTAGATAGATTCTTAAATTTAATTTCCATTGAATTCTTAAGTGTATATAGGCCTATGTAAGTGGCAAGGGTTTAAAAACAAAATATGTTAAACTCTGAGCGTGTTTACGCTGCCAGGGTATAGCTCTAATGCGGCCCAATATAGCAATGATATTATGTTTCAGAGGGAAAGTATTGGCGGATGGTGATCTTCCCTTCTTCGCAGCTGGTGTTAGTGCTGTTATTCACCCTCGTAACCCAATGGTTCCCACAATCCACTTCAACTACCGTTATTTTGAAATTCAAAATGCAGATGGAAGTGTTCAGTGGTGGTTTGGCGGTGGCACTGATCTTACGCCGTACTACCTCAATGAAGACGATTCTAAACACTTCCATCGTGCACTGAAAACTGCCTGCGACAAACATGACAAGACTTACTATCCTGAATTCAAGGAGTGGTGTGACAACTACTTCTACATAAAACATCGAGATGAAAGACGTGGTGTAGGAGGCATTTTCTTCGACGACCTCGACAAACCAGATCAAGAAAATGCATTTCAATTTGTTAAGTCTTGTGCCCAGGCTGTGATCCCTTCATTTGTACCGTTGGGTAAGTACGTAAAACCAAATTACGTAGCTTTGAATTACCAGTTAGCTACATACTGGGACAGTGTCAGTCTCCTTTCCTAGAACTAAAGATTGTGGTTATTATAATATCTTATCTATTTATTTATTTTATTTATTTGCCTGTCGATTAATACATGGTACAAATATAGGCATTGTCAATCTTATAACATACATACTTAATATACATAAACATAATATACATATTATGAGCAGATTAAATAGAGACATTGGAGATACATATTATAAATCGATGAATGTGATTAACCATCTAAATCACATAGTGTTAGGCAGAAAGGAATTCGTGGAGAGAATAGAAGGACTTAGAGATAAGAAAAGATTTCAGATTGGCTTTGAATGAGGGAATGGACGGAGAGGTGATTATTTTTCTGGGAAGCTTGTTGAAACGGTAAGAGCTAAGTAGTGTGGGCCTCTGGAAAATAGAGATGAGTTGTGGCTGGGAAGGTGAATCTGGACGTTGGCTCTTGTGTGATGAGCGTGGACTGAAGAGTTGAGTGGGAAGAGATTTGAATTCAGACGAACAAACATGGCAGCTGCCTGAATGAGGGTGCTTGCAAGGGTGGGAATTTCAAGTTCTTTGAAAAGCTCTCTACAGGTATGCCTCCTGGAGACGCCAGCAATGATACGGACTGCCCTCTTTTTTTTTTCAAATTTTTAACTGCCTCCCTGCTGAGATAAAAAATTCTGACTCAGTCGCAACATTTAAAATCAATCTAAAAAACTACCTGCTTCAAAAGACTTTCTACAATCTTAACGAATTCCTGATTGCCACTGACTAGACTATTATATGTATGTATGTATGTTTGTGGTTATGTATGTATGTATGTATTATGTGTTTGTATCATATGTACGTATGTAATATAAATGTAATGTTAAATGTTAAATTTCTATGTTTGTTCTTGTTAGTTATAAGTACATATTCACTCTCTCTCTCTCAAGAGGAGTACACCCTTACATTGTAATGGTCAGTGAACTATGAAATAAATATGAAATATGAAACGTGAATAATCTTGTTGCTTGTGGGGAAGCCCCCCAGAATAGAATCTTCTAACTGAATCATCTTTGGGAATTAAGCAATGTAGGCTACTTGTTACGGTACTCTGTTCTGTTCTCAATCATCATCTTTAAGGATGTAGGCCTAGGTAGTTCTAGTTTCGTCTTATTTCGTAACGTGAATTTTAGGCCTACTTAGATCCAGTAATAGGGAGCACTAGTGAATTTTGTTTTCTAATTTTTGTAGAATTTTGTTAAAGACCATCTTCTGACTACATACATAGACCTATTTTATTTTTAGATTTAAGATTAGTTTTTCAGTTATAAAAATTAGATTACAATTTTCCACATTTCTATGGCAGGAAAAACAGAGCATAAAATAATCTCATTTAAATGGAGCCCATTAATTTTGTAAATGTGTCTTTTTCCGTAATTTTCGTGTTTAAACATTTGAACGTAGTAACACTCCAATTCACAAAATGATTTCTTAACAAATAAGTTTGAATTTTTCATAAAATAAATGTTCAACAAATAACACGCGTGAACGAACAAACGCACAATTTGTATGTTAGTTTTATCATTTCTTATATTTATTGTTGATTATACCCTCCACCTTTTGTGTCCAACTGTCCACTGTCATTTTGTCACAGGGCACGGTTAATCGTGCACGAAAACGTATACACATATATTTTCTTGCAGGCATGTACACGTACGTATAAATGTTTTACACAACTCAGCCTTAGCCAGTCATGTATGTACATTTTTAGGGAATTGGAGAATGCAGCTTTAATCAAAGAATAATGGGCTAAGTGAATTTAGCTTTACTTAGTATTGACTTAATTTTTACAGTGAAGAAGCATAAAGATGATGCATATGGATACCATGAGCGACAGTGGCAACTCCTTCGAAGAGGACGTTACGTTGAATTTAACCTAATTTATGACAGAGGGACTAAGTTTGGTCTGTACACCCCTGGAGCAAGATATGAGAGCATTCTTATGTCTCTTCCTCTAAATGCTGTAAGATAATTTCATTCTTTATGTTAGTAGTATACTTGTTGGAGCCATGTTTATTGTTTACTTTTAAAAGCTGGAGCTCAATACCATAACATCGGGCGGAACGTAAAAAGCATGTCCCGCACATCCATATTACTTACTTGTAGGCTCAATGTATTTGTAGTTATTTATAACTAAAGGCAAAGGGTTATCCTTATCATAATAGATTATTGATGTACTTTTTGTTTTAGAGATGGGAGTACATGCACGCCCCAGAACCCAATACCCGTGAGGGAAAGCTAATGGAAGTTTTAAAAAATCCTAAAGATTGGTTGGGATTAACTGAGAAAATAAAAATGTGATTTAATATTGAAATGGTTTAAAAAGTTAATACAAACTTACATATTCTATATATGTTATTTTATTATTATAAGCTTGTGGAGGATTAATGAATGATTTTTGTACTACCTATATAAAATAGTGTTATGTGTAGACTGGAAATAGAATTTGGGTATACATCCATTGTGTTCTTCATTCCTAGTGACAATAGTATTAAGTACCTATTAACAATATTTATATTAAATGTGGGCATTTAAGAAGAAGAAGAAGACAATATGTTTATATTAAATTAATGCAATAAAGTAGGATTTTTTTATGCCCAAGTATTTGGTGGCAACGGAGGTGTTGCCAGCAAATACTTGGGCATAAAAAAAATTACCTGACTGTCACTTCGCGAACATGTAACAAGACAGTTCCCATCACTCTTATTACTTTTCAGCCAGGAGCTATCCCAAATTTAAATTGTGCAAAAAATGCACTTTGCATCTCAAATTCAAAATACTTTTGGTGTATTGAACTGAGTAGTTTGGTTTGTATAATCATAGTGAGTATAGAGTGTAATGGGTGTAAAAATAGCAACTGTGCTAAAATAAAGATTTTACTACTACTACTACTAATATAAACCAATAATATTTGTTATACTTTACATTATAATAGCTGGAATTTACTCTCATTTAATATGGTAGTTAACAATAATTCATATGTACATATCTGTTCATTGAGGGGAAGAATAGGGTTCCCAACAGGCAACAGCTTACCTTGAGAGTGAAGATGTTTGTCTGGAATTCGCGAGTGCATACAGATCAAAAACAGCCTAAGCAATTTGACAGTCTTGTTGTAACAGACATGGTCAGCATGATCAGATCATGGAGTTGTACCCTAAGTATTATAAATACATGATCAGATATAGTATGTAAAGCTGGAAAAAATTCCAGTCCAGTCATGGACATTGTCCAGTAAGAGTGAATTTTCCACGCCGTCGGGGCGTAACTGGGTGAAAAGCGCGGCCAAATGTGCGACCTCTGAGAAAAGCCGTGTTACTAGGTCTTGTGTTAATTGTTTCCTAACTTTTTCCAGAATACCTCGCATTAAGTTAAATATTTCCAATGTACAATTTAATTAATCTTTTATGTTTTAACTGAGTGACTTCGGAGTTCCTCGTCATTTTACGTGTTTGATTATGACAAATAATAGTTCACTTTTCCCGCGTATTTTTAAAGCAATGTCGTTTTCCTCATGTTTTCCCAGAAAATCGAGAAGGCGATGGAATTTACGCGGGAATGAAAACAAAAACATAACCTCACATTTCCAGTGTTTAATGATTTCTTGAGGTGAGGGGGCCTACTGCCTAGGTCATTCGATTGGCTTCGGCCGTAAATCCCGTAATGGACCTCTCCAGTTTAAACGAATCGTTAGAACAAGCTGAGCAGTATTATTTAAATGGACAATATCCTACATATAAAGTTAGCTTGGATAAAATTAGCGAAGAACTTAATGATTCTGCATTTCCAGACCTGGATGCTTCTACTCTTTCATCGATCCTCGAAAACAATCTACTCGTTGCTGAATGCCTGGTAAGGATTAGAAGGGAGACTAGCGTGACATTTTAGTGCATGTAGATTCATTAGATATCGTAGAGTAGACTCTAGCCGTAGTTATTAATTATGTTAGGTACAAAAATGATACAATTGGGATTAATAATACAAAATTGAGTGTAGGCCTACCATATAGGCCTAATTAGTATTATGTGATTATGTGATCTTATTGGAGCATACAAATTTCATGATGTAACATCCTTGTATCCACCAATGGGAAAAATAAATAAAAACAAACAAACAAACCTAGTAGGCCTACCTTTGCTCTAGCCTTTCCTTAATCCATGTAAGTCTATGCCTCTCACTTGTAGAAGTTGATACGGTGGTATCGGCATTGGTATCGGTACAAGTGTTTTCCTATGTTTGTAGGCCTAATGCTATTTTGTTGACCTGTGGCTTGTTCACTAGTACGTTGATGTGCAGTTTTTTTAAATTTTTTAATACAAAGTATACAAAATTAAGTAAAACGTATGCCTAGTAATGAGCCCACGTCAGCCGTGTCATTTGAAAATACCCATTCATAGCCTAGCAATCATAGTCTAGTAGGTATTGATACAGATACTTTTGATATTTTATTGTTTCCTGCTGGATAAAAATCTCAATGTGTATTAACTCCAAAAACTTGACAATAATTATAGGCCTACTACAACTGGCCGTACTTGCTACGGCATCTCCAGTGTAATCTAAAAGCTGCAATACAATACAATAAATTTAAAATATGTGGTAGTCATGCTAAAATGAGATTGAAAAATTTAAACCCAACGTTCTATAGGACAACAATGATTTCACATAAATGTCTTTTAACACTAATAAAGTAGGCCCTAGTTATTTGTTACTTAGCGCCATTCACAAATCGCAATCAGTTGTAAAGCGGAGTTCACACACATTAGCTTCCGTAACGATAAGGAATAGTGACGAAGAGCTAGCACCTACGATAGGCCTATGGGAAGGCCTATGTTATTAATTATAATAATGAATAATAGTAATAAATTAACTAATGATTTTTGCTCATATGACATCGGTAGCTTTCATCGAATTGATTTTCAGACATCCTAGCTTCTGATTGAATGGACCAGAATCTGGGTAACGATATGGCTGGAAGTTAAAAGTTATTTAACTTTCCGTAGCCATAGCGCTAGTCGTTAGCGATGTGTCGTGTGAACGCCTACATGCATTTCCATACCTGCAACTACCAGCCATAATCCATTAGCAAAGTGTGTGAATCGGTCTTAAGGCATAAGTCATATGGTTTATGGAGTAAGGCGTAAGAAAAATGTCAAAGCTCAGTCAAAACTTCGTACCCCTTACGATCGGTTGTGAGTTGTGACTCCTTGCATTGAAAGATACACAATGCAATATTAAACCATACGCCTTACGACTCGCCCCGTAACACTTATTGTGAATCACTAGGGCTTAAGTCTCTCTCCTTCTTTTCTCTTTCTTTTTATAAAATCTATTGGTGACAAGACAACTAGTAGTTTAGTTTACCAGTGGGCAGTGATACCCTGATACCTGCGGGGCCCGTGCGGAAAATGTATGGGCTGGCCCCGCACAGAACATGATGGGTATCTTGTTTTTCCTCTTTTTTAAAACACAAAATATTGCTGTTGCCCTCCTGTTTTGACTGCTTTCAGTAAACTTGTATTTTTTTGTACCCTGACAGGAACTTAAATGGGAAACAGATAATGCCAAGGAAACGTGGGATCGGTTGTTGCTACGATTCGGGAGCATTCACCAGCGTTGTACAGACACTCATCTAAAGATTGCTTCACACGAGTTTCGTCTCCAGTTAACTCTAGTCCATAACTACTTGTTTTGGAGTTGGTTCAATCTGTTGTGTTCGTGTACCCATTCTTCCATCATGAGTCAAGTCCTCCATTGACTCTACATTCCTAGGTATATTTCTACTTCCGGACGCCATCTTTGTCGAACCGATCGTGCTTTGATCACGCTGACGCGCTGCGCTCAGTGTATCGCTATGTCATGTAAAACGACCACATTATGTTATAATAAACAAGTTAACTCCTACAGAACACCTTGTGTTGTAATTGGTCTCCCCCGGATCCAATATTGGCGACGAGGATGGGATGTTTTGGTAAGTTCAGGCAACTTCAAAACAGGCACCCTTGTGCAAGGCCTAGGCCTAGGCCCAGCCTAGCCTAACCACTAAAGTGAGTATAGACCTTCTAGACTAGTAGGCCTAGCCTATAGTTGAACATGCCAGGCTACAGAAAGATCGAGGAATTTATTCCCGGCAAAGACAGCTCTTGGACCGAGTACGCTGAACGCCTAGAGTGCTACTTTGATGCAAATGGCATCACAGAAGTAAAGAAGAAAACCAGTATTTTTCTTAGTGTTTGTGGACCTGCCACTTACACAGTCGTATGTTCTTTGGTAGTGCCAACCAAACCCAAAGACGTGCCCTTCGGTACAATTATGGACAAGCTTCAAGCCCATTTCTGTCCGAAACCATCGTCAATGGTACGCCGGTTTAATTTCCACCAATGCCTTCAGAAACCTGGCCAGGGCATCATGGATTTTGTTGCCGAGCTGCGACGTCTGTCTGAGTTCTGTGAGTTCGAGAACTTAGAACACAATCTACGCGACAGACTGGTGTTGGGTATTCAAGACAAGGTACTACAGCAACAGTTGCTAGCAATACCTAACCTAACATTCCAGCGAGCTCAAGAACAGGCTGTAGCATCTGAACAGCGAGGGCCCAGTTACAAGCCATGAACCCGGCAGCTAACGGTGAAGTCAACTTTAACCGTGAGTACCAACATAACAATAATAAGCCTAGTAACACCAGTGCACACTCAAAGCTGAAATGTTTCCGATGTGGTAGTAAAAACCATGAGCCTACCGGATGTACTTTCAAGGAGGCAGAATGCAATTTTTGCAAAAAGATAGGTCACATCGCCCGTGTTTGTTTATCGAAATCCAAGGCTCATCAAAATCATCAGCAGGAACAGACGTATAAACCTAGAGCACACCAGGCAGGTGGGAACAAAACAGTAGGTGAAGTCTCGGAAGACTGTAACCATGCTTCGGCCGAACAGGTAACCGACATGTATAACATATACAGTGTCAATAGCATGCAAGCTACTTCTCCGCCGTTAAGAACAGAACTAGTGATAGAGGGAGTACCACACCTGCTCGATGTGGACTCTGGTTCAGTGAGAACGCTAATTGCTAATTCGGTGTTTAAAAAACATTGGCCACAACTCTATTCACAGTTACGACCAGATAATATTGGTCTAAGGACGTGGACCCATTCCCCAATGAAGGTTATTGGCACAATCAACGTGAACGTCACTTACGGTTGTAAGCAAGCCAGCTTGCCGTTAACCATAGTAGAAGGAGCGGGCACTAGTCTGTTGGGGCGTGATTGGTTTCAAGAACTAGGAATAGAGGTTACAGGTGTGTTGCATGTATCAAAATTGTCAACACCCGATGTTTGTAAGGAGTATCCTGAAGTATTTCAAGACGAATTAGGAGCCTTCCAGGGGCCTCCTGTAGACGTTGAGGTAGATCCACAAGTCAAACCTATATTCCTCAGACCACGTAAGGTACCGTATGCTCTGCAGAAACTAGTCGATGCAGAAATCGATAATCTAGTAGAGCAAGGAGTGCTGACGCAAGTTCGCTACTCTAGATGGGCAACGCCGATTGTTCCAATAGTTAAGAAAGACAAGACAATCCGGATTTGCGGGGATTATAAGTGTACTGTAAACAGAGCAGTGACACCCGAGGCCTACCCACTCCCAACAGTAGCAGAGATATTCTCTTCATTAGCCGGAGGTCAAGTTTTCACTAAACTAGATATGAAGCAAGCATACCAGCAACTAGTATTAACTGAAGATTCTGCTAAGCTGCTAACAATAAACACACAGAAGGGACTGTACCAAGTAAATCGGTTGCAGTTTGGAGTATCGACAGCAGTCGCTATATTCCAGCGTTTTATGGATACCCTCCTAGCTGGCCTGGACGGAGTTCGTTCGTACTTAGATGACATCCTCATCATGGGACGTAACCAGGAAGAGCATGATAAGCGTTTGCGAGAGGTCTTGCGACGTTTTGCTGAAGCCGGAATCCGCCTTCAGTTGAGTAAATGCGCTTTCGCAGTCAACGAACTAGAACTTTTGGGGTTCCGCATTAGTACACAAGGGACTCACCCAACAGAAGAAAAGGTAAAGGCCATCCATGAGGCACCAACACCGACAGACAAGACGCAGTTACAAGCCTTTCTGGGCATTATGAACTTCTATGCGTGTTTCTTACAAGACAGGTCGACAGTCCTCGAACCTCTCCATCGTCTTCTTGACAAAGATGCCAAGTGGGTGTGGACGAAACAACACGATGCCGCATATGCCAAGGCTAAGGAACTGCTACAATCCGACTGCGTCTTGGTACACTACGATGACAAGCGTCCACTGACGCTAGCCTGTGACGCTTCACCCTATGGAGTGGGAGCAGTACTAAGTCACATAGGGCCTGAAGGCCAAGAAGAGCCTATCGCATTCGCATCGCGAACGCTGACATCAGCAGAACGCAATTATTCGCAGCTCGATCGTGAGGCCTGTTCTTTAATATTTGGTGTAACGAAATTCCACCAATACGTGTACGGTCGTGAATTCGCCTTATTCACCGACCACAAGCCGCTACTTGGGTTATTGCATGAAGAGAAAGCAATGCCACAAGTTATCTCGCCTCGATTGTTGCGATGGAGTTTAAAACTTGGTGCATATTGTTACAAACTACAATATCGTCCAGGGAAGAAAATGGGAAATGCAGATGCATTAAGTCGTCTACCTATGAAGACACCTGACTGCGAAATACCCACTCCTTATGATGTTTTATTGTTGGAAATGACTGATGATTCCTTAGTAAGTGCTGAAGAAATAGCAAACCAAACACAGAAAGACCCTACCTTATCTCGTGTACTATTCTGGCTCCTCCATGGCTGGCCAGAAGATACTCATGAAGATGAATTCAAACCATACAACGGTAAAAAAACTGAACTTTCCGTTCTGAATGGTTGTGTTCTATGGGGAAATCGTGTTGTAGTACCGGAAAAGCTGCGTCAACATGTGTTACAAGAGCTCCACTTGTCACATCCTGGCATTGTAAATATGAAGACCCTGGCACGTAGCTATGTCTGGTGGCCTAAGCTAGACCACAACATAGAAGAGGTTGTGAAGCAGTGCCAGGCCTGTCAATCATCCCAGCATGCACCTCCAAAGGCACCAATTCACCCGTGGGAGTGGACACAGAGACCTTGGTCTCGTCTTCATTTAGACTTCGCCGGACCATTACAAGGCAAGTCGTACTTGATAATAGTTGACTCGCATTCTAAATGGTTGGAGGTATGGCCAGTTACTTCCATGACATCTAGAGTTGTTATAAACGCCTTGCGTAGTTTGTTTACTACTCATGGCCTGCCAGATGTCCTTGTCTCCGACAATGGTGCTGCCTTTACGTCAGAGGAGTTCCGCACCTTTGCCAGGCGAAATGCCATTCGCACCGTCACTGTGGCACCATACCACCCCTCCTCAAATGGCCAGGCAGAAAGGATGGTGCAAACTGCAAAAGAAGCTGTGAAGAAGATGAACACCCACGAAGATTTCGAGGTCCAATTAGCAAGATTCCTTCTCACTCAGCATGTAATGCCAAGTTCCACAACAGGCAAGAGCCCAGCTGAACTCCTAATGAAGCGTCAGTTACGCACACTCATGGACAAACTACATCCTGACCTGCATGCCGAAATACGTCAAAAGCAAGAAAGTCAAGCTGTAGAAAGTAACGCATCATCGCGACCAGTACGTGTTTTTGCTCCAGGGGATCCTGTTCTTTCTCGTAACTACTCCACAGGACCACGTTGGCTACCAGCGATGGTTACACGAGCCACAGGGCCTGTATCTTACGAAGCAGAGCTGTCCGGCGGCCAATCCATTCGACGGCACGTTGATCAGCTCAGAGCTGATTCCGCAAGGTCATTATCAACTCCAGACCAACTTCCTGTGCCCGAGCCACAGCAACCTGTGATTCCTGGTACTCCAGGAGATAATGCTAGTTCGTCAATGCAACCCCAACCAGCATCCGAACGTCCACGGCGACAAGTTGTCCAACCAGCCTGGCTGCGGGACTATGAAGTCTAGGGGGGGAGGGATGTTGTGTTCGTGTACCCATTCTTCCATCATGAGTCAAGGCCTCCATTGACTCTACATTCCTAGGTATATTTCTACTTCCGGACGCCATCTTTGTCGAACCGATCGTGCTTTGATCACGCTGACGCGCTGCGCTCAGTGTATCGCTATGTCATGTAAAACGACCACATTATGTTATAATAAACAAGTTAACTCCTACAGAACACCTTGTGTTGTAATTGGTCTCCCCCGGATCCAATACAATCCTCATGTTGAAAGAGGCAATAACAATAGGCCTAACCACATTGAAGACAATTTGCAACTTGTTATCAGATGTATGCATTTTGTTTTGGAATCCTTTGATAAGACATGTCTGGCTGTAGAACACTCAAGTAGTGAAATGATTGCTTTACAATTGATGAAACTGTCATGTACTGGTAACATCTTATTTTATGCTGAAGGTACTCACAATATTGGGCTTCAGTTACTAGAAATCTATTTCCTTTCAATACAGATTATTATTGAATCTTTTGATAGCACCAGCAAACAGTCAGATAGAAAATCACTACAAGCTTGTGCAGACTTAATTCAGACCATTGTTAATTTAAAACATTCATTTGAAACATGTACTAGAACTTATATCAAAGAGGAAAATAATTGTAGAAATACATGCATAAATGTTTGCCAATTCAAATTTGGGTTACATCGGATTAACAGCAGAGTTGGAGATTTTCACATTGATACCCTTTTCAACGCTTTGTGTTTTGCAGGTAGTCTCTGTTATTTAAAAATGGAACAATTCAAACCCAGTCTTGCTTGTTTGAGTCAGCCAAGTACTACTTGTGAAAATGATGGGATGCCCTCAATCATTTTAAATTATTTTAAGTCATGGATTTACTTCCGGCTGAAATATTTTGATAATAGCTTATTGTTTTTAAGAAAAATCTTAGACCTGCCTTTAGATTGCAACATGATGGCTCGAAGTCTTTTACTTCATGGTCTTATTCTCTCATACAAAGGCCAATTTCTAAAAGCCCAAAATGAGTTTGTTAAAGTTACAAAGATTGATTCGTACCTTCCTTTGGCACTTTATTACTCGGCTCTCACCTATAAATCTTACGCAGAGTCACACTTGCATGACGAAGAAGTATCGATACAGAGAGACCGTCAATCAGAGGACCAAAGAAAAAGGTTTCGGGAAGCTGTGCCCATTAGCGACGTACACTTAAATGCATTAAATGCGTTGGTACACTCTTTAAAAGACCGTAGTATAAGCGGTATCAAAATAAACAATTATTCTGCAAGTTTAGAATTGAAGTTTTTGTCCATAATGCATCCTCAGCCAGAAATAACGGCATTTCAAGCTATTTACTTGTTGGCTAGAGAGTTAACCGCTAGGAGGAAATATACATCTTCTGCAGATAAACTGTTGTACCTGTTGAAAGTCAAGCGTGACTACCGTCTTGATCACGTAGAGCTTGAACTGTCTACACCAGTTCCACCCACTAACACTCTGATGCATGAAACAACTGCGGTGCTAATACAAAGTGAACGATGGTCGGATGCAGAGATTGTGTGTTATCAGTTGCTGTCCGCGAGTGCCAATCCAGCAGAGGCATTGATCCCGAATATGTTCCTAGCACAGATTCAAGAGTATAAGAAAGAAGAAGACGATGCTCTAAGTACTCGAATTGTATGTTTAAATTCAGTTGATCAATGGGTGGCACTGAATGGAACCGAATACTTAAAAAATGAGGAGCCAGTACCAACGTGCCGCGAAGTGGGAAATCGGATTGCAGCCAAAGTGTGTCTTCAAATAGCTCTTATTTACATTGACAGACAGTCTCCAGGCACAGCTGAGAAACACCTCAAGAGAGCCCTCTGTTACAGTAAAGTAGATAAAGATGCTCTGTATTACTTACTTCTGTTGTTGAAGAATCATATTACTACAAGTCATAAACTGTGGGAGCGGCACCGGGCTACCTTCGACATTGTCGACACGAGATTTACAAATATTGCACTCGATTACATCCTTCGGACTCAAGTTACAAAGGAGGAAAGGGAAACGTTGTTTGTCCGTTTTCTAACGAGTATTCCCAAGGTTTTCGAAAACCTGGAAGACATGAATGAAGATTAAATATGCAGCTTATATTGCTGTCGAGAGATGCTATGCTCTTGTTTTACATAAGGAAGTAGGTGCTGTGATCAAATAATGTGAACACGACATTATGTATAGGCTTATTCAATACTTCCCCAGAACGAATAAACATAACCATTTCCTCAAATTAAAGTCGATCGATGAAGTGAACTACCCATTCAATACAACAACTAAACTATTCAAATTAAATGGACATGAAAAAATACTTTTTTTTATTCTAAATTATGAATTTCAAGAATTATTACATGTGAGTAGCATTTAATACTGCAAACTTCTTGAAATTATATATTTTTTTTTATTAATAAAGTATATTTATAGTTTCTAATTTGAGTAGATTTGACGTAAAATTGACACACCAACGCGAATATCTCGAAAACGGATCGCGTTCGATCATCTTTTTCAAACGTATTCATGTTAGTCATGAAGTTATCTACATTTAAGACGAAAATTTGTTACAATATATTACTTTTTGAAGGTGCTACGCAAAGTTATACGATTGAAAGTGTAGGTTTTTGGTCAGTTACAATGTATAACATAGGGAATTCCAACTAGGGATGACTTCGGATCTAATAATTCGGAACCGGATCCTCCCGCGCCGGATCCGGTTCAGAACCGGTTCTTGAACATTTTAATTTTGTTTATATCACATAATATTTATGTGACACTAAGCATAGTGGATTTCCCTTCGTTTAACATAGGCCTTACTTGAAGCACTCATTGTCAAGTGTCAACTAATCACTCACGTTGTTTGCGGCACGAAAGACAAAGAGCTACTGGCGTGCAGTAGGGGTGGGTCGACCGGTCAGCCTACATTAGCAGACGACACCGGCGGCGACGATTGTGGTGGCTCGCTGCGCGCTTTTACCAGTGTTGTTCCGACAGCATTCGAAAAAAATAGAACCGGTTCCAAAAAATGGAACCGGATTGCAAATGGGAACCGGTTCCGAACCGGTTTTTGGATATCCGAAGTCATCCCTAATTCCAACGCATTTCAACACTCAATAAATAAAAATCTAATAGCGGTAGGTGCATATTTTTTTCTACAATATTCACAAGCTTAATCTCAACTTGCAGTACATACAATTTGAATGATTTATATTACATGTGCAGTTATCATCGATCGACTTTAAGCATTACCTAACAAATAAAAAAATGCTAATTTAAGAGTAAAGACTAAAGAGTAACCTCCTAACCTATGAAAACCTAACTCGCAAGGTAACGGTTTTTATTGAGATCTTGAGAACGCTTCTAGATCTTGAAAAAGTGATTCATAATGACGATTAATTGGTTTTGTATCAGCTAAACGATGAATTTGCAAACTTTTAAACATTGTAGGCTAATTGTTAAGACTGTTATTTCTGTAATTAATTATACATTTTTGAATTGACTAAAAAAATGACATTCGTGACACTTGCAATACTGTACATATTTTTAGGTTTTCATATTCATCGTTTAGCTGATACAAAAATCGCTGGTTTTTATGTCTTGAAGCATTCTCAAGATGTCATTAAAATACCACTCATTAGGTGGTATTAAACGATGTTGGTCTCATCCTTATAAATCAGTGGCCTTTGTAATTGACATAGGTATGCAATTAGTGGGAAATGTGAGGAAAAAACATAATGCATGTAGCATTGTTGTCTTGTATGGTGGCTCTACCAGATACATGCAGCTTCATGAAAAGCTTGTAAAAAACTGTGGAACATTTTTACCTTTTTTCAATCACTACTAATGTGAAATAAGTACATGATACAATAAGAAAATGTATTATCCTTAATGTTTTGAACAGTACATAATTCTAACCTTTTTTACCTACTTATAAACTATTGCAACATTTTATTTTTTAATTGTACGCCTACAATTTTATGTAATGTAAACATATATGTATCATACAACTATTTTATTTATGCCACTTCTTCTTACATTGGAGTACCGGTATGGTAGCAATGCTATTTTTGTATATTAATCTTAAAATATTACTACACACTACACAGTAATTATTTGATTTAGTCATGTTTATACATGTACATTTTTTTGTATATTATGTCTATATAAGAAATAAATAACAGATATGTACAACTAGTCTGTTTCAATTTGAATTGAATTCATCAACTTCCCTTATCCCACTACATTTGCCAATTCTCATTCCATGTTGAATTAATAAACTATTTACTTGAATAGCTTTTACCGGGCCGGTACTTAAATGTTCAGTTAAAACGTACTATTGTATATGTACTCAGTAAAATTGTTTTCACTACCGTATGTTATGACAACGAGCAATAGAAATATACCAAAGTGGCCTTACCTGGCAGTTAAATTTATTTGGCTTTAACTTTAACTGGACAGTGAAACACTGGCCCTTATTCAATTTCCAATTACTGTATGTTTCTACCTCCCCGTGCCGTGTTGTAATTTGTAAAGTAAGCATTATCAGTATGTGAATACAGGAATCGGAACCATGACCAATGCATTAGAAGTTAGGACTAGAGGCAGGTATTTCTGGTAAAAATAAATGGCAATATTTGCCACAAAAGCAGTTAATTATTGGTGAAAATAAGTCAGTTTGTAGTGCAGGATATTTTCCTTTCAATGTACAAATGGTGGTTTTATGCGGTACACGAAACATTAGTTCGTGTACTAAAAACTGCTAGATATAATTTTTTCCAATATCTTCAAAACACAAACAAAGTACGCCTATGGGTCATTCCATGTCAAATCAACACAGCATAAAACCTCACCACTTCGGATTTTGATAAAATTTGGCACACAACTTTGAAATGATATTAGCAATCCAAAAATGAAATTTTAGCTCTCTAGGTCAAGTAGTTTTTGATTTACAGCATGTCAAAAACTGCCCATAAACCCAAATTTGGCTCCGGGCGCAACATCGGTAAATTATATAAATCCTGAACCGTTTGTCCTAAAAGGCCGTACTTGGTGTCATTTTAAAGCTGTTGAAAAGACCTTTCAAATGGCATTATAAAAAGCTTGATTTTGTGAATAACTTTTGAATTTCTACAATAGGGAACATTTGACCTTGGATATTTCAAAAAAACGTACCTTTAAATATTTTTAAAAAATTTTGAGATTTAAGTTAAAGTATTTACTAGGTGTGTGACAAATTTCATGTTGGGGGTGCAATGGGTTCACATTATAAAATTTATTTTAGATTGAAATGTGTAATATAATACGAATACGATATTTAATGTTAGTTCATAGCAACTCAACCCAATGCCAGTTCAAATATTCTAGTCTGGATATAACATGCTTATTTCCAAATAGTTTTTCTTAAGTAGACCATTATTAACCATTATGGTTTCCACATCCTTAACTTCAAGTCTGCTTGGGCTGTTTCATCCTTGGTCAAGGAATATACTCTTCCAGTACTCGTCAATGGATCGATCTTTGTCAATATGTGACGCAAGGGCACAGATAGTAGATCTGGTGTTCTTGGATAGGAGAAAGATGGTGAAGGTCCATGAGGATGAAGAAAACTCAGATTGACCTCATCTGTGTTTTCATCAGTGGAGATAACACAAGCAGCCCACCAGTGTTCATCGTATACACAAGTCACAAAACCTCGAATCTCTTCCCTGTTTAGCCTATCTTCCAAAGCTGTAACTAACTCTTCATGAACCTCAGTGGAAAACGAAAACACTTTTGTGGCCACCTTGTTTCGACATGATACAGTGGCTGTCCATTTGTTTCAAACAAAGCTTATCATGTTCTTAACAAACAAGTTTCCGGAAACAAGAATAAAGAAAATAATATACTTTTCTGATGGTGCAGCATCCCAATACAAAAATCGTAAAAATTTTGTAAACCTCTGTGCTCACGAGGAAGATTTTAATGGGATAAGTGCTGAGTGGCATTTTTCCGCAACTTCCCATGGCAAAGGTGCATGTGATGGTGTAGGTGGAACACTCAAGAGACTAGCAGCTCGAGCAAGTTTACAAAAACCATATCAAGACCAGATCATAACACCCAGACAACTTTATGAGTGGGCAGTGCCAGTCATAAAAACAGTAGAGTTTGCTTATTGCACCACTGACGAACACAACACCCATGAGCGTATCCTAAAAGAACGGTTTTCCTCTGCTCTTACAATAACTGGCACTCAGGGTTTGCATTCCTTTGTTCCCATCACTTCAAACAAGGTGGCCACAAAAGTGTTTTCGTTTTCCACTGAGGTTCATGAAGAGTTAGTTACAGCTTTGGAAGATAGGCTAAACAGGGAAGAGATTCGAGGTTTTGTGACTTGTGTATACGATGAACACTGGTGGGCTGCTTGTGTTATCTCCACTGATGAAAACACAGATGAGGTCAATCTGAGTTTTCTTCATCCTCATGGACCTTCACCATCTTTCTCCTATCCAAGAACACCAGATCTACTATCTGTGCCCTTGCGTCACATATTGACAAAGATCGATCCATTGACGAGTACTGGAAGAGTATATTCCTTGACCAAGGATGAAACGGCCCAAGCAGACTTGAAGTTAAGGATGTGGAAACCATAATGGTTAATAATGGTCTACTTAAGAAAAACTATTTGGAAATAAGCATGTTATATCCAGACTAGAATATTTGAACTGGCATTGGGTTGAGTTGCTATGAACTAACATTAAATATCGTATTATATTACACATTTCCATCTTAAATAATTATTATAATGTGAACCCATTGCACCCCCAACATGAAATTTGTTACACACCTAGTAAACACTTTAACTTGACAGCCAAAAATGTTCAAAATTTTTTGAAGGTACCTTTTTGAAATATCCAAGGTCAAAGATTCCTCATTATAGAAATGTTGTAACTTATTCACAAAACCAAGCTTTTTATAATGCCATTTGAAAGGTCTTTTCAACAGCTTTAAAGTGACACCAAGTAGGGCCTTCTAGGACAAACGGTTCAGGATTTATAGCATTTACCGATGTTGCGCCCGTAGCCAAATTTGGGTTTACGGGCAGTTTTTGACTTGCTGTAAATCAAAAACTACTTGACCTAGAGAGCTAAAATTTGATTTTTGGATTACTAATATCATTTCAAAGGTGTGTGCCAAATTTCATCAAAATAAAAAATTGTGAGGTTTTATTTTTGTCTTTTTTGTGTTGATTTGACATGGAATGACCCCTATGCAGTGTACAAAATATGAACATTTAGTTTCATTGTTGTTCATTCTTGACAAAATTAAAAAATAAAACCAAAAATAATTTTTTTCATTTTACTACATTAATGTCAGTAGGCCCTATGGTTGAGAAACGGTAGAATGACGGCCCCCTCCTTATCCCCTCCACAGCTACCGGACCCCCCTCAACTCCATGAAACAGCAAACTGAACAACTGAAACAAACTGGTTTTCGGTTACGTATTTCATTTTGTCAGGTTGTCACGGAGTTGAGGGGATATGGAGGGGGCCGTCATTTTTACAATTTCTCAACTTTACCATGTGTGTTTTTATACTGAATATCTTGTAAAAGTTAGTTTTTCCATCATATTTGAGACAGCCAAAACAAATGCTTGTTCATTGGGTAGAAGTTCTGGCTTCAAAGTTTTCCTTAGGAAGGGGTCTACAGCTTGAAGAATTTTAAAATTTGAATTATACACTTAGGTTGGAATTCATAGTCGGCCCCTACACCTAGGGGAGCCCTTTGTTACCAAGGTAAGAGTTGTTTGCATGTTATTTCCCATAAACAAAACAAATCCTTAGCAACAATGGGTGCCCCTAGGTGTAGGGGCCGACTATGAATTCCAACCTTAGAATTATAATTTATTTGGAATTAAATCAACCACAACATGTAGTGCATTGTTACAGTCTTTGTAGCTACAAATTGGCAATATTGCAACAGCAATAGTTCACTGTGACCTTTTCAAAAACTGTAATGCCAACTCCTCATCTTCCATTAACGATAATCCAGTGTCTAACGGTAGATCTTCAGCATCCCGTAATTTCAATTTCTTTTTTCTTGTCTCTTCTGAATTAGAATTCTTCCTTTTCAGAGGTTGCGGTTTATGAAACTCATCTTCCGAACCACTGGTGGTGTTTGCGTCAAGTTCATCGTCCGAAGATCCCTTCTTCTTGTACACCTTATCAGGATCCGGGAGCCACGATAGATCGGGACCACTTCCGTCGTCACTGTCGCCCTCGCCTTCACTAAATGCTTCGGCATCTTCCTCCTCCACTTCCTCGTCTATTTCTTCAACATCTTCTGCATTCCTTGCCTTCTTTAACTTACGTTTCTCTTCTCTTCGCTTTGCCTTCATCTTTTCCCGGAATCGTTGTTTATCGCCCTTGTCCTCTTCCCTTAGTACCATTTTCGCTTTTTCAATGTCGATCCCACCCTCATTCTCTGCTTCATATTCCTTAGCAAGGTCTGATATCTTTTCTTTTGCATAGTCGACTACTGCATCTCCTTCGTCGTCAAAAACTGTTTTCTTATTGGCTACTATTTTCTTATTGAGGATTTTCTTAGCAAGTGCCGCCTTGGTAAGAGCTTTCTTTTTTGGACGATTTGTAGTGTCTTCCATGGTTAATTCAGGAACATCCTCGTTTTCTAGTTCGTGATTTAGACGCTTCACTTTCAAAACGTCATCTTCACTGTCACTGTCGTCATTAAAGTTAAATGATGGGCGGTTTGATCTTGATTTGCTTGGAGCTGGAAGCTCCCTTTCTCCTATCTCTGCTTCATCTTCGCTACTCGACTCTTCTGAACTTTGTTTCATTGCCGTTTTCATCACAGATAAAACAGCTTCTTCCCCTGATTTTTTCCTGTTCTTCCCCTTTACGGATTGTTCTTCAGTTTTCTTATTTAGTCTCTGAAGGAACCTTATTCTTGGAGGGATTGCTAAACCCAGCGACACAGAATATGCATTTGTATCCAATGCATGCACATCAAATATCTTCTTATTTTTCATCAAAAATACAGACTTAACATAAGCAACAAATGCCCTCTGTGCAGATTCTTTCAAAGTTTTATTTTGAGCCAACAGTGCTTCAATTTTACGAAACGGTGACGACATTTTGTTGGGATTGATTTGTATTTTGTTGATGGGTATTTTTTTGGTTTGCAACTCTTCCAACATCCCGTGTTCTTCTGACGGTAACAATACTAGAAGGCACTCTCCACCCTTCTGGTACCGTGCTGTTCTGCCAGCGCGATGGATGTAGGTATTTGCATCTTCTGGACAATCCATCTGTACTACCCAATTCACTTCGGGGAAATCCAAACCTCTAGCCGCAATGTCTGTAGCAAACATCACTGCATTTGATTTCTTGCAGAAAGATTCGTAAATTGACATTCTTCTCAGCTGGTGCAAAGATCCCTGAAGCTGCAGCAAGCTCGTGCCAGGGCGTAGCCGACAAAACAGGTCATAGAGGTATTTAACCTGTTTACAACTGGACATAAATACTAGAATCTTCTGCTTAAGGTGGGCTTTAATAAAAGACCAAAGCATGTTCACTTTATCCTCAAGTTCACAGACAATGTAGCTTTGTTGAAGAGTTTCAGGAGTGCTATGTTTCGAATTCTCGTGTACTGAAACATACATTGGATCCTTTAGACTGAGACGGGCCAAATCACGCACAGATTTTGTTTGCGTTGCCGAGAAAAGTAATGTCTGTCTCGTGGGGGGAAGGTTGTCAATTATGGCATTCATTGCATGCTCAAATCCCATGTCTAGGCAACGGTCAGCTTCGTCGAGAACTAAAACTTGCATATTATTACAATCAAACAATGGATTTTCATCCATATGCTGAAGTAATCGGCCTGGAGTACAGATGACAATGTTGCATTGATCCATTCGCTTCTTTTCAAAGTGTAAATCCTTGCCTCCAATGACGAGTCCAGCAGATATATCATGATGAATGCCAACTTTCCGAAGGGTCTCAAATATCTGATATGCTAGTTCTCTAGTAGGAGTGATGATGAGAGCTCCAAGCCCATCAATTCGAGTCCATTGCTTACAAAATAAATTCTCTAAAACTGGAATAAGAAAAGCCAAAGTTTTACCACTTCCAGTTTTAGCAGCACCCAAGATGTCCAAACCTTTAAGGCCCAGCCCGATGCTCTCCCGCTGAATTTCGGTCAATGTTGTGAAATTGTTGTCCTTCAAACCATCCAGTGTTTTCCGAGAAAGAGGTAGATCCCTAAATTTTGTTATTGAACTCGGATCGATCTGCAAAAAACACATAAGGTAAATGAAATAGCACTTGGCATCAATAGGAAAAGATGAATCTCAACAATAAAAAAAATGGAAATCCCCCCCCCCCCATCCAGCAGGGTAATGGTCGGTGCACAATCGTCAGGAAAGGATAACTAAATCTAGGTTACAGTAACGGTAAAGGGAAAGTTCACTATAATTTAACATTGCCCGGTAACGGTTAAGTAACGTGAGGTAACGGTAACAGGAAAGTTCGCTATAATTTAACATTACCCGGTAACGTTAACGTCAACGGGAAGAAGCTTCTTATTACCGTTAACGTTACCAGGTAATGTTTAACTATAGCGGGAAAGTTCGCTATAATTTAACATTGCCCGGTAACGTTAATGCTAAAGGTGCATTCACAATCTTTACTAGTACTATGGTTTAATGATTAAGACTAAGACAAACCTTAGTCCCAGCCAATCAGAGCACAGTATTCTCCCTCCCAGCCAATGAAAGAAGCCTGTGGCTTAGTCTTAATCATTAAACCATAGTACTAGTAAAGATTGTGAATGCACCTTAACGGGAAGCTCCTTCCCGGGCTATTGTGCACCGACCATCACTCCTCAAACCGACAATATTACAGTCGAAATAGGCCTATTTGCGTTTAAAGAATATCAAGAATAGGAATCCCTGTTACTATGGGTTATACTGCAAATATTAAATTAATTGCACTAGGCCAACACGCTTTGGCTCGTCCCGCCTGGGCATTGGGTGTGAATGGCCTGGGTTTTATGGTCAGCCTAGGCCCTAGGCCTAGCCTACCCTGTGGATAAATCTGACGTACATAACCTCAATTACAGATTACTCACCTTTTCATACGCCTCCTGTAACTTCTGTATGATTAGCTTTTCAGACTCCTTCGGTTTCTTCTTATAAAAAATACCTTTTTTCTTCTTTCCCTTTTTTGCAACACGTTTAGAGCCATTCGTAGCATTTACTTCAGCACCATGCGGAGATGTTGACATTTTGCCGTGCCCGTCTCGTGGAAAAGCAAACTGGAAGACCGACCGATGCAAACAAGTGCATTGAGAAGGCGGTGGGTGTCAGAACACGGATGACATCTACAGGCATGACGAAAAACTTGCATTAACAATCAGCTGTTTCTCAGCTGGCATCAACAATCTTCTTTTATTTGTGAACATTTTTATAGTTATGTCTACACAACAAAAGTAGTCTACACGTGATGAAATTGCGAAGAATCTGGTTGTAGAGTAGATTAAATTTAGTTTTGTTACGTAGTATTGAGGGTTGATTTCCCTGTAATGTAGGAGTAGGCCCTAGCCTATTTTGATGCCTGAGGCGTTCATGGGCAATGGGTTGTTTTTCGCTATGATATTGTTGACATCATGAATCAACGAAGAACAAACATGAACAAAGAGCACCGAAGCCGGGCCTAGCGCCTAGAAGTTTCTTACACATTTAATGTCTGTGGTCTAATCTATTTTATAAAATGAATAGAAAGACAGCAGCTGGGAGAGACATTGTGGGTCTCTTGCAACGAAGAGAAACTACAGTTAGTAGGCCTAGCCTCTATATTACGGTCTTTGCTTCTAGGATAGGGCAAGGCGTAGGCTAACGTTAGGCTGACGTCGAGATCTTAGCCTAGGCCTAGCCTAATGCTAAAACTAGCTTACGCTTGAATTAAGTAGGCCTAGCCTAGCCTAGGCTATGTTTAACGCCTAGGCCTAGGCCTGACCTAGGCTAGGGAGCAGATTACACACTTTCACATTATTTTCATGTGACAGGCCTATAGGCCTAGGCTAGGCCTACTCATACTTGAAGAGTGGGCAATTGGACAATTTCCTATTTTATATTGTAGGCCTAGGTCTAGGCATAGGCTTTGGCCTAGGCCTATTGATTAATACGTTTTGATGTCGATGATTGTTTTAATAATAGATAGGCGTAGCCCATAATGTATGTTAAAGAAAAGGGATAAGTAATCACTTAGACTAGCCTAAGCTAGGCTACCTACTGCACTTGACTAGCCCTAGCATAATTGTTATTCTTGTAGCTTACTAGGCCCTACACTCTTTTATAGCTTGTTAGGAAATATGACAATGGAATCAAAAGTTAGGCATACCTAGGCCTACCCAGTGATAGGCCTCATTAGCAATGCAGTAAAACATTTAGGCTAGGCTAGTGGTTGGTTATCAGGTTCACACAAAGTCATAAGGGTAAGCTGTAGGTCGTAGGGAACACGTGCACGTGTTTACACACGGTCACAATGTTTGAGCCGTGTAGGCTTATGATTTTACTTTTATCGTTTGTAGTTGCAGGTCCACTTCTTTACA
The DNA here is from genome assembly GCA_945910005.1 of Isoperla grammatica. NCBI lineage: Eukaryota > Metazoa > Arthropoda > Insecta > Plecoptera > Perlodidae > Isoperla > Isoperla grammatica. The sequence goes on along the minus strand of OX246741.1, from coordinate 14,802,116 downwards.
ACTAGGCCTAAACGTAGGTAGGCCTATATTCATACGCATCTCTTACAATAGGCCATGGGAGTTAAAAAGACTTTGAACTAGCTTTCATTGGTGTGAGCTTGTAGCCATCTGGTTTTCGGCTGCCATCAAAATTCGGTATTCAAATATGCTGATTATTTTTTTAGAGCTGCGTATGCCAATGACCATTTACAAAATGCTGCATCCTTGCGCAAAGTTAGTTTTTTAACTTTACGACTAGCACGCAACCATAGGATAAAATTTCACAACTAGGCCTATCACTAATCCTGAAATGACAGGAGCCTTTACCATAACATAAGATTATCATTTTTCCATCATTACTCATAGTAATAGGCAATTAAAATTTAGAAGTAGTCCCTATCGTTACAATATACTAATCCGTGCAGTAGCGAAACTTCCATAGTGTCAGCTTCATTGAACAACTTGCGCACGGTGACACTAGCGGGGCGTAGCGGTGATTGGGTTGACCCTACGTATTTTGGAATTACAAAAATCACCTCAAGTTGTAGAAGTATTACTTGATCGGCTCTTTGACTACACCCATAGGCATTGGACCTGCGCACGCATGTGTTTGCAGCAAGAAAATAGCTTAGGTTTTGGTACTGAATGGATTAGTATACTATTACTGTGGTATCAAATTCGTTACATAGCCAATTAGTCTTATCTCCCGAGACAGTAGTGTTTTATTTTAATTTAATACAAATTCCATTTCCTTACAGGATGCTGTTTCAAACATTCTCTCACACAAATTGCACGTGACAAAACATTTCATAGATCGCCTGGGACTAGAGAAAGAACTAGAAGGGCATACTGGCTGTGTCAATTGCTTGGAGTGGAATGAAAGTGAAAGGTAAAACACTAGTGTCAAATACGGTAGGCCAATAAAATGTGGGCATTTGAGAAGAAGAAGAAGAAGACAAGTTTCTTCCAGAGGGCTTCCATTATCTAGGCGTTTACATTTTAATGGTGTAGGCCTATTTCAGAATTAAGGCGTAGTAGTTTCAAGATAAATGCAAAAAAACGTCCCGGACTTATACCCTTTCTGCAATACACAGGAACTTCCTTATAAAATGTGTACCTTAGGAAAGAGTGGGAGTCACGTCCTTCCTGCACAAAATGTGGGTCTATGTTTATATAGGCCTACATATTTAAAAAAAAATTAGGCTCAGTTTTTTAAACTGTTAGGCCTACTTATTCCCTATCTGAACTATATGATTAATTTAGAATATATATATATATATATATTTTAATTTTAATTTCTGGATTTCACATAACAACCACGTCAAGAGTGTTCTTGAAAAATATTCATATAGATATATATATATATATATAATAACTGCCCTCCACTATTGATAGCAAAGTCTACTTGATCGTCACTGCGCTAGCGGCGCTCGTATAACTAACTAAAGCCTAGGAGGTATACGACTAGCCGCCAGACGGCAATCAAGTAGACCTTGTTTGATAATAAGCTATATGTTGTTTTTTATTTATTACTTAGCATTTAATACACATTCATGCCTAAGCCGACAAGGCTCCATATTAAGAAAATAAATACTGAAATTTATAGATAGCCTGCACATCAGAAGCACACCACAACATAGCCTACGGTTATTATCTTGTATTTCAGAATTTTGGCATCTGCCTCTGACGATCTCCATGTAATCCTGTGGGACCCATTCAGTTACAAGAAGCTCCACTCCATACAAACTGGTCATCATGGAAATATTTTTTCTGTCAAGGTATGTGCAGTCATTTAGAAATAAAAAAAAATGATTACTATGAATTATGAAGTGTGGGCTACATATATGAAGCTTCATCTAGGCCTAGTTGAGTGTTGGAATAGGATCATCAGCTTAGCTTCGAAGTGAGTTGTCCGTAAAGGCGAATGATTAATTTAAAAAAATTACAGGAATAAAACATGCGCATTATGCGAATATGTAGGCTACACCCTGTCACACTGACCCTAGCCCAATCTCGGGTAGACATTAATATTTTAATAAAAATCTAGCTCAGTGTATCGGCAGCACTTACCTTTCGATGTCTTGATGCTCCACATTAACGAATACTGCCGCATTCGAAGAGAGTACTCCCTTTGATCAGCCCAGTCTTCGTTCGTAGCACAGAAAAACCGTCTTTACTTTATCACCTTTCAATGCCAACTGAGTTTTACTATTTCCTTTTCAACTACAACTATTTCCTCCCCTCATCTCATCCACACTTCACAAACCACAGACACAAACTGCCTAGCTTCAGACCTTCTCTAGCCTCTACAGAAACTCCTGACTTTGTTATATTCTTTCATAAAAACATAGCAACCTCAGCAACAATCTTATTAGAACAAATTTAAATCATTCACTTTTCTATGTACGCTTCCTTGATCATCACGACACTGCCTTCTATAGATGCCACAACCCTATAAACTCGGACTTCCGCTTTCAGTTCCTGCCGAAGTCCGACGACAACATCGTGGTGACGGGCGCCGGAGACTGCCGCATTCGCGTCCACGATATTCTCCTGTCCGAGACCACCCACGTGTGTACCTGCCACACGGGGCGGGTCAAGCGCATCGCCACCGCGCCCAATACCCCCTCGCTCTTCTGGAGCGCCGCCGAGGATGGGACCGTCATGTGAGTGCTGAATCACCCTTGACACATGGATCTATCTATTTATTTACTTATTTATTTATTTATTTATTTATTTATTTATTTATTTATTTATGTATTTATTTATTTATTTATTTATTTATTTATTTATTTATTTATTTATGTATTTATTTATTTATTTATTTATTTACTTATTCATTCATTTATTTATTTATTTATTTAATGTCTACGAGATATCGTATGATGACAGCAGCGCTGTGAGCGTTCCAAACCCAAAAGAATGTCAGTATGTCCCTCACTTGAATGTAGCACACAATGTAGGCTATGTGCAAATGGTCCATGGGGCTTGTACTGGGACAAAACTAATGTTTTCTCTATATTTTGACATGTTTTTTATTTTATTGCCACTGGACTGGTACATGTATATCATATGTTAACTATGGGCCTAGGCCTACCTTTAACCTGAGTTGCTAGAGAGTTGAGTTTCTCGCATGCTGACATCAATGATTTTATTACATTTGAACTTTAGGCCTATATTCCAATACTGTAGAACTCCATGCTACAGTTTCCAGAGTTCTAGTAGCTTATAAGTATCAACGCAAACCTTTTTTTGCAGGCAATTTGACTTGCGAGCGCCGCACACTTGCTCCAAGGAACCCAACGTGTTGATCAACCTGTTGAATCACTTGGGTCGCCATGCCGAGGCCAAGTGTATTGCGATCAATCCCTGTCGGCCGGAGATGCTGGCGTTGGGTGCAAACGACCCTTACGTTCGTCTCTATGATCGGCGGATGATAAAACTAAGCTCCGTGGAGGTATGAAGTTTTCTCATTTAACGGAAACTTAATTTGATGTTATATTTTTTGTTTTTCAAGGAGCTTAACACATAGGCCTACATATTTTTGTAAGTACTCGTGCATCCAGTAATAAATAAATTGGAGCGTATGGTCAGTACCTACTACATGGTCCTAATCATCATCATCTGTTGCCACATCCAACTCTGCGTTAGGTCGGCACTGAAGATAGGCCTCTTCATCTTCTTCTTTCTTGCCACCGCTCTTCTCTTTCTACCAGTCTCCTGCTCCTTCTTTACATTATCCTTCCGTCGTTGTCGGGGCCTGTCCCTTCTTCTCTCATACCTATAATTTCTAATTCCGTCATTATTCTGGACAATTTTTCTTTTCCATTCTCTTGAGATGTCCGAACCAATTAAGCTCTCTTCTCTGTCCCATTCGATCCCAATTTGTCACTACCTATGTGCACTACTTGTCGTTTTTTATTTTTTCGTATTATGGATAAGTCGGTCTACTAATCTACTAAGCTGTATATTATCTTGTTTGCTTCAGTTTCCGCCAGAGTTCTCAATCCGCAACAGCTGGGAGCATCGACAGAACGGCACCACCAGTCAGGCTGGGCAGGGCGATCCGGCCGGATGTCTTCCCCACGGGTGTGCGCAGTACTTTGTCGCAGGTGGGCACTCAATCTACTAATCTACTAGTTGGGGGGGGGGGGGGGGGGGGCTTAAATCATCAAATGCAATATTCAACTAGGTTCTCGGTTATAAAAATTACCACATATCTCGGCCGTGTGAAATTACACAATAAACCTAATAAACGGGGGTCCACAAATACGGTCGCCAGTGGCGACCGTTTATTTATTCTGGGCACAAATTTTTTTTAAAATCCACAAATAAATTTTAATTTAATTTAAGTCCATTTTAATTTTTTTATGAATAGGCCTATCTTACCAGTATAAAGCTTTTCAAGCTATTTTTTTCGAACACAATAATAAAAATGTAAGTATAATCTGAAGCCTGTATATGAGATTTTGACCTGAATATAAAATTTAAAATACATACCAACAAATACACTAGAAATTTTAGCTTTAACCGTCACAAGTTATTCGTTCTGCACTCGCCCATGTTGAGCTGGCCACTAAGAGAAATATTTGGCTACTAGGTGACTAGTAACGTTTGTGGATCCTGCCAATAAATAATAAACAAATTTCAATTGCCCCCAGGCCACCTTCCCATCAAGCAGCACGACTTCAGAAAGCGTTTCCGCAACCTCGCGTCCACCTACCTCACGTTCAGCGCCGACGGTAACGAGCTGCTCGTAAACCTGGGCGGCGAGCAGATCTACCTGTTTGACGTCAACAACCGGCGTCATCCGCTGACGTTTGACGTGGTCAGGCAGCCTCGCTCTCCCGCGGGGGGGGAGGACTACGTGCTCTCGTTCGGGAGCAACGGGCTCGATAAACACCAGCCGCCGACCAAGAAGGTCAAGCTCTCGACCAAGATCGAGGCTCTCAAACAAAGTGTGAGTATAAATCAATCGATTATTAGATACCTCTTTCCAACTGAGTCGGGTGGAAGGCTCCCACCATTTACTTGGGCCTTGGGTCTACCTGCGGAGCCTGCAGGGTTGGTTTAGTCGCTTTAAATTAAAGTCCCCCACTGAAAGTCAGTTTTGATACTGAGTGGGTAGACTCTTATGTGAATTTATTTATTTTTATTTATTTACCTAAGCCATGCCTGATGCTTCCCCCCTTTCTTCTTTATCTTGCTCTAGCACTTGTTCCTCTGACATATGTCTCCTTCAATGTCTTCTGGTCTCTCCACAAGTCCTCTCCATAGTTTCCGCCTTCCAGTCTTCCTACCACTTTTCCTGCTGTACTTCTATGCACAACTCTTCGTTTTAGCACTTTCGTTTCAATCGCCTCATCCCATCTTTTTCCTGGTCTTCTCAGAATGTAATCATCTATGTAATCGTGTAGGTATGTATTCGTCTTCAAATTGTCCCTTTGGGATCCTCTCTGCACGCATAAAATTAAAATTAAAATACATTTGCATTTATCTTCTTCTTAATGCCGACATTTGGCTATTATGCCATCATGCTGGATTTGGTCAACCAGTAGGGACACGCTTCTTTCTCCACCCTCTTCATGCCATTCAGCGTTTCGTTACGTTCAACTTATAGTTCTGTAGGTCCTACATACAAATACGTGATTCCTATCTTGTTGCCGTTTCCCACACATTTATAGTCTACCCACTCAGTTTTAAAAGAACTAATTCTGATTTTCAGTTTAATGTAATGTAGGCCTAATGTAATTACATTTACGGGGAAATTTGAATACAATTTATTATGTGCTTTGTAGCTATGATGACGGCTCCAAAGTCGTCGTTAACGTGTATACTAGTATCATATTATTGGAAGATTAAAGTCAAATTCCAAAGTTAAAAAACCGCAGCTCAAACCGGGAATCGAACCCTGGGCATTCTATATCCCACACTTTTTCGAGAAATTAATATCATGCTCGTTACAGGCCAATGAAGCTTTTGAGCGCAGCAATTTCACGCTTGCGATCAGCCTCTACAACTTGGCGATCTACGCTTGCCCGAACGCCGCGATCCTCTACGGCAACCGAGCGGCGGCCTTTATGAAGCGTGGCTGGGACGGAGACATGTACGCGGCCATGCGGGACTGTTGCGAGACCATTCGCAGGGACCCCGACCACTGGAAGGCTCACCTCAGGTAGGCTGCGTGCTTGCACATTTCAAGTAGTATTGAAAATATTGTAGGCCTACCTAGATTACACAGTTCAACACTTTGGTATATAATGTGAGGAAAGGATCCAACAGCTTACGTTCGTAAGAAGACGGATTTGCGAGTTTGAAATACACATAAAAAACATAATACAAATATAAATATAACGAGACGTTTCGACCGAAGTCTTGTTCACTCGAGAGAAGAGGAAGAACACGAAGGTAAGCTGTTGAATCCTTTCCTCACATTATGTACCATTCCAGCCGATTGGCACCTACTTTCATAACCAGTTCAATACTTTCGTCATATTATTTATTGAATTCAAGCACAAATGTGAATCGGAAACAGTTAGGTTAGAAAAATGCAACAATACCTGTAGTTTTGATTGATGCTATTTTGTCTTTGAATCAAGTAAGTTTGACGAAATTATTGAATCGGGTAATGTGGGAATTAAATTATTGTTTTACAGATGCCTGTACTTTTTGAATTAGCCCTATCTTAGATGCTCAAAAACATTTGACAGTTGTTTTTCTTTTACTGTTTTCCTACATTTATTTTATGTTTGCAGATTGGCAAGGTGTATTTGTGAGCTGACAGTACTAAGTAAAGTAAAGCACTGTAGTAGTTTTAAAACAGTTAAACACCTAATTTCCTAGCTCATATGACAATCCTTTTTCATGTTTGCAGATTGGCGAGATGTCTGTTTGAGCTGACGTTGTTAACGAAAGCAGACAAGTGTCTGAAATACTTCAAGGCAAAGTTCCCGGATCATCTCAAGGACGTCGGCTACATCAGGCTCGACAAGGAGATCGTCAAGGCGATCAGCCGGCAGTCTCGTTTAACCGCACGTACGTATCCTATATTGCTCTACAACGGTGGAAGCGTAGAATACATTTTGATTGCACATATTTTGTTGGCCCCTCAAAATAGACTAGACGCATTCTGGTGGCAAGAAAATAAACCACTATAGGCCCTAAGTATGAGTTTATCTGTCAATTGTTCATTGTTGCTTTTTTGTTAAATCATCAATGGCGCAGATAACGGTGCTGCTTAGCAGCGCTATCTATGTGTTGGTTTGAGTCTCCATATTTTCTTTAATATATGCTTCTTGTTCACCAAGTACTGTATGCCGTGCTTGTTGAAAGTAAAATAACCTTGTAATGTATTGCAAAATTGAAAATTGTGACTATTTAAAAGTTTAAAACACAATGGAATTTGTACCACTGATCTTGTACTATTACAGGGTTGCCGTTTTTGCGGAGTTTATCCTCTTTTGCGGATTTTTAGGGTGCCTCGCGGACATGACGATTAACGGCCAAATTGGCGGATTTTCTACCATTATTGTAAAAACCGTGAAATTTACTATAATTTAAAAATTCCGCCATAAAGAACGATTTAATAACGTAAAAAGTAAAGTTGGACAATCTACACTTGAACCCGCAGCATAGACACGATGTCTCAAAACACGTGTGAAATATCGAGATTTCAACTGTGTTTTTGTAAGTTGTCTTGCTATACTAGCAAGCAGAGGGTGGAGCTTGTGTGGGAGACAGCCAATGCGGTACCTAAAGCGTTGTGATTGGTCTAGTAGTAAGTAGCGTCCTCTATCGTCAACTTTGCAGAACGTGTGTTCTTTAAGTGTACGATAGAGCGCGTTGCCCGTGACTCGTTGGTAACAAGGAGCTCGTGACGTGACGACTGACTTTTAATATGAGTCTATTGCCTTGTCTAGACTAGCACTTTAAAGCGACCTTTAAAGTGAGAGTCACTTTAAAGCTAGGTGTAGCAGCTCCAAAAGCAACTTCAAGTCCCCCTCACTTTAAGTGATCCCGAGACCCCACTTGAAGTGAGAAGCTGTTTAATTTTCACAATCGATAGTTGTATTTCGATATAAAAATGGAGGGAAAACTAGAATTTGAGGTTATGTTATTGGCGCTGAAATCTAGCCTAGCACTGTGAAAGATGTCCAGTTGCAAAGATATGGCGAGTGAGGCGAAAAAACGAAGACGAAACTACACAGTTGATGAAATTCACTGCCTAATTGATATTTGGGACATATGCCCAACATGAGCGACGCCTAGGCCTAGCTGCTCTTCTTTGCACACGCAACAGTTGTCAACGACGAATAATTTCCGTCAAAATCTGTCTCCTGTCATCTTGTCGCCTTCATTTCTCGGCAAGTGCTTGTCTATGGTTTGTCCAGGAACTGAACCACTGCGTTACGAAATGTATAACCATTACCAAATCAATCATTTTCTACGAATTGTTTTGCAAACTGTCCAATGTAAACAAGATCAGCTGCTGTCAAGTGTCAAGTCAAGCACAGACCAACTGTTTGGCCACTGCACTCTAGACGTGGAAATAAAGTGACCTCGAGGGCTGTAGTGTAGACGACTGTTCACTTTAACTGCCGCACTTTAAGTGATCCTCACTTGAAGTGAGCCCAAGTGTAGACAAGGCATAAGCTGTTATTTGCCTGGTTTCTTGTTTTTATATATATATATATATATATATATATATATATATATATAGACAAATTAATTTATTATTTATTTATTTATTTATTTATATATAAATTATAATGGAGAGGTAAATTCTTAAAGATCATCTGGCATAATGCATAACCTAAAAATAAACATAGCCTAAAATTTTTTTTATTCTTTCACACTTTATAATATGCTAAGTTGCAGCAGAATAAATATGTTTTGGAGGATTTTTGAGGATTTTTTTGGTATCTTCAGAGGATTTAAAAAAATACTTGGTGGCAACCCTGTACTATTAGCTCTATGATTATTTGGTGTTTAATGACCAACTTTCAACCGTTAATGTCATATGATGTCAAAGGGACAAATAGGAGAAACAGTTAAATTTATAGGAGTAAATGTGAGGAAATGGGCACGGAGAACGGGGAGAACCTTCTTTTGTCGTCTCTTGCAACTGGCAGATTTACGCTGGGCCACATTTTACTCTGGGCCCAGACGGGATTTTACTAGTAGGTAGCTTTTTAATTTTTTTTTTTTCTTCATCTGGGTCTGAGATAGAATTTGGCTCAGGGAGTTTGCCAGAAGTAAGAGGCAACGAAATGAGGCCAGACGGGATTTTACCTAGCTTTTTAATTTTTTTTTTCTTCATCTGGGTCTGAGATAGAATTTGGCTCAGGGAGACTCTGCCAGAAGTAAGAGGCAACGAAATGAGGTCCTCCCCTTTACTCCTGTGAATGTTAGTCTACTACTCGTCCTCCTTATTCCTTTCCTCCAATCATCCCCCGACGTCGTGTGGCCCAGTTGTTTAGTAGCGTATGTCAATCACCAAATAATAAAAATGCTCCAGTTGCAAACTGTGACGGACGGATGTGTGTCTTGCGTTATAGGCGAAGAGCCCGAGGATAGGCCCGAACGGGAAGAGGACAATATATTCGAGCGAGGTGTTGAAGGAGAGGAGTTGGTCATTACGTCGGAACAAGAAGCAGACTGGCAGGCTGAAGCGCTCGATTACGAGGTAGGCAGACACTTGGACAACTATCTTACATTACATTTTGACATTAAAGGGCAAAATGAGTTGCTATTTCTTAACAAGTATTTTTCTGCATCCTTCCAGTTTGTTTTAATGTAGCCTTAGTTATAATACGTAGGCCCTATGGAAATTTTTTTTGGAAATATTTCCAATTTATTAATATGCCAGTATAGGAGTGTAGGACTACTATAGGTAACAAATTTTTTTAGATCAATTTTTCTCCTTCTTCTTCTTTCGAACACCCAGAGTTGGAACTTATGCCATTCTCTGCCTAGTTGCCCAATAAAGGTCAATAAAGGTTCATAAATTTCCTTCTTGCTATATTTTACCCCTCCATTAGATCCCTTTCTGCTGTCAGGGAGACACATGTCCAAGATCAATTTTTCTTGTTTATGTTTCTCTTTTTTGTTCTACTTTGTTTTATTGTTGTGTTTTTTCTGTAGTTTTAATTTATTCGGTGTTTGTTTTCCTATCGTTTCATAGGTCAGCCTATGGCTGGTTCCCATACTTTTACGTCTGACATTGGCCAACCATAGCCCGTAGTATTCTCGGTGAACGTCGAAGAATCAGGGCCGGTGTTGGTGTAAACGGCTACGATTGGCCAACGTCTGACGTAAAAGCACGTTAACCTGTTTTGTTATTGTCCTCCTTTGTACTAAGGGCGTACATCTGAAATATCTGTTTTGCCCTACTTTGCCAACTAACACAACAATTACCAATTGTTTTAATTCATCATCATCATCATTATCCATCGCCGTTTCCTGCTTCTGGCAGGGTCAGCTTGGGTTTCACAACCAAATTTTTCCACCTCTTCCTATCTTCCCACAATCGTACTTCGTCTACTTGCTCCCAGTTCTCTCCTCTCGTCTGTAGGTCTTCAGCAATCTTTTCCTTCCATCTTTTTCCGTTGTTTTAATTAATTGTAACTACAGTAAAACTTCTTTATAACGAACTCATGGGGGCCAGATTATTATTTTGTTATAAAGAACATTTCTTTATAAAGATGGTAGGTACATTTACATGCATAAGAACCTTTTGGGACCTCAAAAACAGTTTGTCATATAGATCATTTTGCTATCAAGACGTTCGTTATAAAGAAGTTTCACTGAAATTGTTAGGTAAGTCTGCGAAGTTTGCGAAGCAGGCCAAAACAGAGATTTGAGGTCTAAATCAGTTTTGTAACCGAATAAGACACATGTTTACAAGTGGCGCTACGACGCTCGTTTGTCCCCAGATCCGCTTCTGCGGCCACTGCAACACGACGACGGACATCAAGGAGTGCAACTTCTTCGGGCGCGACGGACAGTTCATAGTCGCCGGCTCGGACGACGGCTCGTTCTTCGTGTGGGACAGACAGACGACCAACATCGTGCGCATACTCAAGGGGGACGAGTCCATCGTCAACTGTCTCCAGCCGCATCCCACGTACTGCATGCTGGCCACCTCGGGCATCGACCCCGTCGTCAGGCTGTGGAGCCCCCGGGCAGAGGTGAGCGCACGACTCTCGGCATACGTGCAACCTATTAGGGATGACATCGGGTACCCGACTCCTACCCGACTCCTCTTGTACCCGACTCCATTTTCTAGGAGTCGACTCCTTCAAACGTCGGTTGCTGTGTGTAAGTGTATCATGTATTGGCGGTCTGTTTCCCTTTCTGTTTCCCTTGCCCTCCAATATTCGCCTAATATTACAAATCAGTAATAAGAAAAATATAAAGAATTGTACTTTACTGCCAAATCACTTTTTTTGCTCCCGCCTGGAACACACGCAGCCCGCCGAGGGTGTTGCAACATTGGTTAAAATAAATCGCTTTTACTTTATCTTTTTGTCGTTCGAGGAGTCGACTCCTACCCAATTCCTAAGGCTCAGGAGCCGACTCCGATATTTACTTCCCGATGTCGTCACTACAACCTATGAATATTAATAGTAAGCTGCGTTCCAGAATTAATCGGATTATTATTCTCACAGACAACACTAATCCAAGTGTTCCAATATTCATACTGGATTGCTTCTTACATGTTCCAACTAATCAATCTTTATGTAATAGTCAATTTGGGTATTCCATTGATTTACAAAGCAAAACAAATCCTATAAGTATCCCGTTTACATCTTGGCGTTACGGCAGATAATTTGAGATTACTTGTGAGTTGAATTCTGGAACGCAACTGTTTTCTATGCCTAGTAGTGTGTGTGTGTGTGCTGACAGAGCTGTGACCTGTCGACAGGATGGGACGGTGGACGACAGAGAGGTTGTGGACGCCGACAAAGCTGCGTCGGCCAATCAGCAGCGAATGAATGCCGACCCTTTCGAGGTGATGCTGCTCAACATGGGCTACCGGATCCCGGAGGATGCCGAGGGCCTGACGCTACCCGTCCAGTGCCGGACCAGCTAGCTCTAGACGTACCATAGCCGCCCGCGGTGGGGCCACTCCGATGTTGGGAACACTTGCCGGTAGCTCTAGACCTGTAGCCTCCTGTGGTGGTCCACTCCGATGTTGGGAACACTTGCCGGTAGCTCTAGACCTGTAGCCTCCCGCGGTCGGTCCACTCCGATGTTGGGAAGCACTTGTTGATAGCTCTAGACCTGTAGCCTCCTGCGGTGGGGCCACTCCGATGTTGGGAAACACTTGCCGGTAGCTCTAGACCTGTAGCCTCCCGCGGTGGGTCCACTCCGATGTTGGGAACACTTGCCGGTAGCTCTAGACCTGTAGCCTCCCGCGGTGGGTCCACTCCGATGTTGGGAACACTTGCCGGTAGCTCTAGACCTGTAGCCTCCTGCGGTGGGGCCACTCCGATGTTGGGAACACTTGCCGGTAGCTCTAGACCTGTAGCCTCCCGCGGTGGGTCCAATCCGATGTTGGGAACACTTGCCGGTAGCTCTAGACCTGTAGCCTCCTCCTGTGGTGGTCCACTCCGATGTTGGGAAACACTTGCCGGTAGCTCTAGACCTGTAGCCTCCTGCGGTGGGTCCACTCCGATGTTGGGAACACTTGCCGGTAGCTCTAGACCTATAGCCTCCTGTGGTGGTCCACTCCGATGTTGGGAACACTTGCCAGTAGCTCTAGACCTGTAACCTCCTGTGGTGGTCCACTCCGATGTTGGGAAACACTTGTTGGTAGCTCTAGACCTGTAGCCTCCTGTGGTGGTCCACTCCGATATTGGGAACACTTGCCGGTAGCTCTAGACCTGTAGCCTCCTGTGGGTCCACTCCGATGTTGGGAAGCACTTGCCGGTAGCTCTAGACCTGTAGCCTCCTGCTGTGGGTCCACTCCGATGTTGGGAACACTTGCCGGTAGCTCTAGACCTGTAGCCTCCTGTGGTGGTCCACTCCGATGTTGGGAACACTTGCCGGTAGCTCTAGGCCTGTAGCCTCCTGTGGTGGGGCCACTCCGATGTTGGGAACACTTGCCGGTAGCTCTAGACCTGTAGCCTCCCGCGGTGGGTCCACTCCGATGTTGGGAACACTTGCCGGTAGCTCTAGACCTGTAGCCTCCTGTGGTGGTCCACTCCGATGTTGGGAACACTTGCCGGTAGCTCTAGACCTGTTGCCTCCCGCAGTGGTCCACTCCGGTGTTGGGAACACTTGCCGGTAGCTCTAGACCTGTAGCCTCCCGCGGTGGGTCCACTCCGATGTTGGGAACACTTGCCGGTAGCTCTAGGCCTGTAGCCTCCCGCAGTGGTCCACTCCGATGTTGGGAACACTTGCCGGTAGCTCTAGACCTGTAGCCTCCCGCGGTGGGTCCACTCCGATGTTGGGAAGCACTTGTTGATAGCTCTAGACCTGTAGCCTCCTGTGGTGGTCCACTCTGATGTTGGGAACACTTGCCGGTAGCTCTAGACCTGTAGCCTCCTGTGGTGGTCCACTCCAATGTTAAAAACACTTGTCCGTACATATTCACAGGAAAGAGTAGTCTCACCATCGGACCATGGACTTGTAATAGTATCTGCATTACTGGACCTACATCTGCCCGTAGATCAGTGTACCACAAAATAAGCTCCTAAAGCCGGATGTGGCACCACCATTTGTTCACTTTGGCTATGGTATCAGGTTTTCGTGTTACATTGTTGGTACAGTCACATGTAGCTGCTTAGTAATAGAGCCTAAATTGGTAGTCAATTTCCAATACTGAAATGAGAATGGCAGACACGCTCTCCAACATTGTTGCAGGTCTATTATAATTGTAAGTCCATGGTCTCACGCTTAAAATCGCACAAAATTGTAGTTTTTTAATTATATCTCAAGTCTCAACTCAAGAAGGCTGTACACGAAATCGAAAATCCAAGTCTATAGCACACTGTGGTTTGGTAAGCCATACAGACTGAATGCTAAGCGTGTCTAATATTATAGACCTAATCAGTATGTTTGTTATTACTTATTTCATTTATTTGTATTGGATTTGTATTACTTATTAATTTTCATTATTATTATGGATTTTATAATCAAAATAACTACACTACTTCTTCTACTACTACTACTGATTATAATGATACTGATACATTTATCATTCAGTACGTAGTAGCCAATATAGGGCTTACTCCACCAACCACAGTGCACTAGAGGCTCCCATTTTTTATTTTGAGTAGCTTTCTTAAGATATAATTAAAAAATGAATATTATAGTGTGACCAAACTCTTCTTAACGGCAATGGGTTGCTCACGATATTAAACCTCACGGAATTGACAGTACATATTTTATTGGTACTATCTTGAATCCTTCTCAACTTCTCATGATATCAATCAAAAACTCTTAATTTGGCGAGTTATGTTAAATGTGAGCATTTGTTTTCCACAGGGGAGTGGACCTGCTGGTGAAAGAAGGAAGGAATTAATGTTATACTTCTCAAGTACTAGTAGATCTTTGCCTTTGAAGAAGAACCCATCTAGCTACAATTTTTGCATACTGAAGTGGGTTAAGTTACAGATTTAGAAAATTTAAACAATACATTTTGGGACAAGTTTTATGTTGCCACTTGTATACGTAATCGATTATTTGTTTTTCTCAATCTGCCACGTACCTAGGCCTATTCTACTTTACCATTAACCATGCCTCCCACCTAGAAGAGTGTGCACTAGGAGGTGTGGACTACCTAGCAATTATGTGCACTAGCAATTATTTAAAGTCACAGTACTGCATAGTACTAAATGGTTGATGTGGTCGAATTTTATATTTATGTGCCGCATCAACCATCTAACAGTGTCTCAACCCCCAGGCACGTTTAAAAACTTCCTGCGTGTTACGATTGACACTGTCCTGTTGTATGTAGGGTCGTTGCACCAACAGTCTAGAAGACTCGACAACCGACTTTCAAACTGCAACTTAATGAATTCCAGTTGGTCCGTGGTTTATGTGGGTAGAGGCACTGTAATTTTGTATTGTTTATTTCATTTTACTGTAGGTACTCTGATCACTGCAGGTTTATTAACTAGGGAACCAATGATTATTTTAGGGAAACTTTGTAAAATTGCCTAAATGTCAATGGATTTATATCTCATCTTATGGTCAAGTATCGTTTCTTAACGACATTTTGTTGTTAAATTGTTGCATGTGCCACGTTCATGTGTCGGGCAGTCTTGACCAGCTGTGAAGTGGCATCCTTCATTTTCTATGATTGTTGATCTCTTTTTTAGATTTTTTACTCCTTTTTTTTGTATGTACATACATTATGTTGAGCATATTTACAGAACTTTATTTTATTGTGAGGTTAGAGATAAATTCCTAATTTAGCCTTTATTGTGCATCTCAACTTAAGTGTCATATTAGGGGGTTAAGCATATACAGTGGGGAGTCACAAGGCTATGTTTCATTCATTTCATTCAAACATTAGGTTATATTATATACTCAGAGTGTACAGATTATTAAAAATATCATATTATATGTATTGGAAAATGATTATTATATACTTTCACTGGCTGTTGAACTTAGATTGTAAATTGATGAAAGAGTAGCTATATATAAATATAATGAATGTCATTTGTTAAAAGCAGTACAAGCAGATGAGTGGCCTGGATACGGTTGTATTTATATGGTATGTATGTACATATTATCTTTTAAGTTAAATCATGGGGAATAATAGGTGATTAAGTGGCTACGGTTGTTCGCTGGCCGTTTGTTCGTGCTACGTGAATAGCAAGTTTGCGTTATATTTCTTTTTATTAGACTTTTGCTTGAAAACATTGAGATGGGATTATTGGGTTGGATTGAGTGATCAACTGATCACTAATCGGCATAATGTGGGTAATCATCATCGTAAATATTTATTGTGGAGTCTGGAATCCATTGACAATTATTTATTGTTGTATTATGATATTATTTGCTGATTTGTATATTGTCACCTTACGTGGCATACTTCTGGATGGACACCAGCCACGACTACCTTCAAGCCCATCTGCACAAAATAGGAGTGGTGGATACAAGAACATGCCCACTCTGCAAAGAACAAGACCAGGACGCGGAACATCTTGCAACATGTGTCTCCCTGACAGCAGAAAGGGATCTAATGGAGGGGCAAAATAAAATATAGCAAGAAGGAAATATGTGGCAAACCTTTATTGGGCAACTAGGCGGAGAATGGCATAAGTTCCAACTCAGGGTGTTCGAAAGAAGAAGAAGAAGAAGAAGAAGAAGAACATTACCTGTACAAGAGTGGTGGGGATAATAATAATATGAATGCCACATCTAGAAACGAAACATGTCAAGAGGAACATGAAATTTGAATGCCCTTTTGGCACCTTGTCTGCACTGCACTGGTGAACTAGAAAACACGTGGTGGTATGAACGATACCAGTTGTGGGCATTTTGAAAAGAAGCGATGTTTCATATCAACACAGATTACGTGCAAGGGATGCCTTCTCAGTCGTAAACGTTTCCTAGCACCAAACTATTTCTACACAGTTTTGGGGTTATTGCCTGATTGATTGATTTATTTGATTTTATACTTAACATTTCAGTATATGTAGCAAGAATACATACTTTTACCTACCCAACTACCATTAACAAGCTATAACTCTTGTATCCTAATAATGAAGTATGAAGTGTATGTCTTGATTATTTTTGTGAGTTATTCTCAAGTGTACTTAAATGTACTCAATAGTCAATACTCAAATATTGATACACTAACTTCAGAAGTAGATGCCCTTCCACCTGGCATGAGCTATAAGGAAAAGGAAGCCCGTCTCTACTGGAAAACCAGAAAATGCATGATGGCCCAGTAAGCCAAAAATGTAGGCATAGGAAAAGAAGAAGACAACTTCAAACATTGAAAGCATATATTAATTAATGTACATGTTGAGAAATTGGGATGAGCTGCACGACTGAACCGCTAGTGAAACTGTAGCCCTTAAAGATGTATTCGTGTTTTGTTAGCACTTCAAGGCACTAGTGCTAATGTAATAATCACTAATAAAATATTGTTTATTTTTCTTTTACTTTTCAAATATGCATTACACTGGAATTAATCTATACAAAGGTACATTGCAAAAATATGAGACGTTCAACCCTAAATATCATCATCATTATCACAAATGTACATTGTCCCTAAACATTGATCTTATTCTGAGCTAATGATCTTGTGGTTTATGATTATAGCTCTCTGGTTTTGTGGTGAGATTTATTCACTGTGTATAACTGACACTATTGTGACAATACGATTTAAAATCAGAGCTGCGTTGTATGTAATTCGAACTTGATACTTGATACTGTACCACTTTCTTAGTCTGCAAGCTGCTATTTTTCCGCAGATAATTGTAAATTGCTATACACATTGGAATTATTATATGAGGCAGGTTATTATTTTGAAGTCTGCACTGTAGATGCAATTTTGATTCTAAACTGGAAACGGATCGCATTACACTTTGTACAAACAACTCAGTAAATTTATATGTGATTATGTAATATTTATTCAAGCTTGTAAGAACTTACACGAATAAAACTAATATAAAACGAAACCACACAAAACTGTACAACTGTATACCTAAACTAATAGACGTGGGCCCGGATTCACAAAGATGCCTAACTTCTAAGTTGTCCTAAGTTAGGCAAATTTTAGTGATATAAATCACACATATGTTGTTCTGTAATGTCATTAAGATAGAATATAGTAAAATATAAACAATTAAACTAATATTTTATTTGTGAATGTGTAGTAAGACCCAGCTATGATTTATCTAGCAAAGGATTTGCCTAACTGAGGACAACTTCCTGCAGCTTTGTGAATCCAGGCCCTGTATTCTAATGGAGAATCTTGGGATTTATTATGTGCTCAAGTCATGTGCATGCCTGTGTATAATTTAGTTATTTTCGTATTAAACATAATGGATTCAAGTAATCTGTCTTGGAAAGAAAGTTTAATAAAACCAATGTTTACACTAAACGTTTGGATTCTTGTTGCAACATACTTACTGCTGGTCAGTGTGTATAGTTCCTTCCACATTAAGTCCTACAGACAAATGGCTGGCAAAGATAGTGCCCAAAAACCAGTGTTTGGCAGGAACGGATTATTTCAGTTCTGTTCCTAGGAACTAGTTCCCTTTTAATTAATATTTATTACATTAATTTTTCTGTCTTTAACAATAAAAACAGCGGTGGCAGCTTGCAAAAAGTAAAAAAGTTTATAATCTTTTTTAATCATATCATTTCTGCCGCTCTAATCTTGCACCCCACAACAAAATAATAATAGTTTGGACGTAGGCCTATGTACAGAAGCCATCCCGTGGTCGTCTGTCGAAAATATTTCGCCACATCGGAGGAAGGGGAAGCGGGAGAGACCGATGACTTCGTAAATAATGGTAATCGCTTTTAGATAGATAATGGAAGCTATATATTTTTTCTGGACCTGAATCTAATCACGATCGAGTTTCTTGTGTCCTTGAACGCGGCCTGGGGGGCGGGCGGTGATCTTCAAACCGGCTCTATGACATTGAAACTAAGGGCGTGGCCGAATGCGAGCGTGAGATGGCTGCAATGGGCGGAGGAGTTGACCAACCCGTCGACATGATGGACGTTATTAAACTTCATAATCACACCGATGTCGAATGCCAATTAGAGATTACGGATTCAGGAGGGTTTAAGACCCGCAGAATGTCTGGCATTGACCCTAGTCTTGATTTAACTGTTCGTTTTGCCATCAAAAATTGCGGCGGAATTTGAATAGAAGTAATTACACAGGTACGAAAACGGACCCGACTTTGGTAAAAATAAGTAGCCTATAAAGTGAGCATTTTAGCTAGTTTTACAAAGTCATAATTCAAAAAAAGTAATGGGCGATAAACGATAGCTAAAGACTTATTCTGTGTAGACGTTTTGTCCTGAAATCCCGGAGGAATGTTTTTGTTTTTGTGGCCACCTGTCCGCAGTATCGAGGCAACCGAAATCAGACTAGCCTATATTTGGCCAGCTTGCCTGCTGGCTTGTCTTGCTGGGAATTCGTAACCGTCACATACCCACATTATTTATTGGACCACACCTTAAAAGAAGGTAAAGTGATTTAGAAGTAATGCGTTATTTTTATGGGTAATGATCAAGTACACGATTTCCATGAAACGTTAAACTGAAAGACGCAAACTTACAGCCAGAAAATCAGTGGGAGGCTGCCCCCTCTCTTCCCCTAATACAACGAAATCACTGATGCTTGACATGGCGATAAATTAGTGGATGGAACGAAAGGAGAAACTGCAAATCGATCTACTGCTTGACTAGTTATTTGCTCATTTTGCTATCGAACCAACTTTGTAAAACTTATCTTCTTTTTAAATTATTTTTAAATTTAAACACATAGTTTCACATAATACCAACACCAAACATACCAGCAAATAAAATCATAAAATATAAAATGATAACAAAAAATGGGAATAGAACTTTCCCCCGTCGCTAACGTCTTATCGGCGATTCAAACATGTTTTATTTCAGACACTGTAATTAATTCTCGTAATGCAAAAAAATTGCTTGTACAATAATACAACAAATGTGGCGTTGGGGGAAAGAAAAGGTCGTTGGCAGTAAGGAAGGGCATTGGCATTGAGTGATCGCTCCGAATCGGAGATCATACCCCCCTTAAAAGTTGCTATTTAGTGAGAACTATGCGCGTTACAACGCTCTGAAAAATCTCATTATTGCAAGGTCGCGCTATATGTATAGCTGTAATGTATTCTTTTGATAGTAACCCTGCTCAAACAGACATGCATTGTTTTTTTTATTTAACAAATCGTATTGTTAACGACGCCCAGACTTCTAGAAGTGACTAGAACGTATTTTATGTCTAACTTTGCAGTAAAACCTTGGTGTAATAATCCATAAAATTAAGAAACGAAGCCGACAAACGACATTCTTTTCGTTCTTGTCTAAGACTTGAGTGTCGAGTCGAAATGGAAAATCACAAACAAGGAATAGAATCGGAAACAACCGTTATCCTACGTCTTTGAAATTATTCGAACTTATTAAGAACGTAATTGGTGATAGTGTAAAACTCATTGAAACGTGTTTAATTAATGTTTTTAATGATTCAATAGCGGGTGACGAATTAGCTCATCGTATTGTGAAGGACGTTTCACGCGTCAGAAGAGTAGGCCCCTATAGGCCTATAATTATTTCCGGCGCTTACAAATGCGGTACGAATGAGACTATACACACATACACGCATGCAATACTGCAATGCACTACTGGGCATTCGCACACAATTTACATAATATGAATACATTACGTTTTTGTTCGTAAAAAAACTATAGGGTATTGGACTGTATTTTTTTTGTGCAAGAATTTAGACTCGTTTTTTGTAGAAAAAACATTAAAATAAAGTAATAAGAGTTTATTTTTAAATCATTGTAGATGTAGAAATGAAGAGAGTGGCAGAAAAGAGTATACAGATGTATTGCATGGATAATTGTGTGAAGGATTGAAACGGGGTAGCATGACAAAAGTAACCACATGATATCTTAACTATAAAAAAATTAAAATTGTTAACATTCTATTAATTTGAGGATTATGCATCCAATGTGAATTACTACCACACTATTTCTAAATAAACACTTTCTTCTTAGGAGCTCACAGAAAAGACTTGAAATATTTTGCACTGTCATTTCTCATTGGTAATTTTAAAACCACCTCTGAATTCGTCAAGCATAAAAAAATGAAAACGTGTCCAAATAATAATTACAGCCTTTTGGTCGTTCGCCGCGTTCGGTAAGTTCGTTTCATTTACGCTTAGCTCATCGTGAACGTGTAGAACGGAACAATAATTATTATATGTAAGTAGAGTGGAGATTTTAACGCTGATGGAACGTACGGCTTCCAAATCCTATTATTTATAGATAAGTGAGTGAGTGTTCTTTGTGTTAATGATGGGTATAGTTAGGCCTACACACGATTTTAGGGATAGCCGTTTGCCAGCGCTGAAACAAAGAGTTCGTGAGTTTTATGAAATTTATTTTTGGCAAGACTCTTTACAAAGTCAATTATTATGTATTAAAATGTGTATGAATGTTTCAGCTGTAAAACGTTTAAAGGGTAGAAAATTGTGAAATCACGACGTTTCGGAGAGCGACAATCGTTGCTTCGTTGAGGTGCAGGAATAAAAAAAAATTTCGTCGGGTTTTTTTATTTTCAGACGATTACATTACGCATTACTCTGTTATCTTTTGCGCTTGCTTATTTTTTTCATACTTATTGAAGAACTCATACAACATAATTACCACGCGAGCTGAGTCCGTATCGAATTGTACGGACTCGGCTCGCGTGGTAAACGGAAGTAAGACTCACGAGTTTGAAAGTCTTGGGGACAGGAGGTGTATGAGTCCTGCCTGGGCAGTAATAATTCAGCGGAATTCATCTATGAGTATGATGGAACGCTTTTCATTGGGTTGCATAATGCATAGGAAGACTGAGTGAAGAAGGGAAAATTAGGGAGATGCCAAACATACAGCCGAATGGTTTCGCCCAGGGACGGAGACCCTCTGGTCCAGGTCTTCTGGGGGATCACCGCCACTATGGCATCCTTCCCCCCTCATTTTTCTTTCTTTTCTTATATCAGTCTATTCCTATACCATCTGCTAGAACGTTTACTCATAGGACACCGTCGGGGTAGAATTTTGCCCAGAGTGACTCCTCTAGTCGTAAGAAGCGACGGAATGAGGTCTTTCCTTTTCCTCCCATACCCCTTTTTAATTCCTCATTTCAAAAAGCTTCTACTCTCTCCAAGAATACCTCTCTGCCTAGTATAAACACCAGTACCTCTTACAATACACATCCTGTTTCATTTCATTTATTTATTTTTTATGTATCATTATATCAAATCAAAATATTGAAGTCTTCATTCTACTTGTCCTACAATCACTCCCCAACGGCAAATGACCCTACTGTTGAGTACGTTGTAAAACAACTAATAAGTTCCCTCATAGATGAATTTGGCTGAATTATTTCCCACTTTTAATTTCTCCCTCCCAACCCTTTTGGCAAACATCTACGAACGCCCATGTAGAGAGTCTTTAATTGTCGGTACCATCTCTCTCTTCATAGATATCTGCATAACCATCTGTTGCTTGGTTATGCATATAAATCATGAAGGCATGGTCACATGCATATGTTTATGTTCCATCAACATCCTGGATAAGTTGTTATATATAGACAGGTAAGCGTGGCAAATGCATGTTGGCATGTAGGCCTATACTGTAAATAATAACATTGCCAAGAAAATGATCTGTGCATTCATTAATCTGGAAGTCTTAGCTTCATTACTTGATCTAGTTAATGAGTGTTGCGCTAATTCAGTCAAGTTGTTATTAATACACCTGCTGTAATATGACGTAATCTATCTAGGTCCGGTTCCGTGATGTGACTGAATCAGTATCTTGATATCGTGACTATAGTAGTGCACTACATGTTCATTTCGTTGTGCTGCCCTTGAGTCATTAGTTGAGGGCTTCTTTATAATCACATTTCTGATGAGAATGTTTGCAGCCAAATTAATGCTTACCCCACATTGTGAGTTTTACCGTTCTAATTAGAAGGCATCATGAATTAGGGATGTCTGCATTTTAATAGTCCAAGAAACAAATGATTTGGTCTAAAATTAATCGGTATACAGAATTTCTTTGATCAGAATTTGTTTTGCTTTCATATAGCGATTTACAACTTATCATTTCAGCATAGAGTAGTATACATTATTTTTACTTGCTCGACATACCTACAACTGAAAATGTAAATAAAAACCCAAACGTAATATTATAATGTGTTCATGTAAGTCCGGTATTCAGTCACTCTCGCCAGAAAAATAACTCTAAAATAAAACATTTTGTTAGATCCATTGTTCTCTGATTAGGGCATGATGAGTGGGAACTGGTATTGACAAGTTCTAGTGACGCCGATGTAGATGGCGCGAGTGTCGTTCAAACTACCGTCATGCAGCTCCTTCATCCGTCATCTCTATCACAGCATTGCAGAGACATCTTCACGTTAGGCCATGCGATGGCCGAGGCCAATGGCTCGTCCTACTGTCCCTTAGGGGTGCCCTAAAGTACACGACTTTTAAATAAATGTAAGCGTGTAGTCACTTAAAACATGTTTTACCCCATGAAAAGTGTTTTTATTGGTATGTCGGCCCAGCTAGTTAGTTCGAAATCTTAGTTTGAGTCCAAGAAATCGCATGGACAGATTATTATTATACAGTGCTTCTTCATTCAGTCCTACACATTATATTTGGCGATGGCAGTAACTTAAATATTATATTTACGTAATACTATTATGTTAATATATTACCGTCATTCTAAAGTTGTGAATTATTATTACGAATTAACAATATTACGAAACCAGTTATTAACAACGATACTAATAAGACATTATCATCTTTCAACCGCCCGGGAACAATTTATGCCCCTCTTCAGGTAATAACTATTTATATCTACAAACAATTATTATTATTATTGTTATTATCTACCAATGACGGTTTGGTTGGTAAATGGTAACTATTAATAGTAATCATGGTTCAACAAATATTAAACTCAAAATACAGGGCAGTCGCCATGTTTGTTCGTATAACAAATCTCCTATTACCAACTTATTGTTGTGAAACAGGCCCTTCAACTAGGTATTGAGGTATTCGGAATAATTGGAAAGGATCATGCGAGGGGTGATAGTATGACTATATCCCGGCATTCGCCTTGATAATGAGGAAAACTTAAGAAAAAAAAAACTAGTCAGGATTACCGATAGCGGGTATCGAACCGGCGACTTCTCCAGTTAGTTATTAGAGGGCCCCAAAAGAAATGTAACCACATGACCGTAAAGATCTACAACGTCCCAGGAGCGATATGCGATGCATTTCGTCATCTCTGTACTCTAGTCTCGTTATGGTCAATGTGCATTATGTTCAAACGTAATTAATGAACTGCAGACAGTCGCGTTTATGATTTGCGGTCAGGGCAGGTCAGATAGATAACCGTGAAGATCTGCAAATATATGTGATAAGTCTTGTCTTTGTTTATTATGGTATATTTCCTTATTCTCTGTCTCATTTCAGTTTTCTCAATGGCATTTCATTCTGATTTATGGCAATATGTAATATGAAGTAACAACAATATGACAATATAACCGTATAAAATTGTCTCAATTAGTACACGGAACCAGATCACCATTACTAGATATATAAATCATTTTGGCTGCACTAAATTAATAGTAATTTTTCGTAGGAATCCCTGTTATAGGGTGTACACAGCTTTATCTGATGTGCCCCTCTTTAGGTGACTAACTAGGTATATTAGGGTGTTTGGATAGTTGGGAAGGATTGTCCGAGGGCTAATATGTATGACTCAGTCCCAGCATTCGTTTTTACGACTGAGGAAAACCTCGGGGAAAACCTTCAGTCTGAACTGCCGGTGGCCGGAATCGAACCGGCGACCTCCCGAATTAGTCTCGCGTCTTACCGCTGAGCCACCTCTATCGGTGATGATGATGATCTTGAAAGATGTATATAGGAAGACTTCTATAACAATCGTTCGCGATGGCTCATGCGGTTGGGGCGCAGATCCTAAGCTTACGTGCAGACGTGCGCTCAAATTTCGCATAAGGTGATTTGATTTTTCAAATTATTCTTTATCTTTCTTCATCCGTCACACCCACAACTCATCGTTACGAATAGCATCATTGCAATAACAGCGACGTTAAACAACAAGAATCAACATAATAATTGTATAAACTTAAATGTATACAAATAAGATTCGATGATACATAACATTATTGGAAAGTAATATTTTAATTGCAACACATAAATAATCTATATTTGTATTTATTTATTTATTCCTGTCCTGGTAATGAATTATAATGCAACATAATTGTAACAAGTTATGTTCTTGAGTTTCTATGAAGTTGTAGATTTGCTGGATGTTGATTTTCAAAGTTCTCCGTCTGCAAATGCAACGTTTCCATGAAATTTATTATCACTTGTTTGGTAACTCATTAGAGACATTCTCATGGTATCGCTGAATGCGTGGAACGTGCTTGCATTTGGTAACATGACCGTGACCGAGCTAGAATGCAAAATATGCGTTTATCATTATCAGTCATGTGATCAATGTTGTAATGGAAAATACAGACTTGTGAAACTGTGACACTATAATAGTGTAAACAATAGTTACGAAATTCATTCATTTTGATAATATACTGAAAGTTGAATAGTATAACTAAGCTCAAACGAAAAAGAGTTTCCTAGAGGTCGCCGGCTCGATTCCGACCACCAGCAATCCTGACTGATGTTTTTTTTTACTGTTTTCCTCAGTCGTAAAGGCAAATGCTGAGATTGAGTCAAACTATAAGCCCTGTAGTCCTTTGCATAACGAGAATGACGGTATAAAATTTGGGTCAAAGGATGACATATATCAAATGAAAGCTTGAGACAAGTACTTTTCAAAAAACCATGATATACCTCTGGCAAATCCAGCTTTCTATGTCAAAACTAGGGTCAAATGTCAAATTTGTAATTTTTTTAATAATTTTTAATTAAATAATGAAACATGTTTGCAAGTTTAATCATACACTTTTAGTAAGGTAAATGTATTATGTTTCTTTAAAAAAACAAAAATGCCAATTTAGCCTTTTTTGACCTTAATTGAGGTCAATTTCCTCAAAATGGGTAGTTTTTACATTTTCTTCGATTTATTGGCCAAGATTCATTATATCAAAGTACTTACTCATAAATACGTTATAATGAATAGTTTCTATTGTTATCACATTGTTTTCACGGTATTCATTCAAAATGGCGGTCAAAGGTCAATAGGTAAGTATCGTCAAACTAGGTCTAGTAACTAAAATATTACTTGTGGGTACTCTAAAGACGCAGAATTTTAACTGCAATTACAATAACGAATAACAATATAATGTTTTAATCGTGAGAGAATGTAACTATCATATAACTTATAAACTACCTAAGATTGTTACTGATTTTCTAATTAATGTCCTCAGACATCAGGGTATTCTTGAATGGGTGTGCAACTGCAACAAAATACATTTTTAGAAAAGAGCATGACCATGCTAAGATACGTGATTATGATAGTATGATATGATATCTGTCCTAGCAGTCACTGTCTAGTCGTCAAATTAATCAAAATTGAAGTCAAAATCACTCAAAATGGAAGTCGTCAGATTAATCCTTCTGATTCACTGCAATTCTCATGCTGGGTACCGATATTTGGACAGTCCTTCAGCTTACACGCGTGGGTACACTTCATCTGATTGGCCAAACACTCATAGGTCGGCATCTTGCAAACACGGCAACAGTTACAGGCTAGGAGATCCATAACGGTCAAAGGTACTGGAGTTCCAATCATCCACTCGTTGCTCAGATCTCCTTCTGCCGTGGTTTTCCATCCATAGCCACACAGATCAGGAACAACAGGGTTGGCTTCCAAGCAACGTATCAATAGATCGTGTTTGGTTGATAACTCACAGCACAGTCGCAGGATATGAAGCAGTAAGCAATCGTTACAAGGTGGTAGCTGATTAGACTTCATATCATCACACTTACTTCTAAAAATCTCGTAGCGCAGCAGGTTGACGCATGCCAGAGTCATGGTCAAAGAGCAGAGTTTACAGACAAACTCTTTGAGTTTTTTTGATGACATCGATAGAAACTCTCCAGTCCTGACCCATCTTGCTTAGCTGACACAGAAATGCGAGTTTTTTCTCATGATATTCAAAGTTCTATTTTTCCCTTTACCACTGAATGAGCTCACTCAGGTTGGAACTCATAGTCGTCCCCTACACCTATAGATGCGCCCGTTCTTAACAAGGTAACAGTTTCATACATGTCATTTCCCATATAGAAAACATATCCATAGCAACATTGGGTGCCTCTAGGTTAAGTGGCCGACTATGAATTCCAACCTGTGTCACAACCAGTGCAGGAGGTCAGGGAGGGTATTACATTCTTTGAATCCCAACGAACTCGCTAGTTTTTACACATCTTCGAGGTGTGTTTGATTTTTGGGAGTCAAGCGTCAACCAGCTGACCTACGAGCTTTTTAAAAGTAAATGTGATGATATTAAGACTAATCAGCTACCACCTTGAAACGATTGTCTACTGCTTCAAATCCTGCGGCTGCGAGTTAACTACCAAACAGCGGTCTGGATACGTTGTTTGGACGCCAACCCTGATGTTTCTAATCCGCGTGGCTATGGATGGGAAACCACGGCAAAAGGAGATCTGAGCAACGAGTGGATGATTGGAACTCCAGTACCTTTGGCCGTTATGGATCTCCTAGTCTGAAACTGTGGCCGTGTTTGCAAGATGCCGACATGTGAGTGTTTGGCCAATCAATAAAAGTGTACCCACGCTTGTAAGCTGAAGGATTGTACAAATACCAGTACCAGTACCAGTATCAGTATCAGTAGCCAGCATGAGAATTCCAGTGAGTCAGAAGGTGATTAATCTGACAACTTGGACAGTGACTGCTAAGGTAGATATAACATAATACTAGTATCATATCACGTATCTCAGCATGGTCATGCCCTTTTCTAAAAATGTATTTTGTTGCAGTTGCACACCCATTTAAGAATACCCTGATGTCTGAGGACATTAATTAGAAATTCAGTAACAATCTTAGGTAGTTTATAAGTTATATGATAATTACATTCTCTTACGATTAAAACATGATATTATTATTCGTTATTGTAATTGCAGTTAAAATTCTGCGTCTTTAGAGTACCCACAAGTAATATTTTAGTTACTAGACCTACTTTGACGATACTTACCCATTGACCTTTGACCGCCATTTTGAATGAATACCGTGAAAACAATGTGATAAAAATTAGAAATATTCATTTTAACGTATTTATGAGTAAATACGTTGATATAATGAATATTGGCCAATAAATCGAAGAAAATTTTAGAAATTACCCATTTTGAGGAAATTGACCCCAATCAAGGTCAAAAAAGGTAAGTAGGTAATTTAATTTTTTTGTAATAAACTTTATACATTTATCTTACTAAAAAAGTATTTTTAAACTTGCAAACATGTTTCATTTTTTAATTAAAAATTATTTAAAAAATTACAAATTTGACATTTGACCCTGGTTTTGACATAGAAAGCTGGATTTGCCAGGAGTATATCATGGTTTTTTGAAAAGTACTCGTCTCAAGCTTTCATTTGATATATGTCATCCTTTGACCCAAATTTTATACCGACCAGGCCTTTTTCGAGAGTTATGCAAAGGACTACTGGGACACTCCTTCCCAACTATCCAAACACCCTTACATAGTCGCCTGAAGAGGGGTACATCAGGTAAAGCTGGTGTGTACTGTAACAGGTATATTCCTAAGAAAAACCGATAGAGGTGGCTTAGCGGTAAGACGTGAGACTCTAATTCGGGAGGTCGCCGGTTTGATTCCAGCCACCGGCTGTCCTGACTGAAGGTTTTTTCCAAATGCTGGGATTGAGTCCTACTATCAACCCTCGGGCATTTCTTTCCAGCTATCCATACACCCTTATATAACCTAGTTAGTCACCTGAAGAGGGGCACATCAGGTAAAGCTGGTGTGCACCCTATGGGTATTACTACCAAAAAAAATTAATTATTCCTAAGAAAAAGGAAAGAGTAAAAGGCACAAAACATTAATGGTAGTGTGTCTGTACCCGTAAGTATACCCACGTGGTATCAGCTACCAGCTGGAGGAAAGTTACAGAAATGACAACACAGACTTAATGACATTTATCTGTATATCCGTATACTTACGTGGTATCAAAGTAAAGTACAGAAATGACAACACATACTTAATGACATTTATCTGTATATCCGTATACCCAGGGGCGTCGGAACCGGGGGGGCAGGGGGGCGAGAGTATCATCTCGCCCCCCCTGAAAAAATGGCCAATATGAATTAAATGCATTTTAGAGTACAGATTCCGCTTATTCCTTCAAGCGATTTCAGAGGCTGGCTGCATGGTTACTTACGAAATTTTTTTTTTACAAAATGTTGCAAATAAGTCAGCTGGAAATTTCGTCCCCCCTGGAAAAATAGACTTCCGACGCCCCTGCGTATACCCACGTGGTATCAAAGTAAAGTACAGAAATGACAACACAGACTTAATGACATTTATCTGTATATCCGTATACCCACGTGGTATCAAAGTAAAGTACAGAAATGACAACACAGACTTAATGACATTTATCTGTATATCCGTATACCCACGTGGTATCAAAGTAAAGTACAGAAATGACAACACAGACTTAATGACATTTATCTGTATATCCGTATACCCACGTGGTATCAAAGTAAAGTACAGAAATGACAACACAGACTTAATGACATTTATCTGTATATCCGTATACCCACGTGGTATCAAAGTAAAGTACAGAAATGACAACACAGACTTAATGACATTTATCTGTATATCCGTATACCCACGTGGTATCAAAGTAAAGTACAGAAATGACAACACATACTTAATGACATTTATCTGTATATCCATATACCCACGTGGTATCAAAGTAAAGTACAGAAATGACAACAGAGACTTAATGACATTTATCTATATATCCGTATACCCACGTGGTATCAAAGTAAAGTACAGAAATGACAACACAGACTTAATGACTTTTATCTGTATATCCGTATACCCACGTGGTATCAAAGTAAAGTACAGAAATCACAACACAGACTTAATGACATTTATCTGTATATCCGTATACCCACGTGGTATCAAAGTAAAGTACAGAAATGACAACACAGACTTAATGACATTTATCTGTATATCCGTATACCCACGTGGTATCAAAGTAAAGTACAGAAATGACAACACAGACTTAATGACATTTATCTGTATATCCGTATACCCACGTGGTATCAAAGTAAAGTACAGAAATGACAACACAGACTTAATGACATTTATCTGTATATCCGTATACCCACGTGGTATCAAAGTAAAGTACAGAAATGACAACACAGACTTAATGACATTTATCTGTATATCCGTATACCCACGTGGTATCAAAGTAAAGTACAGAAATGACAACACAGACTTAATGACATTTATCTGTATATCCGTATACCCACGTGGTATCAAAGTAAAGTACAGAAATGACAACACAGACCTAATGACATTTATCTGTATATCCGTATAGGCCTACCCACGTGGTATCAAAGTAAAGTACAGAAATGACAACACAGACTTAATGACATTTATCTGTATATCCGTATACCCACGTGGTATCAAAGTAAAGTACAGAAATGACAACACAGACTTAATGACATTTATCTGTATATCCGTATACCCACGTGGTATCAAAGTAAAGTACAGAAATGACAACACAGACTTAATGACATTTATCTGTATATCCGTATACCCACGTGGTATCAAAGTAAAGTACAGAAATGACAACACAGACTTAATGACTTTTATCTGTATATCCGTATACCCACGTGGTATCAAAGTAAAGTACAGAAATCACAACACAGACTTAATGACATTTATCGGTATATCCGTATACCCACGTGGTATCAAAGTAAAGTACAGAAATGACAACACAGACTTAATGACATCCATCTGTATATCCGTATACCCACGTGGTATCAAAGTAAAGTACAGAAATGACAACACAGACTTAATGACATTTATCTGTATATCCGTATACCCACGTGGTATCAAAGTAAAGTACAGAAATGACAACACAGACTTAATGACATCCATATGTATATCCGTATACCCACGTGGTATCAAAGTAAAGTACAGAAATGACAACACAGACCTAATGACATCTATCTGTATATCCGTATACCCACGTGGTATCAAAGTAAAGTACAGAAATGACAACACAGACTTAATGACATCCATCTGTATATCCGTATACCCACGTGGTATCAAAGTAAAGTACAGAAATGACAACACAGACCTAATGACATCTATCTGTATATCCGTATACCCACGTGGTCAAGGCACATGTGACGTCACAAATCGTGTGTATATGTATGCATTCTGAACAAGGTCAATATCTCGTCCGATCGCGTAGCGTACATTTCACGTGGCTCGATCTCCACTCTTGTACTCGTCGCCTCCAAGTTCGCACGTTTCGAGTCCAGACGCACTCATCATGGCTTCACAGGTGAGTGAGGGAGTCACGTAGGGGTAGAGGAGAAGGGAGGGGGGTCCAAAGTGTTCGAGACGCCATCTGCTCGATTTCGGTAGTTTGAACTGTCCAATCAGGTACGAGTTACGCGATTGTTTAATAACGTATTTTTCTGTATGTGAAAGTGGTGTATAGGTATCTGGAATCTAGATCGTGTACACTTTTGTTTTCATTTGTAGATTGATGTCAGTGAAAACGAAATGAGTGCGGCCACTGTCAGTGTGTCAAGTTCGACCGATCGGCGGTGTTATGTTGTATGGTAATGTAGATGGAGAGCGGAAATGAATTCCGTAGAACTCGAAGGGCGCGAAAACAAGGACACACGCAATGTTGTTGTGGTTTTAGTGTACCGGAAATGGGTTTCGGGTAGAGGTTTTGGGTTAGGTTTGGGGTGATTTTTGACGAAATGTGAATTTATATTGGTATTGGAATGTATGTTCGGTATATTTTGCTATATTTTTTTGTTATTCTTTTTTAATTTCCCAGACTGGTCCCGGAGAAAATATAGGTCCAGGGTAGTTCTGTCTGTCTTATGAAGAACTGTCAGGCCATTAATTATAACAATATTTTTTTAATCCGCTTTGTAATTTATTTGTGGAAAGAACTGTTCACTCTGTACATCTTATGCGTGTCAAATTAATGGGGGAAATGGATCAAATTTCGAAGTTACTTTGATGAAATAATTTCCTCGCAGAACTGTAACATAGTACCACAGCCAACAAGTACTGTGTATCCATTGTGCTTTCATTTGAAGTATTGGTTGCGTTAGGGTAAATACAGCTGTACATATAAAATAGATTCCTTTCACAAGACTCAATTAAGGTATATGTTTCATAACAGGCGTGCAAACAATGTATTGCTAGGCAAATCCATTGTTGTATCTTTCTTTGATTGGTATATATATATATTAAATATTTGTCCGAAACAAAACAAGGCAACACGGTTATTTTAGAATTGAGTCTTGTGCTTCAAATATTTTGAATGGGAATTGAAAGGCAACTCAATACAGTATTCAATTACAATTACAATTTACAAGTACTCTATTTGGGAAATATTTTTACTCAATTACTGAATCACAGCAAATAGCGTGAAAATACATTAACAAAACCGCTCTTGCTTCCCAAGATATAAATAAGTACATTTTTTTCTAATGATAAGACATTTTCAAATGACACGGGGTAAGAATGATTAATGAATGTGTTTGGTGCCGTGTTATGATGGCAATTGCCCTACTTTTGTAATTCGTTTCAAATTGACTAGGTAAATGCAAAAATCTTAAAAATAGTTGCACGTCCTTGGAGCTCATATGTATTTTTAGCACAAGTATAGTGCCGCACGTAGTCACTGGTGCGTGTATGAAAGTAGCGGAAGTGTTTGACAATTTCTCCAATGCAGGGTGACCATATATATTAAGTGGAGATAAGAAAAGAGGACATTTGGTCAAACTATGATACTATAAATATGTACAAGTGACTTTGGAGCCGTCATAGCAACGATAGCCCATAATAAATTGTATAGATGTCCCCCACTGAAAATCAGTTCTTGTAACTGAGTGGGTATATAGACATGCTACACATGTACACATACAGTACATATAGTTATTCCCGCCAATAAAAAAATATAATCTAGATACTGTCCAGTTATGCTTGCAACGTCCATTAGAGCTCTTATTTTATCACGCCCCCCCCCCCCCCCCCCCAAATTCGCAAAATAATACTCAATCTCCTTTTTTTTTACATCTCTAATGAGTAATTACTTATATCACATCTCTACTAACCTCTCGTTTCCCATTTTAGAATAATATTTTTTGAGCTTCAAAAAGTTATTTCACTGCCTTCGAAGATCATAATTATATAATTAATGGTGAAAGAGCGCAGAGGAACACATATTAACGAACCAATCAGATTCTATGCCGCCGAACGCAGCTTTATTCTGATTGGTTCGACGTCCAGGTCGGGAATCCACCATAAGAAAAAATAGTTCCTCCTCCTCTTCCTCAAGTTCCAAGGTAAACCTCTTTCTTCATCGTCCTCCAAATGTAGTAACGATATTAATTATGCAGCTGTATTTCTAATAACGAAATCTTGTTTTCAGTGTGTGGGATTCTCCCTCCTGCTCCTATCTTGTCTGCTTGCCCTGTCCACGGCTGCTCCATTCACTCCTGTGACGTCACTGGAGGACGCTGACGAGGCTCTGAGCAAGACCTTGAACCTGGTGCAACCGAGCCGACTGGAGGTCCGTCCCTTCAAGGTGGCCTCCGACGACCGCACGCCACTGTCCGGTGACATCGAGGACCGCACGCCACTGGTCGATGACGCACCGAAATCTTATGTGGAAGCCTCCGAGTTCCGCACGCCACTGGCTGACGCAATCAAACCAAAACCTTCGTTCTACGTCAAGAAGTCGAGTAAGAATACGAAAGACGAACCCGCGATGAAGAAGGACGTTTTGGTTCCGTCTGACAGACTCGAACCCCCAGTCGATGAGAAGACCTTCGACGATGAAGTGGTGACCGTTTCGAGCGCCGTTGTGGACGAGGAAGGGAGGAAACAGGACGAGACGACTACAGTCAAGGACGAGTCAACAATGACGTCATCGGGGACCAATGAAGGCGCCGAGCTGCCTCGGCTAAGTCCGCCGATATGGCTGCACTCGTCCCTGGCCGAGGCGATGTCGGACCCTCTCAGGTTGCCTATGATCGAGCCTTACGACAGATACGACAGATATTCGCACTCCATCGCTAGAGACGTCCTCTGGTAGTCGTGCACGAGGACCCGTGTTCGAGACCAGATTCACAAAGATGTCCGACTCCTAAGTTGTCTTAAAATCCTTCCACAGCAACCTTCTGGATGCTGACGTCATAGATGATTATGAATGAGTGGGACATTGGCCAACCAAATGTCGGGAAAAAGCCACCCGCTGATTGGCTCCGACTCACTTATCTATGACGTCAGCATTCACAAGGCTGTTGTGGAACCCATGCGGTTAGGGTGCAGGTCCTAGCTTATGCCACCTAAAGTTCGTCTCTATCCAAAATACACGCCGGTAAAGAGGACTCCTCAAATGACGGTTTATTTCCCGCTCACTGTGCAAGGTTGTAAACGTCAAGCTTGTCACCAGGAAGGAAGCTCAGTTTCAAAAAAGTGACCACCAATAATTTCTATTCAAATAACAAAAACCACCCACTTGACAATAACGAAGATGGGGGCTCGGGATTCGGTCCTTTTACAAAGGGTCGGTCATAATTATCTCTTGCTCAAGAAAAATGACCATCATCAATAAATGAAACTGCTATTTTAGTTTTACTACTTTTCTTACAAACCCATTATGAGAATGGCTAATCCTGAATATTCATGGTCGAAGGTCCATGTGGTTTGGAGCTGTCTTTACTATGTTAGAAGGTAAGATTGACAGCATAGTCTCCAACAATAAGAAACAGTTCTTTTTAGTTCGCATTTTGCCGGCGTGTATTTTGAACTGAGACGAACTCTAGAGACGTGGGTTTGAGTCCCGCATAAGGTATGGATTTTTATTATTGTCCAACTTCATCTCGAATAGCATGATTGCAAAAATAGAGACGCAAAGCAAGAAGAATCATAATAAATTAAGCATATTTTAGTATCATGTCTATGGCGTTCTGAAACCTCACGAAGATAAAATATAGTAAAATAAAAACAAAACTTTAAATATAAGATTTGTGAATGTAAGGTAAGACCACCATCTGTAATTTATCTTGTTAGGATTTGCTGAACTAAGACAACTTGGGAGTTTGTGGATCCCGGCTCTGTGGTGATACGAGGCACAATGGGCAGATTACAGAATATGTAGCCGCGATCACGTCTAGGGATGAACAATCTATGCTGTGCCATAATTTTAAATTGACTGTACTTGATGAATTCAATTGATTTTGATCCAAAATAGCGATTTAGTGAAACAAAAACGGAAAAATCTGAAATAATAAATTTTGACATATTTCGATGTGTTGCTGATATATTTTCGACTGAAGGAAAACGATCCAAATGTTTGTTTGGATAAAAATTAACATCAGCGATGAAATACAAATTAATAAAATCTCAGTAATGTTTTTTTTACAATTTCAGTGGGAATGTGTGGTATGTGGATGCTGTTTGTGATTATGGCCATGGCTGTATAGATTGTACGTGCAATAACTCGTTCGTAAAATATTATGAAACTTTGTAACAAATTGAAAGTGACATTGTATAACTGTGTAAATAATGTAAGTGAACATATTCTGTTGGTGTAAAATTATTTGTACGATTTCGGTGCTTATGGACAATAAAATTTATTTTTGTATAAGTTGATAAAAATGAATGTCTTGAATTGAAATATTTCTTTTAGTTTACTTTTACTTTCACATTCAAACACATCAGGATAAAATACAAAAATAAGGCTTGTTTGTTCATTTCACATATCAATTTAAATCCAGTTTATAACTTATAAGAAATACAAATAATAATAGTTCGTAATGGATCACCGAAACGGCGGTGACACTCCCTCCCCCCCACCCCCCCCCCCCCCATCCCCCCCAATATGTGATTATGACACTGATCCACCCTTCACTTCTGCCGAGGACTGATGATGTAAGGTTTTTTATCATTTATCACAAATCAATATGTTTATGGCCTATTGTTTTGCCTATTGCCTATTGCCTATTGCCTATTGCCTATTGCCTATTGCCTATTGTTTTGTATAGGCCTAAGATTAATTAAGAACTCAAGCACAGGCATATAGAAGTTGTTGTGCGCTTTTGTGAATTTTTTGTACACAATTTTCGCAAAACCTTCGTACGCATGACGCCAGATTGGCTGTTGGAATAGCATGCACGCATTGTCGATAGTATGTTCACTGTCATCCATGTACGCATTGCCGTCTCGTGCATTCATATTCAGTTTATCTGAGTACATTTCAGAATTGAAAAGACCCCTATTCTTTTATCATAATAATGGTATAACTAATAATATGTTCCCCAATGAAAATCAGTTTTGTAGGCTAACTGAGTGGGTAGACTACGTTTTGTTTTATACATTGAAATTTTGATTATCTTTATTATTATCATTATAATTATTATTAATATTATTATTATTATTATTATTATTTTTATTTTTATTATTATTATTATTATTATTATTATTATTATTATTATTATTATTATTATTATTATTATTATTATTATTTATGCATTCTGCGGCCGTGCAGAGTCGATAAAGAAGTTTCCCCTCAGGGGGACAAGATGACAACTACCTTATCGACTCAAGCCATGTATAATGTATATGCCATGTAATAAGCATAAGCCATGTATTGTGGATGGCCTTGTTGGTCTTGAAGTTTGTTTCTGCTAATGTTTCCCATTCTTCCAAGAATTCTTCGTGCCGACAAAAATGTGTGCCTGGTGTAGAACCTGTTTTCAACTTTGTCTTTTCATAACTTGATGTAGCACTTTCATGCAGGTTTGCTACACAATGTGACGCTGCATTCGCAGTATAAACTGAAATAATCAAGCCAACAGTGACACATCCATGGGGGAGGAGAGTTATGGGGTTGACGACTTGACGCCCTAAATACTCTAGAAAAAAAAAACGAGTGATAAAGATTAGGAAGGAGTGCGTTCTCCTTACAAGGAGAAGGGAGGAAACTACCACATTTTATTGATAACATTTTTATGAATTTGCTTCCCTCTGACACTAAAAAATATGATTCATCGCCAATTTAAGTGTGATATTTTAAAAAAACTTTAACTTTAATAAAGAATATTTCACGGTTCGATCATATGAATAGATAGGCCCTTATCTACAAATACCGGCAACATGCTTTCCCCATTTCAAAATGTCACAGTTCGATTTTTATAACGTGAATTATAAAGTTGGACATGTTGCCTTTCCCGGACTTTTATCCTGAAACGGATGGTTACGACATAACTGATTAAACATTACTGTTTATAAATGAATTTGCCTATCACCGCCTTGCAACACTACACAATTATCGAAAAAACAACGTATTCATTGTTGTCCGATCTCTGCACAAAATTAATATCAAACACTGAAATAATGTTACATTATTATTTGTTACGAACAATCATACCAGTGGTGTTAATTAATTGCTGGACACAATTATTATTCATTTTGGAACTGAATAACAATATAAATACACTCATTTTAGTGAGAAATTCGGCATAAATACAATCTTTGATTATCTTTGCTTGATAGGCTGATAAATATTAGTCAGTTCTGACGTCATGACCTGTTTTTCCCGCCATAATTATCTGTGAAATTTTCAGCTTACTTTCTTGACTGAAAATATTTACGAAAATGGAAAAATGAAATATTTTGACTTTATTACATCGTCATTAATTTGGTAACGACGAAACAAATTAACATGAGCATTCCCTTATTGTTGCTTTGTAAGAATAACATAAATGCTCTTCGTGATGCGTATTTTTCAGTTTTAGTTTGGAACGATTTTGCCACAAAACTATACACATTCAATCCACATCGAGAAACTTGATCAGACTTTCCCGAGACATAAAAAAACAAAAAAGTGTAATTTTCAGTTTTATTTTGGAACAATTTTGCCACAAAACTAGTCTCATTCAATCCACATCGAGACTTGTGGATATTCCAGATTTCAACTTGATCAGACTTTCCCGAGACATAAAAAAACAAAAAAAAAACAAACAGAACGATTGCCATGAGTCTAATGGAAACACTCGCTTCGCTCGTTGAAAAAACGCCCGAGAAGAAGTATAAGTAATACATTTTCGAACATACTTTTTCAAAAAACAAACCATTCGCTAAAATATGTATTATCGATAATCGAAATTTTATTGAACATCAAACGATAATCTCGAGTCCCGTGTGAATCCCAATATTCAACCTGCCTCTAGAATTTCTTAATTTCTCTAAACACAATTATTGTGAAATACACTATCAATTAATGTGTTTCAACTTTCAACGGTTTCAACTTTCAAGACAAGTTGGTTAGTAGGCTACAGCTGCGTTGTATTGCACCTTGGATGGACTTGGCAGCAGTGTCGTGCTGCCAAGTCTAAACCAGTCTCATTTGCAATTCATTGCACATCTTGTATAAAAATTGCAACTTGCATTTCAAGGAAGGTACTCGATGGACTTGAGGCTATACTTGTCTTCAATTATAATATACTGAAGGTAAGG
Organism: Isoperla grammatica; assembly: GCA_945910005.1. NCBI lineage: Eukaryota > Metazoa > Arthropoda > Insecta > Plecoptera > Perlodidae > Isoperla > Isoperla grammatica. Next base: position 14,763,649 of record OX246741.1, on the reverse strand, counting down.
TCTATTTGCTTGCCGTAGCAACATCACACTTGCAGAGGAAACAGCGGAGCACATTAACATCACTTGCAGAGGAAACAGCGGAGCAGATAAAGGTAATATACGATACTTACAATAATACTTTTTAGTAATAACCTGTGTTGTGTGGGGCACACCAGCTGTAACTGTTATGCGCCCCTTCAGATTATCTATAACTATAATCACTCTATAACTAACTAACTAACTATCTATAGTATTAGGTGTTTGGATAGTTTAGATTGAATGTCATAGGACTCAATCCAGCATTCACGTTGTGATCAAGGCAAATTTTGGAGACAACATGATAGCCTGTCTGTGCCTTTAGTATAAAAACCAGCTTTATATCAAGTCTGGCCGCTCGGACGTTTCATACTCTTGGTATGAAATACTAAGCTAAGCTATCTTAATAGATGATTTTCAGAATTGATCTAGAAAGCAGTGATTTGCTCTATCTATAAGCAAGGGTCCTTGATAGTTATGTAAAGGTGCATTTTTCATTGTTGTCATTGAAGATCTAGAGGGCCATGATTAGCTTTATCTGCGGGTCCTAGATCAATTCTGAAAAAAGTCTATATAACACTAATCGCTAAGCTGTTAATTGTATTATTCTGCACATTGTTGGTTGAAGCTCTCTGAAAAGAGTAGTGACTCTTTGTGCAGAGTCCTACTTATAAGGATCACAAGAAACAAATGTAATTCCTTTTAATTTTCTATTGTAATTTTATCACCGTTTACCTGTATGGAGTTGTAAAAAGAAATCAATGTGAGAATAAAATGTTTGAATGTTTTATGGTATTTTCAGACATGACGGCTGACGAGAATACCGTTCCTATATTGGTATTCACATTGTTTCCAGCCTCCTGATTGGTCAAAATGTTTCAAACTCGCAGTGGCTGCCGATGTTCAAAGATGGCGAAAATATAATACCCTATAGGGTGTATTTTTTCTATTCACATATAAAGCATGGTGGCCATACTGAAGGCCACAATGGGATGTGATTGGTATTTCGTTGTTGCAATGTTTCAGCTGGCATTTGGTTGTAGTTCAACTGTTCTCTAAGTTTGGTTAGCTATTATTACTGGAAAGTGAAAAGCAACATAAATAAACTCTCTTATTTTGCCCACTCTTTTTGTTGTTTACAGTGGCACGCACAATCATTTTCGTAAACTTTATCGGAGATATACGTGTTCAAACTGTCATACTTTCCCGTAAATAATATTATTAGTTTTCTATTGATAGCTAAATGAAACGAAATAGTACTATAGGTGGCCTCTAATATGGCCGATGTGACGTCACGTGAATACTCCCTATAAACGTACATAAATCGTGGCCCCCCGTGGCCCCAAAGAGGGACAAGCTTTGTTTTCTACTAAAAATGTTAATAATTATTATTATCTGAACTCTGTAAATTTCAGACATGGCCTCAAAGTTTTCCCTAGTTCGCGCCACCATGGCCGATGAGCCACGCTTGATCACCTTTGTCGTCGACAACTTTTACCCTTACGAACCTCTCTGCGTTGCCATGGGAACCGATGACGACGGCATGGACGTCGTACTCCACAACTTCGCTCAAGGTCGCACCCTCCTTGCCGTGGACGGCGACGACCTACTTGGGTTTGCGATCAACGTGGAGGTTACGTGTGATGAGTACAACGAAAGGGAGAAATATCTGGCGGAGACTGAGTGTGAATTATGCAAGGCAAGTATACTGTGAGATGGGGGATGTATCGACCACATTGGGGTTCCACAGACGTTCATGAAACTCTGATAGGAAAATATACTAAAACTAAGTTTTTTAATCGGTTAACTGGTCGTTATAGCTGACGGCCCGTAATCTGTAACCAAACAAACCCTTTGCAGATAACGGACCGTCAGCTAATGACCCCGTTAATGACCGATTGAAAAACCGAAATCCACAGTAATTCTCCAATTTAAAACACATATTAATATTTAAATAACACATTAAATCCCTGATCTAGAGTAGAAAATGCGTATTTGTGCTGAATGTTCTACTATATTGAAATATGTTTGGTACATTTTTAGTTCAATTTTATAATTTAATTTCGCAAGATTTACTACTTATTGATTTTCAGTAGACTGATATTAAAAATATTGCAGACTTCAAGTTTTATATACATACTGTAATCTGTAATGTTAGCTCAGTTTACATGGGGGACGCACTGTACGGATTTGAGTGAGGTTGAGTGAGTTTCTCTTACTCAGCACCCATGTAAACACCAATAGAAAGAAAACGGTACCGAACCGATTGGGTTCGGTTTCGGTCTGTTTAAATAGCTGGACCGTACCGAAAGAACCGTACTCTGTCCTATTGTGTGTGATGATGCGAGACCGAAATCAAATTTGGGTCCGTTTGGGTACACATCATGTAAACGTTGGCATCCATGACAGTTTTCAGTCCGCTACTAGCAACACCAAAAGACAACAATGAAACCAATGAATAGAGCACTCAAAATACACTAGACGCATTCTGGTGGCAAGAAAATAAACTTCTATTAGGAGTGGTCTAGCTGTCAATTTTCATTGTTGTTGTATTGTTATTATTCATCAATGGCGCTGAAAGGAGGTTGCTTAGCAGCGCTATCTATGTTAGTTTTGAGTCCTCTATAGAATCGATGGACAAACAACAAGCTGTAAAAAAATAATTTCTTCTGATTTTGGAAAACAAAACAAAAAACAAACAAATACACATACAAAACTTGTACTTAGTCGTTGTCCATCATTAAAAGTTTTAAATGGCGAGCAGTTACTATTGCTACACTTGTTTTTATTTGTATGGTTGCAATTTTATTATTTTGACAGCTGATTGTTGTCCATCAGTTCAATTCATTTGTTCCATTGTTGAAGTCCGGATGTGCATGACGTCAGTTGCGGGTTCCCTAATTCCAGAATATATTTATTTCTTGAAGATGTTCCTGAGATTCTGGGCGTACGCTGAGAAAGTATCCAACTTCTGGTCGGAAGGGGAGACCAAAGCGCTGAACCTTGACATATTGTGCGTGAGCGTGAAAGCGCGTGGACGCGGCATCGGTCAAGCGCTGATTAATGCATCGCGCAAGATGGCGCGGGAAGATGGATACTCGCTCTTCAGGATGGACTGTACCAGTTACTACGCCGCACGACTGGCAGAGTCGTCTGGGATGACGCGCGTCTTCTCTCTACCCTATGAGGATTACAAGAACGAGAACGGAGAGTCAGATTTTAAAGTCGAAGCTCCGCATAAAGCGCTTGAAATATTCAAGCAAAGACTTTAAAAAGTATCAATTACTTCATACTGAAGGGAATTATTAATATTATTCTTTATCTTACAAATATATTATTTTTTAAATAGTATCTAGAACCGTTTGTATTATTATCATCACTGTTATTTAAAAAGTCTTCATCCACAAAAATTAAAATGTCAAAACCACCGTTAATAGACGGTGGGTGATCTTTTATGCATCTTGAACCTTGATACATAACATCTGAAAAATAATTTGTAGTTGTGTGTTATTGTTCTTGAAGATTTAGGAGATCCGAGATACCGTGACGATAATCATAAAAATGATCCTAGATAATTATAAAATGGTATATTCCATACTAACTATATAAAATACTCAATATATAACATCCTTTACAATCTACTCTAAAAAACTTGAATTCACATAAAAAAATATTCTAAAAAGTCCTTGTTGCCTGTCTCCCCCCCCCTTCCCCCCTGAAATATTCCTGGCTGGCACTATGCCCCCCCCCCCCTCCCCCCCCCCGGTTGCGTCATCGCACTGTACCATGCATCCATGCCAATGCCAGGCGGTACGCAAATTGCCAACTACTTGCGGCGATGCATGGTGCAGGATGTACGTACCACGTCATACGTATCATCGGAATAGTAAACAACTGCACATACCGACTGACACGGTCGTGATGTTTTGTTGTTGCGTTGGCACTATCACTCTTGAAGAGGAAACAGCTGAGCGCGGTACGTAGACGTGCATGTCTTCTTATCAATATAATATCGTATCTGTAAGCTAAGATAGTTACGACGCAAAGTTCAACATACTGTGCTGAGTAATGTCTTACGAGTCACAACATTTTTGGAATGGTAGATTAGTTTCTTGATAGTGTATAGGAAGGCGGGAAGTAAGAGTGAATTACTGAGCTATTTATAGCTTGTTTTGACGCATGCATGACTCTGGGCGGATGCGAGTGGGTTCGATACCCGCTACCGGCAATTACATTGAAGGTTTTATACGAGGATTTTATTAAGCGAGCGTCTCCATTAGACTTTTATGGGACTCGTTCTGTGTTTTTTTTTCTTTATGTCTGTTTGAAATTTGGACCATTCACAAGCCTTGATGTGGATTGAAGGTGTGTAGTTTTGTGGCAAAATCGTTACAATCGTTACAAAGTTACACCATAGTTATTGAAACATATTTTTTCTGAAACGAAATGGTGGCAAAATGTGAGATATTAAGATTTTTCTGAACACGAATACGGAATATGTTTATTTTATGGCGTCTGATAAGTATTGGCAAAGTTACACAAAAGTTACTCGAAAATATTTTTCTGAAACACAGTCACGGCAAAATGTGAGGTGGCTATATTAAAGTACATTTTTGTCCGGTTAGGAATATACTAATTTAAACGCGATCTGATACGACGTATAAGAGGCAGAAATTACATTTCTGTTGCCGTCAATAAGTTAGTAACGGTGGCGCAAGGTCCACTAGATCGCTTGTAGCGCGCGCGCAGCGCAATTACTCCGCTAGGAGTAAATCCAGTAGACCTTGCGGTGGCGGACCGCGGCGAAAACACTTTACGAAATGACAACGAAAATTCTTAGCAACGCACATTGCACAGCATTCGACAATATCGGGAATTATAATAGCTATGGAAATTAGAAACACGGTTACAATGCGCATTCTTGAATTGTTGTCAATTGTTGTTTTATTAGCTTTGAGAACTTTTCGCCAGAAAGTTCGCAGATACAGGCGCGGACTGGCAGGGGGGGGGGGGGGGCGGGGTGCCGGGGCCCCGGGCTATTGACATTCCGGGCCCCTGTGGAACATTTTGCACACACTAATAAATTCACATTTAGAGTCTACCCACTCAGTACGGTAACTAAACTGATTTGCAGTGGGGGACTTTAATTTAAAGTGACTAAACCAACCCTATAGGCTTCGAACACCATCGACGAGTGAGCGATAACCAATCAAAGATCGATATTTCAAATACGAAACATGTGAATCAGTGCTTGGACAGTGCGAACACCTGCGGACAAATGTCAGAATCAACAAGGCTGATTCAGAACAACTTTGAATTTATTGAGTGCTTCGTTGCTATGAATGTGTATTTGTTTACTGCGAAAAAGAGTAAGACATTAGACTCACGGTACAGCAATCAGTAACAAACTAGGATAAAATTTAATCGTTGCTGTCAAGCAAACTTTTAATTTAATACTGTCGTATTTATGTAATTTTCTTAGCAGATGTGTTCATATCATATGTAAATATATATACTTTACAATAAATACTGTTTTAATTAATTACCAGTACCTAATCTAGTACGGATTGAATATCTCCACATATACCCACATATTCCAAGCATCTTAAAACATAAATCTTCTGTTGATATAGATATTCAATGTAAACATTTAACAGTGTGCAGATATGTGTATAACACTACAAAACTTAAAATGACAAAAAAATCGCTCCGCGAGGATGTCTCCGGAGACCACGTGGCCGCCCGGAGGCCACATGGACTACAGTATGTCTCCAGTAGCCGCTGCGGGCAATTGCCCTGAGATGGGCACTGGCCTTCAATCTTACAGTCAGCATCCCGCCCGGGCATTTTGAAGCCAGTCTGCGCCTGCGTAAATATGGACGCGCTCGCTTATCAACGCGTCACACAGAGAGTTTTCCTAGTAAATATAAAACTGGTATTGATGCCACCATTCTCAATTGTCCAATTAACATGATGCATATTTAAAACAACACATTTTATTATTGAGGCCAGCAGAATAAGTAAGTATAAACTCAACAAGGTTCCATTTTTGACGGTAACAACAACGAAGGATTTGTGGTCTATCTTATTTGATTAGCCGATAACGTAAATCACGGTATTTACTTAGGAATAGTCCAAAGCTAAAGATCAGTTACATACATAAATAATATAATTTAATCCTAACAAGTAATAGTCATCAGTCAACTAAACAACTCATATACATAATATATAATGATGATTATTCTTGTTGTATTACGTCCATATTATTGCAATAATACTATTCGATATGATGAGGGTGATAGATGAAGACAAAGACAACTGAAAAAAAACATGCCTTATACGGGACTCGAACCCGGAACCCATGTCCGAAGACGGCTGTATATATTTGTTCTTAGAAATCCCTGTTGTACGGCCACTCCATCGTTACCTATTATGCCCCACATATGCATGGGTGACCCATAACTATAGGTGTGGGTGTTTGGGTATAGAGAAACACTCTCGAACAAACCTTCAGTCAGGATTGCGGGTGTGCGGTATCGAACCAGTCTTGTTATCGTGTATATTTACAGCACAGATTGTAATTGCATGCTTATATCAAAGGTCATACTCATAGTATTTACTTCCTGTAATGTGACACACATTACAACGATAATAAGATTTGACCGATAAGGAACTGGAACTCAACCTAGTCATGGTTAAAACAAGTAAATAACATTGTTATTTTGCTCTGTGTCATAGTGTTAAGTAATATCTATCTACCAATTCTGATGATAATGATAATAATTCTCATCAACAATCATGATTTATGGAAATCAATAATTACATTTTCCAAAATCAATCTTTTACGTAGAAATTATTTTTCAGCTAAATTCACTAGCTAATAACCGTCTTATGACTTACAACTAAATATTTTAATTTCCTCTAACGTCTATTTGCTATGGCAACTATCAATCAATCAGCTCAAGGCTTAGAAATCAAGTCAATTGACACTGACACTGACACCCAAAATAAGTTGGAACTCAAAGATCGGGCATAATATTTTTAATTCTCCTGTCTCGTCTTATCTTTTTTGGGGTTTAATAATCATTTCCATAAACTTTATCGCGGATGTATAGGCAACTATACATGTAAAATCTCTTGTGTTATTTCGTGGTAAGCATAGAATATGTAAACACACACTTTGCCCCCCAAGTATGGCCGTTTGTGACGTCACTCTTAGATTTAGATGCCACATTATACATTAATGATCATGTATTTTTGAACACGCAACAAAATGCTAATTTTACAAAAAATAAAGTGCTCCCATTCTATTTGAGAATTTTATTCCAAGTTCTAACCCTTTTTAGTTACAATTATTAATTGATTTTAAATATCTACATATTATTATCCATTAGAAGTGCAACAAACCCCCTCTCATATTCAGTTTTGATGAAAAGAAAAAAATAAATGCTACAAAATGCTAAATTTAAAATGATGAATGCTAAATTTAGAGAAGAAAATTAATGCTAAAAACAAAAAGACACGTATATCTACTAAGTAATCATACGATGTCTTTGTGTTTGCTCTGTGTGTCTCTGTATTGGTTTTTGTTTGCATTTGTCTTTGCATCTTTCTGTTCTGCCCTTGTATTATTAGTCTCCTTGTCTGTCTTTGTATTCGCACTGTATTTGTGTAGGGCTGTGTTGTGGCCCTATATCGGCCTTCTCGCCTCCGGGCGAGAAAACCTCAATAAATTCAATTCAATTCAATTCATACACAGTGTTTTTACGTCCTGAATGTGCATTCTCACAGGAAGCATCTCGTGACGTCATCGCTCTGAGTGTTGGCAAAGGTGTTGGTCAACAGTTGAGATGAAGAGCTCAAAGTTCTCTCTGATCCGCGCGACCATGGCCGACCGTCCACGACTGACCTCCTTCCTCGCCGACAACTTCTACCCCTACGAGCCCCTGAACCTCGCGTCCATCGAGGACGAGGACGAAGACCCCGACGACGAGGACATGGACCACACGCTCCTCAGCCTCCCTCAAGGTCGCACCCTCCTGGCCGTGGACGGCGACAACCTCCTGGGGGTGGCGATCAACGGGGACATCACGCCCGACGAGTACAATGCCAGGGCGAAGCTGCTGGCCGAATGTACTTGCGAGGGATTCAAGGCAAGTTGGTTTGGTTGGCAAGTGTTGGAAATACTTTAACAAGTATTAAACTTCAAATCAGCTTTCATGCAGATAATATGCTTATTCTTGCATACTGATTTTGTCTACTTTTTTTAGAATAGAATATAAACACTATATTAATTAAACACACAAATACAATATTAAAAGATAGGACAACTTAGCCATTTATTTTTTATGACGGATAAAACTTGTATTTTGAAAAGAGTAAAATTACATAACTAACTTTGACAGGTATTGACTATTACATTACTAACCTATATATACTTCCATCTTCACATTTTAATTGCAATTTCCTAATTCATTTTAATTCTACCTTTCTCAAATATTCCAAGCAATCTAGGCTACTTACACAAATATTTAAGGTGACCAGACGTACCGTTATCGCAACACTTGTACCGGTGTCCCGAGGGATTCATTGAAAAGACGTATTTTTACCGCGGTTTGTAATTTTTGGGGAAAAGGTGTCCCGGTATTCTGTCAATAAATTTGACAACGCGATCGATTGTAACAGTGGAAGAGGGGAGGGGGGGGGGGGGGGGGGGGCTTACAGTTGCGGGCCCGCTCTCTAGCCCTCGACACACGCATTCGCAGACGCTGACTCACGCACTCACTAACTCACAGTCAGTAGAGTTGATTCCGTCAACAGGCGGCTGGCGAAATACGACCGGGGGCATACAAGACTACAAAAATGTACCCTTGTTCATTAATATATTAATGCGTATTAATTAAAATGAATATGAATATGAATGTATTGATATTAATTTTGTTTTATTAATTCATGTTAGAAAGCTGTTTTCTGGGCATTTTGCACACAAATTTGAATTAAAAATGTTTCGCCTCTTTCGTCCCAGACACCGTGCTTGTCCACGGAGTTCGTAATCCTTACACTTTGTTTGTCCCGGTTTGCAATATTCAACATATGGTCCCCTTACAAATATGCCGACTTTTTTTTTTTACAATTTTCAATTTTGTCAAAATTAATTATCACCTGATTTTTGAGAAGCTCAACTTTTGTGAAAAAGGGCAAAGGGTAGTCTCTACGTCAAAAACCGCAGAAAATGTTCATTATTAAATTATATCTCAAGATTGCAACAAGAAATCGAAAATCTAAATCAGCAGCGCACTTTGCTTTGGTAAGCCCTACAGATTGAATAAAATATTATAACCATAAGCATAGTATTTTGATTATAATTCGATAATTAGTAATAAAATTAATTATTTATAAAAAAAATACTGATTACAAAATAAGTCACGACTTAGCGCATTCAACGTGTAGGGCTTACTAAACCACAGTGCGCTGTTGATTCAGATTTTCGATTTCGAAGCCCATTCTTGTGATATAATTTAAAAATGAAAATTTTGTGCGGTTTTTGACGTAGAGGTATCCTTCCCTGTTAAGGACATACAAATTCATGGTTTTCTTTTCTTTCAGCCGTTTCTGAAGTTCTGGACGTACGCCGAACAAACGGCCGGTTTCTGGGCGGAGGGGGAGACGAAAGCGCTTGATCTAGAGATCCTGTGCGTGAGCGTGGAAGCGCGTGGACGCGGCATCGGTCAAGCGCTGATTGAAGGTTCACGTCAGGTGGCCAGGGAAGATGGATACTCGCTCTTCAGGATGGACTGCACAAGTTACTACGCCGCACGACTCTCCGAGATGGTTGGAATGACGCGCGTGTACTCGTTACCCTACGAAGACTACAAGGATGAGAACGGGGAAGCTGTGTTTAAAGTTGAACCACCACATAAAGCACTTAATATATTTAAGCAAACACTTTAGAAAATCTAATTCTATATTTTATTTAATGTGAATTGTCCAATTGATAAGTATACTATATGAATAAAGAAATAAGAAACTATTAGGCTAGCATTGTGAGACAGGATTATTTTGGTGGGGGGGGGGGGGGGGGGGGAGGCTTTGCCCAAAAGAAACCCCTTCCTGCCGCCAGTCTCGTATGGAACAGAACTATGATTGTCAATTTTTTATGATTGTTCGCGCCGATGTTTAGTTTGTAGTGTAATCTAGTTTCATGTCTCCTGATTCACCCCTCCAACCCCTTCGCTTATCTTATCGGCTGCACTGCCGGTCCCGAGTTCTTGTTTTGTTTGTCAGTAATGTTCAGTCTTTGCCTCGCAACGCACGGTTCGTGTCGCTCATCGTCTCGTGGTGACATACACCGTGCAGCGCATTCTGCCTGCATTAGTTTTCTTTTGCAAATAACCCGGACATTATCTTACAGTGTTTATTACAAGTACAAGTGCAGTTCTTAATTCTTATAGTTTTTTCCCCGTATTCTCAACCGCCAATCTCGCTGTGTCTGTTAACCGTCGCCTGGTGACCTCCACGCAACGTCAGTCGATCGCCTCGCATCTCTGCAGTCCTGAGTTCGACCTCTCGCTTCAGGCATTTCATACTTCATACTTTCCTTGTATACTCGAGTATCTTTCTTCTTTTACTGTCTATGGTGGGCTTACAAATACGCCTATCTCATGCATCCAGTGGCGCGCCGTCAAGTCATCACTTAGGTAAGTCCATCTATTCTCATCTCACCTATGAAATCTCACAGTCTACTTTCTCGTACTGTCTTAGTACTTGTCCTCTGCCTAAACAATGAATAATGATATACCCAAACGAACAGTAAGGAAACATCAATGCTAGAATAGTCCCCTTTTAATTCAAATTTGAAGGCACCCTAATAGTAATAACCCCAATTTGTGTGAAAAATTTTGAATTTAAAGAACATTCCCAAACTTTCTACAGGGATTTCACCATTAGTTGGAATTACCGGTAAACGTAAATTTGAATTAACATAGCTTGAATTAATTATGGACTTCTAGATACCCTTTTACAAAATGTATTAGTGGGGGATTAATAATAACAATGACGAAATGGAGGGAAAATAGCCTCTTCCTTTCCTAACATATACAATCATTGTTAAACAAAAAAACATACACAAATTTAATAAGAATAACTTCATCTTTCTCATCTAATCAACCTTGTATTGCCCTTAATTTAACATTAATTATACTTTAAGGAATTAAGATATCCAATAGAAATAGTACAATGGTAATCCAAAAGGAACAGTATGTAAGTAGATGAATTAAACCAAATACCAACCAAAATTAAGACAATTTATAACACATACTGCTAAACTACAGTACTACTTAAGACATTTTTGGATTTTGTTTTAATAGGGCCAAGCTCAAAAACTAATGTTTATTAGTTGACATGTAACAGCATGTAACAGTTTGAGATGTTGTGACAGGTTGAAACTGTCTCATAGAAAAGTAAGGGGTATCCAGAGTTAAAAATTTCATGCCGAATCTTAAATATGCAAGATTCTATGTAAGAGCATAGCTATGCTAAAACACTCTGTATATCTGTTTATTTGCTTGCTGTTATTTTGTAAATCATCAGCCTCTGCAATTACCTACTTAACATTTTTGACTGGTGCTCACAAATTCCAAAATAAATCACATCACATTGTGACCCTCACTAAAGTGAATCGTAAGCTTTCAACTGTACAGCTGCAAGTATAGTAGACTTTGGACTACCTCGAAAAATGACCCATTACGAAGGCTCCCAAAATAGCCTAAACAAATAAACATTGATGTATCCTTTTTGAATTACACTCAAACTGTGCAGAATTGTTCCAATGAAAACGTAGGTCTATACCAGAATTTTATACAGCCGTGAAAATGGTTTGATGTACTAAAATCGAAAAAAAGAACTGTGCCTTGGAGAAAAACTAAGTCTACAAGTGGAGGTTCCGGTATATGTACAGAACACACATAGAAGAATGTGTTTAGGGAGTTAATTCAAATTCAATTTATATAGTTTGTTTTCAAAACACTTTGCGAGAAAATTTTAAATTTGAAGAATACAGATTTTACCTTTTTAAGCACAAAATGTTTTACATAATCGATACACATGTCCTTTATTTGCAATTAGAGGACATGTTTATAGACTATGCAAAACACAATTTCATACAATTGGATTCTAAATTACCTAAATATGTAGTTCATTTAAATTGCATCAATGAAAAACAATAACTTTTGGTACATTTACTGGATTTTGTAAGAAAGATAAAAAAGTATTATTTTCACGATATCCACCTGTTTTGCACCTACATGCAAAATTTCATTTGTCATGTTCTTCCATAGTACAGAAAACTCGTTTCTCCAAGGCCAAAATTCATGTGCATTATAAATTTGCCATCCATCATTGTCACATGGTGAATACCAACCTTACCGATGCATAGTCATAACTAATTAATTGGAGACCAATCAGCAACTACAGATCTTTGAAATTAGGGCTCACTGATTGGCCACAAATCACCCACCTAGCAAAACATCTGTAAAGTTGTCATGGAACAAGTATATTTCGGATTCAGTAGAATTTTCTTGAGGGAACTGCCGAAAGCCTCTTGTTTGCTTGTGTGGCGTCGCCTATTATCTCGTACCAGCCACGTCTCACAGTTGAAAAGCATACGGACTTGCGATGTCGATGCCGAGGTTATTGTTGTTATTGTTGTTGTTGTTGTTGTTGTTGTTGTTGTTGTGGTTGTTGTTGTTGTTGTTGTTGTTGTTGTTGTTGTTGTTGTTGTTGTTGTTGTTGAGTAATGCAGCGAGACCGAGGAACTCCGCAACCATTGGCTACTGATAACATACAGCCAACGGTGGTGGAGTTACCAATTCTCAATACATTTTACAGCGCGGGAGTTGGCATCTGGAATTAGAGCAAAGAATTAATTAAACTAACCACATCTAAATCAAGTTAACCAAAGAACAAGTGCATATGTATCACAATGCATGGAAATTTAATTACTAAACAGCACTTTGACACAACAGAAGGACAACGTACTCAATCTCTATAAAATACAATAAGACAGTTCTTACTTACATCAAGACTTACATCAAGTTAATTTCCAACCAATGGAAGAGTTTGAATTTGTTATTGGTATTGCATAATGCTTTAATTCCACTAACAAAACAAGACGTGAATGTAAACAGGTGTGACTGTACACATACATGGTATTTTATGTAGATCCTATGGCACACATTTTTGTGTACCTGTTTAGTAGGGTTTATGGAAAGATTTTTTTAAAATACCAAAATGTGGCACAGAACAATATATAGTAATTTAGACAGTAGGATATACAATTTCTTGAGCAAACTGCATTAATCTTTGCAACAGTTTTGACTTCTAGGAAGACAGGAACTTAAGTACCTACGTGGTGATTTTACGTGGTGTTTTTTTTATTGTTTTCCAGAAACGTGTTTTTTAATTTTTTTTTTTCAAGAAAAATGAATTGTTTAAAATTACCTGCTTCAACGTTGGGTTATAACAATTCTAAGCACTGGTGTGAATGTTAGTAAGTCAGCCATGATTGTATGTGTTTTATCTTATCATCTTTGATGATAAGATAAACTCTTTGATGGGACATGATTAACTTATCGAAACACAACACGGGGAATTTTATATGTAGAACTAACTATTAATGTTTTAATGTAATATTCATTTTAATTCTTGTCCACATAAGTCCTAGACTGAAACATATCATACAGGTGAAACGAAATATTTGTCTTGTAATACAAAACTCAATTCCACCTTGAAGGGCCCATCTGGCTTAGCTGTAAAACCGGTTTAGTGATTTCTTTAGTCATTGCCAAATGTTATAGTTTGCTTAGCATCACTTAACGAGCCCCACCCGCAAGGAGATAATTAGTAAGTTGTTAAGAATTAACAAAGACACATTGAGCTGGTGGGAGTTGGTTGGCATGAGAGATCTTAAGCGTTTACTGCCTTGAGGTTTTTGAACTCTGCAGAAAAAACCTCGGGAATAAAAGTTTGAAAAGAGTTAACATTCTCAGTTGAAGCCCGTAGTCTCATAGTCATAAAGTTATAAAAAGCAAACAGAAACCAATTACAGGTCACTATTCCCCTTACATGCTACCAGTTATAAACCTTCATTTAGAAAAATGTTACACCTAGCATTATTCATTCTGTATATGACAACAAAAATGATCATTTTTAATGTGACATGATTAACTTATCGAAAAACAACACGGGTAATTTTAAATGTAGAACTATTAATTTTTTAATGTAATATTAATTTAATGTAGTCTCTCCATAACATTCTTTTACTGAGAATTTGCCCAAAGTGAATATTTCCTAATTAATATAATTATGTGAGCTGATCATTTGAAGCAAACGAAACAGAAAGTTTGCATTCATCAAGATGTCTTATTTTATTTTGTACGGCTTTCATAATTTGTGGTTTTGTATGATCAGTGATACTCATTGCACATGGAATCTCGGCTATTATTTTAGATTAACTCTAATCAGCTCTCGTAACATTTGCACTAAGTATTCTATATGATTTGTGTGGATTTGGTGATAATATTACAAGGTAAACAACAATCATCAAGTAGAAGAATACAAGGCATTAATCAGGCTTATTTTGAGTATTTTGTGTTAGTAAACCAATTTGAATAAGTGATGTTGTAATATGATAGCTTGTAACGTTTTGACAGTGACGGTACAGTAATCCACTTCATACATTTAAATTTTATTTTAAATAATGGCAGAAATCAAATTTTAATACGATAAAATTAAAAAATAACGCGTGACTAAAGTATAACAGTTGTCGGTACAGAATATCTGTATCACTTACTTGTTTAACAACTAAACACACACTGTAGTGTACACACACGTTTGTTTGTCGTATAAAATCACAACACTTACTAAGGCACTGTACGTAACTGTACGTTTGACATCACCTGAATGGTGCAACAGTCACTATTGAATAACAACCACCAAAGATGTCAACTGCACTTCTTTACACGACTATCCGGAGCAAAAAGTTTTTGCATTAGACCACCAAAATAAAGCGTCTCACCTGTGTGATGGCCCACGGCGCGGGGTGTGTGGGCGGGGGGAGGGGGGAGGGGGGAGGGGGGAGGGGGGGGGGGCGTTGCCTCTTGAGACTGCCGGCCGGCCTTGCCTTGCCTTGTCCTGAGTGCTGCCTGCACTAACTGGTCTGTTGCCATGCAAACACAACCGACTGCATCTAGCTGCAACCCAAGCGCGGGAAAATGAGGTTTGTTGTCATTCCAAAAAGAGGCGATAAACACGAATGATTCATGACGAATGGAGGGGGGAGGGGGAAATGCAAGAGAACGTAGTCTACTCCTACAGATGACAAGCTGGTCCGGGGCCATGATTCTCTCTTTGTGTGTGGCAATCAAGGACGGTTGACTTAAACAAGGAGGCAGCCATTTTTATCAAGCAAAACAAAGCAGCATTTGAAATATAGATCTTTGATTGGTTATCGCTCACTCGTCGATGGTGTTTGGAGCTTACAGGGTTGGTTTAGTTGCTTTAAATTAAAGTCCCCCACTGCAAATCAGTTTAATTCAGTTTAAATGTGGATTTATTTTTTATTTTATTTATTTGTACGCTATTATTGGGAGGGGGGTATCTCGACATCCAAACAGGTACGATACAATAAAAATATGGTAGTAGTCATTCATATAGAAACGAGGATGCTGGAATCCTCCCGCCAAAATCCATGCACAATAAATGTTAAATGTAGCATTTACGAACCTGATGATTTAATTGGCGCTTGCTTATAGAGAGCAATAAAGCCCCCCCCCCCCCCTCACCCACACATTGCATCGAGCGTGAAGGTTTTCCGGTTTTCTGATTATATATTCATCTTGTGATAATTCTACGCCACCGCCCACCGTATCCCCCGAAACTAGCTACTACAAAACTTCTGACGCCGACGTCAAGTTTACGGCAAACATTGCAATTTTATTTAAAAATTAGGGTTTGATGGGATCGGTTTTGATTAACTCGGGCGGGGGGGCCGGAGGGGGTGATGAATAGATAGTGTAGGGGTATCGTGCACTCAATCACACAACAAAAAACCCCGGGCCACTCTATAATATGCAATGAATAACATGAACGAACAAATCTGTACAAATGGTGTTAGTTTGTTTTTGTTCACCAGCAACCACGTGCACACTACGTAGGCCTATAGAACCACTTCAACATACCTGTTCATTTAAAGTTTCGTCTCGATTACCCCCCCGTGTCAATCAAAATCAATCAATGACAATCATGTGTTCACTCACCTTTTAGTAGTATAGATTTTAATTAAAAGTGTTGCAATTTAAAAAATTACAACATAATAACCGCACATATAACGGGGCGCTTGGCAATAGAACTGAGATCATAACACACATATATAGACGAAATATTTGATCAATTAATAAATAACACGCGCGCATTTCCTAGCTCTACTATTCTTAGTTCGTCTCGACGACTTTTACCGTTGCGATAGTTTTCATCAACATTTTCCTGCAATACCTACAAACAACGCTTTTTTATTTTTTGCTCAGATGTTAGGTGAGTTCCGCCTCAGTTGGTTCACTGCGGTCGTCCACGTTACTTTAGTTGGTTCAACTTCCAAGGGCAGCGACGGTTTGGGTTCCAATGTTCCCACAAGGGACTCGCGGCATTCCGAGCTTGTAAGGCACATTGTGATGCGAATATAATTTGAGAGTTGCGAAGCGAGAGGCGGATTTTTTTTTTTTTTTTTTGTAGCAGGCACCTCTTTCGTTCGACCCCAAGCGAGCGAACTGAAAGGGCGACGCACCCTTCCCGCAGTTTGCAAAATTGTATACCCAACTAAAATTGTGCGCGAGAAAGATATAACCTATAACGGCGCATATAGATATTGTCACCATTCACATACTGAATGCTGCCTCAACGCATCATACGGTCGAAGTAATTGTAGACATACCTTTTTTAAAGCTCACATTAAAACCCATAATACTACTTAGTGGTCTCAATCAAGCCGACCACTGACAAGAAGTTTAGGGGTGATAATATATGATAGACTCCAGAAGTAAATTAAAGTTTTTGTCCATCGAAAACCATTTATTTCCTTTCATGATTTTCGCTTCAACGTCGTGGAGATTTGAATGCACGAGACACAAGCAACAGTTGGTCATAGGGGTGTTTGCTGTGGTGTGTTGAGTGGAGATTTGAATGCACGAGAGTGAGACACAAGCAACAGTTGGTTATAGGGGTGTTTGCTGCGATGTGTTGAGTGGAGATTTGAATGCACGAGACACAAGCAACAGTTGGTTATAGGGGTGTTTGCTGTGGTGTGTTGAGTGGAGATTTGAATGCACGAGACACAAGCAACAGTTGGTTATAGGGGTGTTTGCTGTGGTGTGTTGAGTGGAGATTTGAATGCACGAGACACAACAACAGTTGGTTATAGGGGTGTTCGCTGCGATGTGTTGAGTGGAGATTTGAATGCACGAGACACAAGCAACAGTTGGTTATAGGGGTGTTTGCTGTGACGTGTTGAGTGGAGATTTGAATGCACGAGACACAAGCAACAGTTGGTTAGAGGGGTGTTTGCTGCGATGTATTGAGTGAAGATTTGAATGCACGAGACACAAGCAACAGTTGGTTATAGGGGTGTTTGCTGCGATGTGTTGAGTGGAGATTTGAATGCACGAGACACAAGCAACAGTTGGTTATAGGGGTGTTTGCTGCGATGTGTTGAGTGGAGATTAGAATGCACGAGACACAAGCAACAGTTGGTTATAGGGGTGTTTGCTGTGGTGTGTTGAGTGGAGATTTGAATGCACGAGACACAAGCAACAGTTGGTTATAGGGGTGTTTGCTGTGATGTGTTGAGTGGAGATTTGAATGCATGAGACACAAGCAACAGTTGGTTCGAGGGGTGTTTGACACGATGTGTTGAGTTCTAAGTGACGCGCAGAAAGTTGTAACACAATTATATTTATAGATTCACTAACGTAAGCTTACAATAACCGTTTGTATCTCTTAATTAATTTGTTATTTTATATTTTTACATAATTTGAATTAGCGGTAGGTTAGCATGTATTTTCTTGCAGTCTAATTTATATAGCTTACGTATATGAAATACATTTATTTACATTACTAATTACGAAACCAAATTTAAATAATTTTATTTACAACAATCAAATACCAAACATTGTAACCGTGTTGTATTTCTACCAAAAGAACAATCAAGAGATATGTTAATGGACAAAGGTTTATATATATATATATATATATATCAAACAACAACAACAACAACTACAACAACAATGTTTTAAACTTGACCATCGCCGACTAGTCTTGAGAATTGTAAGAACGTGTCGAGCTTCAAGGTTGTAATAAACTCTCGGTACGTAGAAATAATAATAATACGAAAATACGTAGAGATGCCGAAATAGCTACAATCACTCACTCTCCCTCATAATTATTGATTACCCCGACTAATACCCCCACCCCCCCACTTCTAAAACTTTTCTTTAAATATTATTACTGCCTGCATGTGTTACATGCAATGTATTTCAAAACAAAACGATAACTTGCCTAACAAACCGCGTCATACATCATCCAGTAAAGTAACATCACATTCACACACACATGCACACCCACTAAATAGTAAGCACGCTGTCGTGAAGCTAACTTGTGAGTTCATTCCCGTTAAATCACACGTTAATGACTTTGAAACACGTCTCACTTACTCACTAGTCTCACACGAACACGTAATAAAATATCTGTACACAACGCATGACTCTCTAGTTTCCCACAATGCGTGCACATACTCTTGAATGCGTGGCGTGCGTGCGTGCACACACTTGAAGGCAATTAGCACGAAATTTAAAGTACGTGTCGTAAGAAACATGAAACCTGCCTGGTCCGATGCTAATGTTGAATTTTAATATTAGAAGCATGGTGGTGGTAAGTCGCGTATTCGATCCCCGTCGGCGGCGTTTATGACTCGTAGAGACAAAGGTTTCAAGGTTTGTACATTGATACACTGATTTTGATGTGCGATCGTCAGACACCTGCAGCGAGGCACTGGCACAAATTTTACCGTCTTACGTTGTACTCCAAATACGTGGCATGTGACCCAAAATATAATCATTCCCCCTAAGAATTTGATGCCCTTTCTTATGATCGTAGTTTTTCGATACAAAAATCCATGTTTAACGTGCTGTGATTTAGAGTTTACGATGTGTTCGGCGTATTTTCGGGCTTTTCCTTTCACTTGTATATTCCTTTTTTGTTATCCAATTAAAATACTATTCAATAGGTAATTAGACTAATTGGCTACCGAAGAGAGGAGTAAGGACGTGAGCAGATGTTTCTGGTGCACACACAAGATGGTGTACAGCTACTTATAGGGAATAACAATGTACACATACTATGCCAGGCACAAAGAACGGAAATATAACGGGTTGTGGTGGAATTATTAGGAAAAGATCATTAATTCATGTACACACTTCAAAGCAAACGAAAACAATAATTTTGGTACGTGCTTCTCGTTGCAAATTTACAGAATGTATTTGTAGTATACTTTCGCCATTTCTTAGTCTTCGTTGTCACTAATAATTGCCAATGATTCACGAGGTGAAGTCTATTAATTTAATAAATTGTTACCTGAAAAACTTACGTAGGTCTGCCGACACCTACCGCCTTTTGTCACCAAACTACTACTGGAATTTTCGCTCACGACATAAGAACAAACAATACATTCACGTGATACTCCCCCCGCCATTGTAATGTAATTACATATTTGTATATCGTTGATTACTTTCAATGGTGAAATATCAAACAGAACACGAACGGAAACACTTTAATAAACAATCTTGATAAACAGAATTCACTGAAATATTCTTAAAATCGCAATAATTAATGTTCCTTTCTATATTTACCTGACAGAAAAGGGAGTGCTTTTACGGCTTGAACGACTTACTATACTAAACTATTCATAAAAAGCTTCTAGTGCTATAGCTAATTATTACTGTTGGTGTGTTTAACTGGGTGTATCGAGCGAGCTAGCCTCGTATCACAGCTAACTACCTGCTAAACTAAAACGTTAATAATTAGGCCTTCTTCCTTGGAGGGGGAGAGGGAGGGGGGGGGGGGCTCATCAGACCTTGACGGGAAAGAGATCACACTCGAGATTACAACAGGTGGCATTCCTTGGAATAATAATGAAGTACAAAACGCACGAATATACGAGCTTCAAGTGAGTTTTACGAGTCTTCAATGCAAGACTAACGTAAGGTTATGAACATTATTTTTAGGTGACATCGATTAGGGGTCAGTGACCGACGATATCCCGTTTTAACTGATTAGTTATAATTAATTTGTCTGTTCTTCCGTAATGGCAATTAATAAATTAATAATGAGGCATTTGATGAGCAGGTTATTATAGAAATTGTTAGTGAACAAATAAAATGCAGTACCCTTCGCCTAATTATTATTATATGAACAGTATGAACATCACGAATAATAATATTATTTTGGTGGATGTTATATAAAAATACAAACTGCAAAAAAATGTAGCTATAACACTTTTACAGATATTTTCAAAGACGTAGTCTTAAAACTGTTAAATTTGGACAATTCATCAATATCAATAGCACTTCACAATTTTACAAAACTTAGTCAGAGGGCGAGATTTCAATGGCCCCGCTAGTGAACTTGGCGTTGTGATCGCTGAAAAGTAGCAACAATTGCTCTAGTGGCCTTGAGACGCTATTCGTTGCAATTACCGCTTACTGACATTCTAAACATTCTAATACCGCAATTATTGGCATACCTGCATGGATATGCTAAATAGAGGCTAGACTACCCTAGTATACACTTACAAACCTAGAGACAAAGCAAAGTCTAAACGAACACAAAAGGGGACCTAATTTGCGGGGTTGGGAATCGATTCTCGCCACCAGAAATCTTATTGATTTTTTTCGGCACTTTCTCCCCGTCTATCTCCATAGACCACCTGCACCTAGCGAGTATCCTACCACAAATCATACATAGGCCCTACCAAGTCTTAAGATTTAAAACAAAAACGACCAAGCAAGGCAAACATACCCGAACCCGACTGTGCATGTGTCCAAGCCGAAGATAGCCCCAGGCAAAACTATACCTAACAAAGAGAAGACGTCTATGCTTGGTGAAGGGTCTAGCCAGGTGTAAACTCACAGATATCTTCACTGGTCATTGCAATCAATCTTTCACGATAGGTAGGTCTGTACTTACACGATGAATAAAATATCCACCCGCAGAATGATAGCGATATTAATATTATTCAATGCGGTATGGCGTTAGCGTCCACACTAAAAGGTTATAGGTCTATCTGTCCTTCATACCGCTTACTAACGTATCTATACAACCTATGGTATGTCACACCATACACCAACCAACTGTTATTGTTGAGCGTCCTACCTGCAGTCCTTATCCTTGGGTTTTTGGCAATGTCACAGCAGCGTCCCTTCCTACACCGAGAGAGCTTGATGGTTGAACTGAGAAGCGTCTTCAGGATGGTCTTCGGGCGAGCCCCCTGCCCTGCCGCGCGAACGGTGCAACTACAGTGCTGCCAATAGAGCGGTCGACATTTGAAACTCGTCTTGGATGCATTGAAAATGCAGTAACCGCCAAAAGTGGTAAAACCAATCGTGTTACAACTTTCTTTTATTTTGTGTTGTATTTTGTTTGTTTTTTTGCCCATGGTCCATTATTTGATTCTCTTGACATTCTGTAAACTATCCAGTCAATATAAAGATACCCACTCAAAAAGAGAATGATTTCATAAACAATAGCCAATAATAATAATTATTATTATTATTTTTATAATAATACGTATCAGGAATATTTGCAACAGATAATCCCGGAAAATGTCGAAATGAAAATACTGGCAGAAAGAGAAAAGATACAGCCGTTTCAAACAAATGTACGTATTAATATCAATAAAAATAGAACTAAACATCCCAATCGACTAATTATTTGAATTATTGAAGTGCTTGACAGATAGTGGTAGTTTATAACGTGCATTCAATTTACCCTCTCTCACATACTCAACCACCGCCTCAGTACAGAAGCTCTCCAGAGCACAGCCACCTACATATTATTATGTTTTCGAATGTGTCGAATCGGATCAGTCCATGGACTTAGTTACTATGAAGTCCATGGCCTAATTAAGTCCATGGCCAGTCATTGGTGTTACTCTATCGTTATATATGTGTATGTGGTTAAATATTACAGACGTGTAAGGAAACAAGAGTTGGTTCGTATTTCAAATATTCGAAATATCATTCTGACGTCTGTGGTGGTCCATTTGGCAACCTTTGCAAAGCTTTGCCCCGAGCTCGAGTTTATTGTTCTTATATCAACCAAGAGAACATCTCGACCGGTTGTTGTGGCCTCGACATCGTCGGTCGCTAGGCAACACGAGCAGCAAGCGGACAACAAAAAATAACTGGCCGGCCGGCCGGCTGGCTAAGAATAGCAAAATCACTAGAACATTCCTCCCAAACAATAATTAGGCCTAGTTCCTTTTTACTGGAGTGGAGACGGAACCTTGGGCACAGGTAGGCTGGGATAATGACGTGGACTGGGGGCACGGAACCCTTTTCATTTACTCTTCGCGTGGCTCATGCGGTTGGGGAGCAGGTCCGAAGTGTAGGAACGTGGGCTCGAATCCAGACATGCGTTTTTGTCAATGTTCGTCATCTTCATTTATCATCCCTTATCGTCTCGAATAGCAGCATTGTAATAATATAGACGTAAAAAACAAGAATATCAGCACTCAGCAGTAGTAGTGATGGGTCCCAGTGCGCATTGACGTCTGCAGGAAGGGTGGAAGGGGGAGGCGAATCTAAATGCGGTATTTGAAATTAGCTTTGGCCCCCCTTTCTAAAACATTCTGCGGGCCCCATGACATTGAGACTAGCTTTTATTGTAATTTGCTGCAATAACTTCATGACGTACCTGTATCCCATTGCAAGATGTCAAATGCCAAGAGGCAGCAGCCGAATGTCGAGGGAAAAAAAGGTCTAGCCTGCCTGTATATTATAATTGGATTCGAAGGTGTCAATTCCGTAAATATATTCGATAATAAAAATATACCACTCACTCTGCCAATAATGTACGCTGCCTTCCTTGCAGGGAGGGGTCGCAAAGGTATCGCCCTCCAACTTGCCTCTCTTGGAACAGGAGACGTGAGGGGTGGGGGGGATTAAGGATGGTAGCCCTCCCCCTCCTTCCCTTGAGTGCGCCACTGTGTATGATGAAAACAATAAGAAGATCGAGTGATAGAAATAATTAAACTCCATAATTCTATAAACTGCGAATGGAACCACACAGCAATTGAAATCCTGATGAGAATGAAGTGCTAAATACAAATTCTTATTCTTCTTCTTTTTCTTCTTCTTCTTTTTCTTCTTCTTTAGATTGCATACTCGTCTTGTTCTGGAAGAATAACGACGAATAACCTCTAGTTGAATTGAAAGGTGCCCGCGAGACCTTGAAAGTTACTTAGGTGCATCAACATTTTTGGCAATGATGTAGATTCGTGCACGGGGCATAGAAGCAGTCGTGCATGTGGGTTGGCTGGCGACTTCCATAGTCTAATAATATTTCATGGGCCGGCTTCACTGCTCAGTCTTTCGACAAGGATTTCAAGTGGCCTTCGAAATATGATTTAGTCGAACAAGAACAATGAACTATAGGCACGTAGGAACTGTTTTTAAGCTTCTGAAGGGGAGAGGGGGGGGGGCGTTCTCTTCAATCTTTTAACATAGGATAGACTTATAGAGCGAAAGGACCTGGGATCGAGTCCCGCCTAACCCTTTCTTCACTGTAGTCTATCATGTCGATTGTCGAATGCCATAGTTACGTTGATTGAGTTGTAAAACAATTACAATTTGTCAGCAATTACTGCATACAACTTGCTTCTATTTGAACACGCTATAAGTAACCTGAATCATGTGGTTGTAGGGGAAGGGGGGGGGGGGGGAGGGGGAGGGGGGGCAACAATCATGGGATGTGAACTAAAAGAAGAGGTATTCTGGGAAATGTTGCTATGGAGAGTATTCCAATATTTTAGATAAGGTATTCTGCTTGTAGCACCAGTCTAGTAATGAAACGCACTAAGCTCAAATGATTGTTTTGTTGTTATATTTCTATGGATATGTTTATTAATTCAATCAGTTTTGATTCCTGTCTAATTACTGGCATATTATATGATCGTACTTCAATGGTTTTGCCATATATTAACAAGTTACCCACCCCAAAAATAGTATATATATCATCCGCGAGATTTGAATCGCGATAACTATGCGCATACTATGGAACGATTTGGGGCAATCAATGCCAACTACATCACAATAAAGAATAATAAGTAGGAGACAAATAGTTTGCTAATTTTCTAAGATAATCTCCAAATGTGAGGATTGAGTAGCTCTCTTTGTGTCCACACGAGATATCTAGATCTAGATAGATTTAAGTAAGTCATTTGACTCTTTAAAATAAAATATTGATCATCAAGTAAGTATTTGAAATCCAAAATGTATCTACATTGTTTATTGCCATTTCATTCATATGTTCATATGTATTATTAATTATTATATATGTTACACATTCCTAATGCCTAACTATATAGTATATTGTATGGAGTATTGTATTTAATTGTTTGCTAATGGCATAGCCTTACCCTTCATCTGTGATTATATTGTTTTAAAAAATGTGAAATAGTGTGTAGTGTATGTGAAATGTGTAATGTATTGGAAAAGCTGTTGTCAGCTAAATAAAGAATTATTATTATTATTATTATCACATATATCAATAATATTACATAAAAAATTACTTTTTTAAAACAACGCTTATATTTAAATGTACTTGAATTTCGGACAGTTACGTCCATGCGCGATCCAGATTATATTAGCTCATACATAAGCTTATTCGTGTATTGTTATCAAGAATATGCGTCTGTGTGGAAAATTTCAGCTCGATCGGACATTGAAAAGAGGATGAAATATCGATTCCCATATAAAACTTTGATTAATTAATTATAATAAATTAATTGATTAATTAGTGAATATGTTAATTGATCTATTTATTGTCATCACGAATACGTATGTGCGAAAATTTTCAGCTCGATTGGACATAAAGAAGTGGGTGAAATATCGATTATAAGATTCCGTCCAGACAGACGAACACATGAAGCTAATATAAGCGTTGTAAAATATGGTTCTGCCAAAAGATGAATTTCACATGAGTCGCTTTTCTGTTTCTATATAATCTCTCGGTGGCGTCTCGTATTACAACAGTGGTTATAGTTACGCGTTGCTATGTGGATTTCCTAGCAGTTTCCACGCCAGACATTTATAATTGCACGGCTGGAACGTAACGACGAGCAAACCGGTACAACAGCTACAGTCGCAATCGTGTTGCCAGTGTTGTCTGGTTAATACAACATGTACTGTGAACAAACGAGGGAAGACCCTCATTTAGAGAGCCAAGTAAAATTCGCGTCACGAAATAAATCGAAACTGTAGTTATACTCCTAAAAATGATGATTGTGAACGAGACGTCGTGTCAGCATGCTAATCATGCAAATTTTGTATCGCGAAATAACGCAATTTAGCTTTAAAGTCGCTCCACAGCAACTTTGGGGCTGGGGACGTCACAGATGGGCGTGTCGGAGCCAATCAGCGGGCGGTTTTCACTAATACTCACATTTGATTGGCCAAGCAACACTCATCTGTGACGTCGCCAGCCCCAAAGTTGCTGTGGAGCGACTATAACCACGAAATGTCTGTGTATTGAAGAATGTTAGTTACCATATATATTTGCTAGTTACTTACAGAGGCCTATTACATATTTTAAATTAGTTTATGTTTGCTCTAAATACTGAGTACTAAATTTTCAGTTTTGAATACATCGATTACACCCTCTTGTATTTCGTTATGTATTTTTTCAGAATATACCACAACAAATATAATATACCATAATATAAAGAATTCTACAACTTCAAAATTATTTTTTCTCATGCGAGGTCAAACCCAAGAATATTCAACAGTGCAGATTTTACAACATGCATAATAACCACTCTTCCATTTCGAAAAAGTCTATTGAACTTTAGCGTGTCTGATCGTAAACTACGCACGTAAACTACAGCGTTATCCCTTTTCGTCCAACCATTATTCGTTGCAGTTTGTAAATTGTAAACGCCCAGCTCAAGCAAGGCTCGCTTGGCTTGGCATGCAATTGCAATTCGCTGCACACATAAGAAACACAATACGACGCGTCCAGAGATGCCAAGTTTACAAGGGCCATAATTTGTTTTACAATTATACTGGCAGAGCCCAGGGGCTTCCATTCCAACACACGAACACTGAAATGGACACGCAGGCCTCGGCCATCAATGGCCACGCTACAATTTTTCGACTAGCATCGAGAAGAAAGCAATTCCCCGAATTAATATGAAAATAGATTTTTAAAATATGTTTGCAATGAGGAAAGCTATAGCTCATGTAGTAAAATTCTTAAATGTTATTAGTAATTAGTATTATTCTTTTTTATTAACATTATAACTCAGCTGCAATTTTTCTGGGTGTAAGTATATCTATAATACATTCATTGCAGATATATCGGATAATTTGAATCATAATTGTATGTGTACATACGTAGAATAACAATAAAACAGTACATTACTAATAAAATAATACGTCAAATAAAACAAAATTCAGTCCACACATCGAGCTCATACTTTCACATCGTATACACATCGTGTATATCTTTTACAACGAGGAGAAATCCGATACATTTTAATTATTCCTTTGGCGGTGATACACTAAATAGAGTTTTTAGTGTAAATGATCTTGGTGTTTTGTTAACCTCAGATTTTTCTTTTAATGACCACATAACTGCAATCCTGTCAAAAGCTTATAGATTGCTTGGATTTTTTAAACGTAATCTGCACTCTGTCTTTTCTAAAGAAACTATACGACGTGTTTACCTGAGTCTTGTGCGGCCTCAGGTGGAGTACGCTAGTATTGTTTGGTCTCCACATCACAAGACAAGGGTGGATATTCTAGAGCGACTCCAGCAGCGATTTGTTAAGTGGTTATCACGCCTGGACGACCCCACATTTGTGTACCACAGGAAGGACTATGTAAAAATATGTGAAGACCTGCACTTGCAAACGCTGTCTGGTAGAAGACAGGCTGCTGATTTTATGTTTTTACACAAACTTTTAAACAGTGGTATAGATTGTTCTGAGGTTTTAAAATTAATTCATTTTAATGTACCTATTCGTAGGACAAGAAGTACCTGTTTGTTTTATCCGCCAAAGGCCAGAGTTGACATTTATAAATACTCATATCTACCACGAGTACAAACAAATTTTAATAACCTACTGTCCCAACGAGTTGACTTAGGTATAGATGTTTTTAATGACTCAACTTTTACTTTTAAGAAAAAGTGTCGTTTATTGTAATGTGTTGTTTCTTTGTTATTTATAATTCTATGTGTCTATTTATTTTGTGATGATGTTTGTATGTTTTTTATTATATCCTGTGTATTTCTGGTTGTATAAACTGTGCTGGGATAAATAAATAATAATAATAATAAATAATAAGTATCACAGCGTACATCATGGCAACACGTTTGAAGCAGTTATTTGCACTGATAAATAATTAAAAATATACAAATTCATAAATGTACTTGCATTTTTTTGTTTTTTTTAACACATTTCGCCGAAGGGCAAAGAAGGGTTTCACTTTTAAAAATTACTTTCAAATATTACTACTATACAAAATACTATAATACTATACAAAATATTGTTTTATATCATAACCCAGGGCCTGGATTCACCAAGATGCCTAACTCTAAGTTATCCTAAGTTAGGCAAACCCTAGCAAACAATAATTTACAAGGCAAACCCTAATAAATCAAAATAAATCAACTCTGGGTATTACTATAGACCTACATTCAAAAATATAATATTACTTGTTAAATTGTTGATATTTTATTATATTTTATCTTTATGACATTGCAGAACCACATAAATGCGATAATATCACTAAGATTTGCCAGAGATTTGCCTAAACTAGGACGTCTTAGCACTTACGCATCTTTATGAATCTGGGCCCAGGTTCTTTAGGTTCAGCCTTTCCTACATGTACACTTTGTTCTCTAACTTTACACGATCGGAAAACACTTTTCTAAAAACAAAGGTAATTGCAGTTCGTTCTTATCTATCGAGCTTTGTTTCCATCACAGTTCAACACTATAATCAATAGTAGGCCTACTGCAGATTGACTGGCTTTTCGTGTATCGTTATAAGTGTACTAAGTACTTATACTAACACGAAGTTGATTGATATTTGCGTATTTCTTACTTCAAGTGTGCAATCAGGGATACTGTAAAAAATACATAGGTGATTTTCATCATGTATTTCTTTATATGATTGGTATCATTTTCGTTTCGTTGGAACGGCTTGTCCATATTTTGCTCGCTCACATTTTGCTAGTCGGCCTTTTTAGTTAATGCTATTAGCATATAATCGTTTTGATTTCTTATGAAAAACACCCTCTATAGACTATACTTATGTATTTTCAAACACATAGTGTTTGTTGGGTATTATTCATACCTATGTTTTGTTGTTTCGTTGATTGGTTATACATTTTTCTGCGTGATATAGCTACATCATCACCTATCTTTAATGTATATCTTAATACATAGAAATGTATAGTCACTTGCAATAACATGTAGGAGGTTGGAGACTGGAATGAAATTATAAAAAAATTACATTACAACTGCCATCGTTAAAGGAAAAGAAAATGTACAGTTTCCAATAATATTGGTGCAGTGTGCACTATGTGTAAATTAAGTGGCACCGATCACTGTCTATTAAAATTGATTAAAATTGTTTTAGAATTGTCTTCTCAAACAAAGAACGGTCCATCATCCCATAGAGAATTTAGTTAGTGCTCTCTTTTATGAATCTTTCTCTGTTTATCAAACGTTTACGTGCATACTTATAATAATTATGAAAGGTGTTGCAACAACATTTGGAAGAACATTTGAAAAGGGGCGATATTTACTGGAACAAAGAAGCATTCAAGATAGAGCACAAATTCAGGAGATTATATAATATTTTGGTTTCTATTTGGTCATTTTTAAGGACAGAAATCAAAGTTCCGCAGGATGGCCAAATGTTCAGTAATTTCTGGAGTGTGCCGCCTGGTTTTAAAAGCAAACCGCTAGGAGAGGCTCTTTACAAAGCGAATAGCCAGATAATAAGTTGATGACATCGCAGGCTTGGACAGCCCTAGCAAGGACCTCTGCGGCATGAGCCAAGGACGAGCAGTGTCTAGCCAGGAACAGAACCTACGACCCTTGTTGACTCACAGTCATCGACATAGACTACAAGTTGTAAATAACGTTTACATAAATCTTGTTTACAACATGGCACCATCTGTGTCTGACATTCTCGTTTTTGCTCGGACGATGCACTATCTTTATTATGC
Organism: Isoperla grammatica; assembly: GCA_945910005.1. NCBI lineage: Eukaryota > Metazoa > Arthropoda > Insecta > Plecoptera > Perlodidae > Isoperla > Isoperla grammatica. The sequence continues at coordinate 14,734,073 of OX246741.1, read as the reverse complement.
GATTATAACTTATAGTTATATAGCGATATAGACAACTATCTGTGCAGGCATGTAATTTTAAGTCCTTAGACTAACAGCATGGTAAATTATGCATTAATATTTTATACTAACGTCGTAAAAAAAAAAAACGGAAACATAATTTTAAATATATTAATATTTGATACGAGTAGTTATTAAAATAAAATTATTCAACATTAAATTTTCTAAGAGACAAGTACATATCATTCAAATCGCATTCCTTCTGTAATATGGTCATACACGATGTTAACGTGTTTTTTTCCACAAACTTTTTTTTTTTTCAAAAATTGTGGTATTGTTGATACGAAACGTGAATCTGAATTGTTCGTCTATTTAAAGGTAGAATTTTGGGTGTGTGATTAGTATAAGTACACAAATTGATCATCATTAAATAGATATTAAAAGATTAGTCAATTTAGAACTGGATATACAAAATCTTCATCACTCATTTGTTAGAGATTAACATGTAATAAAAATGAATTAAACACAACGTTTCGATTTAGTAGAACACCCATGGAAAGCAATGTCTACATTATGATAATATCAATAAAATATTATTTGTGCATTTAATAAATTCTGTCTCAGTTACTAATGTAGATCTTCATAACAAACATGCCACGGATATCATGTGATTACAGCACAAACAAATAATACACAATGTAAAAGAAATGTTTCTTTGAACTGGTTATCACGATCGTAACCCATTACACGCAGTTCCCACAGTTATATGTTATCTTAACTGAAATCTTAATCACATTTGATGCTCTATTCATTCATTACTGAAGCTAATCATGATTACCGAGATAATCTCGTTTAGAGAACCCGACTTACCTTGATCTTGATTAGCTAAACGGATTATCAAGGCAGTAGAGATGCATATACCGTTCAATGTTTTTGTCTGTACTATTCTTACGTGCAGTGCAGATCAAATCGAGAATCTTGTTTAATCGAAAGAAATAATTGAGCAGAGAGAAATAATTGAGCAGAGATATTTTTCTTTTGTATTTAACGACGCCCCCAACAGCATCTTGATCGTCTGGCGTCGGCCTCGTACTGATCTGTCATCTCAATTCGTATTAAAAATTTATTCGTATTCCATAGATCCAAAACCGTACAAAACCAAATCTTAGGAAATGGACTAAAAAAACATTCCTTTTGCATTCAGACGTTTGCTTGACGTTTTACTTTATTATACATCAATTCTTTCTACAAAGTTTATATATATATATGTGTGTGTGTGTGTGTGTGTGTGTGTGTGTGTGTGTGTGTGTGTGTGTGTGTGTGTGTGTGTGTGTGTGTGTGTGTGTGTGTGTGTGTGTGTGTGTGTGTGTGTGTGTATATGCTGCACGTTTTACGATTGACTGCCGCGCTCTTTCTTGAGACAATTTTGGTCCTTAAATTTTAAAAGGACCGTTTTTTCGACGTTTTGGTAAACATGGTTTACGATTAACCAATCCAACGTTTATTTTCAAAATTAGTATCAACGTTTCGAAAACAAACGCTAGATTGGTTAACCGTAAAAAATGTGTTCGTATTATATATTTTGCAACCAACAATATCTAAAAAATTCTATATAGTTTAGTTTCTGTTTGTTTTGTTTGTTTTTGTTTGTTTTGTTTGTTTTGTTATTTGAAGGTTTAATGTAAAATGGCTGTATAGCTGTATTTAAATCCTGAATAAATAAATAAATAAAATAACTGAATCTCCATAATGTACGATCATCATATCACTACGTTATTGTTGGCTGGTCACCTCCCCTGTACTGAAAGGTGATCACTCGAAGGAAGTTAATACTAGTGTATGTTGCTTGTATCACTTACAACTCGTTTCCCTCTATACTCTAGAGTTGGCTGTGATGTATTATGTTACATATTCTTCAGTTAGACTGTTCTTTTAGTAATTCTTTAATGATTGGTACAAATTAACATTTATGGACGAAGAAAGTCGGACTGTAGCAATATGTTTCAGTTTCTTTATAAGTTCCGTTTTTATGTTTTGAAATTTTAGTGAAAAGATGTTTATTCAATACATGTCCTACTTTTCTATATTTTTATATCATTGGTGTCCCGTGACAGATGAAAGGAACAGACTATCACTGTCTGTATCGAAGTGCATTATCTGTATCTATAATAATATCTTAAGGTATGCAGAAGAATTGCATCATGTAGTTAACCTTTGCAAAATATGTTGTTGCTGGTTCTGATATTATCTTCGTCTACACCACCCGATGGTGTTATAGGTATTATTATTTTATTGGTCGATTTTTATAACTCATTTAAGTTTTTATGGTGTGTTTCACGTACAATCTTCTGTCATCTCATCCCCATCACCATTATCACCGTTATTTATTCATGAAATAACGACATAAAGCGATGCACCAACGATTTTATGTTTATCTTTCTTCAAAGATGAATAAAATGAAGGTGAAAGAAAAATTATGGAACTATGAAATAATAATATCAGCTGTTACCGTGATTGGGTTTGAGAGAATGGTATATAAATTATAAATAAAATTCAGAGAAAAAAATAAGAAACGTAAGTTACGGTTCACGATTACGATCGCGTACGATTATATGTAAAACAGATAGTGAGACGAGTTTTGCTATAGCTGTGGACGAATCATCCATTATGTTGTCTGTACGGAGTATGTAATTTCACAGTGTGTTTATTGCATTTGCATTACATACAACTAAGACTATTCTACTTCTACATTAATTTTTACTAATATTTAATTAATGGCGTAGAGTCAAATTAAGAGTGAAGAGTGGACATCATTGTGAAGACAGGCGTAACATAGAGTAATTATTGTGAGTAGCCTACACCCAACACAATGCAGCTTTTGTTATGCATAAGACATTCACAGTTGCTACATACAAATAAATTGATAGGGTATCAAAAGGATATAGTATGATATCATCTGATTACTTCCCGTCTGAGCCCAGGGAAGGATATACTCAGAATGACTCTGCCAGTCGTAAGAGGCGACAAAAGAGACCCTGTCCCTTCCCCCCCCCCCCCACGGTCTCACTGCTGTTGAGTACGTGGTTAAAACTTAAACAATAAATAATCAAATCAAACATCTGTTTACGACATTTAACAATGGTGAGTGGATTGATGAAAAAAATAATATTTGTAATCTATATAAACACCATCGGCAGTATTGTAGTGACAAATCTCTATCTAAAGTTCATTCATACCACAACTTCCAACCCTGATCTGCCATAAGAACAATGTATAACTCAGGGGGGGGGGGGGGGGGGGGGCTAGGTCGTGAACAAGGAATTTATACTTGATTTGGTATAGAGTTTAGTAACTCACTCTTCCAGCTACATGATCAGAAATTATTTCCAGTGATTAAAGTGGACTGGAGAAGTGACGGTATATGCACTAATGTGTAAAGCAGACAAAGCGGGTACCTATGTCAGGGGGGTTGTGCCCCCCAGTTTAGCCCCGCAGAGATTTATTTTAGGGTATTTAGTCACAACACGTTTAAATTACTTATGAGAGGAGTCAACGCTTGTTTTAACGTACATCTGTGGTAAAAAAATAAAAAATTTGAAACATTTATACTTTATAAAAACATTGCAATGAGCAAATATTAATACTAAGTACAACAAAATGTTCAACATTATTCGTCAATATGTTTAAAATCGATACAAATTAGTGTCGGTATGGTTTGGTATACCGTCGGTATTTTTAGTAACGGTATGCATACCGACTCATACCGCCCCACTGATTATTTCTATAAAACCAATCACTTGTGCTCTGCTGAAACCGAACGAATGCGAATGAAGCAGAGCAGTGAATTGCGAACTAGAAGTTAGGCCGAGGATGAATAATGCAAGACACGGCGAGATGTGCAGCGAGCAATGAGTACCCAGGTAATTGCATGGAAACATAATGAGCGGAAAGTATTCAGACACAGCTCTGGCTCCAAGGTTATTATAGCTCTTGGGAATTTATCTCTGCAGCATCCTTCACACGAGGCAAAAACGGGGAGCAAGAACAAGGGGTTTGCGGTATCGTGTAGCGTGGGCTCATCGAGATTGAATTGGACTGTTTAGCACAGATAACAAATTCTGTGGTTTTAGGTTATAGGTCTATATGTGGACGGATCATTTTTGTTCAACTATGAGAAGAATTCACGACAAAACAGTTCCCTGATATAAACTTAAAAATACAGATGTATCAAACATATATAATAATATAACAATAATAGTAATAATAATGCCTTTATTTACAACAGAATGCAAATTATTCCACCAGTGTTAATATAATAAAACCTGAAAACAAGTGCATGTCATAAGCGTAGTCACGTACATAGATAAAAGCAATAATTAGACATAACAGTACACATTACATAACAAATTGTACACAAAAATTGCCAACAACGCAGCCTTATAAATAGGCCTGCCGAGTCATAAATAAAAGTGACAGAATTACGTTGGAACGAAATCTTCTAAAACATATAAAATTGTAATACAAGTTTTCCCCAACTGGGAATCGAATCCAGATCCTCCAGCTCTTCGTACCGGTGATCTGGATCTGGGCTTGATCCCTAGTTAGTCCACACTTTTATCAGATTATTGCTATATCTCCATACATTATCTATAAACATCTTGGCCCAAGATTACTTTACATATGCTTTCGTCACAGGCGAAGCACTCATACAGCGAACCGCCCGAGACAAGCGCGCGCAAATACCGATCGCTGATTGGCTACGAACCCGTCGCCTGTGACGAAAGCATATGTAAGGTAGTCTTGGGTAATAAATAAATGATAGAAATAAATAAAATATGAGAATAATAAATCCACCAAAACACAAGGGTTTTAAAAATCTTTTTTAAAATCACCCAAATGCCGCTCAGGGCAATCTAAAAAACGCAAAAGAATTTCACTTCCTGTTGTAGTGGGTATGCCTTAGACCAGACTCTCTTCCCTTGTTGCCCAAATGCCGCCCCGCCCCTAAAAAAAAAACAGTGCTAGTTACACCACTGCCGAGAAGCTAAGCAAACCAACAAACTGAGTATATTTACCCCCTCCCCCCCCTCCACCGCACACTCTGGTAAAATGATATTCAACCACACGATCGGGTCGATCGCCCACCCTTACACACTGCCTTCCTCTTTCACAACCCACCACTCTCACATACGGCGGGGGCAATGATTTTAATCAAAGGTGTTAACACCTTACACGCAGAATATGGGAGTGAAGGTAAGGTGTTTTCACGCCTGTTTTAATCGAATGTGTTAAATTATTCATGAAGAATATTGTATTCGCGTCAAAGTGTGGGTGGGTGGGTTTCGTTGTTTTACTTTGAGCCAAGTAAAGGTATCTTCAGTATAAAATCACATACCACAACCAATGGAGATGGCGTTGATGACATATAGGATGGTTAGCATTGAAGTTTGGGTTTTGTGCGAGCGCGGGGGGGGGGGGGGGGTTCACTACAATTATTTGCCAAATACAATTGAATTATTTCATAACTAAATAAATAACAAATAATCGTAGGGAAACTCAAAACTAACTTTCGGCTAACAAATAATCGTAGGGAAACTCAAAACTAACTTTCGGCTGTGTTGATATGAAAATTTGTCTCCGTAATAGGAAGTCGAATGGTGAACGACATGAAACATGTGAAAGCGAAAATCTGAGAATTAATCTTTGCCAAGGGGCGTTAGGGGGGGGGGGGGAGCAAGGGATATTCAGCATGACACGATTGCAAGCTGTAAACAAATGAGACAAAGAAATCATATTGTTTCTAAAATATCTTATTAATCTTCACCGAGATGAGATCTTAATTAATAATTGTGTAATAATATGATGACCGATGATGAAAATATTGAAAGCAAAAGTTGTTTTGTGTTTGGGTTGAGAGTGGGAGGGCCATATTTATATACTGGAAACAAAAAACGAGACAAAGCAATAATTTATAGATGCATTAATTTAGCTACAAGAAATGTCTTCCTCCTCCACCTCACGAATGAACGGTCACCGCCACAGCTACCTGTTGGCTTCATCTCAGACATAGACATACACTTGCCGTGCACACGACGAGACACGACGAGCAATACTTTCGTCCTCCGGGTCTCGGAGGGAGACTGATTAATGGGTGACGTCATAAAAATCAAGCCGGATGGAATGACCGAGGGCGAGGGGGCAAAGCAACAACTCCTCCAGTCTCGCTCGCCCACAAAAACGGTTTGAATTGTAATTCGCGGCGGATGCTGCAACGGGATTGGCTCGTCGATGATTTCGTCTAAAAAGTGGTTCTTAGAGGCCTGCAGCGAGTTAACTTCACCTATCACGTCCTCAGCCGAGAATGCTGTGTTAATTCTTAATAAGGGCCACGTGTAAGAGACGACGTGGTGGCTGCTGGCCGAGAGTGGTGGCTGGGGCTGCGTCTTGGAGCTCGGGTAGCTCATTCGGGAGGTGCTCGAAATATCAAACTAGCACTAAATTAACGGTTGTCTTGAGAACGCTTCAGGATATTATTGAATCAGCGATTGCTGATTCAATAAAAAAAAAAGTGGCTACAACGAGGCTAATCGAGACAGTGAGTGGGTGATATATGAAGATGAACTAGGGGGGTGTTTGGAGGAAAGGGTCAAGTAGGAGGCGATCAGGGTTTTGTATCAACAAAACGATGAATTTAAAATAAAAAATGTAGGATTAATTTCATAAATGGCAATTATAATACAATGAGAGTATTTTTTTTTTTTTAAGGGGGGAAGGGGTCTGGGGGCCGTAATACTCTCAGTTAGTCCCGCAGGCAGTTTAACATGCACGATTTCAATTTTCAACCGATTTTGCGACGTTGAAATAGGCTATGAATTCAATTAGTTGAAACACGTGTTTATTTTGTTTGCTTATATGTTTGATTGTTTTGAATATCAAAATTCACTGTTTTTTTGTTGCAATAAAGAGTAAGAGATATTATTTCAAGTATCAGTTATTTTATCAGTTGGAATTTCTGGAACCTGAAGTTACAATCAATACAATTATTGTATTGATTGTAACTTCAGGTTCCAGAAATTGTAGCTCATGTCTTCTTCATCAGTCTCAAATTCGAAGATAAAATAATCAGATTCGTGAGTCATGACGTATGTAAAAGATTCTTCATAAATGTACATGCCTGACAAGAGTATTAGCTTTACCATGATTGTCGTCTATATTACCCTCGATAGTCGATGCACAAATTCACCACGTCACACCAACCAAATTCTCGATCATAATTAATGTAGGTATTTCAACGACTTTTTCATCATTGTTCTGGTTGTTCTGAACGAAATAACATTATCTTTTGAGAACGTCCTTGAATTAAATTGTTAAACCATATTCATATATTTTACGTTTACGCAATGTGAACACGATACAGATTAATTATAATGAATAAATTCCATTACGCCACGCTATATTGAGTAGGATTTTAATTAACATTTTGTAATAATTATTTTACGTTAACATCACGAAATGAGCGTTTTACTTCGAGAGCTGTCGAAAATTGGAATCTCACGATTAACAAAAAGTCGGAGAACTCGTTTTCTGTCCTCGTTGAGTAATCTGATCTCATAAAACTATTGTTCCCCTAGCAACAGGCCGGGCAAGCGAGGTAGACCAGATTTTCGGCCAAGCGGCAACACAGTAGCTTTTATACCGCGCGCACAGAACAAGCCTTACATTGGCAAAAACTTAGTTGCTCACAAGTTGCCACCTATTTATCTCCACTATGTATAATTATGCTTGTGAAATTATATACAGTCATTATCCCATGTAATTATTTTAATTAAGTTACACGGTGCTCGGATTTTACATTAAAATTCATTGACTTTTTCAGTGTGTTTTCGTAAATAAAGACAGAAAAAGTCGACGGATAGTCGAGTATTTATATATATAGAGGAGTAGATGCTTGTTGTGCGTATGTGGTTAGTGAACTGATTCCCTTTAATTAGTCACTAACTGCGTGTCGAGAAATATAATCATATAAAAGATTTTGAATAGTATAATTATAAAAAAAAACTTTAGTTTTTATCTGTCGGTAAGAAGTAATTTATTCGTTGAGAACTACAAGTATCGTATTCTGTAATGTGTGACCTTGTCTGGTGGGTTCACGGACAAAGCAGAAAGTCCCAGGCTGGAAATAAAATGATGCACAAGCCCCCCCCCCCCCCCTCCCCCCCTCCGCCCCAACAACAACCGGCACTACGCTACTTATGAACACCGGTTTTAAACACTGTACATTTTTAGGTAAATAACAGGGGAATCTCCGATTGGATACGATGATAAGAAATTCCAGAGCCTTATATTAGTTACTTTACAAATGACTAGACAATGTTTTAAATGGCATTTGAATTATAATAACTTTTTAAAGCACGTTTGGGATTATTCATGATCATGTCATACACAAAATTTAGCGAATGAGGACTGGCAAGGAATTCGGTTTCAGTGAACAAGAAAAGAAAGTCTTAAATTACCAAACATACCATAAAAAACATAAAAACATGATACATAAGAAAACTTAAAATATGACAAGGTTTCATTATTTTAAAACACCCCTATGTTTTAATCAAGGATTGAAGTGAGTTATGCCCAAGTAGGTTCCAACCAAACTAAAGAATTATGATTTTCCACTTAAAATTGCAGCTTTGCTTTGTTCCTTTGCGTATTAAGTGTTCCTTTTTTAAATAGCTGTTTTATGAGAACAATCAAACATGCTTTCAAAATATTCTCAGAAAAGTACAAATATTTAGTAATAATAATCAATACCCAGACTATTGTTCAGTCAAGTGTTGCTTGCATATTATGTCACAAAAATGCAATATATAGATACAAATAACTTTCCAAAGTATAACAATCTATTTTCAAATTATTCAGAACTGAAGTATTACACATATGTTAATCACGTGTTTTTGTTTATAAGATTATGTAAATTACTAAATCTAGATCTCATTATTATTTTTAGATTACTTGCATTGTATCACATGCATTAATCACAGGTCGTGAAGTGTGGCTTAAATTAATCCAAGTCCATCTTCCGAATGGGTATTTGTATCACGAACATGCATTTTAGGGTTTGGTCGTCTTCTCCACAACACGCTAAATCACGCAGTAAATAACAGTCTTTGGACGGCTTAGAGAATCTCAGTATCGAAACATGTAAAGTGGTTCGCGTGCCCTTGACATTCGAATCTTCATTTGAATTTGGAATGTTGCTCCGGTGGCGGTTTGCCGCCCAAGGCGACGGGGGCTTGTTTTCACTTTCGCTTACTTATTTTTGAAGTGGCATCACGTTCTCTGATATATTATGTGGTGGCTTTTTGATTACATTCGAAATTTTATTAATTGAGATTTGAGAAACTGACAGTAAAATTATGAGTACTTCAAGTTACGTAAACACTCTTGTGTTAGATTATTAATATGTAAAGTATGCATACATATTAATACTTATAATATATCTTGTTTATTTATATTGTTTGTTTATTTATTACTCTATAGTTCATCTCATACTCGCTTATTTACTTTTAACAATTCAACTAAATAAATGTATTTCCTAAATACAAGATTTAACAATAAAAATGCTAACAAATATTGATTTATAATACAATTATTGTGAAAATAATCATATTGTACACATATATAACCTTGCTCCAAAATAACATGTCGTTGTGTAGGTAAAATAAATATTTCGTCGTCAACATTTTGCCTTATGAAGGAATTTTATTATCCGTTGAATAATATATATATTTTGTATTTATTACTAAGAACCATATTATTACAAACACAAAATCCAAAAAGGAATGTAAGATAATATTCGGTTACATGTAAAAAAGAATGTAATCATCTTTAGAAAAGTAGGCTATTTAGGTTATTATCTCACACATAACAACGTACTCTAGAAATAACAACGAATACGAAATTAAACTCTTTATCTTCATGGACAACAACAAAAATAAATTTCTATTTAGTTCCTTATTTTGTAATTTATGTCTATATTACATTTTGGAAGGGGGAGTGGGGGGAGGGGACAGGTATAACATTTTCCAAACCTACGTTTTGAAACCAGTGTGTGATCATAAATATTAATATAATTGCCGTTCGTTTTTTTTTTTGTAAGACTATAGCCTTGGAGACTGGACCATTCGCTGGTTTGACGTTAGTTTTCAAAAAGTCTCTTTTATTTGTGCCAATTTACTTTCGTTTTGTTTGGAGGTATCCCATTATATATTAGTCCGGTATGCATTTTGAAATTTAGTTTTGGTTTGTTTGTGCAACAAAAATCCATGGTTTTTGGTTGTTAAACCACCCCGATTTCTAACTGTTTGGTTGGGCATAATATAAGGGCCGAGAGCATCATCATATTATGGCAGTTTTGAGTTACGAAAGTGTTTTTGTTTTTAAATTTATTATTTCATTAGACACCAGCCACCAGCCACATTTCAAAACTTATTATAATTGGTGAAAAATTTGCCCTCCAATGAGTGGTAAGGAACTATTGGCATATACGGGGCCATCAAAGGAACAATTATAATTATTTAATCAATAAAAGCTTAAACAATAATTATATTTGTGTGCTACATATGAATGAGAAATGGGTGGACAGTGAAAAGTGGAAATACCTATCAATATCATTATATTTTGTATTCTAGCCTATATGAATGAAAAATACATAAAATTATCTACCTAGGGCAAAGTGAAGGTGATTATGACTGGTAATCATCAGTTTAATAATTGATTGCCGTTTCGGACAGAAAGCGGTCCCTATCGGTCTTTTCTCTAAGCTCGACTGTCCGTGACAGCGGTTTGTTCGGCAAAACAGCGAGAGTTCTGACCTGCAAAAGTGCGGGAAAATGTGACCTTCGCTGACCACCTGAAGTGAGGCGCCCTCTAGAGGTCTGCAATAGAACTACTTGCTGCCTACTTCGCGTCGGTAACTTAGAGCATGTATAGTTGGGTAGAGGACGCAAGCCAATGCACGCGGCCGCCGTTCGACGGCACCAACATTGGATCGAGACAAACCACGTGACTTGGGGCAAGGTCGCGCGGCAATTTGAAGAGTTTTCGCACAGAGATGTACCTATTATCGGCGGGGTCGTTCGTTTTGATCTAAAACTCCGTTATTCTTCAGTCATGTTTTACTTTTGAATTTCCCCCACCCTCACCTCATTCAGAAATAATCCTAACCGGACCACATGTTGGAATTTCAAGGGTTAACCTATACATGCTCTAAGGTCGGTAACTGTTGGGAGGAAACCACAAATCGAACCGGTTCGCAAACAATACTGTATCCAGTGTATTGAGTATATTTTTGTTTTACGACGTACCTTTTTACTAGGTCATATAGCGTCGGCCGAATCGGATCCATCACACAACGCCGGGGTCGTCATTAGGGGAGGTGGTGAGTGGTGTGGCCATGACGGGGGGGGGGGGGGGGAAGGGGTTGGTTAGTGGCCGCCGTTCAGATCGTAAAACGGGCCGGCAAATATGTAAAAGAAGAATGTTAAAGTTGAAAAAGAGAAAGATGATGAGTTAATTGAAAGCCATTTGCGATGACTAAAGAAGAGACAAATGAATGCACAAGAGCCCTCTTTGCGGGCGCCGGTCACCACGAAGTACAACTGATTTACAATTGAGGACAATAGATATAATTATACAGTTAGTAATACAAAAATCATAAAATAACAAGAATAACAAAAACAGCAATGCAAACTACTGTACTATACTGCATTTGTAGGTATACATTGAGAGAGAAGAGTATATTGTTTGGATGAATAAAACACGTACAGTAACTAAAATGCACTTCTAGTTGTTACTCACTCAGTGACATGAACCGATTTTCAGTAAGGGTATTACGGTATTCTGGTATTTGGCTATGTGGTTACGCATGCCCACGGGATAGTTACCATATTTCCAGTAAGATTACCATTAACAGTAATCGAACCCACAACCTCACGTATAAGTCTCCCGTGCTACCATCGAGCTACCTCGACCATTCCATCCGTAAGACCGCGAAATTATTGTTCAAACAGTTTCTTGTCGACTTGTAAATCAACCTTTAATGAAGAAAACGATGTATTTCACAGCAAAGATTGATATGTTCGTGTATTTAGTTTGACCTTGGAGCATGAATATGCGTAATGTATACGTACACGAACATTAGCTTAGGTTTCACGTATTTATAATAATAATAATAATTTTTGTAGGAATACCCGTTCTAGGGTGCACACCAGCTTTACCTGATGTGCCCCTCTTCAGGTGACTAACTATAGGTTATAAGGGTGTTTGAATAGCTGGGAAGGAATGTCCGAGGGCTAATAGTAGGCCACAATCCCAGCCTTTACGACTGAGGAAAATCTCGGAAAAAACCTTCAGTCAGGACTGCCGGTGGCCGGAATCGAACCGGCGACCTCCCGAATTAGAGTCTCGCGTCTTACCGCTGAGCCACCTCTATCGGTCACGTATTTATGAGTACGTAGTGCTAAATCGTGGAACCAGGCAAGGGCAGCACAAGTATATGTATTACATTCTAATTGTATGTGATTAAGTTAATTGATGGTTGTATCGTTTGGGTGTGTATGTACGCCGTGCGCTTTGGCTCATGCTGTTGGGGCTCATTTCCTTACCTACAGGGACGTAGGTTCGAATCGCGCATCTTCATCTATCACTCCTCAGCGTCTCTAATAGCATGATTGCAATAATTTAGTCGTAAAGCAATAAGAATCATCATCATTTTTGTATTAGTATGTTGTACGTGCATATGTGGTGTCTTGGATACTTTGTGGACCATTTCTGGATGGTACTTTATGTACTAAGGTGCTAAGTTTTTAAACTGAGATCAATTTAATTACCCACCTTGCAAAAGCAGCTTCAGCTTCCGGTACTTTGTAATATAAACTCAGTACCCTAATCCATGTAATTTTGAACATAGTTTTGATGTTGTGTCAAACGAGATATTTTATTCCTGCTTTCAATTCAGAACGTCCAGCGTTCGATTCCGGGTTTGGGGTGGGGTTTTATTAACTTCGGAAATTGACTTATTGACTGGTGTGTATTATGTAAATCGTGACTTTGACCGCCATCGTAACGAAGCACATAGTAAATCATACATACTACAATGTCCTTCACTGAAAATCAGCTTCTGTAACTGACTATAGATAGACAAGAAATACAAATTTTGATATTTATTTAAAACCCCAACAACAATAATTGTCGACATCGTGTTCGTAATCGGGATCGGGATCGGGATCGCAATCGTACATTTTATCATGCTTAATCATTACGACATTACGATTTTATTGTGAACAGCGCTGTAAGAACCTTTAGCCGTTCTAGCAACGAATCACTCAATAAATTCAAAGTTGTTCTGAATAAGCCTTGTTGATTCTGACATTTGTCCGCAGGTGTTCGCACTGTCCAATCACTGATTCATATGTTTCATGTTTGACATAATATCGATCTTTGATTGGTTATCGCTCACTCGTCGATGGTGTTCGGAGCCAACAGGGTTGATTTAGTTGGTTTAAATTATGTTGACGTCACCCGAAGACAAAAAAAGATTGTCTGAACGTAGAACGACGTCGGCTCGTTCACACCCTGGACATTCAAACGTGACCGAGCCGTCGTAACAACAAAAGAGTGCTGAAGACATTGAATCCTCCACAATGACGTCACCCGAAGACAAAAGATAGTCTGAACGTCGAACGACAACGGTTCAGGCACACCCGGGACATTCAAACGTGACTGAGACGTTGTTGATAATACATTCTCTTCTGCATCTCCCACTACATCTCACCAGGGCCGCTCTTACCAACCAAAGAACCGACCGACCAGTATAATATCTATCGTAGGTTTAATTATTGGCCTACCTTGAGAAGTTTGGTTACCGATGGGAGCTTTAGATAAGTGGTAACGCATGTTCAAATGAAATAAATTTTCGGTTCTGACCCTGACAGTCAAATTAGTCATGGAAGAGAGATTATACGAGTGCGTTTATGACGAACTCTGTTTTTACTGTGTAAACGTGTTATTACTCGTATCACGAAATCATCGGAATTATTACTATTATTATTAAAATAGAAAATAGACATAGCATTAACAAACACGTTTCCCTGATAGAGTTTGTCCCGATAGAGTTGGTCCTGATAGTTGGTGCTTTGTTTCATATTGAACGTTGCGGCAACAGAGGATGACTCATGTTTATAGGATACGGAATCCTATTTGTTATTATTATTATTATTATTATTATTATTATTATTATTATTATTATTATTATTATTATTATTATTATTATTATTATTATTTTTTATTATTATTATTATTATTATTATTATTATTATTTTCTTTATTATTATAATTATAATAATAATTATTATTACTATTGTTATTATTATTATTATTATTATTATTATTATTATTATTATTATTATTATTATTATTATTATTTTATTGTTGCAATACATACAAACTCGGTCAAAACCGGCATAAACATGTTGTACGGACACAAATGTCAAGTATTTCCATGTGTTTACCTTATTAAAATCTACTTAGAACTACTTAATATATCTTCTTCTTCTTCTTCTTCTTCTTCTTCTTCTTCTTCTTCTGCTTCTCAAATGCCCACATTTGGCTATACTACTTAATATATCATTGTTTACATTATTTTTTCAAACCGAACTGTGGATGCTATGTACGGTCGTGGCCGATTTGTACTCATCCCAGCATTCGCTCTTTGTACGGTGGAAACCACGAAAACCACCATCGGGATGGAGAACTTCTTGAAGTCTTCATTCTTCTTAGTTCAAAAATTTTCGCACTATCCTACACGTGTTCAAAATAATTGCTTTTTGCATCTCGATGTATATGTTCGGTTGGAGACCAATTAGTTTAATACTGTCATGGAGTTTACGTGGAACAATGCCATTTGCTGATATAATTAACGGTATAACAGTTACATTATTTTGCTTCCACAACCTTTTCATTTCAATTGATAATTCCTTATATCTGTTTATCTTTTCCCGCCAAGTTGTCTCTACATTGTGGCATAAAGGGACGGCAACATCAATTAAAATCGTTTCTTGTTTCTTCTTGTCAATAAGTATAATATCCGGTCTATTGTGATGTATGGTTTGGTCTGTAATAACTGCCCGGTCGTAATATAATTTGTAGTCTTTACTATCTAATACCTTTTCAGGCTTGTATTTGTAATACGCAGTGGTTGTGTTTATAAGTTTATACTTCATGGCTAATTTTTGATGTACAATGTTTGCAACTTGGTTATGCCTATGAAGATAATCTGTTTGACAAAGCATTTTGCACCCAGATACGATATGTTCAATTGTTTCGCCGTTCAAATTACATTTTCTACATTTATCTTCCACTGTGACGTCTTTCAGTATGTATTTTTTGTAATTGTTAGTCTTGATTACTTTATCTTGAATAGCGATCATAAATCCCTCTGTTTCGCTGAAAATGTCCCCGGACGTTAACCATTTGTTCGATGCTACCCTATCGACACTATCCTTAAGAAGTTCTTTATAATGTCTGCTATGTAACGTCTTTTCTGATATTCTGATCTCTTTTGCTGTGTCAGAATTTAGTTTTTGAAGCAAGTTTAAATTTCCGTCATTTAAATTGAGGGGAGAAAGCGACTTGTCTGCCGATACTATAGCTCTATGAAGTTGTGAATGTGGGCATTTTGTATAAAAGTACTTTCTCAGAATTTCAATTTGTTTATAATATAAATTGTTTAAATCAATCAAGCCTCTTCCCCCTTTTTCTCTAGGTAGAGTCACTCGTTCTATTGCTGACTTAGGGTGATGACTTCTGTATTTGGTGAATGTTGTGCGGGTGAGAATTTCTAGGGCATGAAGTTCTGTCTGTGTCCAGTTAATAATTCCAAATGAATATGTTAGTACCGGTATAGCATAAGTGTTAATTGCTTTGATCTTGTTTTTACCATTCAATTGTGTTTTTAAAATGGATCCTATTCGTTTCTTGTATGCAGAAATTAGTTTACTTTTCATCAGTTTATGATCAATTCGTTTAGCCTGCGCAAATCCTAGATATTTGTATATATCTTCTTCGTCCATTACTCCAATCCGGTTGTCTTCGTCAATTTCAAACTCTTCTAATTTCGTAATCTTTCCTTTGATGACATGAAGTGACTTACATTTATCAATTCCAAAATCCATACATATATCTCTACTGAATTCTAACGTTGAGTTAAGAAGATTCGTCATGTGTGTCGCATTTAAAGCATATAGCTTGAGATCGTCCATGTAGAATAGATGTGAAAGTGTGTGGCAAACCGTATTACCGTCCTTTATCTTGAAACCATGTGTAGATTTGTTTAGTATATGAGATAATGGATTTAATGAAAGACAAAACCATAACGCACTAAACGAGTCACCTTGAAAAATACCTCGTCGGATGTTAACTGGGTCAGTACATATCTGCTCTTTGCCTACGTTTAACTTTAATGTTGTTTTCCAACTCGTCATCGCTGTCCGCAAAAAGTTTACTATCAATGGGTTTACTTTATAAATTTCCAGTATCTGTATTAGCCACGAATGTGGTGACGAATCATACGCTTTCTTGTAATCAATATAGCTAACGTGAATGTTTCTCTTCTTGTTGAAAGCTTGGTTCATTACAACAGAATCGATAATTAATTGTTCCTTACACCCTTGCGACAATTTACGACATCCCTTTTGTTCTTCAGCTAATATATTGTGTTCTTCGCAGTGACTATATATTTTATTTGTTATGCACGATGTCAAGATTTTGTAAATAGTAGGTAAGCATGTAATTGGTCTATATTTACTTGGATTTTTGGTGTCATTATCTTTTGGTTTAAGAAATGTTATTCCTTCAGTAAAGAAATCTGGTAAATCCTTGTCTCCTAATATAAATTCATTAAGACATTATTATTATTATTATTATTATTATTATTATTATTATTATTATTATTATTATTATTATTATTATTATTATCATTATTATTATCATTATTATTATCATTATCATTATTATTATTATTATTATTATTATTATTATGTTTATTTTTATTGTTATTATTGTTGTTGATGCGAATGTAATTTTTCTCATTCACGATCATTACGGGACCACTAGACTATAATCCTAATTGATCGATTGATTTTATTTTTATTGAATGTCTATACTAGTGAGTTATAAAATAGATTTACGAATGATTTTCTGGACTGTAAGATGTCTTCTTTATCTAACTATTGTAGTTCTATATGGCGCGTCGCCTGGTATGCATGGAAATGATTACAGATATAAGGTTCATAGGTTTGAGTGTTGCTTGAAGCGATTCTAAATGGAATCACAATAATCTTGAAATAAATTAGCGAAATTACATAGCGATGTAGCATCTACTTTTAAATAAATATAAATAATAATAATAACGCAAAATAATAAATCTACACATTTTATTCTGTTATTGAATAAAATGTTCATAAAGTGGTTTGCTTGCTAGCAAAAGTACAAAAACGGGACCGTTTCTAATTAAGTTATCGTTGCTGTACACTCGTATTTATAGAGTAGAGCAGTTAGGCCTACGTTCCTTAACTATTGACATGTCAGAAAACACATAAACCATTTTTTATTTATACGAATCGGAATAGCTCACCTGCCCAACCGGTCCTACGGTTTTTTATCTAGCATATTTTTTTTTACGGTTTCCTAGCCATTATCTTGTATTCTAATGACTTATGTATCCTATCATTATTCGCAGGCTATTCGTTGGGTGTGGTCGAGTCGTTATTGGTGCTAAAAGGACACAAGTGCACACTAGCATGGTAGCATGCATGCACAATCATACAAGGTGTGAATTCAGTGAAACACAATGCAATTTAATGGTTAAGAGATAAACTTGCTGGCATGACGTTTCGTGTTTTGATTATATGTCTGCAACACAAATTATGGAACGTTTCTTGAAGGGATACAGGAGAACTGAGAGGTTAAGCTAATGGCCTATAGATGGATTGGTGACCGTGCACAGGTTTGTGTCGAGACGTTGGAATGCAGGGTTGGAAACTTGTGAGTCGTTATTCTCAACCCCCAACGACTGATCGACCTATTTAAATTATACATGGGGTAGAAAACGTTTAACCTTACTTTTAATTCACACCAAAATGGTTCCAACTCTTGTTTTCTTCATCTAAACTAACTTATCGTTTAGATCTACCTCGCTGCACAATCCGGGTTTAAATCCTTCTATCTTGTCATTGTGGCAATAGTCGATGAGGTGTTCGTGCGTATCAGGTTCGAAACATGACTTGACAATAGATCATAATGACGTGGCGTTTTTAATTTCATGCATTACCCACTTAACGTCTCGGTTAGCATGGTTGCTAAAGTGTGAAAAATAAAGACTATTCGTATTATTGTTAAATCCGTACATATTGTGATATCAATCAATATTATTTTTGTACAATCCGTTTCATCTTTACACAAACAAAGATTATTGTGTGTTGAATTAAAATATAGTAAACACACAAATCAATAATGCAATAATATAATTATAACGAGCACGTAAGGGCAACATTGACACTGCATTACAATCCTTATATTCGATTTTGTTATTTAGTATGCGTTTTAAAAATGTATTATATAAAATATAATACATTAAAGAAATAATATCTTAAAAGCAGACTATTTCACACATACAACTTTATTTAATGAATGCTTCGTTTCTATTGTAAACATAGGCTACCAGTGGCGGATACAGCAGGCAAGGGGGCGACAGGGCCATCGCCCTTATGTATTTCGCAAATTATGCTCACACGTCTCAATATATTTTATTTGCACTCTCTTCCAAATCGTCTAATATCCGTTATTTGTGTTTCTTGGTAGTGGGGGGGGGGGGGGGGGGCGAGCATGGGGCGCACGTTTAAATGTAAAATAACTTAGTAAGATAAACATTAAATACATACATTCAAAATATTTGGAGGTTTAAGGTAGTAAACAGTAGACTTTTAGACGTCGACTGACAATAACAACTCTAAGGATTGTGGTTTCTTGTTCCGTGTGTAGTGTCCGTTTTTTACAACTTTCATGCGTGTATTGTGGGAGGGACCAAGTCAGGTTTCATTGAATGTACAGGACATGAAGTTTGTGGAAGGTCGTAAAGTCAAACCACTCGAGGCACAACAAACTCGTTTGTAATTTTGTGTTGTAAATGTTTATTATTATAAGTTTCCGACACGAAATGTTGTTTTCAATGCATGCCTTGCTATTCAATAGTTTGTGATACTCATAATTCGTAAAGAAACAAAGAGGGATTCACGAGAGATCTTTCTCTGGTATTATTTCCAAGAACGGCCAAACTTTGAACCCCTAGTCAATCCAGGCCAATATGTGAGAATAGATTTTACAAATATTATTGGAATGCTCATATTGTGTCTTTGTTCCCACCAGGAATTAGTCACTTCTTCATGTGACCTGGGGATGATTTCAGACGAGGTTTAAAGTTATGCCAGTCATAGAGTTAAGAACAAAAAAGGACAATTAGGACCTTTTGTGAATCTAGACTGAGGTGCACACAAAATATTATTATCATCAGTTCAGTATATTTTTGTTACAGATCCAATTATCATTATTTAATTATTAGTATACTCATTTTTTTTTTTAATGCAAGCGAATGAATTTTAAATACAATGCACAAATCAATGCCTAGTTTATCTCCAAATTGCCTAACCTATCTTACTAGTAATGTCGATCACTTACCTGTCTGTAAGTCTCGCATCATTGTATCAGACACCCATGGTCCATGGTCAAGGTGATTGCTCCATGTGTCCTTCTTACACGCAACGGATCTTCCTCGGTTTGAGCGGCCGAACTTGATTTGGCCGTGGTCAAGGCCGGTTGAAAACAAAGGTTATTCGAGTGTCCACGCACACATACGTTGGAAATATCTAATAAAGATTCACGTCCACGCAGTTTTTTTGCCGCTGTTTCGTGCGTACCGTGACGTATAAATAGGGAAGGAAGAACCTGTGTCCGCATCAGTCTTCCGCAGCAAAGACAGCTCCACACAACAATCACCATGTTCAAGTTTGTAAGTATACTTCACTCTCTAGTCTCTATGTCGGTTGTGATGTGTTTGAGAATTTTCTTTGTTGATATATTTTTGGTTGTTTCGTTGAAAATCAAACAATTTGTTCTTCGTAGACACAGATATGTTTAGATTTTCTATTGATTCATTGAAAAGTTATCTTCAGTTTTCGTACTTATTCTTTCCTACATAAATTCACCTTATCAAGAAATTTAACTCTCAAAATTTATTTTGTGCTTGGATTTCATTTAGAATATTTTACTTCTACGATAACTAAACGCCTATTTAATTATTATTGTTAACGTGGCAGTTGCATATAATAGTAATGGGCCGTTCTAAAATAAAGAAAGTGTGCCCTATGCTCTAAAACACTATTTTATTTTTAACGCCCGAAACGTTGTGGCTTTTCATCTATTTAAGAATGAATTTCGTTTGGTAATATTGAAACACGCAATAATTTAATACCATTGAGTTTATTAACACTAATAAACTCAATGGTAATACTGATCAAACAAATTGTTTGGATCGGTAGAATATAAAGTAGTTTACGCTTAACATCAACGATTAGAGAGGATTTAAAAATTATATGCTTATACCCGTAATCTGTAATCTGCTTGTAATCTTCTAGATACTAAAGAATGTTGCTGACAAATTAAAAATGAAAACCATGTCTATAGATCGGTTTCGATGCGTGATATAACATTTTGGTCACTCCTTTTTTATTTTTTCGGCATAACGAAATGTTTCAAATTTTATTTTTGATATACATGTCCTGTCATAAGATGTTCTATTGAAGTATTCGATATTTTATATTAACGAAAGTGTAAACACTTTCAATACATTTGCATCATTTCATTACCTGAAGAACGCAAAACAGCAAAACGTAATAATTTATATTGCTCTTCTATCTTTTTCTACATCGACATATTTTTGTTTGATTTTTCTAATACAATACAATGTATACACACTTGTAAATGCAAAAATATCTATTTTACTGAATTAATACAAAATCTTTATAATACCGGTACGCTGTTGCGTTTCGGTTTCTGCTTTTTTTTTATGAAAATCTTAAATTTATAAACGTAAAATTATGCACCACTTGCTAAAACGATAATGTCTAACTAGCTCCCCATTTTTCGATAGTTCTAATTATTTAAGGGCCGGTATTGCAATGTCCAGTTAAAATTTACTTTTCAGTTAAATTGTTCTCACCATGACAACGGCCAATAGAAATTCACCAAACTGGGTTTACCTGACAGTTAAATTTTCTTAACACTTAAACTGGACATTGAAGTTAGAGGCATAAGTTGATTCGAATATAAGTAATCTAATCCACTGCCTTGTATGTTGTCAGGTTCTCCTCGTCTTGGCCGTTATCGCCGTGGCTTCCGCCCAGTACATCGCCAGCCCCTACTACAGGACTGGTTCGTACGGATATGGCGCCTACCCCTACGCTACCGGCTACGCCACTGGCTACGCCGCTGCCGTCCCCTATGCCTACCACGGTCTTGGATATGGATACACCGGAGCTTACTACGGTTGATCTGATCACTACTGACAATCCGGCTATTCTCATCGGCGCAACATTATGTCTTCAATTACAACAACAACAACTTTCGGCGTGTATTATTCAAAAATAAATCTTTTAGTATAATTAATTTGTTGAAGTTGTTACTTATCCCGAGATATCCTTATTATTCCTAACATTTCATGAACTTCCTATATGAACTACTTTTCTTATTATTGTTACGTTTTGGATCTACATATCCAACTGTATGGTATTTCTGAAAAATTAATTCGAAACGCAAAGCTAACGTTTTTAAAAATACAAATTTCAAGTACTAAGACTATTTGTATCATTATGGAAGTAAATACATTTGTATGCTATTTTGATTTTGAAAAACAGAACATTTTTAAGGAAAGTATTTTACACGATTCAATTCTTGGTTTCCAATATTAATCTGTCAAATATGAACAATACAATTCCAAGTAATACACCATACCATATGTCGTAAAATTTCATCCTACCTGGGATTTGAACCCAGAACGTGGGCTATAGCTACTGATGCAGTAATATAATCTTTTGCCATCGTATAATAATTGATGTTGTTGGATATACACGCATCAAAGATAGTATGTATGTACGTACATACTATTTAATAGGCTTTAATAGGATTCAAGCTATTCAACTATGCCGTATTTTCTTTAATATTTTAAATCTGAAAGTATAAGCTCAAATTCATTCATTAACCGTGACATTGAATGTTGTATTTATGTCTCATATTTTGACAACGACTCTAATCGCATTGATATAATCTCCGGCCCAACTAATAGTCTTGGTTAATATCACCAAAATATGAGACGTGAAGTCCAAATATCGCACTCACGCATATTTGCTCTTTTGAAATGCAATTATTGTTTTAGATATAAAATAAATAGATAAAATAAATAAATTCCTATTTAGAATCTACCAAATCAGTCATTGATTGATTGATATTTGGGCTTTACGTCTCATATTTTGGCAACTTGGCTAATCATGACGATGAGTGGGTGAAATATGAAGATGAATTAGGGGGCCTTTTGGAGAAAAGGGGCAAGTAGGTGGGCGGGGAGAAAAGATTAAGGGTAAGGGGGAGGAAAAGGGAGTGGGGAGGATGTGGACTGCATTTCGTCTGACTTATCCTAGAAATGATTTTTAGTGGGGGGACTTAAGGCGGCCAAGCCAACCCGCAGGCTCCGAACACCATCGACGATTGAGCGATAACCAACAGAAGATCAATATTATTTCAAATATGAAATATGGGAACCAGTGGTTGGACAGTGTAAACAGTCGCGGAAAAATGCCAGGAAGGCTGATTCAGAACAACAATGAATTTATTAAACAAATTTTATTTACATTTTTTTAATATATGCTTTACTCTGTCGTCCACGTTAGCGTTGTTATACAAACATGTGAGGTTTGGCCCAGTAATCGTTGCCATGTTTAAACCTGTTTCACTTTCGTTGAGTCGAGTCGCTGCTCACGAGGAATGTTGGACCAGAAATCAAGGTTTTACTGAAATCGAAAGTTCAACGCCCAATGATTTGAAATCAATGTCAGTGTCAATGTCAAATATTGACACTGCTCTGCCCGTCGTGAGAGCAAGGTTCGTGTATCAGCAGACCTTGATGCCTCGAAGACATATGTTAGTCAACTGTGCACGGGGTGTAAAATCATAAACAAGGATTGCTATTGACTTTATGATACCTATCCTGCCTAGCTTATTAGTAGAGCCCTACAGAAATGGTTTTATTTTTTCTTAAATTTCGTAGCCGGCGCAGTTGGCCGAGGTCGATTAGGCGCGTTGGTCTAGTAAACCACGGTCTTTGCGTTCAGGTTCAGATCGTGGCTTAGGCATGGATGTCATGAGGCGTTTTATCATCCTCATAATCACCCACTCATCATTTCACGTACACAGTGTGTGTAGTATATAAGTCTCTGCAGGTGCGCAGTGTGTCTAGTGTATTCGCCTCTGCAGGTGCAAATTGTCTCTAGTGTATTAGCCTCTGCAGGTGCGCTGTATGTCTAGTGTATAAGCCTCTGCAGGTGCACAGTGTGTCTAGTGTATTAGCCTCTGCAGGTGCGCTGTATGTCTAGTGTATAAGCCTCTGCAGGTGCACAGTGTGTCTAGTGTATTAGCCTCTGCAGGTGCGCTGTATGTCTAGTGTATAAGCCTCTGCAGGTGCACAGTGTGACTAGTGTATTAGCCTCTGCAGGTGCGCTGTATGTCTAGTGTATAAGCCTCTGCAGGTGCACAGTGTGTCTAGTGTATTAGCCTCTGCAGGTGCGCAGTATGTCTAGTGTATTAGCCTCTGCAGGTGCGCAGTGTGCCTAGTGTATAAGCCTCTGCAGGTGCGCAGTGTGACTAGTGTATTAGCCTCTGCAGGTGCGCAGTATGACTAGTGTATTCGCCTCTGCAGGTGCGCAGTGTGTCTAGTGTATTAGCCTCTGCAGGTGCACAGTGTGTCTAGTGTATTAGCCTCTGCAGGTGCACAGTGTGTCTAGTGTATTAGCCTCTGCAGGTGCGCAGTGTGTCGAGTGTATAAGCCTCTGCAGGTGCACAGTGTGTCTAGTTTATTAGACTCTGCAGGTGCGCAGTGTGTCTAGTGTATTAGCCTCTGCAGGTGCGCAGTGTGTCTAGTTTATTCGCCTCTGCAGGTGCACAGTGTGTCTAGTGTATTAGCATCTGCAGGTGCACAGTGTGTGTAGTGTATAAGTCTCTGCAGGTGCACAGTGTGTCTAGTGTATTAGTCTCTGCAGGTGCGTAGTGTGTCTAGTGTATAAGCCTCTGCAGGTGCACAGTGTTTCTAGTGTATTAGCCTCTGCAGATGCGCATTGTCTCTAGTGTATTAGCCTCTGCAGGTGCGCAGTGTGTCTAGTGTATAAGTCTCTGCAGGTGCACAGTGTATCCATTGTATTAGCCTCTGCAGGTGCGTAGTGTGTCTAGTATTTTAGCCTCTGCAGGTGCACAGTGTGTCTAGTATTTAAGCCTCTGCAGGTGCGTTGTCGTAGCAACAATAGTGTATACAACATGTTATGGTGTCCCTGAATGAAAACAACTTTAGTATGTCGAGTGGTTAGATAATAGATCTGGTTTATCAGAATCTCATCTGCATAATCTACCTCGGGCGGTTACACATTACACAGTGAATGTCAGGAGATACATAGATTATGATGATCATTTAATGTAGCTCAGAGGCAAAGTCGCTAATACAGGGACTACATGGAAACATATGTACCTCATTGTTTGAAATATTGTCTAATGGACCACTTTACACTTCCACCTATTGTAATGCCCACATTACACGGTTCAATACTTTCGTCAAACTTGTTGAATTCAAGGACAAAAAAGCATCAATGAAAATAAGCTAAATTGTTGCAGTTTTTTACCAATTTGTTTTTGATTCGCTCTTGTTCTTGAATTCAATAAGTTTGACGAAAGTATTGAGTCGTGTAATGCCGGCATAAAATATTTCCCATCGAAAAATAATATAATTTGTGTGTTTCTATGGTAATACCACGGTTGTTATAGGACGTAATGATTGTCGTACAAGAGAAATGCAACGTCAATTATTTAGAAGTCAGTCATAGCGGCGGTATTGAAGCTGGTGTCATAGCGAGACTCTCTCTCTCTCTCTCTCTCTCTCTCTCTTTCTCTGATGGTGGAGGCGCCGGGTTATCAACTGGTTCTGCTTATTGCGTCCTCTCTGCAACATTTTGTATTTATTGTGTATAATACATACTTCGCTTCACTAAAGCCTCTCCTTGTGGCTACAAGGTTACCAATACGACATAGAATAGCGATGTTTATTATGGTATAAAATCATGTATAATTTAAACAAACGGGAAACATAATATTTACATATCAATTACTATAATAATTGTATGCAAGATGTATCTTAAGTGTGACTTGTAAGGAAATGTAACCATTCAATGGAAGGCTTACTACATCATAAATAAATTGTGTGTGAAATTTAAAGTTTACAAAATTTAAAAAATGAATCGGGTATCGTTCCTCGTGCTTCTATTAAAACTCCGATTATGTATTATAGGCCTACGTGTTTAAAATTTTTAAAATTTCATTCCCAATTTATTTCATACATAAACTTAAGTAAAAAGCTGTTTATCTATGTGTGGATTCTCTACGGATATGTTAGTATGTTTATGTGGAGATATTGTTACACTGTTAAGTGGTTTAACAAATTACACGTTTCAGATGCGTAATTTGCGCCAATTACAGGTAATTACGCTTTTTATTAAGGTCGTTATTTTAACTTTAAGTAACTTGCTCTAATTTAATTCATTCTGTTTTACCTTGAGTGATAATTAAACATGAATGAAAATAATTAATTACATTTTGTGAATTAATATTGAAATATAAACCCACTATTAATTATTATTCTGAGGAAACGATGAACGCTGACATAAACAGTGAAGCAAACATAAACTTAAATGAGTAAAAACACGTGTAATATGTGAGTGATCAAGAAAGATAAAAATGTTATTAAATGATGTCATAAATTAGAAAAGCTAATTCATATGTCACGCTAGTATGTTTTTTTACACATAGAAACTTGAATATTCTGAGTTGTTGACAAGTGAGTTTAGTGACTACGCGAGACATGGTCTAGAAAACGAAAGGTCGGATTCCCGCCACAGACAACCCTAACTCAGGATTCATTCACTCAAAGTATAACAAATTGATATTGAAAAATGTCGGATTATACAATATGTCAGTTTCTACGGTATAGGCATCATACAATGCATTTGATGGTGTTTTAAATTTCGATTACTCTGGATAAGCTATACTGGTTAACGATATAATCTAAATGCGTTATTAAGATTTAAAATATTAGACGGTTTAAATTGAAATAAGATAAGCGTATAGCCTTGTTCTAGACATTTTCGATGATTTATTATTAATATGTTCAGTGTTTTATAGTCGACAATTAAGCTATCAAAATACTGAACAAACCAGTTGCGGGAACACTATTGAGGTTGCGAGATATTGTTTTCGTGCGTAATGGGATTTCAACGGCCTTGTTATGAAATGAAAAAGCACGAAAATAAGATTGATGAATGGCACTCGCGTGCATGTTTAACAAAAAGTGACATGACAGAAAATTTAACTCTCACCATCTATGCACTGGACAAATAATATATTTACGAACAAAATAAAACAAAAACAAACGAGTGTTACTTTATTAATATAATAAAAAAGTAGAAACTAAACAAGCAAATTTTGACAGGGATAATAAATCGAGTGAAAATGACTAAAAATTAAACATTCTCAGTGTGAGGTACCCATGTTGGGATATAATTTTTGTTTTTCTGATTTTCACTCAGACACAAAAAAGTGAACTTCATGAATTGATATTAACAAAGTTTTTACCTACCGAAATGTTGCCTGTTAAAATAATGTGGAAGTTGACAAAACCACATTGAGGACACTGTTAAAAACATTACATTGTATTAAACCAGTAGAACCGAGATTCAGTTTGGGTATTTCTCGGTTAATTTCTGTTCTTATCTATAGGCGTTACCCGTTCACTCTCGCTATAAATAACACAACGAGACATAAAATCGATTGTCTGTCGCTCAACGATAACGATCTATCGAACAAATCGCGATAACTCAAACTTATAAGTATGACGCGTGCTTTAAAGTGGTGGGGTGTCAGATTTACCGTGTCCGTTAAACCGCGTGACGTGTGCCGGCCTAGGCTACTGTCAGGGTCGAGCTCGCCCAGGCACCGACGTAAACAAGGAAGCGGTGGTTTAGCGGGTGTCTTTGTTATCGCGAAGGCGGTGCTCAAGACCTCGACTCAGTTGTATAAATATCGAGTGAACCGATTAGACAGCATCAGTCTTCTGCAGCAAAGACAGCTCCACACAACTAATCAACATGTACAAGTTCGTAAGTACCGCAATTACTATCACATTAATATAGAGTTGCTCTTTTGAATGATTTGTTTGCTCACAGTTTTAAAAATGTGCTTTTTAGTGTTAAATGTAATTTGTAATTAAGTTTTAATTTTTTTACACTTTTATTCGGCACCTACATCCTACATATTCTAAGATATCACTAAGACTGTGTACTTCACTGATAAAGTAGAATACATAGAGTATAAAGGAAAATATAATTATAATATTTAATCGCGTCTGAGCCTAGGGTAGAAGTTGACTTAGAATAACTCTGCCAGTCGTAAGAGGTGTTTAAATGACGTATTCTCTTTATCAATTTCCTTGCAATTACACATTTACCATTTCAATCGGTGTTTTCCTCCCACTTCAACATTCCCTAAATCACCCCCTAATGTAGTAGGACATAAAAGTTCAGTAAGACGTTGAATATCAAATAATCTAAGGGCCGGTCTTACAATCTCCTAATAGGAAAGTTATTTGTAGCAATTAAGCTATTTGGAGGATTTCAAGAGTTTTGATTGGTCGTTGCCATGGAGAAAACAAGCTATACGACGAATAAATAGTTATTGGGACATTGTAAGACCGGACCTAAGTCTAAAAAATATTTGTGTACTTGCATTATGTATCTTCCTTTGTTTCCAATAAATTAGTTTGTTTTTTACTCATCTTTGATGAACTTCAAAATTTTTATTAAGAAATTTGTGTAAACAAAAAGAAGGATTCTAGTGTCTCATCATCATATTTTGTCTCCAGGTTATCCTGATGTTGGCCGTCCTCGCCGTGGCTTCCGCCCAGTACCTCGCCAGCCCCTACTACAGGACCGGAGCCTACGGTATTGGCGCCTACCCCGGCTACGCCACTGGCTACTCCGGATACGCCGCAGCTACCCCCTACGCCTACGGTGGTCTGGGATACCGCGGAGCTTTCTACGGTTAAACTGATCATCACTTGTCCTGCAATGTATTACACACATCTTTCGGCTTGTATTATTAAAAAATAAATTTCCGTTTTTTCATAATTTGTGTACACGTTTGACTTAATTTAAACCTTAGTCCCATGTTTGTTCCCCCAATATGACCGAATTCAAAATTATTTTTTTTATCTCTGATTGAATGATCTCAGATTGTTAACCATGATTTCAACAAACATTACATATCCATGGCGTCTTTTACCAGACGCAACATTTGTTCAAATCGCTGATTAACAGCTAATCTTGGAATTATACGTTTAGTGAAACTGGCCGTAAGATAATCAAAGATTCAAAGATTAATTCAGTATTTCAAACGTCAACGGCAACATCAAATCGGTAATAAATTCGGTCGTAAAAGCCTACGACAAGTTTAAGGTTGGAATTCATAGTCGGCCCCTACACCTAGGGGCACCCATTGTTGCTATGGATTTGTTTTGTTTATGGGAAATAACATGGAAACAACTGTTACCGTGGTAACAATGGGCGCCCCTAGGTGTAGGGGCCGACTATGAATTCCAACCTAAATGATGCATAATTTCGAAAAAGTGAGAACTCAGAACTTTGTGGCTTCGTACTGTATAGTGTGTACTGAGTGCTTACCAGTTATAATAAATAACAAGGGTAGTTGTTCTGATTTAGATAACGATCATTAGTAATCAAAATGTAATCTTATAATTTTCCAATTCATAATTGTAACCCGTGACTGATTATAAAACATAAATTGTTTGTATTTATTATGTAGTGCTTTCAAATTCAAACTGTGATGAATCCTGTATTCTTGCGATATAATTTTAAGAATTCTCAATTA
Organism: Isoperla grammatica; assembly: GCA_945910005.1. Lineage (NCBI taxonomy): Eukaryota > Metazoa > Arthropoda > Insecta > Plecoptera > Perlodidae > Isoperla > Isoperla grammatica. Next base: position 14,704,739 of record OX246741.1, on the reverse strand, counting down.
AGTAGTAAGATTATAGATAATATTTATTGATTTTGTGTTTTGAGATCTCTCGTATTCTGGCAACGGCAATGTTACTCAAATTAAATTGTGACGAGTATTTATGAATGAAATATTGTAGATATTTAGAACGTGTACTGTATAGGCTACGTAAGTTATGAGAGTTGCCAATAAAAACCAGTCAACAAACCTGTTTGCTTATCTCACACTTAAAAACAGCCCGCGTTTTAAAGGATGACGTGTTCATGAATTAATGACACACGTTTCTTACAAAGAATAATAATTATTTTTCATCGAATCCTTGTTATAGGGTGCATACCAGCCTTTACCTGATGTGTCATTTCTTCAGGTGACTAACTAGGTATATTAGGATGTTTGATAGTTAGGAAGGAATTTCCGAGGGTTATTAGTAGGACTCAATCCCAGCATTCGCATTTACGACTGAGGAAACCATCGGAAAAAATTGTCAGGACTGCCGGTGGCCGGAATCGAACCGGTGACCTCCCGAATTAGAGTCTCGCGTCTTACCGCTGAGCCACCTCTATCGGCTGTACAAGAAATGAGTGACTGTGGGAGTTTTATGTTCATTCAATACGTCTATACTTAGTGATTTATGGTAATGGTGGAGGTGCCGGGTTTATGTTTAGAAAATGACGATTGCACATTTCTATATTAACCTTAGTAGAAAAGTGTGAATTAATTAATTTTATTGTTGTTTTCCTGTCCCATAAAAGGACAGGATGGCCAGTGTAGGGTTATGGGCATGCCCATACCCTCTTTAGCCTATAGGTACATACAATTACACAAATTACATACATTATATAAAGTTAAAAACTACAAAGTGAAAACGATGGAGAGGAAGTTAAGTATGACATTGATCGGTAATGGATTTTGGATTTCGGTCTGAACGACAAGGTTATAGGGCGAGTTATTATGTCTAGCATGTCTTTGTGGTTGTCGTAAATAATTTTATCTAAATATTTCAGATGAAAGTGATGAATGCGGTTTGAGATATCGTTGTTGACTGTTGTCTAAAAGTTCGTTGATGTCTTCATTTTTCGTCCAGGGAGGTAGTCTTGCAATTCTCCGCAAAATTCGACGTTCTAAAGATGCGTAGAGGGACAGCAGTTGGCCAAGAGGGGGGCTAGAACACCGCAAGCAAATTCGAATACTGGACGGATGAACGCGAAGTACGTTCTGAGGAGTGAATGTTTTGAGGTGTATATGTTGTGCTTCAGGGTAGAAGTCTAACGACAAGATCCTTCAATTAGCTGATAGGAATAATCTTCAAATAATGAGAGTGAAAGGTATACATATCAAAAGTGCATATTTAAAGAAGTTGTGTTTCTGGTTTGTCTAAGTTGCGAATTTGTGTTAGGATATGAATTCTAGTTCACATTTTAGTATTTTGATACTCGAAGGAATATTGTAACTTATTAAATAATTAATAATAATGGAATAATTTTAATTCACTCATGAATAATTTAGCCAGCAGTCAGGAGTAGGAAATTACAAAGGATTTACAGAGTATAAGTTGTAAATATACAATAACCAGACATTTTTTGTTGGGTAAAAAAGTTTATTTTTGCATGATACACGCCGAAATAGTTTAGGTCAGATTACAGGAGAGAGAATAGCGATGTTGTCGTAGATCAGTTTAACCGTAGAAAGCTCCGCGGTATCCCAGACCACCGTATGCGTAGGGGGTGGCTGCGGCGTATCCGGAGTAGCCAGTGGCGTAGCCGGGGTAGGCGCCAATACCGTAGGCTCCGGTCCTGTAGTAGGGGCTGGCGAGGTACTGGGCGGAAGCCACGGCGAGGACGGCCAACATCAAGATAACCTGGAGACAACAACACAAAAAGTTAGTTTGGTGGCCATGTGTTCTTTAAATCTAATACACAAACAAGGTTAATTTCTTTTTTACCCGGATTTCACACGAATGTATCTTTTCCTTTTATGCAAATATACTTGATAACTGTTTTAGAGAACCGCTTTGTTATAAAGCATTTTATAAGAGCTCTATCTATAGTAATTTGAAAGTAAACAAACATTTGTACGTTTATTCATGAAATCTACACTTGGCATTGAAAAAATGTGATGTGTGTTTGGAATATTGAGGCCACAGTCAAGTTCCATTAATTTGTTTCATTAATTTTCATTTATACCAATAATCAATTGTGCTAGCTATTGAGATCAACGATTTGTTACTATCATAACACACTGACAACCAACAGGTTCAAGATAAACAAAAAACTGTTACTATATATCACAACAATCGAGTCCTTCTTTTGAACATATTTTTATAACTGAATATGATACAAATCAATAGTTACTAAACGGAATATATTACTATGATATATATTTTTTGCATATAGTCTAAGTAGCTACAAAAGATAGGTTAAGTATGGGTTTGATTCTCAAAATAGACAAACCATACTAAACTTGCTTTTATATCGTAATCAACATAATGAGAACCTTGGATTATGTTTTAAAACATTCACTGACGAAACAACAATCAATATTTTGATTGTGATTGAAACTCAACCATAACTATTCACAACAATGGCGGTACTTACGAACTTGTACATGTTGATTGGTTGTGTGGAGCTGTCTTTGCTGCAGAAGACTGATACTGTTTCGTTGCTGCCCTCGATATTTATACAGTTTCAGACAATACGACCGGACCGGATTAAAAACTTTCAAGGCGTTATCAACTCCTGTTTTAAAATGTCTGCTCATGTGTGGACTGGGACTCACTATGTAATGCATTGTCTCTCTGGGGACCTTGACCAAGACCGGTATACGTCACCCACATAACAACACCTACAACCAGTTCTTAAATAATTGTCATGTTGTCATTTAAGGACAATCAGATCATTTTATATTAATTGTGTTTTGTGACAAATAGTCGGCTATTTTGCTGCTAATTGTCTTAATTCAAAGTTGACAGTCATGTTTTATAATGTTAAATGTTTCGTGGCAAACCCCTGTCACTCTTCGGGGCCTTCGTTCCAGTACGTAAGTTGCAACCGGTTGTTGCGCCCGGGCATAGGCGCCGACTTGTTAACATTTCAGGGGGGGCTGAGAAAGAACTCGCATAAAAACTAGGGTTACCATATTTCAAAATTCATATTAATATTATTATAATTCATGTTCATATTATTATAATTCATATTATCTATCGAGGAGAAAAAACACGGGTGGTTTGGGGGGCATAGACCCCCAATAATAGCGCCGCAGGCAAAATTTAAAAAAATCAGGCCTTTAGAGCGCGCTCTGAGCGTTTCAGAAAAAAATACCGCACTGAATGCAATACCGAAATACTGTCGTTTTTTTTAGTGCAAAAACCAAAAAACCACCAGCAAAAATTAGAACGATGACGAGAATTATTTAGTAATTAATTTTGGGGCTTTGGAAGTTGGGAGTAAGTAAGGGATTCTACAAGATAATGCTTGCCTTCAATATCAGTTTTTAAATAATTGAACCTAATTTGCTTTTGGATTTTATTACCTGAGAACGTTCTGGACTGCAAGTATCTGATATTTCAAGCTAGAAATCACAATATTTTTTAAATTTAAATTCAGAAAAACAATAACAAAAAATTTAATTTAAATTGAGGGAATTATGACCTGATGACTAAATCGTTTTTATTTATTTTTATTATTATTATGAACTTTTTCTTCAAACAAAAAAGGACAAACATCAAATCTCAGGGGGGGCTCAGCCTCCCCTGGGATTTATCAGGGGGGGCGCTAGACCTCAAGCCCCCCCCCGTAGTCGGCGCCTATGCGCCCGGGTTTCGCAATAGGGGCGCAACTTTACTACCGTCTTCAACCGTCTAAAACTGTTCTGGAAAGAGGGCCTTGATGACTTACTATAGGAATAGGATTGGTTATTTTTGGTTTAACGACGCACTAGCCAGCTTGGATGATTTGCTTCGATGTCTTCCAAATCAGATCCATTATACATCGCGGGGGTCGTCATAAGTGGAGACTGGAGTTCCGCACGGGAGGGCAGGGACAAGTGGGAGTAGGAATCTCAGAGACACACTAACCCGATTCTACCCCAGACCCAGCAAAAATGACTACCAATATGACGTGTTGTATTTGGAATAGTTAGGAACTAGTGCCAAAGGGCTAAATTAGCATAATAAACCCCAGCTTTGTGACTGAGGAGACCCTCGGACGTAGCCTTCAGCCAGGATTTCTCGTGACCGATATCGAACCGGCGACCACTTGAATTTGAGTTTTGCGAGTTCCCTGCTTTTTTGTTATGATTTTTTTTAATTTACATCAAATTGAACCTCTGGTGAATGTCGATTAAGCTTGCTCTGTTATAATCAGCTAACTTTTTAAGTGGACTTAACCGGGAATACTGCCACAAAATTAGATATTTTTAAATCGTACCTATTTTTACAACGTGTGTTAACAATACTTCATGTTCGCGTCATATTTCAAAGTCGCTCGTTTATTTCCGGTGGTTTACTAGGGTAGTCCATCACGTCATTTCTCTAGCTTATCGTTGTAATATCCACTGTCTGTTGTCAGTCTTGTCCCAGTCTTACCTCTGTTGTGTCGTACCTCGGTTGCACTCTGGACGTACTGTCGTTCGTGCGTGTCGTGTTTTTCGCTGACGTTGTCACACTCTCATTTCTCGGCTTTGTGACTATCCTGTTCTTATTACTATCTTTTCTTCCTTCATTTTGCTGTGCCTATGCTTGCTAATATGTGTATTGATTATGTTCTAATCGTTTTGAGGTTAAAGGATTGTCTTCGTTTGTTATTGTTATTATATTTAATTGTTTTTCGACATTTTCTTCCTTCGATCGGCGCACGTTTATGTCTCAATTGCTCACCCTAGTTGAGTGAAGAAAAAAGAAAGAAGATACCATTGAAGAAAGGAGTGAAGAAAAAATTTCTTTACGTTGTCTTCAACGAGGAAAGTAGTGAGCTAAACAAATTTGTGCGCATATGGAATTACTTGTTGGCATCTGTTCAAAGCTATGTTGTAGGCCTAATATTTCGGAGAAAAGTTGCAGCTAGGATCCTGGAGTCAGTTTAATCGTGCTTTGGTAAGCTTAAGCCAGTAAATCTAGGGGATCGTCCTTGTCTACAGAAATGACCCCGACGCCCTGGATGGTTCAGCCCCAGGTTGAGGACGCCTAACTCGCCTCTTCTCTAATGGAGATCCCACGACTGCAATAACCAGGCATTATGACCAACAGCTGTTGTTGCATCGTTTAGCATCGAAAACAACTTCACCTCTCCCTCTATCAGTCCACCCCCGGAAAACACGCGTTTCACCTCTGCAGCCAGCACATCACTTTGTTTATGTCCGGTAATAAATGTTAAGCAAATACGAATTTACTATATTGCACTAGTTCAAAGTTCAAAGTTCAAAGTTCAAAGTGAACAACCATCAGTAGAATAATTCGTTAATATCCACAGTCATTTTTCCATACGTCCAAGGGAAATGTTATGACCTCTTTCGTTCAGTCAACATTACACAATTTTACTAGATATCAGCTCAATATCGACCTATCACAATCTACTCTTCTCTTTTCACTTTTCTCTTATCGAACATAGTCCGATTATCGAGGAGTATATTTGACTTTTCACTCGTCGATTTCCCAGTGTGCCGCCAAAGCGGGAAGTACACATTATTTGAACTTATAAATAGTATTTTTATCTCTTTACGTCCTTCTATTTACCCTTTCGATTAAGTACTGAATGGTTTGTTGTAAATTAGGAATTTGGAACATCGTTATAACAATTCATGGTTGCTGGTTCTTTAAATAGTGGTTAGAAGGAAGGAATTACAAAGGTATGTCTAGGGTATTCAGGAAATCATAACAATTCTTCAATAACCAGTCATATGTGTTGTGGGAAAGAAAAAGTTTATTTTTGCATGATACACGCCGAAATAGTTTAGGTCAGATTATAGGAGAGAGACTAGCGATGTTGTCGTAGATCAGTTTAACCGTAGAAAGCTCCGCGGTATCCCAGACCACCGTAGGCGTAAGGGGTGGCTGCGGCGTATCCGGAGTAGCCAGTGGCGTAGCCGGGGTAGGCGCCAATACCGTAGGCTCCGGTCCTGTAGTAGGGGCTGGCGAGGTACTGGGCGGAAGCCACGGCGAGGACGGCCAAGATCAAGATAACCTGGAGACAAAACACAAAAGATATTAGTTTGTGGTCAATGATAAACAGGGATAATTTTGTTTTTACGTTTATGCAATGAACAAGCTTGAATAACATTTGTGTATAAAATGTGGGCTACAAGTACATCACTGTGCCTTATGAATTAGTGCGGTGATATAAAAATAATTTAAAATCCTTAAATTAATTGTGCCATGTGCACTTGTAACTTTTACATTATATCTAAAAATAATGCAAGAAGAATTAACAGCTATTCAATTATATGTTGATTTCAGTTTAGTGAACCAGATTTAGTGGACATTGAGTAGTGTGTAAAAGAAAATAATACAAACATGATTGTATGTGCTCGTTCAGAAGGATATTTCTTAACATGGTCATATATCACACATAACAATTCGAAAAATCCCGTAATTACTTATAATTTTGGAAATAATGTGTTTGCATTTACTTATTATTTTCTTGTATATGGTAGTGTTATTGTTATGATAACTAGAACCAGTTTTCTCTAACGTTGCTGACAGGTAAAAGTAGGAAAAAGAAGAGTCAGTAAGGGTTAGAATCCCAAAATTGGCACATAATACAAAATTTTGTGTCGATATATTATAACAAGCTGAATAAATGTAATTTTGTTTACATTATAATAATTGTGGACGTAATTAATACCCCAACAGCATAATTTAATTGACGGTACTTACGAACTTGTACATGTTGATTGGTTGTGTGGAGCTGTCTTTGCTGCAGAAGACTGATGCTGTTCTGTTGCTACCCTCGATATTTATACAGTTTCAGACAATACGACCGGACCGGATTAAAAACTTTCAAGGCGTTATCAAGTCCTGTTTTCAAATGTCTGCTCATGTGTGGACTCACTATGTAATGCATTGTCTCTCTGGGGACCTTGACCTTGACCAAGACCAGTACACGTCACCCACGTATTGGACCAACACCGGACAACTACTCGTTTAGTATAATTGCCGTGCTGATGTTATTTAATGTTTAACCGTTAACGGTTTATCCCCCCCCCCTCCTTAGTTAAACTGTACTTAGTTGGTAACTTAATTTCCGTCTCGTCTCATTCCCTCCATATTCCTGCACTATTTTCATGCAATGTTCTACCAATCCGGCATGTCAAACATAAAGTTGACTATAAGTAATCATACTAATAACTAAAATAGCTAAAGTATATAAATATGATAAAACGATATCTTTTATCAATCAAGAGTATTGAACCGGAGATTCTGGGTTCGATGACCAGTCGGAGCACATTCTTACGACAGCTGCAATCAAACGCGGAACATAGTGTGACTTTGTAAATCCTGCTGTAGGGTGCACGGCCATTTTGTATGGTGTGCCTTGTTTCTTCAGATGACTAGCTAGGTATGATTGGCTAGTAGGGGAAGGATTTAGGAGGAGAGCTGTTTGTAGGCCACAATCCCAACAATTATACGTCATCAAGTCATACCTTGGTATGACTGAGGATAACCTTTGAAAATCTCTTCAAGAGAGAATTGCTCGTGGCCGGAATCAAACCGGCGATCTCAGGAATTAAATTCTCGCGTGTTACCACAGAGGTTGACTGAGATTTCCTTTCTATTCTTTCTTCTAAGACATTATGCTCATACTTTAAGGCGATTTGAAGTTTCTTTAATTTATATATATTATTTACTTTGGTTTTGTCCTGTTTACTCATTTAAATTAAACTGCTCTTTCTCATGTAGTAATTGTGCTTGATATTTTAAAGCTGTTCTTATTTCCACGTTATTAATATCAAACATGTTTAAGTTTTTATTATTTTACTGCATGACTTATATAATGATTGTATTGATTGTGTCCGTTTCTCATCAGTTTTACAAATGATCAATATATAGATTAAAAATTAACACAATTGTTAACTACCTATTAATCTGACACACACGGACAATGATAGAAATATATTTAGCATGGCAGAAATCCCTTTGTTTAGCCTGCACAGCACGAATTCAAACATGTAGACCACAGAACCAGTTTGTTATTATCACCACTATCAATAAAACGTAATTAATCAATTGGAATGCGCTACCAGTGCGCCTTGGGTAGCACGTGGAGTGAGTGAGTGAGTGAGTGAGTGAGTGAGTGAGTACTTGTTGCTGATGGATTATGATAAGACATGTGACAGGCAGCTGATAGCGGTTCGAGTGTGAAGGTTTTGCTTTGATCGAAGATCATATCAAACTGATCGGGGTAATTTGTTTTACAAAATATATTGTTTGAGATATTGGTTTAATGAGGTGTAGTTTTGACAAAACAGCTGATATAAAAGATGGTTTTGGTTGGATGTTAGATTGACCGAAAACATAGTTTGACAGTATAATACATTCTGTATGACCCTTGATTTAAATAAGTTGGCGAGTATACCATATAAAGTCGCAGTTTTTACTTTTATGGAGAGTTGATTTTCAAACGATTTATAATATACCATATTTAATTTACTTTGAAGCTATCTATAAATAACAATTGCCTTCAGAACATAAGTAGTAAAACATGTGGGATTACAATCAATCTTAGTAAACAATAAAGTATACCAACAAAATCCGGTATTTACTTATTAAGCTGACTATATTACATATAGTCCAATTAGTTTTAAACATTCACGCAAGGGATAATATTTATGTGGGCCGTTTATATTTATACTATATACATGGCCATTAATTAAGTGTGGTTAACATTCATGTAGACTAAACCTGCGGAAGTCGACTTATGCAGCAACCCATGTATATGTGGTATGTGGAGTAGTTTTAATTGGTTCATGATCAGGTTCCTCGTTACCTGCAGGAAGGAAAGATAGAATGCGCTCTAGCTTAGCTTTAGATTAGAGCATACGATTAATTGCACGTGATTTAGATGATAGTAAACTAATAATTATAATTTAATTGAGAGAGCACTTCCTATTTCAGGTTGCATGATATTTTCTTACGGACAATCACTTGTGCAACAGAAACATGAGAAAACGTTCCTTTCTAGAGGGAACAAATCAAAAAAGCTGATACTGGTTTATTAAAATAATGTCTGTATGAACATCTACTCTTAGACAATTCAGGTGAATGATACTAATTTTTTATACTTTTTGTTGTGGTGCAAGAATTAAAAAAATCCCGTTTTAAGATGATGATGATGATGACGACATGATGACGATGATGATGGCGATGATGACGACAATATGATGGCGATGATGATGATTTTGGCGATGATGATAATGATGATGATGATGACAATGATGATGACGATGATGATGATGACGATGATGACGATGATGATGATAATGATGATGACGATGACGATGATGATGATGATTATGATATTTGAGCTTTACGTCTCAAAGTTGTGTGTACAAAGTTAAAGTAACATACACCAAAAATGCCGTATTTGAAATCATGCAAAGCTACCAAAACATTAATGTACTGGCTTGGTATAGATAATATTATTTTCGTACAACATATAACGTGGCTGTACTTGTTGCGGGGAGGGGGGGGGGGTGAGGGGCGGTCGACGGATTAGAAAGAAGTTGGGGGGGGGGGGGCATCGACAACCAAGACGGTGGCGTAAATATAAAAATGGTCAAGGTAAATTCTATTTTTTACATGTTGCATATTTTCAAGCCCCGCGACAACCACTCTGGATGTGATCTGAATGTTGATCGTGATCGGTTTTCACGTTCTGATCGGCGAAACCTTTCGATCGGAAGTTTACGATATATTTAAGTGTGTGCCCGAATAATGTCTTTTCACTAAAGAAACTTGTTTATTTAATGACAATGTTACAGTTAGTACGGCTGATCATGTAAATCGCTAACCATTTATATACGAATTTTACTTTAAGCCAAGCTTCAGACTTTTTAATAGAGATATAAAAACAATTTAATGTCCCGAAAATTATCGCTGTACCAATTAACCAACCAACAAAAATAATTGTTTTATTTTAGCAGAGTGGTATTGCAAAACCATAGTAGGCTTTTTCGTATAAGTACTATGAAATGCTCTTGAACAATTCTTAGCTTCAAATTATAATTTGTGTCTTTGTGTTAATATTTCTGTGGTAATTACATTAACATAAGCTAAAACTACTTTTTTGGTAGGAAATGTTTATCGACTTATTTGTTGGCGGTTTTCCTTAAATTTTCATGCTTTTTGAGCTCTGACTTCCCAAACTCTTAAGACCCACGACATAATTATGTATATGCATTGCCATGCATTAGCCGTATGTATATTCACTGTATCTTGTATGACACGTGCAATTCTTCTCTTACCTTGGCCGCGAACAGGTGTATAAAAGACGTGGATAGTCTACCTAAACATAACATGCACTCGATATTGATTTGTGACTGTTCTTATAATACATTATAATAATCCTCTCGGATACCTTCGAACAGTTTACCAAACTGAATGCCAGGAGCATTTCTATTCTACCGACAGAATTTGAAATTAAGTGAGTTTTATTTTTAAATTAACATTTCTTATTTTTACATACATATGCACACGCACACGCTACTGTATGATTGCATCACAGAGCACAAGACTCAATTCTAAAAATAGCCATGTTGCCGTGTTTTCTTTCGGTCGGTCAAACATTGAATGTGCGCCAATCAAAGAAAGATACAACAATGCAGTTGCCTAGCAACACGTTGTTTGTCCGCCTGTGATGTCACAGCCCCCTCAATTGAGTCTTGTGATATTGATAAATTTTCTAGTCTTGTATTATTAAATAATATATTATATTATTAGTATTTCCATCTTTTGGAATAAACGTCCCGTGAATAATGACTCACTTTTGTTTTTGTTGTAAACGTTTTATTATTAAACTGTTTACAACACTGGGCAGAAGAATCCAATGACAGCCGAACGAGATAAGGTTTACGAGATTGATTGATTAATGGGGCTTAACGTCTCATGTTTATGCAACTACGGCTAATATAAGGTTTACAGTTTGTTATTGGGTGTCATTATTTTGGCATAGCCGTCAGCACTTTCGACAACGACAATAAACACGAATCTCGATGACGGACAATTACTGCGTTTTCTTGTTGACGGACTATATACTTACATTGATTATAAGTGAACATGTCGTAAAGCAGGTTTTTATTCTTCTATTGATTTCGTATGGTAATTGATACAATTATGATTGCAGAGCTACAAATTGTGCCGCACGTGTACACATTATTATAATTTACAAGTGATCTTTCCACTGATGTAAGAGGAAGAAAAAACCAAACTATGTTGTTCATCATTGCTGACTAGTTTTATCTAGAAATCTTCCACTTGGCTACGTTTATTTTAGTATTAGTTGTCGAAAAAATATTAACTTCAATTTTTGTACAACAAAAACGACGTCTTTGCGACTGAGTATTGCCGTACGATGTTCCTTGTTGCATTACTAATAATAACGTTTGTATAGGAATACCTGCTATAGTACACCATATAGTATATGTATAGTATATATGTACACCAGTTTTACTTGACGTGCCCTTGTTCAGTACAGGTGACAAATTAGATAATAAAAGTGTATTTTTTTTATCCGGGAAGGAATGTCTTCGGGCTGATAAAAGGACCCAATCTCGATGTTTGTCTTATGAATGACAAAAACTTACGAAATTTAAACTACAGTAAGGACAGCCGGTGAACGGAATCATACCAGCGTCGATCCAGTTAGAGAGATTCGTGTGCTAACACTAAACTACTTCTATCACAGACAATAAAGCGCTGATATAGGCCACTCAAAACAGGCTAGATGCAATCTGATATTCACATTGAGCTATACTTCTACAGACAACCAGGCACTGATATAGGCCACTCAAAATAGACTAGATGCAATCTGGTGGCAAGCAAATACATTTCTATGAGGAGGGGATTACTCATCGTTGATTCGTTGAAACCATCAATGGCGCATATAATGAGGTAGCTTAGCAGCGCTATCTATTGTTAGTTTAAGTCTCCTATAGGAATAATAATAAATATGTTTCGTAGGAATACCCGTTATAGGTTGCAAACCAGCTTTATCTGATGTGCCCCTTTTCAGATTAACTATAGGCTATTAGAGTGTTTGGATAGCTGGAGAGAATGTCCGAGGGACTGAATACCAGCATTTGCTTTTACGACTGAGGAAAACCTCGAACAAACCTTCAATTAGGATTGCGGGTGGCCGGAATCGAACCGGCGACCTCCCAAATTAAAGTCTCGCGTCTTACCGCTGAGCTACCTCTATCGGTCTGGTACAAGAAGGTGGTAATTTCCCTTCGGAAATATTGGCGAGGAAGTTGAATAGCTCCGTGTTTTTTTAAGTGTGCCCTGTTTAACAAGCTTTATATTGCATAATTGAATGTTTTCCTATAACACTTAATTTGTCTCTCGCATTAACGCTTCGCTGGGTGTTGATACTCGATATAACAGTGTTTAGTTGATGTTATTACATAAATCGTTCAATAATAATACACTATGTCCCCACGTGGCACCATTGTTAGCTTGGGCATCGACTGTGACGTATTTAACGGCTGACTTGGCAGCATAATGATAGATGATCGTGACACCTATAGGCATGATTTGGGGCTGCCCTTGGTAACTCATGTTTCTTTTATAGGTTTCTAATATTTTAGGCTAGCGCCGAATATTATACAGTGTTTCGTGTGAACGTTAAATACAGGTTGAAATAGTAGCTGTTTACGGAAATAAAATGCAAATAATATAGAAAATGCAAACACAGATTGATATTGAATATGAAATTGTTTGTATGAAAAATTGTGTTTTTATGTAGCGGAATAGGATATTTGAAGGGAAAGTGAAACCTTTATTATTTGTATCGCCAAAAATCAATGTCGCTATTATATGTGTAGGTAGGCCTACTTATAGTTGAGAATTAATTTATTTTAAAATAAAATAGGCCTCTGTCAAATGTTATAGTTAGAAAATGCATTTTTGCTTAGTTATTTGCCCACTTAACACAAACCTACATTTGTGATTCCATTTAATGGCACCAGTTAATATGTTACCTACTAATATGTGTATATAATCCACATATCGTTATTATCTTTTCACTCAATTTATAGATTAACTGTACCTTTAAAATAATAACATTCTGTGGTATGAAGGAGTAAGAAAAATGGTTAGTAGTTTTAGGATATCAACATTATATTAAATCTCAAATAAGTAATAAGTTGTCACATGTTGTGGGATAAAAAAGTTTATTTTTGCATGATACACGCCGAAATAGTTTAGGTCATATTATAGGAGAGAGAATAGCGATGTTGTCGTAGATCAGTTTAACCGTAGAAAGCTCCGCGGTATCCCAGACCACCGTAGGCGTAGGGGGTGGCTGCGGCGTATCCGGAGTAGCCAGTGGCGTAGCCGGGGTAGGCGCCAATACCGTAGGCTCCGGTCCTGTAGTAGGGGCTGGCGAGGTACTGGGCGGAAGCCACGGCGAGGACGGCCAACATCAGGATAACCTGGAGACAAAACACAGTGACGTTAATTTGTGTGCAAGTCGACAATATATTTTATAACATAATTACAATATTATTTAGATACAATAAACAAATCAAACATCATTTACCTACACATTTTCCTTTCGAACCTACATATTGTATGCTTACAATTTTATTACGTGTAGCTTTAATTTCTTATTGGTTATTAACACTCAACAAACAAACTTAGTTCTAATATACTGAACAGCTGTTTTTATTTATTATAATATTTATTGCAACACTGATACAAAATATGCAAGACTACAAGAAATAACGTTCAAGGTTTGGTTGAAATTGTTTGAAGTATTCTGTGTTGTTTTTAAATTAAGTATGCCATCACAATTTCAAATTGTATATTGACTAACAATAACGTGGAAAGATGTTTTTGTTAGATATAATGAACCTAGTATATTAAAGTTTTTATATAAACTGACGAAAGTAACGTTATGCCTACTATTGTGGCATATTTTGTAAATCGTGTTATAAAATCGATAATTATAACTTATTGAGACAGAAATATATTTTAATTGTTCTCATTCGATTTATAACAAGATTTTGTAACTTTGAATAATTATATAATATTATATTGCAGAGATGGTACTTACGAACTTGTACATGTTGATTGGTTGTGTGGAGCTGTCTTTGCTGCAGAAGACTGATACTGTTACCGCCTATTCTCTTCGTATTTATACAATTTCTCGAACTTGAACCCTACGCGAATAAATTCAAGGCGTTCTAAAATTGCACCACATTTCCAACCATAAGAATCAAGCCGGTAGCTGCATTGTTTTTTTATTGACCTCGTCCGTAAACCGGTCCCCCACATGAAACAGTAGAATTTAAAACAACGCCTCATTTGATTATGCTGTATTGGACACGACTGTATTTAGTGTTTCATTATCACTGATTTGTGCGTGAGCGCATATGAGGCCTTGTTAGGTCATGGCTGGTATGATTGGCAGAGCAGCGTTGGGCTCTGGGTTCTAAACCCAGATGAACAAGTTGAGGAAGATCCTGTTGTATACGAATGTTTTGACTAACTGGCGTCTTCATGTATTGAGCAGAACTCTGAAGTCCGGATACTGGTTCTAAAATCTAATGAAATTATGTCAGTGAATATGTTGATTAGATATAATCTCTATATAAACTATAATCTTTAAATTCATCATCATTACAGCTTATTATTTGCATTTATTTATTTTTATCGGAGACGAGATATTGATTTTTTTTTCGGTGTTTGATTATTTGGGCCTTAGTAATATCTTGGGATCCTAACCATCATATTATTGTGTAAGATCTGTGATAAACTGATAATCTTTTAATTTGTTTGGAGTTCGAGCACCGGTCTTTGGTCTGGTCTTGTGTTAAACCCTAGTGTACACATGGAGAAATATTAAACTGTAAGCATCTTCATCTACCACACATTATAAAGCCAAATTTAAAGAGCGGATATGTAGGGAAAAAAAATGTCTGCTGTTACTGTAAGCATAACCCGAGCTTCGATCCAAAACCCCGACGAATCCATGAAATGATAAAACGCTTGCTATAACGAAGCTTAGGCGGAAGTGCACATTGTGGTTTTTCTTAATCTCTTAACACAGAATATACCTCGGTTTTAATCGCTATACAATTTATTTAGCGATTTATTTAGCGTGCTTGTTGCATGGAGATCAGACCCGGCCCCTCCACCAAGTACCCATTGGAAATGTTATTTCTCTAAGAAACATTGGAAATTATTGAAAGTGGGTCTAGAATACTTCTCAGATTATGAAAAGAAAGCAAAGTCCATTTAAAAACCACTAAACTTTAAATTATAAGCAGAACTGATTAATTGAGATAAATGCTATCAATGAATGGTTTCGATGTGGGTAACTTTGTTTTCTTTGATAATGTATTATTTTCTTTCAATTTCTTAAATCAGTTTTATAATTTAAATACACATATTGATAACTTACATTAAATGAATTAAGTTCAAAATAAATCCTGAACGTTACATTTTATAATTGTTGTATGATTTCATTTGTATACATAGCCTATCCGAATGGAACAGTTTCAAGGTGTATACTTACTTATCTCTGGTTTCACTAGATTATACTAAATCACTGGCGTTAATATGACAAGCAACTATTTTTAATAACTCTATAATCTAAAACGTTTCCCCATAACTTGGCTCGTTCATAGGCGAGGATGTAAATGTCGGCCAATGAAGCCAACTATGTGGGTATAGATATTATATTCCAAGTACACATTTCCATGATTACTATCTAAAGCTTATAGTTACCAAGGACATAATCAAGAAATTAGCCATTGTCAAAGAGATCAATGTAATGTAATCAGTAAGTAATGAACAAGCTTTACATACATTGTAACAGTATTGGCAACAAATGTTGCCACTTAAGGAGACAACCTACCTAGCTGATACCATAAATCATACAACAAACCTACGCACGAGAGTGGTTCTCCAATAAATATGCATCTGAACTAGCTGATATAGGTTTGTAAGCTTGGACACAACCAACGTATTGGTTTCCGATAGAGGTGGCTTAGCTTAGCTATAATATCGGAGGTCGTCGGTTTGATATCGGCACTCCAATCCTGATTGAAGGCTTTTCCTGAGGTGATTCTCAGTCACAAGGCGAATGCTGGGATTGAGTCCTACCAACACCCTTCGGACATTCCTTCCCAACTATCCGACAATTCTAATGTAGGCCTACCTAGATAGTACGTATGTTTTAGGCACAGATAACTAATTATACACTTGATATTATGGTTTTTACTGTAAAGCAGGAATTTGTATCAATAAACATAAAATCTTAACAAGCACTATTTTAATATTCAATAGGTACATTTATCCAAAGATCTTGTGATAACCTAGCGGTTAAGACCTGACCCCTCTCCTCTCCCCTCCCCGGTTTGTTAGATCAGCGACAGACACCACAGCGATCCTAGCAGTAAAGGTCTGAGTCGGTTGATCCTAGAAGAATCGGTAAATATGTTTTTGACAGGAAAACATTATTAATACATTTCGATTTTAACTAAATCTGTTCCGTGTAGCATCGCTGTCTTCATGTTGCCACCCTAATAATATTAAAGGATGGTAATGTTATAATGGTAAATTCTGAGTTTTCTCTTTTAATCGCCAGGTTACTATTTATGTCTTGGACTGTTCTTTAATCACAGAATGATACGTGGGAACATTGTGTACAGAATGCTATGTGCATGTCTTATGACTGCTTAACTCATTTGACGATGCCTATATTTGTATCATGTACCAATCTACAGGCTAATAAAACTTACATACTTCTTACCGTGTTGTTGAGAGTCATTTGTTTTTATTTCCGAACTACCGACTTGTCACGTGATGATGCAGAGGTTTTGTATTATGTGTAATTATTTTAATTGCACCACATTTGCACCATGTGGTGCGAGATAACATGTAAGACATTTACACTCATTACTCTATAGAATGTCATTGTGAAGTAAGTACTCTTGCTTCTGATTGGTCAAGATATACTCGATGTCAAGTTCTTTTATCGCACTATTTACGTGATCGCCTTTAGTCTGATTCCAATGCAAATGATCAGAGGTTCTTTCTTTGAGGAAGTTGTTGGGATTTTGTTTTGTTTAGTCGAATAATTAATAAATACATTACATTTTTTATTGTAAGTTACCCACTCAGTTACAAGAACTGATTTTCAATGGCGGGGGATCTTCATACTTTTCATTATGTGCTTCGTTGCTATGCCGACTTCACATAGATCTACACATAGTAAGATTCAAACTAGGATCCATCGTTAAAAAAACCCGGACCAAATCGGGAATTGAACCCCGGACCTTTTGCATTAGAGGCAAGACTGAACAGTCACCCAGTAGTTATGCTATTATATGTATCTTATTTTACTATAATTGTGGAACCAGTGGGATAGTACAGTAGAGTTCCACGGGAGCTTACACCATGGCCACACCATTTTCCCCCCGTTTTGGACACCCATAGATACGTTGAAAGATAAGCCACCCCGGGATTTCTTGTTTTCCTAGAACGATCGGACCTCATCGCCTTGAAGAATGTGATGACTGATGAGTGTATATTCAGTCATCTGAATTCCTCGTCCTTCACTCAGGTTTGAATAGAGATAATTGCTGGACTGGACTTCGCTCTAGGGGTGTACCAAGAAAACTACCTCAAAGGTTGGTGTAAACTCCCGCGGAACTCCACTGTAGTATACTACAATATTTGTATGGGTTGAGGGATAGGAAAACATCAATTGATAACAATGAATAAACCATATTATAATGAGAATGAAAGTTTTATTTTTGAGTAATACACGCCGAAAGTTTCTTAATTAGAACCTAAAGATTGAGAGTTGCCATGTTGTCGTGATTGATCAGTTTAACCGTAGTAAGCTCCGCTGTATCCCAGACCGCCATAGGCGTAGGGGGTGGCCGCGGCGTATCCGGAGTAGCCGGTGTAGCCGGTGTAGGCGGGGTAGGCGCCATAGCCGACAGCGCCGGTCCTGTAGTAGGGGCTGGCGAGGTACTGGGCGGAAGCCACGGCGAGGACGGCCAAGACGAGGATAACCTGAACATAGAAGGCAGTGGAATTAGTCAAGCACTTTCTTTAGAGTTCGACGAGCCCATAATAGGGGATTGACGGACTTGGGTCATAAATCGATGTATTTGTTATTTCGTTATAAAAAATTGTGTACAACATCACTAGATTTATTGAGATGAGTAAATTTGAATATTTAGGCAAGTTTGTTACATGATAAATCATAAATTGTTTAAGTTGTACAATTATTTTTCTACTATAACCTGTTGAATTGTATGTTTAACTTTCTTCAATTTATTTATTTTATTTTGTTTCTTATACATATCTTATTGTAACGTTTACAATTAACTGTTAGTCGTGTGGTTTGTCCAACAAGCGATGTATAAAATATAGAAACATGAAACCAGGAATTTTACCCAAAAAGTAACGATTGTATGCTTGAAGATTAGTGGATGAAGCCAAACGTGTTGCTATAGTTACGGTCCTTCTTTTGGGAAAGCATAGTGCAGATGACTTCTAACAAAATAAAATAAATCAAATAACTTAAAGGAATTTACGTTTACCACTGTTAAGTATTCCACTTTTCTATTTGCAAGACAGCAATGTTATGTGAAAATCTAGATTTGTAATATATTTCTTTAATTATTCTAGTATTGTATTAGAATTGCCACTGAGAGAATATACTATCATAAAAATGTCAGAGTGCATTACTTTATGTACAAAGCAAAAAAATGTAGCATTATATTTATTTATTACTGTGTCTGTGTTCCTGTTCGTATTTCTGTGATTTGAAATGTTAATATTGTGTTGAAAATAAAAACAACTTAACAGGGACTATTTCACTTTTTCATATAAATTACAGGAACATTATTTTTATCTTTCACAAGCATATTTTTTATCAACCGTTAAGTTAACCTTCACGTTTGCCATAATACAAACAATTTTGTGTGCAAACTAAAATTTTCATATTTTCAAATAAAAAACAAAACACAACCACGGTAAACTTTTTTAATTCAGATCATTGAAATAGTTTTACTGACGGCCTATGTAATATAATTTGTACTATACTATTAATGCACCAATATATATTAAGAATTATTGGTAGCTAGCTTTAGTCAATAAAATTAATAAACATTTGAAAACAATATCATAATATGTTTAAATAACATTAACACAAAGTATTAATTCAAATAAAAAAAGGAATATATTAATATTAACTCCCCATGAAGACATATATTATAATATATTTAAATTATGTATTATAATATTTCCTCTGACAAACATAGAAACAATATAAAATCAGTTTGGTACTTACAAACTTGAACATGTTGATTGGTTGTGTGGAGCTGTCTTTGCTGCAGAAGACTGATGCTGTTCAAACCGTTCACCCTGTATATATACCTATCTCACCTACCACGCCGACAGTAAAAAAGTCCAAAGGGCGTTATCCGAAATCCAGTGCCCTGGGTGGGGTGAGCTCAGTTAGAAAGTGTATTGTCTGTCTGTTGGTGACCTTGACCAAGACCGATGGCCGTTGGTCATTGCGGAGGATAGCGCTAAATAAAACAACAAGGCAACGAACGAATCGCAGTGGAGATCTTAGCGTCGTGTTATACGGTGGCTCAGTGAGAGCGTGCGCGATTTAGGTTCGAGGGATTTGGGTTCGAGTCTAGTACAAGAGTTGCTATTTTGATGTTTTTAAGACAATATTATAAAAATGTATTATCTATTAATGTGATATAATGTATCGTAGATGAAAATAGCAATACGTGTTCTATAGTTATAATTATATATGTACATCCTATAAGTACGTGATTTGTTCCCGTGTATTTTCATTAATGAGTATACATTTATTATTCATTATTCAAAACGTTATTTACCAGTTATTTAAAATAAATATTTACATTAAATTTTTGTATGTTTTTAACTTTTAGCCTAACTAACATAACTTTTTTTATATAGCGATTTTATTATATTTTAAAATATAGAAATGTGTTTGTTTTATTTATATTAAATACACAACTAAAATGATTTCAAGGTGTTTGTATTGATTGATCATAATTAAGACGAATGCTGGTATTGTCAATAGAACACGTCCTGTAGAAGCTTAACACAATGCACATATCCGCTAACTGGATGTGTATTGTTCAAGTGGCTGATTTTGAATCCAATATTATTATATATTATGTCAATATTATTGACCTAGTTTGCGTTTTTTGACCGAGGAAAACCTTGAAGAAATGTTGACCAATTGCCAATATTGTAAACCGTAGACACAATTCCTTAATTAGATTCATGTGTCTCGCCCTATGCTACATTGGTAGGTTTGTTGTGGTTATGTACGTAACTTTCGCTTTCATCCCTCGAGTCTTGAATGAAACTACAAAGCAAATGGTGTATGGTTTATTAATAAACATTCCCTTGCGAAGTTAGGGTCAATGAAATCAATCATTCTTCATGAAGTCAATACTCAAACAATTGCGAGAACCAACATCGTTTTCATAGTGAATAAGGATTCATGAATCTATTATTTTACTGTAGTGATTTTTTGTGCATTAACGTCTCATTTTCATAAAATATGTAAATCTTTACCTTTCTCCAGTAAAATGAGATCATGCAATATGTTTATTTTTATACGTCCCGTCCCGTTGGCGTATATATTACTGAAAATGTCTGCTGTATATTAAAACAAGGAGGACGTTACGTTAAATAATATTTCTTTTCTAATCCTTATATTGGTTTGAGAACGTTTTTCATTATTTCTTTGTCTCTGTTACTGATTTCATTTTATCTGCTTTGTATTTCATTTGATACCGCATACGTCAATTTAAAACCAACATTTTTTAGTATTATGATCTTACATCTGAGTAAAACTCTATGGCCGACTTTTAGTCAGAATCGTCAATGGTGGTTATTGAGTTTGCTATCTACCAATTGCATTTAAAGTATGATGAATGATGTTCTATCGAATGTATTATTTATTTATTAAATATTCCCATTCATATTAAATTTACGTAGGACGAAGCATTTTGCTATAAATAAGAAATAACACAATTAAACAGATACAATACAATAAAGTGTTTTCATAAAAATGTATGAACCGCAAACAGTAAGATGTACTAAACATTATACGGGATGAAAACAAAAATATAGTGCAAATTAACTTCAATAATTTGAATGGAAAAACAATGGTGTAAATTCGAGAAAAATAAAGCAAAGATGTTTGAAACGGGACGAAATGCTAATTTTATTTTTAACTGAGTTTCTCAAAACTGAGTTTCTCTCCACTCATGCCTATTATAAGTTCTAACCGATAGCCTTCGATTTACGACCAACCAAAATAGTTGGCTACACTAGCTGCTCTCTACCTATTCCGATGGGTAAAGCCAAGAAGACTCAAAACTAGTCAATTTAGTTACATTTTATAGTATAAAGAATGTTCTGAGGCGAGATTTAAAAATAGATAATTTCCAACCTACCCGGAGGCAATGTTTATAAAATGCTTTAAGGACATTCTCGCCTAAACATCTCTTTATAGATATGAATCGTTGGTTTTACAGTTCCATCTGATGGTCGTGAAATGTTGACATAAACGAACGGTGTCCGAACCAAAGATGCTGTGTTATGTAAATCAGTGTAATAAAATTTGGTAGAGTTCGGTTTGTTGGGATATCTTTCCCACGTGTTTTACACGTGTCAGTGGCCGCTGTGGTGGGACCTTCACTTCTCGTAGTCCCCCCCCCCCCCCCTCTTACATAGTGACGCCTCGACGACTGTCCACGTATATTTTGTCTATTCATAAGTTCAGTTTTGAAAAAATTCAAATATAATTTTTATTTTTTTTTTTTATGAACAGAGAATGATCAATTTTAAAATCAATTTAATCTTGTGGTCTGATAGTAGGTTGTTTCGTCGCTGCCCGAGTTAGCAGCACTATGCAGACTGCGTGTTAGGAAGCCAACTAGTTTGGTGAATTCTGAAGGATGATCTGTAGAACGCCTGCTTAGCATCCACTCTTCAAACATTCAAAACATCTATACTGCGTAGCTGATTTGAGATAACAGCAAATTGTAACGAGTCAATTAACACTCATGATCAAATATTTAACATTGTGGTTAATTAAACGTACAATTATAACTGATTTAATTAATTACACTCACTTGTTGATCTCAATGTCAACATTTACATATTTTTGTTTACTGATACCTTTTATTCACAATGTCAATGCCGTTCGCACGTTTCGAAAGGAAATGCGTGCGCAGCTCCACGCATGCGTTTTCATGGCTACAACATTCGCGTCACGAGTTGTTAACTGGACTCGCCTCCCGGGTTATAAGAATAATAAGTTTTCGTAGGAATACTCGTTATAGGGTGCACACCAGCTTTACCAGATGTGCCCCTCTTCAGGTGACTAACTATAGGTTGTTAGGGTGTTAGAATAGCTGGGAAGGAATGTTCGAGGGCTGATAGTATGAATTAAGTCCCAGAATTTGCCTTTACGACTGATGAAAAACCTCGGATAAAACCTTCAGTTAGAACTGTCGGCGGACGGAATCGAACCGGTGACCTCCCGAATTAGAGCATCGCGTCTTACCGCTGAGCCACCTCTATCGGTTCCCGGCTAATATTGATATTTCGTCCATACTATTTGATTTGTTTGCATTGTTTTAGTATTAAATTTCAATAAGATAGTTCAAACTGACATTCTGTGATAATCTGCATTTACATTTAAATTATGTTTATTCTTTAGGTACTCAGTTTATTTTTCTGGTTTTTCATGCGTTTCTAAATACAAATGTTTCGTACTTATAAATTAAGTTTATAATATAGTTGTTACAACTTTCTGAATTATATTGAGTTCAAATAAGCTGTAGAAATGAAGTGAGTGGTTGTTTTCTATTCGAGTATACAAACATTAGTTTTGAACAAAGAAGCAATATTGTGAGGATTGAGGGTATGTCAGGAATATCGGGATTTTAATAGCATTTATATAACAAGTAATTTATTTACAACAATAAATTTAGAGTATACAGCCGAACGATATCACATAACAACAGTTACTATATTACAAGATTGCAACAGCAATATCACCATCTGCAACAGAAAAAATACACATGGGTAAAATCTTGTTACAAGCATGGAAGTAATTCGAGAATATGGGTTCAAATTCTCATAAACTATTTTTTACAAGAATAAAACAAAATAACTTTATACATATGCGTTGTTATGATAAGGTTTACTGATATTTATAAATACAACTGCATTTTGCGCAAGTTTGTTAACAAAATGTGAAAGCCATAATCGTGTTGGGTATAATTTCTAAGATCCGAATTTACCAAACTTAGTTAATCACCGATTAGTATCTATGGTTTCAACAAACATCACATTAAAACATGCCTGTTGTGTTGTCTTCTAGAAGGTGCCATGTTTGATAAGAGAAATCTCTTATTAACTGTTAATCTCGGGACTAAACGTTTAGTGAAACCGGTCCTAAATGTAACAATTTTGTATTGTGAATAAGTAATTTCAATAATTAATGTATCTGTTAATTTATTTAGTGCCTGTCCTATTTAGCTATAGAACGGCCTTGTAAAGGAGAAACAATTTACGATAGTAAACAATATAGTAAAATGATGTGTGGTGTTGAGGGCCCCAATTCTCCAACTTCGTTAAGCTCCGATTCAGTAATTGCTCGGTTTGGTAATCATGATTTATACTAGGGATGGGCAAAAATATCGTTTTTATCGATCAATATTCGATATTAAAAAAAATTATCTTATCGATATTCATTTAAGTATCGAAAGTATCGAACTTTAAGAATCATTGAGAACGAATGGGGCTTCTCAGACAGTTTGTAACCAGAACAACGGTGAGAACTTGCAAATTAGGCATACAGAAAATTTCTCTCGCAAATATTTAAAGAAAACCCACATTTTTAAATGAAATTTTAAATTTTTGCTTAAATCAACTTACGCAATTTTTACATCAATATTTTTTCTCGATATTATCGATCGATAACGATAATTGTCCTTCGATTATTGATACCCATATTTGGAATCAATGCTCATTTCTAGTTTCAACAAAACATTACATTAAAAATGCATGGCAGTCGCCACGATTGTTCGTAGTGAACCTCCGATTACCACCTACAGTTGTTAAAATGATAGAACAAGACTAGTATGACTCATTGAGTCAGTAAGATTGAGATATAAATACTTACAGTAGCTTAGAAACCATAGCCGCTACTGTAGCCGACGGGAGCGCGATAGTTGATAGGGGAAGCATAGCCGTGCCCACCATAGTATCCACCGCGGTATCCACCATAGTAGGGGCTGGCGATGTATTGGGCAGCAGCCACGGCCAGGACGGCCAGAACAACCAACAACTGGACAAACAAACAAACAAAAAATATGTCAAAATATTTTTTTTTTTTTTAACTGGTTTGGTAAAAATGAAAATTAATAATGGTGTCAAAATTCTGTACAAACTCTAATATATGTTTAAATTAGTTTTAAAGTTACTATTAGTTAATATATGTGCGTTCATTAAGTACTCAGGCTTTGTGTATTTGCCTTAAAAACTTTTGTATTCAAAATAAGAAATAAACACAATGGCAATTAAACAGAACGACTAAACAACAAACATGCATCCCGCTGGAATCTCTAGATATTTGATAACTGCGGCAGTGACAGATGTGATTTTGCATCATGATGTTTTGTGTGGGATACGAACCCAGTACCGACTATTTATACCCACACGGTAAGATAGGATTATATTTATTCAATTTTTCAGAAAATTAATTCGATTCTGTGTGTTTATTCTTTACACCAACGCTAGACTACGATATAATGTCAATGACGTAATATTAATATTCATTATGACTAAAATCGAAGTATAAACTAGATGTCATGACTTTTAAAGGAAAGATTTATACGAATTTATTAAAATTACTATACTCGATAATTAAAAATCAATCAACATCTGTCCCTGTACCAACTATAGAGAAATATAGAAAATGTGTATGTTGGTATTAGTATGAATAATTAAAAACCATACAAATTTAATACTTCATGATACATGAAATACAGAAAATTTGTCGTTGTTGTTTGAATGTATGTATCAACTATCACTACGTTTATCAAGAGGACTGATCTCGGACAGACTTCAGTACGCACTGAGTTCGGAACCCGTTTAGCAAGCGTACTTCAATCCGGACTCCTCCTATTAAACCCTCTGGAGCGGATTCTTAACAGAACTGAAATAAGCTCGAGCTGAGGTGTTTATCAGTCGAAATCGGTGCGCACTAAACTCAGCTCGCACCTTCTAGTGCGAGCTGAGTCCGCTTGATAAACGTAGTGCTTGACGCTGGCGGCTGGAGGAATATAAGACGTATATACTCACGAGCTTGAACATGGTGGATTGAAGTTGTTTGGTACTTCGTCAAGTTGCAAACTGTACCGATTCAGACACGATCATTGAATATATACATCTCAGCCTGGACATAATTGAGTTGCGATCTGTGTGAAGCTGGCGACCTTGCCGAGCCTTTAAAACAACCGCGGAAACCGAAACAAATGGATCGAATACACCAGCTGCTACGCCCCCCCCCTTCTCCCCCTCTTCCAACAACCATCAAAGGAAATGTACACGCAACTCCATTCTCTTCCACGTTAGTCTAATTTTGCAGATCATTTGATACCTGACTCAATTTCTGGTACAGTTTTTATAAACTATTTAAAAAAATTATGCAGGACTCCATCCTTGTGTTTCTTGTCTTGCTTTACATATTTCTTTATGTGGGCAATGTGGGAAAAAAATTAATACAGACCTGTATAATGTTTTATCTTTACTTTTCAAGAAAATGCTTTGGTTGGTATGGAGGATACGAGGCGAGTAAAACCAACGCGGAGTCTTCTATCTAAATAATAACAAAAATTCCGTGGACGAATCATGATTGACAAACGAATTTCGTTCTTAGTTATAATATATTGTTTCTTTTGTAGAAGCCAGGGGAGTTGGGTTTAAATCTCACCCTCACCCCTTCTCCAAGGATATGTCACATTGACCTCATCAAACTTTTATGTGAGTGGGATATTTGTACATTCATGTCCCAGAGCTTACTCTATCCCAGCATTTGCTTTATGACCAAGAACTCCTCAGATACAATCTTTAGTCTATTGCAGGAATTTAACCAACTGTCTCCCGACTAGAGATGTCATAGAAGTCATAGATGGGCGTGTCAGAGCCAATCAGCAGATGGCTTTTCAAAATACTTATATTTGATTGGCCAAGCATCACTCATCTGTGACGCCACCATCCACAAGGTTGCTGTGGAACGACTTTATCATATGGTACCACTGAACCACCTCTATCGGTTGTGGAATGTTGGCATTGGAAATGTCAAATCTCTTTGTCAGGCTAAAAAAAAGCTTGTCCGTGTATGTATAGCATTGACTAATATTTTATTCCGTGAACTTGAACATATCTAATCACATGATCAGAACTAATGAGTGTAATTTATTTACTTATATAGTTTCGCCTCACAGACTGGATGATTGAGGTGTCGAGTAATATCGCACACGTGGTATGAAGTAAACAAAGCGGCACAGCAAGTAAACAAGCTATAGCACAGCCAGCTCGGCAGCAAAACAAACCAATTACTTGACAGCCTTGATAGGAAAGAACCTTTTTTAACAAGTCGTTAGCATTTAAATCTGAGTTTAAATTCTTTGACAATTTCAATGATATTTTTTCGCTGATTTCAAATGGGTAATTATCTTACTTTTGATTATAATTAAAGACAACCTGAATTGGTTGTTGAAACTATGATTGTCAACTCTTGTTAATAACGTATCACCGCGAATTGCAATATTTATTTATCAGTTTCTCACTCGTACGGAATTACAAAACAACAATGATGAGAGAATCGGTATATTAAAGCGTGTTCTGCATCGGAAGTTTTGTAGAAGCTCTTTATTGTGATAATATAGAGAATTACCTGGTTTATCTTTGTTTACCCGAATTTTTTAATTTTGAAAAATTGTAGTCCCAGTAAGAATCAACCCTAAAACCTGCCGCAAAGGGAGTTTGAATATTGTCGTCATTATTACATTCAATATTATATCTGTTATTATATTAATTTGTTTAACTACTCAGATATACAGCTAGTTACCTCTCATGAATTTCTTATACAACAATTACAGCTTGTCTCATACGTTGCTTGTCTTAGTCTAGGGCCATGCATGACTTGACATTCCATAAAACTGTGCAGAAGTATTATAGACATCATTTCCAACTTATCGACTCCTATCGATTTTATACGTAAACGTCGTTTATCCTTTTGAAATATTTGTAGTTGGAATTGTTACTTGAATCACATTCACTTTAATTTTATAAAGTTCTTCTCTTTCCGCTAATGCCTTCGTATGTTTTTTGTGTAAACTTTTACTTTTTTTTTTTTTTTTTTTACAAAATAACATTACACTGTTAAAATTGCTTTTTTATGTATAGTTCTCACTACTGTACTGAAATGTGTATACTTCTTAATTACATTTATTCATTTAAACTCAATATTTATATAAGTACTACCAAATTCATTCAATGGACTTATATCAGAAGACAATACATTACAGGATACATTAATCTAAATTGTTACAACTAAATGAACTTTAATGTAAGAGTCGCAGGTTTTAATCTAAGTGGGGTTGGTTGGAATATGAGGATTGAAATAGATTGATACATCAAAATTAGTTTTTGAAATTTATTTTATTAACAATATTAAATTTTGAGTATACACCCGGAAGAAAACAATGTACATAACAGAGATATTACAGATTTGCTCCTTTAGACATCTGAAACAAGAGAAAAAAAACGAGAATTAGAACAATCGGTCTCCAAGATGTTTACAAAGACACTTTATAAATTACTACTTTCACTCGAAAGCTGTGCGCAATATTAGGTAGAATCACAAAGTAAAAAGTAATTGAATAATTGATTTTTCCTGATTTGATTTTGAAATGTTTTACAGATTAAAATATTACTTTCAGAATATTAAGTTAAATAATCAAATATAAAAAACAACCTATTGAAGTAGTTAATATGTAAATATACTTACAGTTTAACCGTAGAATCCATATCCTCCATAGCCGATGGCGGAGCGGTAGGCGTAGGGGGAAGCATAGCCGAGTCCACCATAGTATCCACCGCGGTATCCACCATAGTAGGGGCTGGCGATGTATTGGGCAGCAGCCACGGCCAGCACGGCCAGAACAACCAGTAACTGGACAAACAAACAAACAAACAAACATGTAAAACATGTAAATAAGAGGAATTATTACCAAGTCATAGGATTAATTTTATATTGTAACATTAGGAGGAAGATTAGAAATATAAATTATTACAAGTATTTCCCTAGATGTTGTGTATTTTTATGAAGATTCAAGAACAAAAAATGAAGATCAATGGAAAATCGATAGAGATATTTATGCCGGTAAAAGAGCTAACTTCATAACCACAAGAAGACCAGCTTGAATGAATCTGCTCCTTTGCAATCGAAATTATGAATTCCACGAAAGTTTGCACATTTGTGTTCCTTTTGGTTTTATTCGTTGAATATGTAGACAAACATGTGAGGGTTTGCGGGAGATGCGATTAGAAATATAACAAAACTAACTAGAAATAGAAAGAACTTCAGCTTTAACTTCATCACATCAATCAAAGGCAGAATGATGAAACTTTAGGATGGAAGTATAGAATGAATACCATATATACCCTGTCACAAGTAGGAACATTTCTCTAAGATTATAATATTGATGTGTTCTTAAACATCGTAGTTTAAATTTAACATTAATTTGAAACTAAACTTTAAAGCTGTAAAATGAAAACAACTCGCAATTCGATAATCATAATACTTATAAATAATACTCACAAGCTTGTACATGGTGGATTGATGTGGTTTGGTACTTAGTCAAGTTGCAAACTGTACCAGCCAAGAGTCGGACTCTGAATTTATACATCTCCGTCCGGACATGAGACGCAGTTGCGCGCACTGGAAAGTAGGCGGCCTTGCCTTTGCTTTTGTCAACACCTAAAACAAGACAGGAGAGCAAAGGTACGGTAAAAACACACAAGCTATACGACCCCTTAGTGCGCTCGGAGGAGACTGAATAGGAGTGACACTCGCTAATACATATAAATCAAGATGTCTTCTGTGGCGAAAATCTTTGGAGTTCCTGGTTGTGATTGTTTGTCATCGTGTTTCCTACTGAAAATTAATAATAACAATTGTAGAAAAATAAATATAATAATAATATAAAATAAATAAATAAATCAAAACAAATAATTCAATAAATAATTACAAAAATAATAAATATAAAAATATAAAAATGAGCATTTTACGGTCCTGGGTGTTGGGTGAAGAGGATAGTGACATAACATAAAAATAGATTATTTAATTTGATCTTAATTATTTGTTGTTTAACAAAGTACTCGACAGCTATGGCCATATGACGTCGGGGGGTGTTTGAAGGAAAGGGACAAGTAGGACGTAATGGGGAGGAAACGGGAATGGGTAGGACGTGGATTGCCTTTCGTCTTGCTTCTCCACCTCGACCTGTCCAGCTAGGGTGGCCCTCAGAAGCATACGCTTCCGTCTGCATAGCTCTCGGGTTCGCCAAAGCACGCAAATCTGCCCACTACGATAATTGGTAGCAATCCCTGGGCAGGATTATGATTAAGATATTATTATTTACACTCAAGTGATCTTATAATACTTTCATAAGAATACCTGCAGTACGGTGAACACTAACTTTACCTGCTGTAGCCCTCTTCGGACTTACTACTTACTAGGTATATAAATAGTAGGGTGTTTGGATCATTTGAAAGGAATATCCCATTTCTGCACGGTAGCATGATTTAATCCAATAGCATTCACTGTCATTACTATAACAACCTCTGTACAACGTTCCGTCAGGATTGTAAGTAGGCCTACTCCCCAATCAAACCAGTGACCTGCCAAACTAGGGTCTCCCTCTTATATATTATATCACACTCGTGTGGCTTTGCCCCTGTTGATGATAAATACATAAATATAAATAAATACAGTTACCGCTGAGCCATATCCATCGGTGTGGTCGCATTATTTATTACTTTCTTTCTAAGTTTTCACAACAAGAAGTTTATTGGCAGTGTTATGCAAAACACAGGGAACAGTAAACAGTTTTTTTTTTAAATATTGGGTGTGTCACAGTATAGTCCCATTAGAATACAGCCTAGGGCGTGTTGTGTCTGATAATCGATTAAATACCATACTTTGTTACTTTGTAGTATAAACGTAGTTGACCTTCTCAGATGTACGGAAATGACGTCATTGTTTGTGTCTGGAGTCCAGAGTTCAAGAGATCAAGTGGGTAAAGTCGCTTGGACACAACTCTACTGTCTCCCTCACTCTACTTCGTAACCAGTTTTATATCTTGAAACCAACCACAACAATACCAAGCAGTTCATATAGACACCACTTCCTGGCATCATCAACAACACCGCCACGTCACGATTCAATCAGTTAGGAGAAGTCAGATTACTATCATACACACAGTCGTATCATACTCCCAGTCATACAGTCATACAATCTGCATCAATGAAACTTTGTTTATACTTCAATTTAATAACGTGATATTGCTATTCGGTGTCTTGTGATAAACAATAGGCTTACAGAAGGAGTTTGATGTGTGGGGATAAAAACGAAAAAATTGTGAACAAGAGCGTTTTTTCGTTTTTTTCACAGACTGTCAGAAAATGTGTTTTTGTGAAAATATTGCGTAGATATCATACATTACAAAACCACAAAATTTGTATAACATAAAGGAAGTTTAAATTGCAAAATAATTACTTGAAAAGTTGCAGTTTTATAAACACAATAACAACAATTTTGGGTGTTTTCTTATTTATAGTCATATTTCAAACCACGGTAGTGACTGTAGTGAATGACATCCGATACAATGTGTACCTATGTGAATATCGGAAACGAATTTAGTGGAAATGTAAGTTTATTATCTGTTAGTCTCTTAACTATTTACTTATTGTTCATTGTCTTTCTAAACATAATGGAATAAATTATATACATTTAAGTCTTCAACTCATATTATAAAATCATTGCGGTCTAGCTTTATAGTTAGTCATATAAACTCATTTTCACACTACAAAATGTTTCTTCTTTATAATAGTGATACTTATTCCGTAACTGAATTAGTTGAGTGTTATATTTTACAATCGATAAAAAAGTGTCCATGTATATTTTTGAAGTGCTATTCTATACATAATTTTTCAGTTATTTTTTATTTTTTGTTTTATTTTTCTCAGTTTGGATAGAAATATGAATTATTTTCTGTTTTCAATTAAAATGAACAAAACACAAAACTAGCACATTGATATCACGCAGGACTCTAATTTTTAAGAATACCAATTCGAGTACACAACCAAACATTCTGAATCAAGGTTTAACTACATGTAGGCCTACATGTTAAATTCAGACTTTATTGAATTTCTGGTTAACTGTAAGTTAATTATTAAAACCACAAAATATTATATTGATATCGTAATCCTTAAGAATATACATTTGCAAATGAAGATGTATACTATTTTTGAGGAATTTCTTTGAGCTGTAGGGAATGGTAGGATTCAAGAGGAACTATAACTCAGCACATAATTGAAAAATGAATTTATTTGCATGATGAAATTTTGAGTGTACAGTTGAGACGAAATAATTCACATAACAGATATATTACAGAAGTGCATCAGTCGGCATCTGAAACAGGAAGAAACAACGAGGGTTAGTATTACATTCGAAGTTCGAAACAAAACAAAACATTAAAACACATTGAAACAGCAGAATATATTTATTATATTATCGTTACTAATAAGTCAGCTTTTTACAGTTGAGTATGATAACAAAATTTAAAATCGTGATCTAAATAATTATATGTTGATAAGTTTTTGATAGAGATGTGAGATACACCAATTCTTAGTATGATGAACTTCCTAACTTCCTGTTTAATGTTTACGGAAATACGATTGAGCGATTTGAACATTCCCTACGCTAAAAAATAATTAGAACTGAAAGTTACTGAAATAAATAATGTTTCGTGCCGGCATACTTACAGTTTAACCGTAGAATCCATAGCCTCCATAGCCGATGGCGGAGCGGTAGGCGTAGGGGGAAGCATAGCTGAGTCCACCATAGTATCCACCGCGGTATCCACCATAGTAAGGGCTGGCGATGTATTGGGCAGCAGCCACGGCCAGGACGGCCAGAACAACCAACAACTGGACAAACAAACAAACAAACAAACAATGAAACAAACATGTAAATATGCGGTTGAATAGCTATATATCTGCATAGTTTTAGGCTATAATCA
This sequence comes from Isoperla grammatica, assembly GCA_945910005.1. Classification (NCBI taxonomy): domain Eukaryota; kingdom Metazoa; phylum Arthropoda; class Insecta; order Plecoptera; family Perlodidae; genus Isoperla; species Isoperla grammatica. The sequence continues at coordinate 14,672,141 of OX246741.1, read as the reverse complement.
ATGTCCCCCACTGCAAATCAGTTCTTGTAACTAGTGGGCAGACAATATATACATGTTTATATATTTAAGATAGTTTCGGTTATAAATTCATCGTTGAATAAAACTGTATAAACATTTGTGTCTATTTTAAAACATGGCTGATATTTGAGACTTATTCCAAGATTGAGAATTGAACCTACGCTCTCAAGGATTTGAAGGAAAAAGGTAATGAACTCGCGTACAGCATTACAAACATTGAATACTTCGACTTACATAGCCATCATGGCATTAGAACATCTAGATCATTATTTGTGAGGGTTTAAAACCGACTGGCTACTGCTATTGGTATTTGTTTATAACCATGGAACAAATTCAAGATTTAAAACGCATTCTTGAGCCCCATAATGTAACTTAAATGCAGAATATGTATACTACCAATTCAGACAAGTAATTAATACATATTTCTGTAAAAGTACGTTCAACTAACAGTGCAATGTACAAAAATGATTTTGAAACAAATTAAGCTAGTAATAACGGCTCTTGAAGTAAACAATGATTCCTTGAAATGATTTTCAAGCGTGTAAGTATTCAAAATGTTTCAAATTTATCAGTTAGCAAACGCCAACATTTCAACTGAACGCACAAGTACACCCAAAAGTGTAACTGAAATGTTTAAACGTTGATCCTTGTGTTAAAATCTCCGTTAAAACGGCGACGTTCAGAAAACATACTTATAAATAATACTCACAAGCTTGTACATGGTGGATTGATGTGGTTTGGTACTTAGTCAAGTTGCAAACTGTACCAGCTCAGAGTCGGACTCTGAATTTATACATCTCCGTCCGGACATGAGACGCAGTTGCGCTCACTGGAAAGTAGGCGGCCTTGCCTTTGTAAACACCTAACTCGGGACCGAGCGATCTCACGCTTCTAGACCCCTCTGAGGGCTAAGGGAGGGGGACCCACCCAGTAAGTTCCGTTACAGTTCAGGGTACATGCCAACTTCGTAGACAATTTTCACAGGAGTGGGTATAGTGTTTAATATCCTTGTTCAGCATAATAAAGCGTAATCTATGGGTCAGTGTTCTGTTCAACAGATAGCCCACCTCTATGATGGGCAATACGTGCCGAGTTTAGTAATTGCCCTTACATGAATAAATGTCAAAGTCAAATCCTGATCATCGTAACTCTTTGTATCATGACTATGTATTTTCTTTGACAGAAAATATTAGGTGATTACAATGTATAAAATTTGCTCAGTTTCTCTAAAAAAAAAAAACAAAAAAAACAAGTACACCGACTGTCTGGGAAAAACACGTTTGTTTTAACCTATCAAAATTTTGAGTCACAACACAGTAACTCGTAAATATTTTAACGCGATTTCATAAGTTATAGCTAATCCCATAATTAAGATCCATAAGATCCCATCCCATCCCATCATAAGATCCCATAATTGTTATATCTACCGCTTACCTTATAGTTGGTGTATTTTTTTTTTTTTTATAAGTCGTTTTAATAGTGAGTGTATGTTTGTTTTATTGAAACATGTGTATTAATGAGAACCTATCAATGTATTATATTATATCCAATTGTGCCGGGAATCGCAAATTCTGTTGTTGGATAAATAAATAATAATAGGTATTGGACTATAACAACTGCATTTGCATATGTAATTGGGTTCCTAGGGAGCCACAACTACTCGACGATGTTAATGCTAACGCTAATGCTAACGATGCTAATTGCTAACGTGGATGACGTATGAAGATGAAAAAACGACACTTGTCGTCCATGTAAACACCATGATTCAAACAGTGTGGATTGCCAGACCAACGCCTAATTGCCCACGGCTACTAGATAAAGGCAACGGCTTCTCGAAACTTGAGCGTTACTCATGGTAGCTTTACTTCACCCAACAACTGTAGGGGTGCGCTCGGGTGGTTGTTGTTCTTTGCTCCACCTCCCTATCAGCCCCCCCCCCCCCACCCCCTTCCAACATTTTGGGTCTGGGTAGGGGGCTTGACTTATGCATTTACACATGTTAATGTTATGGTTTTTGACAGTCATAAAATTTTTTCCGTGGGCTTTTCTATTAGTATTGCAGATTGTTATATCTTCACATTTAAACATTTCTTAAAATTAATAACATATCTATTGGATTTGTTGTCCGCCCGCTCAGTTAGTTACAAGGGCTAGTTTTAAGTGGGATACATCTTTTATCACTTATGCGTCTTTCTATGATGGCTAGGGTGTCTATGTCTATGTCTATATCAATAGATTTGTAGGCTAAAAGGGACCAGCCTCAACCAGGAATCTAGTCCAGGTTATTCTGTATTGGAAGCAGGAATGAACAAACATGACTATAGGCACAATACAACATTGACACACATATTTTTTCATACATGGTCTCAGCCAGCATAGTAGCCGTGGTGGGTGAGACGACTGGTAAACATGGAATCTGCGTTCCAGTTTCAATTAATGGCTTGGGCTGGGGGTTTTCATATGAATCAATCTCTCGATTAGCATCGTTGCCAAAATCGTTATGTATTATCACCATTATGGTGATGGTGACAGTAATTCCATTTTTTGTCCGAAGTTTCCAACATTCATAACTTATCTCCGACTTTGAATTTTGATAGTCTGTATATGACTTAAGTTGAGTGCAGAGTTTCCTGTAAGCGATGACTTATAAGACCATATTAATGATGCACCGTAATATTTGGCTTTAAGTTTCCACCACTGAAAATAATTTCTCGAATCACTTTGGTTGGTTGTTTTATTATTGTCTTTATATCTACATTTTGTGTGTTTCTATTGTTTTCGTACATATTCTTAAGCTAAATTAATGTCCTCCTTTTTAAATCAGTATTCAGTTCTAGAACTAAACTTGATAAACATTAACTAAATAAATGCATACATACGTTTTTTATTCTTATTTTTTATATTTTAGAATGGCGTTTCTCTTAAATCTAAAGAAAGTGGTACGGATTATAAAGCATCTTTGCTTTTTATTCTATTTACAATTTATACTTTCTTTGATGTGTATTGCATATTCTATTTCGTTTGAAATCACTTTGTGTAAATGTTCTTTGGAGGGTAAATTATTTTGAGTTTAATTTTATTGTATTGAATCTAGAAACATATATATTATACAATCAAACCATTTTGACAGAGTTAAAAACATGTTTCTTTTTTGGGAATGGGAGGTTTGTTTAGGAGTATAAGGTTTAAGTCACATTACATTGAGTACTTTATAAAGTAATTTATTTGCATTATTAAATTTTGAGTGTACAGCCGGGAGAAAATAAATCACATAACAGCAGAAGATATATTACAGAGTTGCATCAGTCGACATCTAGAACAGAAAACAAAACCATTCGGATTAGTACTTGGCTAAACATAATGTTCAAATATTATTATTGGATTAAGCAGTGAATTTACAGTTAATGAAAGTGATAGAGAGAAGAAGGATAAAACAAACTGTTGATATTTTTCTCCACTCAGTTTAGGTTACTAGATTTTCTGTCGCAGTTGTAAAAAAAAAAACTTTTTTGATGTGTTTTTAATGGCCAATAGCAACAATATTAATGTATTCAAGAGGGTATGTTATAGGTAAATAAATAATATATTTTTAAATTCGGTGCATTACATTATCATGATACTTACAGTTTAACCGTAGAATCCATAGCCTCCATAGCCGATGGCGGAGCGGTAGGCGTAGGGGGAAGCATAGCCGAGTCCGCCATAGTATCCACCGCGGTATCCACCATAGTAGGGGCTGGCGATGTATTGGGCAGCAGCCACAGCCAGGACGGCCAGAACAACCAACAGCTGGACAAACAAACACACAAACATGTAAACAACTTGAAGTGGAAAATGCAATGTTTAATACTGTGTTGCTATAATTCTTATTACTGTTCAAATGTCACCATTTACAGTTTTATAACGAGTTGAATATGACTTATTTCTGGTTTTAAGATATCAAAGTCACAACTCAAGTGTAATCGAATGTTGAAGCAAACGCGCAAGACAAAACAATCCAAAATAAATATGTAGTGCGAAAAAGATAAACAAGTCGTGTTTGGTAAATATTGCGAACGATGTACAAACGCGATATTTCTATGGGATTCGTAACCGTTCCCATTATTGTTCTCTGTTGTGAACCCGTTGGTTTTGTGCAAAGATACGATAGTTTTGAGTCTTGAGAAATACATAATGTTATCAACAAATGCAATCGATGTTGCACACATTGATGCTATATATTATATTATATATATATATATATATCAACTATATATATATATTATATTTCCAACAAAGATAATGACGAGCACATGAGTCGAAACTCCGTATATTTGTGTGATTTCACCTGTAAAGAATAATATACTAAGGCACATTGGTCCAGTTCTGATACTTGATATTTTCCAATCCAATCCAATTAATTAAGTAATAATAAATAATAAATAATAATAATTTAAATAATGTATTTTAAGTTTTAACTATGGTTAATAACAGCAAATATCATAACAAACAATACAAAACCAACAAAATGAAATTTGAAAGCCGATATTTTTAAAGAAAAAAGAAAAATTATATAAAAGTGGAATTATTGAAAACTAATAATTTCTACCAGACTTTTGAAAGCACAATCAAAATAGTCAGAGCAAATTTTACGACATAGGTGTGTTATGGTGTAATACCGACATTACACGACTCAATACTTTCTTCAAACTTATTGAATTCAAGAACAAAAGCGAATCAAACACAGTTTATAAAAAACTGCAACAATGTAGCTTCTATTAATTGATGCCTTTTGTCCTTGAATTCAATAAGTTTGACGAAAGTATTGAACCGTGTAATGTGGGTATAATTGAGTGAATTCCTTATTTGAAATTTATTTTAAGTGTTGAACACTAACGTTAGTCAACAATAACACGCGTATACTCACAAGCTTGTACATGGTAGATTGGAGTTGTTTGGTACTTGGTCAAGTTGCAAACTATACCAGCACACTCTCAATTACCGAATTTATACATCTCCGTTCGTGGCCAAATCCTCGTTGTGATCAAACACTGGAAAGTTGGTAACCTTGGCCTTGTAAACGGCTGAGTCGAGCCCCTCCCTAGGATTTCAAACTGGTCCAAACGATCGCAGGAATCACGAAGATTATTCCACTTTTTATCCATCAACACCGACGGGTTTCGGTTCCTGGGTGTGGCTGCGTTGTTGTTAGCCAAACCTCCCACAATAACAGCGACCAATACGGACAACAACGGCTACAATCTCAAGGTCGAACTCAGTAGTAAGAAACTAATTGTGGAAATGATTCTTAGACACTACCTGAGGTCATAATTGGAGCGTCGAGCTAATAACTCAATAAACAAAGGTGGCCAAGCTGTTTTTAGCCTTGGCATTGGAGCTATAGTCATGGTCGATGGTGTTGTTACCCAATGATAAAACTACTTGTTTTCATTTTCTTGTTCTTTAATCATTCAATTCGCCGCTAGTCATTCATGACGCCCGTGACACTTTCCTGCACTAAGACAATAATTAACTTTAACGACAAAGAAGAAGGATTTAATGATCACTCTCATTTGTGCAGTGAAGGTCATTGAAATACGATGGACGATACAGTGAATCAGGGAAAAGAATATGCGGCATTGGCATGTTGCCTTCTTCTACTTCTACTATGACAAAAATCAATATTTATTCTTAGACACAAGATAAATGGTCGGATTGTGAACAGTATACTGGCATTGATTCCCTACTAACAGCCCTCGGACATTCCTTCCCAACTATCCAAACACGCTACCATACCTAGTTAGTCACCTGAAGAGGGGCACATCAGGTAAGACTATTACAGGTAATACTACAAAAAATAATTAATTATAATATGATAGATTAAGAGGCAGATCAGGCACACTGTACGCAGAAGCCATTTCCACGTTAAATGCAGTGTAATTGATCCATGACAACAAACGATATCTATAGTTAAACAGACCGATTATCTTCACACCGTCTCATCCAGCCAACAGTATAACGATAATGACACATATATTATGTATACCTAATCAAGGTTATGGTGCATCATAAACGTTTAAGTATAAAGTGCACTAAAAACGATATAATTGTTTCGGGTGAAGGGAGTGGTGATGATTTGAAACGACCTTCATACAACAATACACATTTGATACATTAATACGACCCGGGAGTGCTCAACCTAACCTATTGACGTATGTTATAGGAAGAACATGTGTGAAATGGCATTGACTACTACTTTATTATTATCTTTTATCTTTCGTGTGAAAACTGTTAGCCTCAAGACAATATAAAAAGGACCAATGTGTATAATTGTATGCTAATATTTGCTGCAGGCTATCATGTTAATAGAAGGAATAATTCCCAATAACAATGGGATCAGACAAATAATTACAAACTCTCTGTGTAGAAACATGTTTGCATCGTTGGATTCAACATTTATTGCGGCAATTTTTAGCTCTAACCAGCTTCGTCGGCTTATCAATCTTAATTTCTTGATGGTGTTATTTATTTGTGAATATAATTATATTTTCTTTGACAATTATGGATGTTTAAATTATGACCATGATAAATATGCATGGATAATAAAAATAAGAGCCAATTAATGCATAGTCCATATTTAAGCCCTCTTCAGTCACTAATCATCGACCATGGCAAACAATTCTGTGATCGAGGTTCAGCATTTGTTAGACGAAGCTAGAAAGAGACTGACGCTTGAGTTTGAACTGTGTATTTGGCTCTAAGCATTAAAAATATATTTTTGACAATCAGTGAACGTTTTTCTATTGAACTGAAGAGTTAACAGTAACACCAACAACATATGAAAGTGTGAGAATTTACGATGTCTTATTCGTTTCATTAAAACGACAGTCAATATGAAAACTTTGCAACGATGTTTGGCTAGATATAATCAAGATCTTAAAAAAGGATTCAAACGTTTTGATAAAATTACACAATTTTAGATATAATTCGAGTTGTTTAATTTCATACAAACACAATTAATTTTTCATCATTTTTGATTAAGATCAACTGACAACACCTAGCCTTGCATCATTCCAATGAAATTTCAAAGTTAAAAAAAACTTTGCATTCTCACTCTTTTCCCACCGTTTTTCTCGGAACACAAGTCCACACACACCAAATCAGTATATTCATATCTAACGTATCGGGAAAATGTAATTCTATGCTGTACAACATTTTATTCACCACAACAGCATCACTGTTGAGTTGGCAACAGCTGCCGAAGTTGTTGCTCTGCACTTGTTATATAATATGACGTCACGGTTGAGTTAAGCGGGCGAGACTCAAGAATATCTTGTTTTTCAATCTATTGTCAAGCTGTGTGGTGTTGGCTCACAAATTACTTTCTGAACCTTCACAAGGCGGTGCTTTGGGAATCAATCGGTTCAAGTCCCTCCCCCCCCCCACACTATCTGCATTCAAGATTTCTGATGCCTTATTTGTTCGAACAGATCAAACCTGTGTTGTTTGGGTGTTGGCCATGGCTCATGACATTGAAATAATACGAAATATATTATAGCGGCCGTTCAATCGTTAGTTGATATCGTCAAGAACACATTGGGTACAATTTTAAATAATCTATGGATCTTCAGGTGATTTGAGAGTTTTTAGAGTTTAGTTTGGTTATAGCGTCAATCAGTCAAAGTTAACGATAGCCCTAATTTGAGTAAAATAACACTATCCTTTGTCGGTCCGGCAACCTGTTGTTGTTTCTTTTTTTACACTGTGAAGTGGTACATAATCTGACAATGTATTTTAAATGTATAACTAAAACCGCAAACAAACTGGTAAGTGTGTATTAGTAAACACACATTTTAAACGAATAATTTGACAAATAGTTGTGTTCAACATTCAAATTTTAAATTAAATTAGGTAACGTTCATTTTTGGTGATGATTGGTGAAATATTACGAAAAAACGAAGACGTAAGTTTAAGTTTTTAGACTGGATGTCTTCATTCTTTGTCGGGTTAAGGGGAATTTGGATGTTGAGTTTTGTTGAAATAACGGAGGACAAACAATTTATGATGATGTTTTTTAAGATAAGTTGTTAACAAATTAACATCATTCTTTAAATTGTCGTCGGAAATTTAATTTAGCAAAATACAAAAAACCGGTTTTTATTCTAAAAATTCCTAAAATCCACGAATAATTTCTACCTTTAAATATAAATCTCTTACACAATTAAGTTTTTAATCGGATACCCTTTACGAGACGACGTTTAAAGATACCCTACAGTTAGTTAGTTCGTGTTTAAGGGCACACTACGACGTGGTTATTCCCTACAGCTTTGGTCCAAAGTGTCTGCAAACTGTGTTCGTCTCAGCTTTGATAATCTCGGCTTGCTTAACATGGCGACGGCCTCGGGCGGTATTCACAGACAACTGTCAAGTTAAGACATTGGATTTGTTGCTATGGAATTGTTTTATTACATGCTATTTTCCATAAGAAGAACAAACTTCATAGCAACCATAAACAAATCATACATTTAACTCGACTCTGCATTCCGTCCTTAAATTTTTAGTTATTTTCAATATTTTTTATTTTTTTTTTTATTTTTTGGGAAAATTAAATTGGAACAGTAGTAAAATTATGGTGTTTTCTACCAGAAGCCATGTTTGTTTAGAGATAATCTCCGACTTGTCAATACTGCAAGTTTGGTAAAGGCAGGACAACTGTTGACAGCTCAAATGTCCATTACGCTCGTAGTGACTTCATGTGGATACTCCCCTTTAAAGTATAATCTCGGGCTACATCTACCATGTACAAAACTCATGCAGGTTCCCATGAAATGTTTATAGTTTCGCTGTTTGGTTGATGTACACATTGTTTATTTTAATAAAAAAAAAAAATGCTAACACAAATCGAGCTTATATGACATCTTCTTTCGTTCCTTCTCTTTTCATCTCATATTTTTCTCCATTTTCCAAATTTTTCGGTCAGTTTCAAACAAAGATACGTCCATTTTCGAACTTCCTTGCTCTATATTCCACCTCATTGTTTTGTCGATCTACATTCGACACCTACTACACTAACACAACAATATTAAATAACCAGTTCCACAACATTTCTTTTGTTTTGTTTCCAAAGCGTCTTGGTGGCTGGGTATCGCGGCCTTGAATGGGCGCTGCGGGCTCGCTATTAAACCGCCTGCGTGCATCATGCATAATGGATCTTGGCACTCACGCACTCACGCACTTTCGCACACAAAAACACTAGCGGCATCGCTGTATAGCCATGATAGATACAGGTTTAGGTGCTAGATAACAAATATGATTGTGGTTGAGGAATATAATGTATACGCTATAAGGTTTTAAAATTAAAACAATAACATTAGATTTTAAATACACTTTGTTGTGTACGTCATAGTCAGGCTGTGTATTTAAAAAAAAACACACTTTTATGGGGAGGAATGTAGCTGTTATATTCATTGTTGTTTCAATGACGGAGATAATGAGGTTGCTCAGAAGCGCTGTACCACAGAAAAATATGCATAACTTCTGAACGATTGCCATAAAACGAGAATAATAATAACACGCAAGTTTGAGAAACATGTTTCCGAGATATTAGCATATAATTAATTTTAAATTGCACACTTAGAAATTATATGCTAATATCTCGAAAACATGTTTCTCAAACTTGCATGTTATTATTATTATTATTGCTTTATGGCAATCGTTCAGAAGTTATGCATATTTTTCTGTGGTACAGCGCTTCTAAGCAACCTCCCTCCGTCATTGAATTCAACAATGAATATAAACGCTACACTCCTCCCCATAAAAATTTATTTCCTTGCCACAGAGTGTATCTAGTCTATTTTGAGTGGCCAATATAGCATGGAGCGATTTTGGTACATGTAAAACAGTAGAATTCGATTTATCTACGAACCACTGTTAGGATCGTATTTGATTAAATAAATAAATAAAAATAAATTCACATTTAGAGTCTACCCACTCAGTAACAAGACTGATTTTCAGTGGGGGACTTTAATTTTAAAGCGACTTAACCAACCTTGTAGGCTCCTAACACCATCGACGAGTGAGCGATAATAACCAATCAAAGATCGACATGTTAGGCCAAGTCCTGTATTAGTTATGGTTGTGTATTTTTCTTCTTATATGAGCCACAATTATGTAGATTATTACCTATCAAATCATGAATCATTGCGGCTGGAAAATTGCTGCCTTACGTAATATTGGAAGACTTCCATGTCGTAAATAATGGTTCTACGATAAACTAATTGCAATAGTGAGTCACGCATAACGTATAATATCTATTGTGTGGGGTAATGACAGCACGTAGTCAACAAATAACTAGCGTACACCATCTAAAAGTACCTACAAGCTAACCTTGGGAACACCAAACCTGGTACCAGTTACTTCAGGTATTAAAACTTCTTTGGATGACTTGAAAGTATATTTATATTGAAAAATAATTACGCGTGACACATTTTGTGCGATTAATACAACATGTATAAAGCTTGAACATCTGGCATCTCGCATAAACAAATTATTCCAAAATAGGGGACGACAAATCTTAAATCATTATGGACATAGCCCCATTAATATTAGCACCAATTCATGGTCAACAAATTGTTTATGAAAAGTTTGATCTATATTTCATTTAGGAAATATTAGAAGTGACAAAGCCACAACCATGGAATATCTCAAAACTTTGAATACTGACAATGCCAATTCAGTGCACTTCTTTTCAGTTAAGGCTGGTCCACACAGATTTTTAAGACATACGATTTAAGGTTTAACGCGTAGTCGTAAAGTTGGATTATAGGAAACACGTACTGGCGTTCAAACAAAGTTTTAGTTTTAAGACGTTGTTTTCATTGTTGTTTTTAAAACAACGTCTTAAAACCTTATGCATTATGTCTTCAAAATCTGTGTGGACCAGCCTTTAGTCGTGTGAGATTTTCCAAGAATTAAACTCACCATAAAAAAAAACTCAAGAAGTATACGTACAGCATACCAGTTTTTTTATTAAAATAAATAATGCATTTAAGTCCATTTCAGACTCACTCAGTCACAATAAATCAATTTGTGCTTTTTGTTGTGTGGCAATGTATGTCATGAATTAATTATAAACAACTCAAACCGATTTGATGTAAAGATAAAAATGACAGTTTAAAATAAATTTTGTTATAACATGAAACGTGTATTGAACGATTGAACCATTGACCTTGTACGTAGTACCTTTGAAAACTGAAAGTGTCCGTGTATAATTCGAATGGCGTCTCACTTTAGGCCTAGGAAATCATTGTCTGTATACATTATAATTATGCCGTGATTGGTTCAGAAAGGGGGCATGTAAAACCAAACTATCATGCGTTTGTAATTTATAACAAAACCAAATGTATTTGTCATGATAATTTAAAACAAACTGGTACAAACATCAATAATTTGACTTAGCTGTTACAATCTTCGTTGAGAAAAATAGTTATAAGTGTAATTGCGATTCTCGATTTAACCTTTTAAGCATATCCACTTTATACTTACAATTTATAAGCTGACTTTGTTCTATGCGAATCCTGTAAACGTATCTCAGCCTAACCACAGAACCATTTTTTTTTTTTTTAATTTTGCAGAGTAAATGAAAATTCATACATATTCAATATGGCCATGTTTTATTTTCAATAACCCTGTCTGTCGTGTGCTTTTGCATCAAAGCTATTGACTTTCAATATGAGCGGGTTTAAATCAGGTTTTGTCGGTCAGTATAACAATGAATTCATGTTACATGCATAAAACATGTTGACATGTTGCATGAGTGCTTATCAATTTTACTATCACTGGCGTGCGCTATCACCCGACACCCGTGAATCACACTATTATTTTTAGGATATATTTATAAAATTAAACTATTCAGAACGATTTCGATGGAATTAGTGGATACCTAACACTATGCACGTAGCCTAAATCTGTCGTATGTTCTAAAGCACCCCTGTGTTCGAATTCAACATATTTTATTTTGTTTGTGCACTATAATGCATATTGCCAGTAGATAACAGTAGATAACACATGTGAAATGTTAAAAAATAAACGACTTTTGTATAAGAGTACTTTAAAACATAAATAATTACAAATTGTTATCTACCAAAATATACATTGCATATCATAACTTATTCTCAAGTTTTATTGTTTAATTATTTACAATAAGCTTCTTGTATATTATAAGCTTTTTTACGTTGTCGACTCTTTTGGAATTAACCACTTGAATCGCAACACATCTGCAATTTTACCGCTGCGTCAAAAACGGAGTGGTTTAACGTGCTAGTAACAAAATAGTTGACCGCTCCGTTTTTGCTCCGTTTATTTGATTTTTTTTTGCCGCAGTGGTAAAATGCATAGTGTGACACTGCACTGTAGCTACGTGGGTTCGAATCCCACGAAATACATAGGTTTTTGAAAGTGTCCTTTATCTTCTCTATCACCACTCATCGTCTGGAATAGCATGATTGCAACGTTAAGTATAATCTTGATAAGTCACTGCAGTCGTTTCAATAATGCGGGTCTCGTCAGCCGATCCTTGGCGAACTTTTTCATCTGGCCGATCTGTCTTCTCTGGCCTGGCCTTCCGGTTTTCGGGTGCATCCGGTTCCGTAACCGCTCCTTGGTTGTCTCGACCACGGTGGACAAGTCCGGGATTGGATGCTTGTCCAGCTGATCGAGTACGAAGTATTCCACAAACACCAGGAGGCAGCTGTAATATTATTACACACATATCGATTACACACATTATTAAAATCGTCCATCACGGGTGGGTGAGCGGCAGCCAGCCAGCGGCTGTGGCTAATTCAAATAACTGCTCGGGTTGGCCGAGACCGTAAACACGTCATTGATTGATGACGAAAGCATTACCGAAGTTGTTGTACGACGACTATATGACTAAATTTTTTAGAATTTATTTTAATTAATTATAATTTATTTAATTTAATGATTTAAAAATGTTTTTTTATCCCCATAGTGAGAGAGAAAGTCGTTACAATTCATTATATATTTGTGCATACAAAAGAGGAACTTCCATTATAAATGCATTGGAAGCTCTCTGCACAATTGTAGCAAATTAAAACATTAATATTTTTAAAGATGCAAGTGTATGCATATCTGAATAGTTAAAAATAAGTATATATTATGTAAGAAAATGTACAGAGGGAGAAAATAAAATATATTTTCCTATAACCGAAAAGAGCAGTAATTTCATGTGTTAGGGTAGAAGGGAAGATAGCTTTATATTAAGAATGTACAGTCGCAAGTCATGGTCAAATGAAGTGAGACGTACCACTCTATAATAACAAACACTTGATTTAGGGTGGCCTTGACAGTTCCATGATTAATTACGCCTTTGTTTAAAGTATCAATCTAAATGTCAGGTTATCTTTTTCTTTCCTGGTTTGCTTTCTCCACGACGAATGGAACTCATCTGCGCGGAATTATAAGAGTACTTATTGTCAATGAAGGTTGAAGCTGTGTAGATAACACACCTACCGTAGTATTGGCAACACCCCTAGTAATGCTCACTGGGCCTTCAACAATTGATTATATATCTACACAGAACTAATCTAGCTTGAGATTATGGTTACAGTTCGAATTCACTTTTTGCTCTATTTTTTGCGATTATGCATTTTTTCTCACGTTTTTTCTACTACAAACCATTCACTAGTTATATAGATCAACTTCAGGCTTCGGTAATAATGTTATGTGTGTGAACGTTTCTTGTAGAAATATAATGATGGTATGATTGAGGTCCAAATATCTTGTGAATAACGTTTTGCTATTTTTGATAATCTCCATAAATTAGGGTAGATCAAAATGATTAAAGAGGGGTGTTTTAGCTTGAACCTTTTTGTGTGGACATTGTTAGGCATTCTTGTGTTTGCTTCTATTGGTATTCGAACTATTACTCGAGCAATTCTCTGAACATCCAGCTGCTCAGCGATAAACTCTTATTTTGTTTCTCGGCTGTGATATATAATGTTTATATAAAATTAATAACAAATCAATCAATCAATCAAAAAGATCCTTGTTTTCTCGTTTTGCTTTTCGAATGTATGTTGCTCACAGAAGGCGCTAGTCAGGCTGTCCTAGTGGGACCGATAGAGGTAGCTCAGCGTTAAGACGCGAGACTCTAATTCGGGAGGTCGCCGGATCGATACCGGCCACCTACAATCCTGACGCAAGGTTTTCCCCGAGATTTTCCTTAGTCATAAAGGGGTGAGGGGGGCATTTTTTCCCAACTATCCAAACACCCTAATATAGCTTGTTTATAGTCACCCGGAGAGGGGCACATCAAGTCAAGCTGGTGTGCTGTATACAACTGGTATTGTCATAGTGACTCACCCAACGAGTCCCCCAGCCACGACTATCACCAACATGGGCGTCACATCCTCCAAGACAATACTCTTGAACACATTCTGTTGCAGTTCTTCCTCTTTGAACATGAACATGCGAAAGATCTTGCGAAGGACGCCGTCATTGGTCAGTTTCAGTAACCTGCAATCACAGAACCTGCACGGTTAGGTGTATTCGTTGATTCACTTTTTTCAATGAAAGTGTTAAAACAAAATTTAGTATTTCAACTTTAAAGTAATTTTTCAAAAATTAAGAAATACATGTATTGCCATTTGTAAGAAAGAAGGATATATGTGTAAAAAAAGGTTCTTACCTCAAAGAGAAAAAATTACTAAATTAATGAAATGGAATATCTTGGGTTGGAACTGGGCCGTATAGGAATTAACATGTACGTATACGTGATTTTTGGTACCGTAATATTATTACTTGCATGTTGGATAGAATAAATTCAAAGTTTATGATCTATGGAACCCATGTTGAAAAAATGTATTTGACTAATAAACACTTATGCGATTTATAATATCTCCGTAATATTGCAATTAATGTTTACTCTTGTTTCGTATGGTATTAATGTTCAAATGATGTTGCCTGTTTTTTCGCTAACAACCTCGGGACTTTTTAATAGTTTTTGCAAATTTTTTGCTAACAAATGTTTTTTCCCCCGGACTAAACAAAAGATTAAAAACCCATCTAGGCTTTAAAAAAGTGGTGCTTTTTAACGTAGGCAATTTCATGAAGTGTGCGTGTGTTATTCGTGAAGGTCGAATGTATCTACGGTCACAGTGCATGGCCAACCGACTCGTGCTGCTATCTACCCGACGGTGCGGTTATTCGGTATTGCTTGTTGTTGCGAAACAGAGATCGTTGTATCAGGGCAGCATGCGAGCGAGGAAGTATATTTGTGCGTATTCCGCTTCGTTCCTGCAAATATTCGCATGCCTAAATTACTTCCACTCCCCGAGTTAACGATTATCGTTGTTGTTAGTACATATTTTCAATATTCTTTCCTCATTGTATTTATCCATCCATTCCATATCCACTGTCTATTCATCATGTTTTTTTTTTTTTATTATTTTTGTGTTAAAATGTTGAGAGTTATCAATTCGTGGAATGTTATACACACACAATGTATTTAATTTGTTGATTGCTTACAATTTAATAAATTGTGTTCTTTTTGTCATTGTCATGATTACGTGCTATACATATTTTATATGCGTGTTTGGTACAAAACACTAAATGAACATTTTTGTTCTTATAATTATAATTGACTAGTCTTGTATTGGAATAAAGAGAAAGTTTGCCTTCTGTTCTAATAAAAAAAAAAGATTTAAAGATAATACAATGAGCTATGGATATTATTAACTCCTGCATATATATATTTAAAGCATTCAAATTAAAACGTTGGTAATTCTAATGTCCCTTCAAGGTTTTGGTAATCATTTGTATGTACCCAGATTTGTAAATTTGATTTTTGAAATTTGTCATAGACGTACAAGAAAGCAACACAATGAAAGAAGAGCATCGAAAACAAATAATACCGTTATGCAGGTTTACACTACTTATATTAATTTGAACATTTTAAGGCTACACAAGAAAAATCGGGTTTCTTGTGGAATTAAACAATGCCACTCACTTTATAACGATAGCCTTGTTGAGTCTAATAAACAAAGCAGCAATAGTAAAAACAAATATTATAATAATTATGATATTACTGATAAAAAAGTGAGGTAAATACAAGGAAATACTTGGCATTACGTCCTTACAACATGTTATCACCTGTTTTACTCGAGTTTGTATACATAACTGCAATACGAAAATTATGATGTCATAGCTGTTATCTATTATTATTATTATATAACTACACACGGATAATAAATATTATCATAAGAAAATAGCATAAAACCAGAGCAACATGGAGGATAGGTGGTATAGTACGAGTAGGTTCACACTTACTTATTGTTGAACAGATCCAAATAGGGGCTATTCTTGGGTAACATAAACCCATTGGTGTATTTGACAAACACCTGTGGCAGGTTCACTATTGTACAGTTGACTCTGTCCCTCCACAAGGACGCAGCCTCGGGGTTGGAGATGAACGCGAAGTTCTTGTCACAGACTCGCTTGAAGCCGACGAAGTTGTCTTGTATCAGGTTGTTGGGGTCGGTGATAATGTGCCTCTTGTGTAGCTCGAAGAAGAGGCCATCCACAGCCGTCTGTAACCATAGTATAGTATAGTAAAAAAAAATAGGTCAGTAAAAAAATAGTATAATAATAGTATAGTAAAAAAATTATAGTATATGATAGTTTAGAATTGTATTTATTAGCCTCTTTGAATTCTTGTATTTACATTTATAAATGGTACATTTTTCGTACAGAATAACAATCTTTTTACAATAAAAATATTTCTAGTCATTTCCTAATATTGTACATATTTATGTCAGAGCAGTGATGAGCATGTGAATTTAGGTGGCTCGTTGGTCCAGTGGTTAGCATCCCTGCTTCCAATGCAGAAGGTCCCGGGTTCAAATCCCGGTCCTAGAAGAAGTTTTTTAACTTCTAATAAGGATTTAGTTCCATTACTTCTTGTCTTAGGAATAAGTAAACGATGACTTTGGAGCCGTCCTAGCAACGAAGCACTCAATAAATTCAAAGTGGTTCTGAATCAGCCTTGTTCATTCTGACATTTGTCCGCAGGTGCTCGCATTGTCCAATCACTGATTCATATGTTTCGTATTTGAATTATTGATCTTTGATTGGTTATCACTCACTCGTCGATGGTGTTCCGAGCCTACAGGGTTGGTTTAGTTGCTTTAAATTAAAGTCCCCCACTGAAAATCAGTTTCGTTACTGAGTGGGTAGACTCTAAATGTGAATTTATTTTATTTATTTATTTAATCCGTGTTTTGAGCAGTCGTTGCTACGTGGTTTAATAAACAGGACTGAGAAGAGCTCTGAACATTATATGTATAATATACATAAAACAAATCTTTTTGAAAGGACGTAAAACATGATTAGCGATAATTCAATGAGATTAATATGTTAGACATAATACGATTGCATGTCATACACATACAAACATCAATTGCAAAATTAAAGTTTAGACAGACCCAACGTATATTTAGATATTTTATTAAGTTAACAAACGTGTTGTTGTATTTTCTTTGTCTAAACGGCTTTGACCGCATTTCTTCTTCTTAATCAATTCAAATTTAACTAATTGTATGTATTAATATCACAGCTATGACAAAAAACGAGCTGTATGCAGTACAAGAGATTGAAACAAGAAATTATTGGTAGAAGCAATGAGTACAAGTACACGATTAGTATGGTCGTTACAAAAGATCGGATGTAAGTGCAACATACCCGGAATATCTCGTAGATGAATGAGAATTGTAGCGTGCCCAAGTGGAATTCTCCGTGCTTCAATAGGCCTTCAAGGTTATTAAAAGGGAGGTCGAGCCGCAACACGGTAAGGTTGGATATGATGGACCCAGAGTAACTTGCGATCAGAATAACTCCTGCAACGACAGCAATGTAGACAACTAATTACAACAATTTATTTATATGCAATCAATATCGTTATATTAGTTAAACAATTTCTTTCAGTACCAGATGAAAAACGTCATGACAATATTGTATCAAATCAATAAACTAAATAAACGTGTTTATTGAAATTCATCGAAATAAGATGTTTGTTACACTTTCAGGCTCTTAATGCATATTATGAAATAAAGTAAGGTATCGTGTTACACCAAATTTACATTTAAAAACATACTGTTAAGCAAAAATTTTGTATGTAGGCCTATTTTAATAGCGTTTTTTTAACTGATGTGGTCAATGAAATTGGTGTAGACCTAATTGCTCGAGTTTAAAAACAATTAAATTAATACGGAGTGAACAGAAAAATAACTATTTCCAAATTTACTTTGGAATTCAAATAATATTCCGACATTAAATTTACGTAAGAATCTCACAATTAGAATTGTTGACCCATGTGTCGATTCCAGCGTACCTGAGATGTACACGATAAAAAATAGAATCCTGCAAGCCCAGGACTTGGGTGTTTTCTCTTCCTGTCCCTGTTGACAGATGATGGCCCCGTAGGCAAGAAATAGCTGATCGTACAGTTTAAGATCCGTCTCTCCGCTCCCATAGCGCCGCACCTAAAAACAATAAACATGCCCGGGATGAAAACCGATCCTTGGAGAACGCCTTTTTTGTTTTAAAGACATGCCATGCTATAAATAGCAACGCTATTTTCGTTATCTTTATTTTTGTGCGGAAACTAGGCAACCCGGCACCTCCACCAAACCTCCATGAGGGTAAATATTTTATTAAATATCTGCATCTCTTTGTTAACCATTCAGAAATTATTTAAACATCCTAGGTTCACTTTAAAACGACAGTAAAAAGAGACTGCATACATTCTGGTGTCAACAAATTTACCAAAGCGCAGTGATGTTTAGTTATCAATTTAATAATTTACGAATTTTTTCAACCTTCAAACTTAATTGAAGAAGTTAGCAGCGCTATCTCGTGACAGGTTTATTCGCTTATTTTTAACTTACTATATTTACCTCAAATATTCTCATGCAATAATGCATGACAACCGCAAGGAATGGTGGAGTACAATGCACTTACCAACCAGCATACGCCGACCATGAGTATGGCGGACAAGACAGTCTGGAACACGAAGGCGGCCCAGAGTCGCCCACTGAATGGCGCCGCCCAGTCAGTCCAATTAACAGCCTTCCTGTCAGGCTTCTTCATGTAGACCACGTATCTGCAACGACAGAAGGCTCAGGATAACATATCTTCAAAGGCGAGGACTGAAGGGGGCGGTCCAGTCACTCCAGTTCACAGCCTTCCTGTCCGGCTTCTTCATGTAGACCACGTATCTGCAACGATAGAAGGCTCAGGATAAGATATCTACAGAGCCGAGGACCGAAGGGGGCGGTCCAGTCACTCCAGTTAACAGCCTTCCTGTCAGGCTTCTTCATATAGACCACGTATCTGCAACGATAAAACACCCCACACTCATTCCCGAAGCCACTCCCGTTTGCTGTGAATATAAAAACCTCACAGTGTAAAAAAATTGGTGTAAATATTCAGAATATAAAATCATTCAAAATATCTTCAATAGGTTAGAAAAATGGTGAGCAAATTTTTTTATGAAAACAAATAATTCGGGCGGAAAGAGAAGCATAATAGGACTCACATTTATCTTAGCATTTAAGTTTGGAATTACGACATTATGTATATATATTAATTATTGTTAATGCAATTTTTCCTCTAGTATTTACTTTTACACAATTTTGTTATTTAATAAAATGGTATTCTGTGTTTTAAAAACAACCGTTTTATGAAAAGCATTATGATCAGTCAGGACTGCCTGCGCCCCATGTTACCACAAATCCATGCCTATCAGCGAAATAATTCTATCGAAATCAAACTCACGACGACGTGAAGACTGGTAGGGTGAAGGACACGGCCAACCCTCGCTCCGTAGTCATCGTGGTGGCACTGGATGTGACGTCACACTCATCTTCTAACAACATGGCGACCATCCCGTCCCACGTGAGAGTGGTGACGTTGTTGACAGTCTTGTTGACGGGGATGCCCCACATCCCGTCTGACGGGATCTTGTGGACGGTGCTGAGGGGAAACAAGTCACGTGACACAGAACATATCATCCTCCACAAGCAGGAGCGAATGCACAAGAGCGAGTACAGTACATACAGTACATATATGTTCATACCCCAGGGTGTCATCAACTGGGGTACGATTTAGTAAGAGTTTACCCAACTTGGCTACGGCTATAAATAAAAATCTACCTCGCGAAGGACCGTGTACACTTGGCCACGAAAAACTCGCCCAGGATCCTAATCTCTCAATACATTCATTCAGTAAACCGGTTAGGGGGTATTGTTTAGTTAACTGTGGGCAAGTTTTCCGTAAGCAAGTTCACGCAGACCCCTCGCGAAATAAGCTTCGTTTCGGGGAATGTCAAGAAACTGGGTAAAGTCACTTTCGAGGGACTAGAAGCCAACGGAATGTAGCTCAGTTGAAACCGTAACCCAATTGGGAACGATCTTACTAAATCGTTGCCCAGTTGAATCGTCGCCCAGTTGAAACGTTACGGATTACACACATTTTGTGTGTAAGGGCTATCTATGGTGGTTGTCATACTCTTAATGATTCATATAACACTGTAGAAATAAGAAATACAAATCAGAGATTGATGAAATGACAGTGAAAGTCACGAAAACGAACGTTTATTTATATTTCGAGGAGACAAAATTAGAGTGAAATTAAGTGGTCGAACACTTACGTGAAGTTGAGTTCTCGCTCCAAGATGTTCCAGACTGTTCCCGAGAACCCACTGAGAGTCGTCACGTTGTCTTTGGTCGTGTTCAGCAGCGACACAGGCGGAAACTGTAAAACGACCACGAGTTTCGTGTATTTTGATTCTTTACTCACTAAGGAAACATAGGGAAATGCTCTGTGTGACGCGTTGATAAGCGAGCACAACCACGAACATTCTGACCAAAATTTCTCAAAGTTGCCGCCATTGTTCAATATAAGGTGAATATTGATTAAAAACAATAATCAACAAAAACTTTAAACAGTTATTTTTTTCACTTCGATTTTTTGTTGTATACTTCTCGTATGAATAGTAACAAAATGATTTTATATCTCTAGTGCTTATCGTATCGCGTTTTAGTTAATAACATATTCGCGACGGAACGGACATTTACTTTAATGTGGACATGGCTATCTCACATTTTCCCGCCATTTTGTTTTAAAAAAAGTAGAGTAACAATGTAACTTCTTGGACCGATTTTGCCATACAACTTATAACGTTCAATACACATCGAAGCTTGTGGATGGTCCAAATTTCCACTTCCGCGCGACCGGTCGTCCAGGCGCGAAAATGGCAATGGATGACAATGAAAACATCAATTAAATGTCTAATATGGTTGGTCCGGTAGCGTCTACGGTAAATTACCTTGATGCTGTTCGACTGCTATCGCGAGAAAAAAATAAACATGTGACATAAACGTAGAATGGAAACACTCGCTACGCTCGTTCATAGGTCTTACATGTATGTCAGCCCCTCTGATAACCATCCCCTCCAAGTTGTCCCGTCTCTGGTAGAGGCCTTCGACCGGGGTTGTCATCCCCTTGCCGACGGTGAAGGTACTGAACCCGTACTGCAAAAGGGCGCCTCCCTTCATGACTCGATACACCTCGGTGAGTTGCAACAGGTCGTCAGAAAGCTTTTGGGCCACGATAAACTCTGCGTTGAAGGGCACGTACGCGTCCTTGAAGATCGCGTCTAGACTCAGTGACGTCATCATGAAGAGGAGCCACACAGAGCCAGCTAGCTGGATTTTAGACGCGGCCTGAGGATCAGGAGAACAGAACATTATGAAGTACACTCACGATGAACTCTGCGTTGAAGGGCACGTACGCGTCCTCGAAGACCGAGTCTATAGACTGTGAGGTCATCATGAAAAGGAGCCACATGGAGCCCGCTAGTTGGATTTTAGACGCGGCCTGAGGATCAGGAGAACAGAACGCTATGAAGCCAATTTGTTGTTAAATGGAACAGGAAAACATAATGTGTATCAAAACTGAGACGGTTGGTACAACTGAGAAGGTTTTCCTGCGATAAGAGATCAGGAGATCATAACATATTACAAAGCTCATTGTTGTGTACATAAAATTAAGATTAGTGAACCTAAATGGGCATTGACTGATCCTATCTTGTCTTCCATTTCTAAAGATATACAAAACTATATATGCGCACATTCAGAGAAATCGTGATTGGTTCCCATTGCATTGACATAAATCACTCATCGACTCATCATGTTCGAGTTGAAGTGAACATAACAGCGCCAAACTCGTATATTTCTTGTACAATGTACACTACAATGTACTACGCATAATGCTTAAAACCTACGAGCATGTGCATGACCAATGTTTCCACTTGTAACCTCAGAATTTTAATTTTAATGAACCTGGTGAGACCTGACAGTCAAGGTTTATTCAAGACTCCGGCCGCGAAAATGTGCAACATTTTGTTCTGTTACCTGCATAAGGAACTCCCTGATGTCTTGATTGTCCGAGAACATGACGTAGATGGGGATGTTGCAGAATGACCTCAGCTTCGAGGTCACCAAGTGGAGGGTCTGGTAGGGGAGGGTTTTAGTGAAGATGGCCTTCTGATGTCCCAGCGTCTTCTGCGTGGAGACCACGTGATGTCGCTCTCCAAGACTATCTGGGAGACGAGAAGGAAGTTTGAACCATAATGACAGCATATCTCCTTACTCAAGTCGTGCTTACTTATCTAGGCTGTTTTGATAATATACGGTATTCAGCTCCTACTTTGTGTTCGCTTCTTTTGTTGGCCACACTTTCTACCAAGACTACCTAGGCCTGGATTTACAAGGATTTCCAAGTCCTTTTCTAGTCTTAGCTAAAAGTTCAGGCATACTTTGGACCTGAATCCAGACCCAGGTAACATGCAGAAGTTAGCAATACCTGATGGGAACAAAGATACAGTGAACATTCCAGTAATATACTATTTTAAAAATTCGTTCTCAGATATAATAGGCTCAGACACGTTACAAAAACACTTTTACAGAAACACGTATACAATATTTACGAACTAAAATTTACAACAATGAAAGAATGAAAAATATGTAAAGCGTTCTTAATTTTACGTACTAACTAAAAACATGGCTGCTAAATGCATCAGATTAGGACATAAAAGCGAATGATTTAAACTGTAAGTTGTTCATAAAATTAAGCTCGTTTTGGATGACCCGATTTTTCTAATTTTTAGGTAATAAGTATTTCAGGTATTGAGAACATTGTTAACATCAATGAGAGTGGAAATATGCTATATACGTACCCGAAGTGATAAAGTAGACGCAATCAGACCGAAAGTACTGTCTGATGCTGGTGACGACGCCGGATGCGAGGCGGGCGGATATTCTTGGGTCCACCGTCTCGGCGGCAGACGCAAGCGTCGCGACGCTACACAACACGAACAGTCTGAGCCACCGCATTGTAAGCACCGCTCAGACGCCAGAGCAAGACTGTGTGATGGCTTAGCTTGACCCGTCGTCCACTCACATTTAGCGGGGAATCATGAAGAGAGAATTAAAACACATTTCTTAAAAAGTAAGAAATTATTGATTTTTATCTCTCGAAAGATAATTATCCAATTTCTGTTCAAACTAATGACTCTTTGGTTACAATGACAAGTATAAATGTACACATTCGTTTATCATACAACGCTGGTTTTTATTTGAACGCAACCTTTTACAATGGTGTGTTACTGCTCTAAAGCCGTGAATCTAGTTCCCGCAGCTAGAAATCAAAACCAGATTTTGAAATCAAATCACGAAATGGGTACAAGTGTACAACGTAGTTAGCCTATTAAAAAAAGACACGTTTCCCAGAAACATTGACACGCTTATAACTTGACATGTGATGTATAAATTATTAACTTACTACCCACCAATCCGTGTGAAGAATTAATTTGTCGGAGACTAAAATTATAAGATATTGTCACGCGATAGTTCGTTATCTGTCGTGGTTGCTATGAGCTTTGTGAGGGGGAAACTTTGTTATGACATATATGACATTCAGGTTGCGTGATAAACGGTGCTTTGAACCTCTCGACATAGATAATTATTTGGAATACTTGAACAGTTAACGGCTATAACATGTTTAAGTCGAATAAAATGAACATGTTCTTTTTATCTAGATTTCAAAAATAAATTAACGAAGTTAAATATAACTTGGAAAGTGTGGATTTTTTGGCATATCTCAGACTTCTATAATTGTCCTGAATGTGGCACATTTACAGAATGGGGTTATTGTGTCCTCCATTGACCTTCCTCCTACTTCTCCCTTCCAGTTCTCCACCCTTCCCAACTTTGGACGAGATTAATGGGGATTTGCTTTAGTCTTGACTACCACATCGTGTACTTGTCTAATTCGTATGCACTTAAGGTAGTAGAAGTAGTTTTACTCCAGTACAGAACTTAATAACCCCGAATATGATTATTATTGATACATTTAAAAAGCAAATAAAACACACATAAAGTTGAACTTTAACCTAGGTTATTTAAACTTTAAAAGATGCGATATTTCGATGTTACCGGCTCCTTCATCAAGCATAGTAATCAGTCTAGCAATGGATAATGTTTGCGAACGGAGTCAAAGGCTCCGAAATATTGGAATTGTAAGGTAAGTTACCCAGGTTAAAGTAAAACTATGTGTGATGAATTAAAGTAGGTAGTATTTCTATAATAAATTGTATTGGCATAAATTATAATAATAGTTATATAGTAAAATCTGCACAAATACGTCTTATTTTCGTGTGAGTCCATACTATTAGTCTTTATAGAAATATTATCGATTCCTCAACAGTCACAACATCCGCTTATATAATATACATTCTTCTCTTGTATCGTTTACCCGCGCTTCTATAATATACCACCAAAGAAATAACCAAATACAGTAGACAACGGCAACGGTTAACTCGAGTTATCTAAACATCCGGTACAGTTATACCACAGTGTAGTTATACCAGTTCTATACCCACCTTGAAGTATCGACGAATATGTGAGGAACAAGGATGAAATTGTGAGATCTAAAATCAGTGTAAAAATACATACGTACTATATAATTATTTCAAATAAGGGAACACAAATTTGAGAAATGTTTTATTAAAGTTCTTCAGAAGTCGACAGAACTCAAAACTGATGAATGATACAATCTTTAGATATAACAACTAAACTACATACACATTATTGTATTACAAGTTTATACAATAAAACAAATCGTTACAATCTCCATAGAGATAATTCCGGAGGCACATTTATTCATTATTCATTCCCCACAATCTTATACCATCAAACACACGAAGTCAGAACCTGTTTTTGGATTACTCGTAGGTTGCACTTTTCTCAGTCGATGACTGTTATCGGCCAGAGATCGGAACTTCAAAGTTTAAATCTTCAACACACACGATTGTACACACTTCTTTGATGCTTAGTAGATGTTCATTTAGTTATAAGGTTCTTACAACAATATACAGAAGTAATTTCTTTGAGCACAATTCAAAACAATTCTTACCACCATATAAAGAAGTAATTTCTTTGAGCACAATTTATCACATATTCCCATCAAACAATTTTTTTAGGTGTAAGTCTAGTAAACCGCAGTCCTTGTATTCCGGACGCGAATCCTGGCTTTGGATGGTTGTCAAATGGCTTTTTCATCTTCATTATCACCTAATAATCATCTCGATTAGCATCCATCTTGATTTACTGCGTGATACCACTTGTTGCTTGTCTACTTCTTGCCACAGGTAGATAAGTAACTGACACCTGATCACTGCTTGCTGCGGTAAAGTCCCTTGTTTCCTAGCTAAACGTCTTCCTTGACAAACTTGTTTATATCTCATAATAATATAAAAGCATTAAGCAAGAGTGCCTGAGTAAGTGAGTGAGTGAGTGACTGACTGACTCATCAACGCACAGCTTAAACCGTTAAACCTAGGAACGTGAAAGTTTGAAGGCACGTAGCTCTTATGACACAGTCACCCACTAAGCAAGGATTTTTATAAATTCTGTCCCTAAGGGGGTGAAAAAGGGGGTTAAAGTTGTATTAAAGCATACTTATATCTCAACAACCGAACATGTTACAGACTTGAAAATTGGTATTTAGATTCTTCTTTAAAAATAAATAAATGCATGTTTAACAATTGTGTGTACCACAATCCTAAAATAAACGCCAGCGAAGCCACGGCGGGCAACTGCTAGTATCTTATAATCTGAGAACAATGAAACTTCCGTGATATTTTTTGATAACGGAAACTGTTCCCACAGAAGTGACAGAACACTCCGCCAACACTCTGCCTACAATGTATCAACTTTTTCTACATCACTCTAAACAGTGGAGTAAAGACCTAGCGGTTAAAACAGGAAGCTCTCCGTTTCTATCTGCGACACACTTTCGGTGGCGATCCTAGCGGTATGGCTCTAATCTGAGTCAGCCGGTTCTGGAAGAATCGGTAAAGAAGTTTTCGAGAGTGAAACTATTTTGTTGACCCTTGAGTTTCTAGAGCCGCTCCGCGTGGCAGCGCTGTTATCATGTCGCCGTCCTCATATAGTCGCCGTACAACATCTTCGGTATCGCTTCCGTCACGGGTGGGTGAGCGGCCGCCAACCAGCGGCCGTGGCTAATTCAAATACCTGCACGGGTTGGCCGAGACCGTAAACACGTCATTGATTGATGACGAAAGCATTATCGAAGTTGTTGTAATAAGAGAACTATAATGGTAAACTCTTTCTACTGGAGTTTCTTGGGCAGTAGTGGCCGAGTGAGGGTCGGTCTTGAAGACTTCTTCATCGTCTTTCTCTTGACCCCATAAGTCTTGGGCAGATGTCGCTGAGCCATGCGTGCGCGTATCTTCTCCTTAGTCTTGGCAATCACTGTGTCCATGTTAGTCCTACTGGAGTTTCTTGGGCAGTAGTGGCCGAGTGAGGGTCGGTCTTGCAGACTTCTTCATCTTCTTTCTCTTGACCCCAAGAGTCTTGGGCAGATGTCGCTGGGCGATGCGAGCGCGCAACTTCTCCTTAGTCTTGGCAACACTGTATCCATGTTAGTCCTACCAGTTAATTAGTTATCTGTGGTCCTACTGGAGTCTCTTGGGCAGTAGTGGCCGAGTGAGGGTCGGTCTTGCAGACTTCTTCATCGTCTTTCTCTTGACCCCATAAGTCTTGGGTAGATGTCGCTGGGCCATGCGTGCGCGTATCTTCTCCTTTGTCTTGGCGATCACTGTGTCCATGTCTGGGATTGGATGTTTGTCCAAGGTATCCAATGTGGCGTATTCCAACGCCACGAGCAGCCAGCTGAAACATTGAGACATGACACTTGTAATTTTTTTCACTTGTTGAGGGTAGAAAAGAAGTTTGCAAAAGCGTTGTTGATAAAAAAGAAAAGTATTAACGTTAGTCATTATATTAGAAGACATGCAGCTGTAATAGTTCTCAATTAAAAGACCTATTTTTAGGAGTGAAATAAGGTTGCAAATACAACAACAACATTACACTGTTTAAACTAATATATTGTGAAATACACAACTACAAAATACAAATACAAAAGTTATAGGCAGTTTGACTTTTTAATGAAAGTTGGCCTTGGCCCTTGAATTCTTTGTATAGTTCTTTGTTTTGGTTTAGTTTTTTAATCTTTTTATAATTGTTACATGTTTTTAAGGTTTAATCATAGTTCAATGCACTCTTTGTTTAAGAAATATTGGTGAATTTGAAAGACTTAATATTTCATATTTGTGTCAATATCCATGCAAAGATATGCTATTCCAAACCCCCATCATATCATTATTCACCATGTGACTGAGGAAGATTTCGGGAGAAAACTTCAGTTTGGATTAATGATGACCGTTATCGAACCGGCGACCTCCCAAATTAGTATCTCGCCTAAACGCAGTCACCTTCTATTGATAATTGTTTTTAATCGGCCTTGAATGTAATCGATACTGGTTTACAGATTGGATTTAGACTATTAATAGTACATTGCTCTTAAATAAAAACAATTTGAGAACATTTTACTCTTTTGGATGTTTTTTGTATTTTATTATCGTGATTATCGGTCCTGTGTTTTTGTTTATTCATTCATTCATTCATTCATTCATGTATTTATTTATTTATTTATTTATTTATTTATTTATTTATTATTTATTTATTAATGTTAAAGAATGTATGTTGAACCCGTGTTATGTAGTACCTACCCCGCGGCCACCCCTCCAACCACGATGACCAACATAGGGGTGACATCTTCCAGTACGATACTGTTGAACACGTTCTGTTTGATGGGTTCGTCCTTGAACATGTACTTGCGGTAGATCTTCCTAAGGGCGCCGTCGTTGGTCAGTTTTAGCAGTCTGCAACCAAGGACACTACTGCAACTACATGTCAAGCAGTCTGCAACCAAGGACACTACTTCAAATACATGTCAATAAATCTGTAGTGTGTTAAGGCTGGTCCACACAGATTTTGAAGACATAATGCATAAGGTTTTAAGACGTTGTTTTAAAAACAACAATGAAAACAACGTCTTAAAAGTTTAAACTAAAACTGTGTGTGAACGGCAGTACGTGTTTTCTTTGATCCAACTTTACGACTACGCGTTAAACCTTAAATCGTATGTCTTAAAAATCTGTGTGGACCAGCCTTTAAGTGTTGAGCCAGATGCACAGTCCAGCCAAGTATTGAATTTGTTTATGGTTGCTATGGAGTTTTTCTTATGGAATATTTAGGCCACCCATAGAGGTATAGCCGCAAATTGTAATTTACGAGAATCTTATTTGGAGAGTCACCAGTTCGATTCCTCCCACCGACAATTCTAACTGGAGAGTTTCCCCCTCAGAATAGCATTCAGACATTTCATCTTAAATGTAATGGCCTGAAGAGGGGCACGTTAGATAAAACACCTGTGAGGATCCTACAACAGAGATTTCTACTAAAAGTTATAACTCAAATTATTCAGTTCTGGAGGAGGACATCAAGTCCAATTTACACAGTTCAATATTTTGTTCAAAGCTTCTTGAATTTGTGGAATAAATAATTTCCTAAAGAACACTTTTCCCAACCTTTTTTGGCCACAAGCGATAGAAATTATGGGTTCATGTCTTATTTGTAGACTTTAGTGATGTGTCACTGTCAGTAACTTATATTATACCAAGATGCATACTTGTTATTGAACAAGCCCAGATAGGGGCTGTTTTTCGGCATCATGAAGCCGTTTGTGTATTTCACGAACACCTGGGGTAGGTTGACGATGGTACAGTTGACCTTGTCTAGCCACAAGGACGCAGCCTCGGGGTTGGAGATGAACGCGAAGTTCTTGTCACAGACTCGTTTGAAGCCGACGAAGTTGTCTTCTATCAGGTTGTTGGGGTCGGTTATTATGTGTCTGTTGTACAGCTCGTAGAATAATCCCTTCTCTGCTGTCTGAAATAAACAATCTATGGTGGTCATGTTTCACTACAACACAAGAAATTAAAAAGTGAAAACAATATAAATAACTCACAGATTAATTAAAGGATTCTTTTAGAAAGTCTATAATATAAATCTATAGCAGAAGATATATTTGGAAGTACTAATTTTGTTAAACATCTTGGGTTCTAAACTGTCATTTATTTGCGTGTACGGAGACACTGTTTTGTGAAGACGAAAGAAAAATTATGTAGTGGAACATTCAGTGTTGAATTCAGAGTTTTGTCCCCAGGGGGGCTATTTCAAATCCCGGGGGTGTAGACATCGAATGAGCGGGGGTGGGGGGGGGGGGGGGGGGGGGGGTAAATTTTTAGAGCCACTGCTGCTGCTTCCACATCACTTTTACTAATAAACTGTCCAAGTGTTCTGATACAAAAACACTACTTTAAACACTATTTAAACAAAAATA
Organism: Isoperla grammatica; assembly: GCA_945910005.1. NCBI lineage: Eukaryota > Metazoa > Arthropoda > Insecta > Plecoptera > Perlodidae > Isoperla > Isoperla grammatica. Next base: position 14,642,234 of record OX246741.1, on the reverse strand, counting down.
TATGTTCAACAAACCACTTGATGCCCAGTTGAATTTGAGACGGAGTGTAGATAATCCTGGCCCTTCTCTGCTTTTTTATGCTTGTTTCAGCTCTCTTGTCATATACTTTTGTGACATACAGAAAAATGTATTTACTTATTAAACCTTGAAAGCAATATTTCCGTGCCATTTCAAAGTTAAGTATAGTATATAGAGCTTGAAGCCAATTCATTCCCGAGGGGGCGAATGACAATTCCCGAGGGGGCTTCGCCCCCCCGGGATCATAGCTGAATTCAACACTGGGAACATTACAAATAATAGCTACAATGTCTTACGCAAGAATCGAGCATAGAAAATATATTATTTCCAGGACACTATACTATTTATTTATTATTAAAATTAATTCCGTTCTTGTAAGATGACTATTTTGATGCAGGTAGTGTATATTATTTGTTTTATTCGCATATTATCGGAGAAAATTTGGGATTGAAACACCTTTTTCTTTATAAATTATTATAGCATTGCAGTTCAATTCAATAATAACATATGTTCGCGCCTACCTCTCTAGTTTGTAATTTCATATATAGGTTTAAGTCTCTTCCGGTTGTTTACGTCACGTCCTTCTACGCCCTTCGCTCTTATCTCGATTTCCCCTCCCCTTGTGACGTATGCATGTTTTCGTGTTTGAGCTGCAATGTGCAGTCCCCAGTCTGGTTTCATCTCTCCTACGTGCCTGTCATCTCGCCTTCGCACCACTAGCGGACTCCGAGCGTCGTCGAGCTCAACTTAGTCTACCCGCTGCTGCTGGTGGTTCGAGCCTCTCTTGAGGCGTTTTTTCTTACTCTTTCTTTCTTCTCCTTTCAACCCTGGGTTCTTTATTCTTTTCTTTACCTAGCATACAACTAGTCTCTGCACTTCGGCATCACACTTCTCCACTTCACTGCATTCTCGGTAAGTTCATTTCAAAATATACAGTCCACTTTCAGTTCTTATTATACAATCTTTTCTCTCTACTTCCCCGCGCTAACATTTTTTGGTCCTCCGTCGTCCGAATCTTCAGCCAGTTTTTCCTCAGTCAAAGCTATCTTTATCATTTTCTTTATTTTTTCTCTCGTCAGTTGCGTCGTCCCGCGCGGACACGTCACTCTCTTCCCTCGCGCTGCAACTCGTCATACAAGTGACGTATTCAACAATACACGTTGTTGTTTTGACAGTAAGGTCAGTGTGCTCAACTACATTCAGCTGGGTTTACATATAACACTGCTTGTGTTGACGGATTTCTCTCGTGTTTTTTTCCTTCATAATTTCTTGTGTTTTCCCCTCTGTTCATTATGGATGATCTTGTTTCTGAACAAGAAAAGCTTGTTGCTCAGCGCGAAGTCATTTTTGCGTCTGTCCAACGTACGTACAAAGCCTTCGCTAATTTAACACCTGATAACCTACACTTAAATAGGCCTAGGTTCGAGAAGTTGTCGACATTTGACTCGAGTTTTCAGCAGATACAATTGGCCATCGCGGCCATAAATTCACAACTTACTGCTCCTGCTAAACCCGTCGAAGTTGACAAGGTGTTTGAAAGTTTTGAGACAGTTTTGTACGCAGCACAATCTCGTTTTCTTGCTGCTGTCAAATTAAGTGAAAATAGCGCTACACCCGCGGATGTGGCTACAGCTTCTCCTAAGAATTATATTAATCTACCCACAATCGATCTTCCCAATTTCTCGGGAGATATTTCGCAATGGACCGAATTTTATTCTCTTTTCAAATCCCTAATTGACGGAAATGATTCACTCGACAACATACAAAAGTTTCATTACTTGAGAACTTCGTTGTCAGGCGCTGCTCTGACTACTATTTCCGGTTTTCAAATCTCCAATGAAAACTACCCTCTCGCCTTTCAGGCGCTGATATCCCGTTATCAGAATAAACGTTTGCTGGCTAGTTTGTATGTGCAGCAACTGCTGGACTTCACACCTCTGAAATCTGCGTCACATGCTAGCTTGCAAAGTTTTCTCAGCGTGCATCGTAACGCGATTGATGCATTGAAAGCATTAGAATTACCCGACCTAGGTGATTTTTTGTTACTCTCGTTGACCTTGGCTAAGCTCGACAGTTCAACTCGTAAAGCATTCGAGAACAAACAGTCTTCCCACACTACTCCTAATTACAGTTCGGTGATAGAATTTATCGAAGAACAGTCACGCACGTTCGAATTATGCTCTGTAGGTAAACCTATTGCCAGTCCTACCAAGGTTTCTTCCCCTGTGAAGAAACTGAATTCATTTATCGCTACTAAAGAAGCCACCCCCTCTTCTGGCTCGGGACGTGAGCGCTCTGAACCCTCGCGCTCCGACGCCAATTCATCTTGCCCCGTGTGTAAATCTTGTCACACGCTTTATAAGTGTGAGACATTCCGCAAGCAATCCATTGATGACAAGTATCACACCTTGCGCCAATTGCGACGCTGTTTCAATTGTCTCGGCGCTCACATGAAGTCGCAGTGTAATTCAAAGAACGCCTGCTCCACCTGCGGAAATAAGCATCATCACTCTTTTTTACACTCCACGAGTACTTCCGCGTACCAGGACAATTCATATGGCAGTGTTCCCTTAGATCGTGACGTCAATCCCTCTCATGACGTCAGCTCATCCTCTCAAGAAGCCGGTTCCTCGAATCGCGTTCTCTCCTGTCATCTCCGAGACACCACGCGCAGCCAACCTACTGTGCTGTTAGGCACCGCACGCGCTCTCATTCAAGATTCTCACGGACAATTTCAACCCTTTCGCGCAGTGCTGGATCCCGGCTCGCAAGTCTCTGCCATATCTCAGTCGCTGGTCAGGAAGCTGGGCCTGAAAGTTGAACCTACACACTTCGAGTTATCGGGGATAGGCCTTGCTGCTACTCAAGCACGTGGCACTGTACAGTGCTCCATTACCTCGCGCCTCTCCTCTCTCAAAACACTCATGGTTCGAGCTCTGGTTCTGCCGAACTTAACCAGTCACCTGCCGACCAGTGAAGTATCCTGTGACGTTTTCCAACGTTTCCAAGGAATGTGTCTTGCAGACAACCGTTTCTGCTCCCCGGACCGAGTAGACTTTCTGCTGGGTGCCGATCTCTACCCCGAAATCTTGAATAGGTCAGGTGACACGATCCGCGGCAACAACCCTACGGCCTTCAACACCATGTTTGGCTGGGTTGTCATGGGACCAACTCAGTCCAAGGAACCACCTTCCGACCCTCCTGTCTCTCTCTTTGTGTGTTCCTCTAGCCTCGAGCGCAACTTGCGCTTATTCTGGGAGGTAGAAGAAGTTCCTCGTCCCCCTGAAGAAGATCCTGAAGATCAATGGTGTGAACGTCACTTCAAGGACACCCACCCACGTGACGCGTGTGGACGCTACTCAGTAGCTCTTCCCTTCAAACCGTCGCGTCCCTCACTCGGAAGCAACCGTGAGGCCGCACTCCAGAGCTACCTGAGTTTAGAGCGACGTTTGCGACGCAACCCTCAGCACAACGCTGCTTATCAAGTGTTCATGCAAGACTATGAACATGCCCAGCATATGCAGCACGTCTCTTCCCCTGCCAGCTATATCATTCCACACCACTGTGTCCACAAACTCACGAGCTCCAGTACCAAGCTGAGAGTTGTTTTTAACGCCTCTTCACCGGACCAAGATGGCGTCTCTCTGAACCAACTCCTACTCAGTGGACCGAAACTCCAACGTGACCTCTCCAGTGTAATCACTTCTTTCCGAACCCATTCTATCGTCATCTGTGCGGACATCCGTCAAATGTATCGCCAGATCCTTGTCAGCTCCTCGGATCGGGCCGTCCAACACATTTTTTGGCGACCTTCCCCCAGTTCTCCCGTCCTAGAATACGAGCTCAACACAGTCACGTACGGGCTAACCCCCTCTGCCTTCCAAGCCCAACGTGTTTTGCAGCAACTGGTGCGTGACGAAGGAGAACAGTTCCCTCTGGCTGCACATGCCCTCACGTCGCATACCTACATAGATGACATCGTGTCTGGCGCTGAAAATCTCTCTGAAGCCATCGCCCTCCAGAAACAGTTGCAAGCTCTCCTTGCGCGCGGCGGCTTCGAGCTTCGTAAGTGGGCGAGCAACAATCGTATTGCTTTGGCCACTCTACCTGAAGACCATCTCGAGACTCCACTCGTGTTCTCTAACGAAGATGAAGGCATCAAGATCCTCGGCCTACTGTGGAGCTCCAACTCAGATGATTTCTCTTTTCTCACCGTACCTTTCGAAGGAACTGTCACTAAACGTACGGCATTGTCCTACATCGCACGCATCTTCGATCCCCTAGGGTTTCTCACACCCTTCGTTTGCTCAATGAAGATCTTCCTCCAACAACTATGGCTGTCCCAGGTGCAGTGGGATGATGCGCTTCCCGATCATCTCTCTCACAACTGGCTCTCGGCAGTCGCTGAAGTTCCCGCCCTTGCCAACTTTCATGTCTCTCGCGCCTTCCCTCGTGTTGGCCACTCTCATCGTGTCGTCGGCTTCTGCGACGCCTCCGAGAAAGCCTACGCAGCTGTGCTGTATCTGCAATCACAGACCAGCCCTTCCACCTGTGAAGTTCGTCTCGTGCGCGCGAAAAGCAAGGTCGCCCCAGTTAAACCCCTGACTATTCCGAAACTGGAACTATCGGCTGCTCTCCTGCTCACTCGTTTGCTACGTGACACCTTGCCCTCGCTGCTCCCCCTCATCTCAAGCTCTGTTCATCTCTTCACCGACTCACGAATCGTGCTTGCCTGGCTGTCCACTCCCCCTCATCGCCTCAAGACCTTCGTCGCCAACCGCGTCGTCGAGGTGCTTGAGAGCACTTCTCCTGTCGACTGGCATCACGTATCGTCCGCAGAAAACCCTGCCGATTGCGCATCTCGTGGTTTGACCCCGACTCAGCTCCTTGAGCACCCTCTGTGGCTCTCTGGTCCCAACTTCCTGCATGCTGTTCAAGAGTTGTGGTCTCGGACATCACCCTCATTCGACTCCTGTGAGGAGTTGCCCGAACTGAAGCCTTCAGTACACGCATTCGTAGCGCACGTCGACGCTTTGGACCCTCTGCTAGAGAACTTCCGGAAATACTCCACACTTCTTAAAGCACAGCGTGTGTTCGCCTGGGCGTTTCGCTTCGCTCGCCTCCTTCTCGCGAGACGCTCACATGCTTCCCCTCTCCGTGGTACTGTCACTCCACTCGAGCTCAAGGACGCTCTGGATCTCTTTCTACGTCTCACTCAACATCACTTTTACGCCCCAGAAATTCGCCAGTTGAGCCAAGAGCGTCAAGTGTCCTCCAAGCTCGCTTCTCTCAAGCCCTTTCTCGACCCCTCCGGGTTTCTCAGGGTGGGCGGTAGACTACGTCATTCTTCCCTTGCTGAAGAAGCTCGTCACCCCCTCCTTCTCCCTAAGGAGGCGCACTTGTCGGTACTCATTTGCGATCACTACCACAAGATTTCTCTCCATTCCGGCCCTAGAACTGTTCAAGCGCTGATTCAACAACTTTATTGGATCGTGTCTCTGCGTGGCTTGCTTCGACAGCGCATCCATCGTTGCCTCTCGTGCCACAAGTTCCGTGCAAAGCCCTTGCAACCTCAGATGGCTGATCTTCCCGCCCCTCGCGTGCAGTGCTCCAGGGTCTTCTCCCATGTCGGGACTGACTTTGCCGGGCCCTTCATGGTCAAAACCAGCATGCGTCGGAACGCACCACTCACCAAAGGTTACTTGTGCGTGTTCGTATGCATGGCTACCAAAGCGGTGCACTTGGAGATGGTATCTGAGCTATCCACTGAAGCTTTCCTGGCCTGCTTCGATCGTTTTCTTTCTCGGCGAGGCCTTCCTGCTCATGTGTACTCCGACTGCGGGCGGAACTACGTGGGAGCAGCCAGACATCTGCGTGAAGTGCACGACTTTCTCTCTCGCGCGGAAGAACCCCTCTTCAGTGCTCTCGCCGTCCGCCAAGTCCACTGGCACTTCAATCCTCCCTACGCTCCTAACTTCGGAGGCCTCTGGGAGGCGGTGGTAAAATCCGCGAAGTCTTTATTGTATCGTCTCATTGGAGACAGCTCCCTTACACATGAAGAATATGCCACCCTCTTTGCACGCATTGAAGCCGTGCTCAACAGCCGCCCTCTATGCGCCCCCTCCGCGGACCCCCTCGAAGGTGTCGACTACCTCAGCCCCGGGCACTTTCTGATAGGCGCTCCCTTGCTTGCTCCTCCCGAGCACCTCTCTGACCCTGACGTCAATGTCAGACCCCTTGCTCGTTGGCACCGTGTTCGGCAAATTCATCAATCGTTTTGGAACCGCTGGAGCTCGGAGTACCTCAACACTTTAATGCAAAGGAACAAGTGGGTTCGTGGTAGTCCTAACCTCAAAGTAGGAGATGTCGTATTCTCTCTCTCGGCATCTACTTCCCCCCTTTCCTGGCCGATCGGCCGAGTGGAAGCTCTCTTTCCCGGTCGTGACGGTGTTTCCCGCGTCGCCTCAGTTCGTACGGCGTCCGGGGTTCACACTCGACCAGTCAACAAACTGGTCACGCTCCCCTCCACCTAGGTGCGAAGGAGCTTTTCGTATCGTTTCTTCTTTCATTTTACTTGTTATATCAGTTTCGTTTTGAATTCTCGTTTTCTAGAAAAAATGATTTTTTTCATTTTTTGGTGGGCGGTATGTTCGCGCCTACCTCTCTAGTTTGTAATTTCATATATAGGTTTAAGTCTCTTCCGGTTGTTTACGTCACGTCCTTCTACGCCCTTCGCTCTTATCTCGATTTCCCCTCCCCTTGTGACGTATGCATGTTTTCGTGTTTGAGCTGCAATGTGCAGTCCCCAGTCTGGTTTCATCTCTCCTACGTGCCTGTCATCTCGCCTTCGCACCACTAGCGGACTCCGAGCGTCGTCGAGCTCAACTTAGTCTACCCGCTGCTGCTGGTGGTTCGAGCCTCTCTTGAGGCGTTTTTTCTTACTCTTTCTTTCTTCTCCTTTCAACCCTGGGTTCTTTATTCTTTTCTTTACCTAGCATACAACTAGTCTCTGCACTTCGGCATCACACTTCTCCACTTCACTGCATTCTCGGTAAGTTCATTTCAAAATATACAGTCCACTTTCAGTTCTTATTATACAATCTTTTCTCTCTACTTCCCCGCGCTAACAACATAGAAAGGTAGCTCATACATAAAACTCACGCTTATTTTATTTTCTACTATGGCTGTTACAGAGTATATTGATGCTAAATAACATTATTCAATAAGTAAAATAAATAAATAAAATAAAAAAATAAAATAACGAACTGTATGGGTACTTTGGTCAGTGTTAAACCAGTACCGGTAATAAATTCAATTACCCTGAATATCTCGAAGATGAACGAGACTTTCCTCGTCCCTAGATGGTACCCTCCGTCTTCCAAGAGGCCCTCGAGGGTGTTAAACGGGAGATCAAGCCTGACGACTGTGAGGTTTGAGATGATGGATCCTGAATAGCTTGCTGCAAGAATCACACCTATAACAGAGAGAGTCATCGTGAAGATTGTGCAGTGTATTTTTGTTTGACACGACTCTTAAAGTCGTGTAACTTAAGTGAATCCTATTGGTCGGAATTCTCCAAACTAGGTTAATCTCCGATTTAATAATCTTGGATTAGTTACAGTAACTAGCTTTACATACAAAATGTTTATTGTCTTTTCCCAGTCGTCATGTTTTTTTTCAGAGAATATCTTCGATTAAAGGCTGATCTCGGAACTAAAATTTTGGTGAAACCAGGCTTTAGTATATGTATATAAAGTTTGAGCTGGATGTATGTGCCATGCCTGTCAATCAATCAAGAAGATGATTGATGTCTTTAAAACTTTTTTTGATACGTTTAAAAGACGTAGAAAGTTTTAAATGGAACAAAAGCCTGTGAACTTTCTAGCAACAAAAATTGTCTAGTAGTCTACATATTTCAGAGACAACAGGCTGGTATATTTTTCGTCAATGCACTGACGTATATATTCGACTCATCTCAAAATATATTAGCAGCATTGTAATCTATTTTGCACTAGTGAAAATTAATGTAGCATTAGTGAGTAAACTAGTTCAAAACACATAGACCTATTGGTGGTAAACCAAAAATTGTTATACACATACAATGATACATATTATATTCATGTTAACATTCACATGTCAACAATATTAAAATTATTTTTATAGTATCTCTTTTCATACTACACAATAACGCATAATTTACAATCCAAGTTAGTAGGGTATAGAAATGAACACAGAATATCATAGACCACGTACCAGAAGATTTTTTTTACATTTTATGTTGTTTTATTAGTAAAAAAAATTAAACAGTACTACCAAATTTAAATCAACACTCTTTTTATTTATTTGCTATGGTAATGTCCCTCTCTCTTAGTTGGAGAAGTCAAGTAGTCTAGTATTATATTTAATTAACAATCACATATTTTCTCTTTAACCCTTGATAATAATTTATAATTTTTCGTAGGAATCCCTGTTATAGGGTTCACACTAGCTTTACCTTATGTGTCCCTCTTCACGTGCCTAACTAGGTAGGCCTACATTAGGGTGTTTGGATAGTTGGGAAAGAATGTCCGAGAGCTGATAGTATGACTCAGTCCAAGCATTCGCCTTAACGACCGAGGAAAACCTCGAGAAAAACCTTCAGTTAGGGCTGCCGGTGGCCGGAATCGAACCGGTGACCTCCCGGGTTAGAGTCTCGCGTCTTACCGCTGAGCCACCCCTATTGTTAAGTATAAGGATGCATGCATGTGTTTCTGTTGTACGGTATAGTTGAGAAACTGTAAGAATGACGGCCCCCTCCTTAAACCCCTCCACTGCTACCCGACCCCCCTCAACTCCGTGAAACAACAAACTATAAACAACTGAAACAAACTGATTTTCAGTTACGTATTTCATTTTGTCGGGTTGTCAAGGAGTTGCGGGGGGTCGGGTAGCTGTGGAGGGGATATGGAGGGGGCCGTCATTCTTACAGTTTCTCAACTTTAACAATAAATAACTTGAACATCATGCATGACTTTCATACCTGACAAGAACACGATAAAAAAGAGAATCCTGCATGACCAAGTCTTGGGAGTTGTCTCCTCTTGACCCTGTTGACAGATGACCGCCCCGTAAACCAGGAACAGCTGATCGTAGAAGCTTAGATGGCCCTCGTTGCTGCCAAAGTGGCGCACCTGTAACAAACCAGAACACTCTACTATTAACGTCTACATTGATTTGAGCTATTGTGATTTTAAATGTAGTGATGCTCAAAGTAAAACTAAGCCAAATATCAAAGCGTCTCTTCTTATAGGCGGTTTGTCCTCTAGTAGAACCTTAGTTAAACAATATCGGTTTCTGCAGTCAAAGCTGTTGCCAATCGACACAGAATAACATTACAAATATATTAAAACTGGATATGAAACAAATTGCACTGAATATATGTACAAATTATAATAAAATAGTTCATAAAAATAAAAATTTACCACCATACAACACATCAATCAATTTCTTCGGCGAGGCTTCCGCTCAGGTTGAATTTTTTGCAACGCTTTGAAAAATATAGAGATTGTTCCGCTTGCGCATCTATACCTATTACCTATAATTATAAAGTATTAAGTAGGCCTACTCATATATCCTTTGAATATTAGTTATACACATCCTTCTACTTGTCTTTCTTCCTCATTAATTCCTCTTTATTAATTTTTAAGAAAATAATTCTCTGGTAAGAGTTTAATTGTGAGACGAAGTTTGAGTTTCAATGTATTGTAGATTGGTTTATCCCACCCTTCCGTAGGTAGACATATTCGTTGTATACCTTCCCCCCTTTGCTAATTAGCTTGATGAGTGCTGTACATTAAATGTCAAATCGTGGACCCACATGGGTCACTTATGAAAGGATATACGACACAAACTTACCAGCCAGCTGACGAAGATCATGAGAATAGCTGAAAGAATGGTGTGAAACACCCAGGCGGCCCAAAGGCGAGGACTAAAGGGGGCGGTCCAGTCACTCCAGTTCACAGCCTTCCTGTCAGACTTCTTCATGTAGACCACGAATCTGCAACGATAGAAGGCTCAGGATTACTAGTGAGTTAAGGGTCTTGGTGAATACATATTCATGGAGTAAACGATCGTTAATTTCTAAGCAGATATCTTTATTTGTTAATGGAAACTATAGATAATATCCCAGTATAAGGAATATATATCTAGTAACGACACTCAAGTATAATGTTCTTGCTGCTGTTCTTGCGCGCAGGTGCTGTGTGGGTGTAGTCGAATAGTCGATTAACTAGTACTATACTATAGGGTGCATTCACGTATTGCGCATGGTGGCCACATTGGAGGCCACAATGGCATGTGATTGGTAGTTCATTGTTACTATGTTTCAGCTGGCGTTTGATGCAAATTCAACTGTCCTCTAACTTTGGTTTGTTATTATCTCTTAAAATGAACATAAACAAACTCATTTGTCTCGCTTTCTCTTTTAATCGTTTACAAAAGCATTAAATAATCATCTTCGTACACTTAATCGGGGGATATACGTGTTCAAACTTGTCATATTTCCCCGTAAACAATATTATTCGTTTTCTATTGACAGCTAAATGAAACTTGAAATAATACTATAGGTGGCCTCCAATATGGCCGATGTGACGTCACGTGAATACTCCCTATACATACTTCCTACAACTTGAGGTAATGTTTCATAATTTTAAACAACGTATGTCCACCAGATTACCGCTCCGCGCGCTAGTGTTGCCGCGGAGCAGTCGTGCGCAAGTTGTTCAATGTGCCTGCAGAGAAGTTTTGCTACTGATTCTTATACTGATTCTTATACTGATTCTTATTCTTATACTGTGATAATACGTGATTCAAAGTTGCAATACGCACTCATGCAGTATAGAAACGGGAACTGTAGGAAGTCGAGGTATAGCTTGACAGTTGACACTCCCTAGGCCTAGGCCTAGTCTAAACATGGTGTTGTTACGCCCTAGGTTGAGAAAATTACTTCATTTTCACCTAAAAAGGAATCTACAAAGGAATAAAACGAAACACGAATATTGCCAGATCTATATTAAATTTTAAAATCGTTTGCTACACGTATTTTCTTCCAGACGGCGTTTACCTCGTTCACAGCTGGTGGTGGCGCAATCTTGTTGAATGAACTACGAATATGCTAACCTTGAGGTGAAGACCGGTAGGGTGAAGGAGACGACCAACCCCCTCGCGGTGGTCATCGAGGTGGCACTGGATGTGACGTCACACTCGTCCTGCAGCAACATGGAGACCATCCCGTCCCATGTGAGAGTAGTGACGTTGTTGATAGTCTTGTTGACAGGGTTGCCAACTTGCCCACCATCCGTCGGGATCATGTGCAGTGTTCTGAAACACGGCAAGGTGACTTGAATGTTACCTACCCTGCAGAACTTCCGGCTAAAATTGCTTTATTGAAAAAAGTACACCAAAGTATGTCATCCTCTAGAGAACATAATGTTCTTTCTTTCGTGGTTTTTCTTTGTTCCAATAGTCATTCCATTTTTAAATTAACTTATTCAACTTTATAATGTGCCCCCCAACTGTTATAATTAAATGTTTTGTTATTTGAAAAACGGAAATGGTTATGGGAACAGACAATCATTTACAAGAAAGATCATTAAATTCTTTAGAGGATGCCCTATTGCATCAGAAAAAATTAAAATTTGATAATATTGCAATGAAAAGATAATTACAATTTAAAACGTGGAACATTTCATTTTTGGTTGATGTGTGTTTGCTCGAATTACAAATGACGGCGGGTTAAAGTCAGGAAATTTGTAATTACAAACAAAGAGTAGGTTTAAATTACTTACTTGAAGTTAAGCTCCTGTTCCAGTATCTTCCAGACCTCGCCCGAAAACCCGCTGAGATCAGTGACGTTGTTGGTCGTATTTAATTCAGAAACAGGCGAAGCCTGAAACCAGTACGGATGAAGGTATTTAATTCCAATTGAATCTACTTGCAAATGAGTCAATGCCAAAATTTAAAGATTATTAATGTGTTTATAAATGGCGTGCGAATGCAATGCCTATTATTTAATTCACTATGGTTATTATATTTACCAGAATTAACCAGAAATGAAATAATGTTACATAACATTAGATAATTAAAAAATATTGCTCAATCAAGACACCAGCCGCGAAGCACAATCTGCACATTGTGCACTCTGGTTTCTGTAGTCAGTCGAAGTTAATTTATATCATAACACAATGTCAAATGGAGTGCATTTTGCACAATATAGGCAAGCTTTCAAGAAAATCAGGAGTCTATATTATCATCTTGCCTGTTTGTTCGAGTATATTAGAATCTTTGCCAATTAATAATCTACTCATTAATAATCACTCAATACTACTCAGGAAAATGGAGAAAATTGGGATAAGGGGTATTGCGTTAGTCTGGTTCAAAAGCTATTTAGATAACAGAAGTCAGTTTGTGTCTATGGGCGATGTTTGGGGGACTGAGGGGCTGATCTCCTGTGGAGTTCCACAGGGTTCAGTCCTTGGCCCGCTTCTTTTCCTTATATACATCAATGACTTTTATCAATGTGGGATAACTGGCAAACTTCAATCGTTTGCAGATGACACTAACCTATTTTACTTTGGAAAATGCATTGCAGAAATTATTAACGAAATGCAACGTGATTTAGAAATTATAATGAATTGGTTAATTAAAAACAAACTATCTCTTAATATAATCAAAACCAATTACATGATTTTTAACAGTAAACATTTTAGTAGAGAAAAATACTCACTACAGCTATCAATCAACAACCATCCAATTGAGCTTGTATCTCATGTAAAATACTTAGGTCTACTTCTCCAACAAGATTTAAAATGGGATAAACAGCTTAAACATATTCGTGGAAAAATAACCCCTATTACAGGAATACTGAGAAGAATTTCTATTGTGCTAAAATCATCTACCCTTAAGTCAATTTACTACTCCTTTATCCATAGTCACCTACAATATCTAAACGTTATATGGGGAGCAGCACCAAAATATAAGATTAAAGAGATTAGCGTCATACAAAACAGGGCTATAAGAAATATATTCAACCTGCCATTTTCCACTCATCGTTCTGACATGTATTCCGAACACCAAATCCTTCCAGTTCAATCCATATGTGACTATCAAACATACATTTTCATTCACAAAGCTGTCAACAAAACCATAGCTTCTAACCTAGAATATAAAACTAACTCACACCTTCACTCCCACAACACCAGGACTAAAAATGACCTACACTTAAATAATATCCAAAGTACATATTTAGGAAAAGCTAGTATCATGCATAATGGTTTTAAAAAATACAATGATCTGCCATTATCATACAAATCCCTGAATAACATTCTATTCAAAAAACGAATTAAACTATTTCTCCTCGATAAGCTGCATCAGCATCTACAGTAACAACCAAACACCACCTGACTTCCTGGTTGTAAAGTTAAGTTAAATTAAATTTAAATTAAAATTAACCTATGATATATATATTTATATTTTTTTTTTTATTATTATTATTTTATTATATATATATATCTTTTTACGTAATTTACTGTACTAAAATAAATATATTCTTATCATGACATCAGTTTGTGTATTATCCGGCTGTAAGTGCATTGTAATTGAGATTTTGTGTCCTCCATTCAATATATCTTTTCTCATTATATGTCATAGTTTTTAGTTTATTGCAATTACATTAGTTCAACTGCCTATATATATATATATATATATATATATATATATATATTCATTTTTTGTTATATTAGATATTAACAACATATGTAGTAGTTAACATGTATATTTAGTCCTAAGCGTAATAATATTTTTTGTTTGTTTTAATTTAATCTAATCTTAGAGCAGAAATGCTGAACTATTGTACTCAAATTAATTAACATAGTAAATAAGGTAGGTTGTAAAAAGCGTAAGCTTAAACCTCAATAATAAAGATCATACTCATACTCATATATGAGCCCACTCAGTGGCGTATGCAGGAATATATTAGGTAGGACATATCTGTAAAAAATGTGCTTCACAAAGGACACAATAGCGCCACAATCATTTTTTTGCCGTATTTTTTGATGTGATTTTAATGTGTTTTTGAAGAAGCTTAGTTGGAAACCGAAGAAGCAAAGAAGCTTGGCTGAACGGGATACAATTACATACACATGTACATACAATTTCACCTACAGGAGCAAATAGAGAATAAATACGTAAAGGTATTTCATTCTTTAAAACATTTCATTCATTGCGCAAAACTTGCATTTCGGGGGCGACCCAAGCCTCCACAGCCCCCCCCCCCCCCCCCCGGTTACGCCACAGTTATCACCATTATCCTCACATGTATATCAGCCGACCTGACGACCATCCCGTTGAGGCTGCCTCGTCGCTGATACAACCCCTCCTCAGGGGTGGTCATCCCCTTCCTAGCCGTGAAGGTGCTGAACGCGTACTGCATCAGTGTGCTACCCTTCATCACTCGGTAAACCTCCGTCAGCTTGACCAAGTCTTCGGCCAACTGTTGCGCAACGATAAACTCGGTGTCGAAGGGGATGTACGCGTCCTTGAAGATCGCGTCCAATGACTGTGAAGTCATCATGAACAGGAGCCACACGGAGGAGGCGAGGCGGATCTTTGCTGCGGCCTGTTGACACACGGCATTGCATTCATAAACACAGCATAATACTTGAGTATAAGTAAAAAGTTCGGACAAACACGGTAAAAACGTTTCACGCACTTCTTACCCACTGCGTTATATTTCGGCAACATCCGTCGCCATCCTCAGATCAGTTGCTTCGCGTCTGAGGATGGCGACGGATGTTGCGAAATATAACGCAGTGGGTGAGTAGTGCGTATAAATATGTTCTAGCCGTGTTTGTCCGAACTTTTTACTTATATTATCATCTTCCGGTTAATGAATCCTGGTGTGTGTTAAATGTTAATAATACTTTAGATTGTATAGCTATACAAACACCCGTCAGGAGTAATTTCTCTTTTTTAATATTGCGTGCGTATAATAACACATACCAATGATTTAATTACGTTATTTGTGTGATTACACGAATTTAATTCAATACTTTATAGGGATTTCTTTATAGGGATTTATAGGGATTATAGGGATTTTCTAAATCCATGTTTAAGGATAATATACAAAAAGATAAGAATTGTAATCAAAGTCTGTTCAGACTGGCGATCGAACCCTAATCCTCAGACTCTATATACCGCACGTATACCGGTGCTCTAGCCACAACTACCGGGGCCACGGGAACTCACTTCTATTCAATTACTATTGTTTTTTGTTAGTGTATCTATTAGAATATATATTCCTTCAAATATTTTCGTGGACCCATACGCATACGTGTTCCTAGTTTTGGCTTTATGACATAGTATAGAGGAAGAACCATATATCTATGTAAAGCTTAAAAAGCATACTAGTTATATTTGTTTGTATTTGCTGCTGTACTTCCCCTGAAACAATTCTTTACAGATGCTTCCGTCATAGATGCGTGTAGCCAATCGGCAAGCTCCAATCTCAAATACCGATCTCGGATTCTCCACCAAAGTTGTCTATGACGAAAGCATCATTCTGTAATGTTGTTTCTGGGCAAGTATATCTCCTCACCCCCATCAGGAACTCCCTGATGTCGTCGTTGTCCGAGAACATGACGTAGATGGGGATGTTGCAGAAGGAGCGAAGCTTCGAGGTCACCAAGTGCAGCGTCTGGTACGGGAGGATCTTGGTAAAGATGGCCTGCTGCTGGCCCAACATCTTCTGTGTGGAGACCACGTGATGTCGCTCTCCGAGGCTGTCTGAGAGGGAGCGACACAGACAACACCATCAACATGACAATCTGTGGGCATCTCTGTTGTAGGGGGCACCATAACTTTGTCAGATGTTCCCCTTTCCAGATAGATTTATTAATTTAATTGATTAATTTTTTGTAGGAATCCCCGTTATAGGGTGCACACCAGCTTTACCCGATGTGCCCCTCTTCAGGTGACTAACTAGGTTATTAGGGTGTTTGGATAGATGGGGAGGAATGTCCGAGGGCTGATAGTATGACTCAGTCCCATGCAGCATTCGCTTTTACGACTGAGGAAAACCTCGGAAAAAACCTTCAGTCAGGACTGCCGGTGGCCGGAATCGAACCGGCGACCTCCCGAATTAGAGTCTCGCGTCTTACCGCTGAGCCACCTCTATCGGTATAGATTTATTAGTGTTTGAATAGTTTGGGAAGGAAAGATTGACGCCTGTCACTAGGGTTAAACGCCAACATTTTGCCGTATTGGTGATAAGATAAGATCTTCGGAAGACCTTCAGTCAGGGTTGCCGGGGACTGGAGTCGAACCAGCGACCTCTCGATTATATAGTCTCACCACGTATCTAGATATGCTGCGATTAAAAAAATGTTATATCTTTATTAAACTGACCAGTAATTAATGTTAATAAATATGAATACGAGTAATTTATAAACAACAAATGTATTTCACTAAGTAGCGCAATTATTTCACAATGTTTGCGTACATTTTATTTCTAAGATACAAATTAGTGCTCTAATTTTTACGGCTATTTCTGTGCTGCATTTACAGAAACGCAACACTATGACTTGTCTCGTTATAAGAAAAAGTTATTTTTGAATCATGCATCATGTCATTAAATAGTAATTGTAAATGAGTAACTATTTACATAAGAAACACTATTAACAATGTGTTAATAATAATGATACAAATAATTAATGTTGAAGAGAACGACTATGACCAGACAGGCTTTTGTGCCAAGTTGGTTTGATTTTAATTCAGTTGAGCATTTAAATTGAAAGTATCAAATCACCTTGAAAAGTTATTAGTTCAAGCGTTCAGGATGGTTTTAATAAAAACATCTTGTTCATGGCAGAAGTATTGAAGTCAAAACTTTACCTCAAACACTGTACGTACCGGAAGTGATGAAGTAGACACAATCAGACCGGAAGTACTGTCTGATGCTGGTGACGACTCCAGTGGCGATCCTAGGCGACACCTTCGGGTCGAGCGGCCCAGCTGTAGACGCCAGCAACGCGATGCCGGAGATGACGAGCAGTCTAAGCCACCTCATGATGTCACGACGCTCAAACCATCGGGCAATACTGTTGTTGCTGTGGTTGAACAGGGCAGTGTTCGAAGCGTCCAAAATATCTTATGGAATTCCATTGGATTCTACCCCGAATTCAACATAAAAAAAAAAAATATATGGAATAAGATCAAAATTCGAGGAAATTTTGGTGTAGTAAACCATAGATTTGGAAACTTAATTTTTGTGTGTACACGTATACCTTATTCTCACTGTGATCTAAGTTAATTGGGTGTTTTGAAGTAATCGTAAATTTCTTGAAGTGCACAATGATTTTATATTACCAGTGAAAATACCACTTACGTACCGACAAACGAAACAAATCGTATACTGCAAAATATTAAGGTAATTACATAAAAACTCCCTCTGACTTTACATTATAGTGAGAGTGAGGAAAGGTGTGTACAAAACAAATCACGTAACATGTATGAAGTATATACGCGTAGGTGTTTACCGTATTCGTCATAAACTCCGTCATACGTGGCACACGGCTAAACAAAAATGTTATTAAAAAAATAGTTTAATCTTCTAAAATAAGTAGAACATACTTTATTACTCTATACACTTTCCCTACGTCTAGACATTGTCACATGTAAGAACATATTCGTACACTTTACCAACTTTGTCGTTCGAGAAGATGCATTACAGTACTGACTAATCTGTTTATGTTATCATATTTCGTGCACTGAAGTGAAAGTTCAGATACATTGTACACCCTACTACACAGTTCATTCGTCATTCTCTATCGCATATGTTTTCAAAATACCTTAGCGACCTTCCTCCTTCGTCGCAGGGTTTTATTTATTTGACTACGCATGTAACCATATAATATTAACCACTTTCAATATAAGGTGTGTCAAAATCGCCAGTGCACACAACTTAACACACAATACGACTTGATATAGCACACGAATGTCGTTCTTCTAAAGACTATCGTGATAAAAAAAAAACGACCGTTAAGCTAATATAAACTCTCTTCTCCCGATTTCTAAAAAAAATGACTGCGATTTTTTCCTATAAACAATATAATAACCCACCCAACTACTAAGAAATCTGCACGGACACTGTTGCGTATGACCTAGCATAACACGGGCGGCGGAATACGGTAAATAATTAATTAGTGTATGGTTCAATTAATTATCATTTGAATCGATCTGTGGTAACGACGACGGTTGAGATTTATTAATATGAGCAAAATTCGGTTTTTAATGGAACCGCGCACGCAGGTATAACGTTATCGGACTAAGCTTAATCGTGTGTGTAAGGGTGGAGGGATATGGAATAACCGTGACAACTGTGTAAATCAAGATATGAACCGAAAAAATCAAGCACGGCAGTTAATTAATAATAATACAAACACTTGCTGAATCGTATATATATTAGTGAAGTTGAGTTGGCACGCATTGAAGTGTTGCATGGTAACTAGACTATAAATAGGGTTTGTTTTTATGGGCTAAACATATATGTGTCTTTACTTTTGTATATTCAACTGTAATTGAACCATAAAAATAACGTATCGATCGTGGGCTGGTAAAACTATAGTTGAGTCATGTCTTTGTTTTGAAATTCGACGTTTTCAAATCGAATTTCAAAACTTAATATTATTAACTTTGTTTCTTTGAAGCTGCCATATACTAAATCTTCACAAACTTATAAGGATGTGGAGAATAGGAATGAAAAACATATATTGGTTTAAAATATTCACAACAACTTAAAGAATCGTTCAATTTATTATAACCAGTCAACATTTTTAATCGTAAAATATACACATCACATTATATAATCTCAATATTACAGTTGTTTTCAATTGACACATATTTTGTTAATTTATACCATGTTTACCTTAAAAATAAATCTATAATATACTTCTCTTACAGTGTTTGAACAGAATATTGAGGCAAATTTGTTCAATGAGATATTAATTTCTACACGACTAAATGCTAATCGTCAACATATTTATGAACCTAACCACTAACAAAATTGTACTTCTTTCGTTTGTAAATGAGTGTGACTTACGTATAGGAAGGGCTCAATGGCTTATTATAATGTTTTAAAGGTTAACAAATGGTACATTCTTTGAAAACACTAAGCTACATTTATTTTGTATAAAAGTGTACAGTATTACTTTCCTTTCCCACAATTTCGTTTTACGGTAATCATTATTTATTTCACCAGAGTAAAATATTTGAATATTAAAATACATACTTTAGGTTTTGAACATTGTACATTGTATTAATTGTCTTTTTCTAAAAATACATTTAGATTTAAATAATGCAGTCTATTGTTAACTGCTGCGTATTATGACGTCATATAATTTAAGTACCCCCTGATTATAGTGCGCACATTTCATTAATAATACCAATAATACACATTTAAATCCAGATCACACAGTATATAAACATACACATAATTAATACAAAGTGAATACAATACGTGTTCTTCATATGAGTGTTACACGATTTATGGACAAAGTGAGACAGAACGTTGTACCATGGGGCTATACGGTTCAATGTCCAATTCAAAAAATTTTAGTTCAATTTAAGGACAAAATATGTCTGGAGGTTTTCCTCAGTCGTAAAAGTGAATGCTGGGATTCAGTTCTACTAATGCTGGGTTTACACACCGTAATAAGGTTTAAGATTTAAGATTTAATATTTTGTTCTCAGGAATGTATTTTTCAAACTGATTTACTTGAATCGCTACCATGGGCCGAATTTATAAAAGCTAGTCTCTCATTGGCTGGGATAAGAATTTTAGGGATAAGAGCTAACAAGTTGGAATAGTTTAAATTTTCGTTCTTGCCCTTAAATCTTAGGAAGTTATGTGAACGCCATATGCTACTGGCTTGATTCAACTTCGTACCGAACCTAGTACCGAGTGTAAACCAGGCTTAACAGCCCTCGGACATTCCTTTCTAACTATCTAAACTCCCTAATATACCTATAGTCACCTGAAGAGGGGCACATCAGGTACGGCGTTTGTACACCATAACAGCTATTCCTACAAAAAATTATGAAATTATTTCCACGTAAGCAAGTTCCTCTTTATTACAAATCACATTCCACTTAATTCTCAGCACCGGCACCGTGTCTGTGAACATTTACAATATGTTTATGCACAATGCAATATCTACTCGTCAAGAAGAAATGAAAGGTTTTAGGAATATCATAAGAACGCTATATACATAACATCAAATATTTGGTTTCATGGGACTAAAACCTGAATTAACAACATTTTAGATATTGCAATCATTCCAGTTGTTATGTTGGAAACCACTTAATTAACAATTGGGTTTCAAAATATTGACACTTTTATAATCCAGTGCTTGGTTCTACCGAAAGTTAATGTTATTTACTTACTACTTTTTCAATATTGTTTAGCGTTTTCAAGATACGAGTAGACTGGGGTTGTGTCCGGTGTCTCCACTATTGGAGTCTCTTGGGCAGCCAGGACCGAGTGAGGGTGGCTTTGGCCGACTTCTTGATCTGTCGCCTCTGCACCGCCCGGTTTTTGGGCAAATGTCGCTGAGCGATACGTTCTTTTATCTTCTCCTTCGTCTTCTCGATCACCGTGTCCAAGTCCGGGATCGGATGTTTCTCCACCATGTCTAGAGTAAAGTATTCTAACGCGACGAGAAGCCAGCTGAAACATAACAACATAAGATTTAGAAGATTCAGGAACGTTTGCCATCAGACTTATACTGATTTTTTTCAGAACACTGTTTTTTAAAACCAAATGACTCTGAATCTATTTTGAACATTGATATCACTTAACAAAAAGGGACTCTATGGAAGTTGAGAGCTCGATGTCTTCATTTCTAAGCTCTCAAAATAGAAATACTTAATTTTAACTTTACAAAAAGCGACTCTATGAAAGTGACGTGCTCTATGTCGCATTTTTAAGCTATCAAAATAGATGTGGTGGGTTAAACTTAACAAAAAGGGACTCTATGGAAGTTTAGTGCTTACGTCTTCAATCTTCAGCTCTCAGAATTGAAATACGTAGGTTAAACTTTACAAAAAGGGATCAAGTGCTCTATGTCTTCATATCTAATCTCTCAAAATACAAATTTGGTGTTTAATAATCTAATGTTATAGATACCCTTTTATACCGGTATCCGATAAAGGTCCCTAGATAATGTTTACCAAGGGGAGGGCAATGAATATGCCATTCAATTCAAATTAGTGGCGCCAATTCTTTCCATGCTGCTGCTTGTAGATCAATGTATATTGTGATGAGTCACAATAATATTTGTTATCAATGTCGTCGTGGTTTGTACCTACCCCGCGGCCACCCCTCCCACCACGATGACCAACATGGGGGTGACATCCTCCAGCACGATACTGTTGAACACGTTCTGTTTGATGGGTTCGTCCTTGAACATGTACTTGCGGTAGATCTTCCTGAGGGCGCCGTCGTTGGTCAGTTTTAAAAGTCTGCAACCAATCACGCCAACTATGTGAAATATGACCAATAAAATGGAGGGGTCGGTTAGTTGGACATATTTTTAGCCAAAACGGATAATTTAATAATTTTGAGAAAGAAATTCCTGCCTAGAAATTAAGTCCTTAACTGGAAATTTGTTTTTTACAATTAAATAAACATTATTTAAAAGTGTACTTTTATTTATAGATTATTCAGTTGTCAGATACCGAGTTTCGTAGTTTCACTTTCGCCAACTGCCCACTGACCGCTAGCCTGCTTATGACGTCACTTTTGTCGACTATTGAAATTTAAAACGCTTTAACAAAACCCCTGAAATTCTCGGGATAATATCAGGAGCGTAGAAGATGAAATAGGTATTTGTATCAGGGGCACAGACAGAAGATGAAGAGTGGTATAATGGGCTGTGTTTATTATGTATCAGGACTGTAGAAGATAAAGCAAGGTACTAACTTGTTGTTACAGGCGCTCTGTTTATTATGTATCAGGACCATAGAAGATGAAGCAAGGTAGTTACTTGCTGTCGAAGGAGTTGTGTTTATAATGTGTCAGGAGCGTAGAAGATGACACATGGTACTTACTTGTTGTTAAAGGCGCTGTGTTTATTGTGTACCAGGGTCATAGAAGATGAAACAAGGTAATTACTTGCTGTTGAAGAGGATGTGTTTATCATGTATCAGGAGCATAGAAGATGAAACAAGGTAGTTACTTGCTGTCGAAGGGGGCTGTGTTTATAATGTATCAGGAGCGTAGAAGATGAATAAAGTACTTACTTGTTGTTGAAGAGGTCCAAATATGGACTGTGTTTCGGTAACATGAAACTGTTAGTGTATTTGACGAAGACCTGCGGCAGGTTGACGACGGTGCAGTTGAGGTAATCCCGAAACAGAGAGGCAGACTCGGGGTTGGAGATGAATGCAAAGTTTTTGTCACAGACTCGCTTGAATCCGTTAAGGTTATCTTCTATCAGGTTGGCAGGATCGTTTATCATGTGCTGGTTGTAAAGCTGTTTGAATAAGCCCTGTTCGGCGTTCTGCAATGAACAAATTATGTACGTATTAAAGAGGAAGTGTTCTGTAATTTGTTGTTAACTCATTTGTATTGTAAAATGTATACCAGCACGCTTGCTAACAAAGTGCTAGTACTACTTATTACTACTACTATCATATGATACTTAGAAATTTTTAATACCGTGGATGTGACCAATGGGGCTTGTGCACTCTACGGAGCGGAAGATTGCCTTTACGAATGAGTGAAAGAACGGTAGGAATCTGTTGGTTTTCTTAAAAACAGAGTGCATTAAACAGGTGGTAGATAAGAAGCTGAGGTCGTATGATACTAGTTATACGTTGGGACGAGTATATTAGTCAATAGATAAAAGAAATAATACCTTGAATATCTCGAAGATGAACGAGACTTTCTTGGTCCCTAAATGATACCCTCCGTTCTCTAAAAGGCCCTCAAGGGTGTCAAACGGGAGATCGAGCCTGACGACTGTGAGATTGGAGATGATTGATCCTGAGTAACTCGCTGCAAGGATCACACCTGCGGCAAACACACAAACAGAGAGGGTTATCGTGAAGATACAGTTTTGTTTCAAGGGTCTGTCGACATCGTCTGACAGGAGGACAAATAAAGGATTAATCTAAGTTGTGATATATAATTTCAAGGTGTTTTGTAACGAGGTGAAAAAAATTACAGGTACTAAAATAACACACAATATTACCGTACCGATTTTAAAATAGTGAATTTTCGATCATTTCTTTTACTCAAGGACAAATGCTAGTATCAAAATCTCTGGATGGTAGAATACCACAATAATTATTTATGATAGATGTTTTTTGCCCCATTCAAGGTTTGGATGAAAAACTTGGACCGTCTATAAAAAGCTATAACCATGCTTACAAACGTGTTAAAAAAAAAATGAAATTTAATTTATAAAAACGTGTATGAAGTTAAGGTTAAGCCAGAGTTTTTTTTAACAACAAATGCATATCTAGTAACTTACCATGAGAACTTTAATTAAATTATACAGACAACGTGCGTATTTTATCACATCCAGATAATTGAAGCTTGTCACCAATGCGTCCTAGCTGATATTACAACCTAAATATGTATTTTAACTACTGTACATAACGGCGGTAACATATAAATACGGTAGAAATTAAAATAATTTTTAAAACGAAAACAAGGAAAAGTTACATTGAGAGTTTATGAATTACAGGATGTAACACCATACCTGATAGATAAACGATGAAAAATAGGATCCTACAGGACCAGGACTTGGGTGTCGTCTCCTCCTGTCCCTGCTGACATATGATGGCCCCGTAGCTGAGAAACATCTGGTCGTAGAGGCTGAGGACGCCCTCGTTGCTGCCAAAGTGTCTCACCTGCAAGAATGCAGCTGTACAGTATCGCTTTCACGTTGACGGGGGAACCGCGCGACCCTTATAGTGTCAGTATAGTAATGATGCGAGAGCGAGAGATTGATTGATTGATTGATTGATTGATTGATTGATTGATTGATTGATTGATTGATTGATTGATTGATTGATTGATTGATTGATTGATTGATTGATTGATTGATTGATTGATTGATTGATTGATTGATTGATTGATTGATTGATTGATTGATTGATTGATTGATTGATTGATTGATTGATTGATTGATTGATTGATTGATTGATTGATTGATTGATTGATTGATTGATTGATTGATTGATTGATTGATTGATTGATTGATTGATTGATTGATTGATTGATTGATTGATTGATTGATTGATTGATTGGAACACGGCTATTTTTAGAATTGAGTGTGGAACCAGTTTTAAAGTGTTCATTTCTAACAGTGTCTTGGATTGTAGGGGTTTCCATTTGTACCAATAAGTTGCACAAGGAATGAGCTTACCAGCCAGCTGACGAAAACCATGAGTATGGCGGAGACTATGGTCTGAAACACGAAGGCGGCCCAGAGGCGAGGACTGAAGGGGGCGGTCCAGTCACTCCAGTTCACAGCCTTCCTGTCAGGCTTCTTCATGTAGACCACGTATCTGCAACGATAGAAGGCTCAGGATAAGATATCTACAGAGGCGAGGACTGAAGGGGGCGGTCCAGTCACTCCAGTTCACAGCCTTCCTGTCAGGCTTCTTCATGTAGACCACGAATCTGTAACGACCCACACTCCTTGATAAAATCATCGCCATTGGGAATCCCAACACCATCAAATATAAGCAACAAGTAATAGTTATGTAGAAGGTAATTTCAATTAAAAACTACTACCAGAGGTAGCATTAACACTCTTAGTTCAGTAAATTATAATGTAGTTCGTATTTTCCCAACGTATTAACTGGTAGAAGAAACTAGTAGTTCGTAATTGTTAAAGGTAGTTTATTTTGTAGTAGGAATGAATGCGTATCTACAAGTAATATTTAGGTAGCACGCTGTGGTTTGGTTAATCTTAGCTCGAATTTTGCCAATTTGAATGATATATGTGGTTTTAAGTAAATACTCTCAGGAGATTGTGTCGAGAATTCATTAAAAGATTGCATGGTAATAAAACATCGTTTTACGTTTACAAATACGTCATTTCACAATAGATAGTGTAATATCTAGTTAATCATTTAATTTTACAAACATGTATAGCTGCCGCTGGGGGGGTGCGTCTCGACTTCCACGCGGAAACGAAACTTTCGACAGGTTGGAATCTTTTCTTGACCAATCGGAACCATGTGGCGCATATTTAAGTATTTTCCACAGTCTGCTAGCGGTGAATCAGTGAATCATCCAGGTGGCGGTGGGTATTGTTATTAAAGCATTATCATTTGTTCTGATAAACATGTCAAACGGGCACGAACCTGTTTTATTTCTCTATGGGCACGAAGTTAGCTAATACTTTATTACAACACATTATATATTAGGTTCTATACATTATATAGGCTAGGCTGTAGTACTACGTTACTAATGTAGGCTTATTAATATAGGCCTAGGCTTATTGTAGCCTAGTAATTGCCTAGACTAAAAGAGTGATGCCTAGACCTAGCCTAGTCTAGGACTACACCACGTGATGAATTGACGTCACTTTCGTCTGTAGGATGTAATTCCGACCGCCAAATTGCAGATGGAATTACTTTCCACAGTCGAAAGTGACGTCAGAAGATAGAATATACAGTGTTGAAAGAGGTGCATATGTTAATGAAGGGTGTTGACCTTGAGGTGAAGACCGGTAGGGTGAAGGACACGGCCAACCCTCGCTCCGTAGTCATCGTGGTAGCACTGGATGTGACGTCACACTCCTCCTGCAGCAACATGGAGACCATCCCGTCCCACGTCAGCGAGGTGACGTTGTTGACAGTCTTGTTGACGGGGATACCGGCCAATCCCCCGTCTGTTGGGATCATGTGCTTCGTTCTGAAACACCCACGTCAATCTATATTTATTATTTCTTACAAGATAATGAATAGGGGTTGACAGAAAAGAGCACAGCTAACAGAAGGAGTGACTGCCAAGTGCCAACCCGTACTATAGTTGTCCCAGGACTATCTTACACGTGCTTTCGTCACAGGTGAAGGGTTCGTAGCCAATCAGGGATCGGTATTTGCGCGGGTGTGTCTCAGGCGGTTCGCTGCATGGCTGTAAGTGTTTCGCCTTTGACGAAAGCATATGTAAGGTAGTCTTGGGGCAAGTATAAAAGTAAGTCAAAACTAAATATAAAACAATGGACATATAAAATAATATAATAACACCGGGAAAAGATAGTTAAAATAATTAAAACCTAATAGTTCGCAGACCTAAGAACAATGAAGTATACAAAATGAAAACAGAGTTACAAAAAAACTGTTAAAAATTAAATATAAAAGAAAACGGAAAATCAAAATTTTAGGAAATAATTTTAAAATGTTTTAATTTAGACGCCTTAAATACGTCTAAAGAGTATGTTATAATAAGCTGGAACGGTAGATCATTCCAAGACTGACAAGTCCTGTAGTAGAACTTTTTCTGGTACACTGCTGTTTTTTGCAGTAGGGGTTGTGTTCAGTAGAAATGATTATGATTCTTGTTGCTTTACGTCTCTATTATTGTAATCATGCTTTTTGAGACGATGAGAGGTGATAGTGAATACAAAGGAAAATAACAAAAAACAGTGCTTTATGGCGATGCGGGATTCAAACCCACATATGATGATGCAAATGTAATAATTTATATTTTACTCTTCAATAATCTCCCTAAACTTAGTTTTATGAGAGCTTTCCGTTTTAGCAGAGTTATAAATGAACACACTTTTATATGAGGTTATCTTGGACTTACGTGAAGTTGAGTTCCTGTTCCAGGATCTTCCATACTTCTCCAGAAAACCCGCTAAGTTCTGTGACGTTGTCTTTAGTTGTGTTCAGCAACGAAATTGGAGGAGACTGAAATAATAAATAAATACGGATTTGTGACCTAACTATTGTACGTATTATGCTTAGCACCTGCAATAACAAGCTGACGAATTTTTCATCGCCAATTATAGCAATAACAATACACATAACACAATCAAAGAAATAGAAATATTGTTTCTTATAAACATTTTTACATTTGATTTATTATTATCATAATTTAATTTTATAATTTTTGTAATATTTCACCAACATTCTACAATACTCCTCCTTTTTCATTTTCATTACATTTCAACATGTTTCAGAATTTCTCAAAATTATCGGTAGATTTTGATAATTTTATGTATCCCTGCATAATTCCAAAAATGTGATTTGATAATATCATTATACCAACAAAAAACATAAAATGTTCACGTTGATCCAGCCATCTGCGTAAAACTGACGTATGGCTACTACTTTCTACTAACTATTTGTTAAAAGTTAAAACTTGAATCTTGTTATTTTATTTCGTAGTTGAGTTTGGTTTATTGTCACTTGTCAGTACTGCACATGATTTATATTTACTTATGTAAGCCTATTGGTTTTATGAGAATAAAATGCAATTTTATTATAACTATTATTGTTGTTATTGTTTTTATTATTATTATTATTATTATTATTATTATTATTATTATTATTATTATTATTATTATTATTATTATTATTATTATTATTATTATTATTATTATTATTACTATTATTATTACTATTATTATTATTATTATTATTATTATTATTATTATTATTATTATTATTATTATTATTATTATTATTATTATTATTATTATTATTATTATTATTATTGACTAAATCGTTCATTCATTTATTCATTTCATACAATACGCACAGCGTACTCACGTGTATGTCAGCCGATTTGACCACCATCCCGTCCAGGCTGCCTCGTCGTTGATACAACCCTTCCACGGGGGTTGTCATCCCCTTACCGACCGTGTAGGAACTGAACTGATACTGCGTGAGGGCTCCTCCCTTCATGACGCGGTAGACCTCGATCAGCTGTACAAGGTCATCGGACAACTTCTGGGAGACGATGAACTCGGTGTCGAAGGGGATGTACGCGTCCTTGAAGATCGCCTCAACGGGCGCATTCGTCATCATGAACAGGAGCCACACGGACGAGGCGAGGCGGATCTTTGATGCGGCCTGTTGACATGATGTAAGACGTTCAGAATTGATCTGGGACCCTTAGATAGAATTAATCACGGCCCTCTTTCTCGGACGACGGACGGACTCCTTCTAAACCTAAACCTAAGGTTGGAATTCATAGTCGGCCCCTACACCTAGGGGCGCCCATTGTTACCAAGATAACAGTTGTTTCCATGTTATTTCCCATAAACAAAACAAATCCATAGCAACAATGGGTGCCCCTAGGTGTAGGGGCCGACTATGAATTCCAACCTTAGAACCTTGCGAAAAATATGTATTTACAAATAGTCGCTTGCCGCAGTAGTGGGGGGGGGGGGGGGGGAGGATGGCATCTCCTCTACAGCCCCCTCCCCCCTCATTGTTTCAGGTGGAAGACTTCGTTTGTGAATAAATAAATTCACATTTTAGAGTCTACCCACTCGGTAAATTTAAAGTGACTAAACCAACCCCGTAGGCTTCGAACACCATCGACGAGTGAGCGATAACCAACAAGTTTCATTACTGAGTGGGTAGACTCTAAATGTGAATTTATTTATTTATTTTTATTTAAGATCGATATCTCAAATACGAAACATATCAATCAGTGATTGGACAGTGCGAACACCTGCGGACAAATGCCAGAACGAACAAGGCCGATTCAGAACAACTTTGAATTTATTGAGTGCTTCGTCTTCCTCTGCACCCAAATATATTCCTGCGTGTAAGCCACTGCCTTTGAATGTTTATTTTTGGAATATATATATAGCTTCCTCGAAAAAAGGTTCCTTACCCCCATCAGGAACTCCCTGATGTCGTCGTTGTCCGAGAACATGACGTAGATGGGGATGTTGCAGAAGGAGCGAAGCTTCGAGGTCACCAAGTGCAGAGTCTGGTAGGGGAGGATCTTGGTAAAGATGGCTTTCTGCTGGCCCAACATCTTCTGCGTGGATACCACGTGATGTCGCTCTCCAAGTCCGTCTAGAAGGGAATGAGGACCTACAGTTAAATAGTATTTACAATGTCTACCGCCATCAACTGCGGATGTAAGATATTCGAGTTGTTTTTGCGGCGGTTTCAAGTTTTATCTACCCTTAAAGCTGCTGTACTCGATCCAACTGTCAATTTCATCTCGTTAATTTGAATGAACTCAATACGCTACACCGAATGAATGGAAACGTGATGAAAAAGTTGGTTAAAAATGATTGAGTCCAACGTTTGCTTCACGAGTGACGCACGAATAAATAACACTCACAAATTATGCCAAGATGGTAGCAATCATCACCGAAGATGTTGCCATATGAGTTTGACATTGGTCTATTTTTATTTGTATGCAGCGTTTCTATTCTCCATTTTGTCTTTTTATATGTATCCACTATCCAGTGTAATTTGTTTCAATTTTTGTTGGTATATATTTTGTATTATTATTGCAACGATGAAGATATAAAAGTATGGACATAATTTGTAGAAAGAGCAGAGGAAGAAGAAAGTGAAGAGGATGAGCCAGAGGAAGTTAACATGAGGGAAGCGTCAGGCATGGCCAGCCGGCTTCGATGTACCTAGGGGCCAGAATATGATGTGATTAATTTCTTATCCCCTACCCGATTTTATTGTTGGACACAGGGAGCAGATATAAAAAATAACAAAATAAATGCATCGATTGGCAACAGCTTTGGCTGCAAAGACCGATATGTTCTACTACAGGAAGGATATACGTACCGGAAGTGATGAAGTAGACACAATCAGACCGGAAGTACTGTCTGATGCTGGTGACGACGCCAGTGGCTATCCTAGGCGACACTTTCGGGTCGAGCGGCCCAGCTGTAGACGCCAGCGTCGCGATGCCGGAGATGACGAGCAGTCTTAGCCACCTCATGACGTCACGACGCTCAAACCATCGGGCAATGTTTGTATACGGTCAACTCTTGAATACAAGTCTCCGCTAGTGACGGCGTAAATGCTGCAATGCAAGAGGACACATCCACAGATTTATACAGTAGCGAAATTCGACCAATTTTTTTTCTGCAAACGCGTGCTCACGCACCTTATGTGCCTATGGGGAGGCATACAACAAACGACTACACTGCAGCGCTTCGAGCGTTCCGGCAAAGCCATCGATTCCAAAGAAGTCAAGTAGTCTTTCCAACGACCTAGAAATAGCACAAGACTCAAAAGAGGGGGTTGTGACATCACAGGCGGACAAACAATGTGTTGCTAGGCAACTCCAATGTTTTATCTTTCTTTGATTGGTGCACATTCAATGTTTGTCCGAAACAAAACCGACAACACGGCTATTTTTAGAATTGAGTCTTGTGCTATTCGTGTTGTTGAAAGTTGTGTGTATCCAATATTGAGGGCTGTGGGTGCAGCCGAAGAGTCGATAATGCAGTACTCTTTACCACTTGTAGTAGTTTTGTTTAGAATGGTTAACATCAATGTCAAGTACTTGAACGCTACGCGCGTTTGCGTTGGATGGAGGCGGCAGCTGTGCGTAAGGTGTTAGTACTTAGTACAGTAACCCAATCCCACGTGACGTCACAGCGGCCATGATTGAGACACAATTGATGTAGAACTATTGTAGATCATTGGCGGATATTATTGAAATTTACTAAGAGCAGCAATTAGAAAAAAGTAAACATAAGTAAAATACAAAAAGTAATCACAAATTATGACACTTACCAAATTTTATTTTAAAAAAACAGGGTGAATTTTATAGAACTAGTGATGTCAATTTGTACTACCATAACATGCGTGAATGAATTATCACAGTTACCTAGTCAAAGTTTGGTCACAAACATGGCCGCCATCCGCACAGATGCAACGTACGAGCAACCTATGAATACGCTACTGTCATTCTCATACTGTGCTGTATACCACTAAATGAGGGGTTAGAGAAAGTGAACGCTTGCGCGCGCGTTGAATGTCGCGTTGGTCAATGAACGACGGGTACGCGCATGTCTGCAGCCTCGCGTTGACGCGTAATTATATGTCATTCAATATGACCTCTATAGCGTTCATTTAGTTTTTTTTTGTTTTACAAATATATAATTAATACTGAGTGTAATCAAAAGTGAATATATCACAGATGTTACACATTCTACTCCAAGTGCGTCCTCCAATCGTTCTTTTATAGATTGAACTGATTAAGTAATAATTACGTCATATTACATCAAGTTTTGACCATAATGAATGTATTTGAGTAGAGTTCTTCTAATATTTCCATTAGTTTTAAAGGTCGTTGTGTGCAAAACATGGTGCTTTTGCGAAATGTACCGGGCTTCTCAATACTACTTTTACCAGAATGACAACGTGAAACGTAAAATGTAGATTTGTTTTGAGAGTTACACATGAAGTACATGGTATTTATTAATTTAATGAGTTGTGAAAAACTATAGACCGTCTCTATCTTCAGTATACCTCACGTGGTAAGTGGAAGACGTGCATGTTTTAAAAACGTTTACCGTCCTTCCATCCCCCTCCATTCACAAATAATATAATATAGAAGTTTGCTTTAAAATATGGACTGAAAATAGATTTGTATTTAGTTATAGCGTTTTATGAATTGCATACATTTGTTCTTCAATTAAGTGATTCATTTTGTCAGTTAATTGTTTAGTTAAATTAAATATAATTATGAAATTGAGCATGAATTAAGACCTAACACGTTGGACTTTTTGGAAGCCACTTAACTAAAAATAGTTTAAACAAATATTTGCCATCTTCAATAGTATGGCTTTATAACACTATCATATATTTTGTATATTCAAAGCATGTTCCAAAACCGTATCCGTGCTTGCTAGCGATCAATAGTAGGAGAGTTTTGACCCCAAAGAATTGCCTAACCTCAATACAACCTGACGTTCATTACGAGCTCCAGGGAATAAAAATGCAACCATCCTCAATATTTTGTACACATAAGAATTGCATTTATTCCAAGAGATTGTTTATAAAATGCCGAGTTGAAATCAATAAAAAGTCAAAACTATAATTTAATTCGCCATCTTGGATTTCAACATTTCATAATAGTGTAGTTGTTACAATATTCACGCTTTAATATCAACGATATCACGAAACAAAATTTACCTCGAAACAATGCTTTTCCTAGTATTCAATCTAATCTATATTTTTTGCTTATCTATAACAATAATAATAGCTTTGAACGTTGTGTTGATACAATATTTTCAATTTCAGTGACATTTGCAATATTTAAATCTAGCCTTACCTCGTACAAAAATTAGGCGTATGATGTGTATGCTATTCATTTTTTGTGCATAAAAAGTGCACACATTAGATAAATCAATCTCTTACCATGTGTAAGCCCAAGGCATGCCAAGAAACCACTTGTAGAATTGTTGCAATGATTAAAAATGTTGTTGAAATAATCTACAAAACCAACACTGACAAACTGGTTTCGTAACTCACAGAACTCTACCGCAACTCTAACTACGCGCTCTGATGCAAACAAACCGGATGTAGATTGGTTGAATGCCCCGAATTGAAACTCATAAAACAAACTATGCGTTCGTTGACGAAAACTATATGAATTTAAAATGAAGTTCCTAGATTTGTATGTCGTTATAATTCTACATGGTTCCGTGTTAAAAGACCATTTCAATGAGTATCAACAGGTTATACGTGTTTGTGTGAACTGTGTGAACTATGCGACTTACAAGTATTCGGGCTCAAAAATATTGCACAGTTATTAAAATATTAAAAATATTAAAATATGAATATGAATTGAAATATGCAATCATCCCTGGAGATGTTTCTAGCATGCGACCCACGGGCCATATCCGGCTTGCGGTTTTCGGTTTCAAATCTTGCTTTGATTTGGATTTTAAAAAATTGCAAAATAGAAATCAAATTTTGGTTCAGGCCTCTGTGATTCCCTGTCCTGTACATTTTTTCACAAAATTAAGACCAATCCCAGCCCGTAATCTCTATGCGGCCTTTCCCCAGTATATGGCTAAAGTACGAAATTTGAACCGGGCCCAGATTCACAAAGATGTCTTAACTGCTAAGGTACGTCCTAGTTGAGGCAAATCTTAGTGATATAAATCACGCATACCTCTTTTAAAGAAAATATAGTAAAATATCAAAAATTTAATTAGTAATTCTTTATTTGTGAATGTGTAGTTATACCCAGAGACGATTATCTTGATTTATCCAGCTAGGATTTGCCTAACTTAGGACAACTTAGAGTTAGGCATCTTTGTG
The DNA here is from genome assembly GCA_945910005.1 of Isoperla grammatica. Taxonomy (NCBI): domain Eukaryota; kingdom Metazoa; phylum Arthropoda; class Insecta; order Plecoptera; family Perlodidae; genus Isoperla; species Isoperla grammatica. Next base: position 14,608,886 of record OX246741.1, on the reverse strand, counting down.
AATCCAGGCCCTGGTGTCTAAGAACTTTGGATGAGCGATTTGGACGACAAAAATTATTATTAATGAGCTACGTATAAATGACCCCCCCCCTTCCACAACCCTTGCAAGAAATTGTATACGCTGGCTCGCCAAACGTAGCAAAGGCCTGTCGGTCCATAGTCCATAGTTCACACACATATAATTCATATTGTGGTTGACATCTGTCAGTCGAAGTCAAGGCGCCCTCTATCTTCCTAGCGGAGTTTCAGTAATAAACCTACTTCGGGGAGTTTGAGGAGTCTTCGTCATGATTTCTAAGCATTTTGAGAACATGCTGAGTTAATTTATTAACAAAATATAATGAACCAATTCTGCATGTAGTATGAGTGTTATACTGGCCACGCCGTGAGAAGCAAGGTGTCCCCTAACATTCTGAGCAGAGAGGGTCGCTCCACACGGTCTATTTCAACGGTATTCACCTCGAGATTTCCCGATACCTGCATTGTTATTGACCACTGCATTGACTGCACCAACCGTGAATGGAATGCGACCCCACCACGTCTGACAGCAGACGGACGATATTATCACTACACTACCTGGCAAGAGAACGGGATGCAATTTAGTTTGGAAGTCGTCACACGCGTCACTTCCCTATTACATAATCCGTGACGACAACGCGTTGCAAGTTAATTTGACGGGACTATATATGAGTGCATGTGGGACTATAATACTTTCTGAAATGTGAAATTGTTATAGAATGAATAAAAAATACCAACTTACTTCACTCATATGGTTGACAGAAGCATAACGGTGGACGGTGCTAGCCCAATCAGTTATTACAACTGCCTGCTTAACCTGGTTAGCGTACTAACTGCGTGGTAACTGCGAACTGCTTGGTAGGGGTTAGCGAACTGTAATGATCAATTCTCCACACTTCGGTACATTACCGTTAGAGGTACCTGATTGCTACTAAATTCACAGAACGTGGGTTCGATTCCCTTAACCAGCAATCCTTCCTAAATGATTATTAAGGTATTCCTCAGACATAGCGAACAATGGTGGGGACGCACTTAGGCATTTCTTCCAACACGCGAATTCACACGTAGAGCGCATGTCACTTATTGCATAAAAAAAACTTGATTTATTAAATTTTTAACACAAAATTCGTCATTTTTACACAACCACGCAAACTTTATAAGGTTGCACTATTAAAGATTCGCATCTAAAAAATTATGTTGTTATGTTGACACTGTTTTCAAATCGAAATCAAAACACTTTTCGAAATAAATCTGACCCGACACAGTAAAAAGCACCCACCTACAAAACGGTCTATCGTAAACTGTGATGCACTAAATGTTATAGAAATCAGGCTGCGGTATTATAAATAATTTATTATTCTATGAGCCATTAAACTATTTTTTTTTATATTTTTTTGGGGATCTCTGAAAATCATTTCGACCAATTAGAAGTGACAGCGTGGCACATTAAAGATGTACGACTATCGACAGTGTTATGCAGTCCAGTGTTGCACGCAAGGGTGTGCTAGAACTGTTCGTGTGATGTTGCGTCCTAAACACCGGTTGATGGGTTGATACTGATGTGGGGGGGATTGTTTAGGGGGTGCCCGACGAAGAGCGATATAAATCTGAGTTTGTAAGTTTATAGTAATTTTCTAATTTTCTAATTTAATTATTACATTTTTATGATATAAAATATATGACAATGTTGTCTAATAAAAAAAGTCATTATAAGCATTCAATGTATTATTTAACCATATGAACGTAATGGCATGCTTGAAAGAAACCCTAAATAAATAAAAATATAAATAAATGAATGAATGAATGAATGAATGAATGAATGAATGAATGAATGAATGAATGAATGAATGAATGAATGAATGAATGAATGAATGAATGAATGAATGAATGAATGAATGAATGAATGAATGAATGAATGAATGAATGAATGAATGAATGAATGAATGAATGAACGAATTAATTAATTAATTAATTAATTAATTAATTAATTAATGCATAAAATATAATGTATTTAAGGAAAATGCCGTGAAAATAAGAAAAAGCTGCTCGAGATGACTTTCAACTTGTTTCGATGTATTTGTGAGGCGCTCATGCTTGAGAATTGTTGGAGAAGGTTTATTTGCGTGTAGTTTGTAATTCATTACAAAAAACAAATATTATTAACTTAAATCTGGAATATTGGGAAACTTAGGTTGTTATTATACTTGTCATGTTTCATTGAATATTTACAATTTTTATGAGGTTCAGACACGGTATTCTTTTGTGATCCATTCTTTGTGAACATACTTCCTATGTCAATTTTTTTTGCCCAATTGTAAAAAAGTATTACATTGGACTTATTCTTAGAATTCTACACGATTGACATTTTTATTGACTTGATACAAGCTCCCGATAAGAGATTCCAGTTATTGCTGTATACTTTTTATGTACGTGTTTAACCTTGTAGTAGATTAATTGATGACCACTTTTCAAAATTCGTTGTGGTGTTTCTTTGAGTTATCAAAAAGTGTAGTTTCGCATGGCTTTTGCATGGCTTCCGCATGGCTGTAATAGTTTATCGAAACACCACTGGGACATTCAGCGAACAGTGCGGCGTGAGCGAAAGCTTCTTTCTTGTTTATTTAAATGCAATTTATGTATTTCATAAATCTTACCTTATCTATTACTGATTCGTGTTTTCTTGGTTGAAAAAGTGCCGCGCTCTCAAGATTTGATGGCGATATTACAAGCGTGCATTAATTAATTGACAAGATCGTGTCACAACTCACAACTCAGTCTCACCACGAAACTGGGAAGTATCAGGAATGTATAACTGAAGTGGAGATGTATCTAACCTACTTGTTGATCAGATCCAAGTACGGGATGTTCTTGGGTAGCTTGGAGCAGTTGTGGCAGATTGGGCCACTCACCCAATGACATGGAACTATGGCTTATAGACACTTAAGTGGGCATTCCCATTGTCTTTACCATTTTGTACTGGGCGCCTGTAGGTTATTCTGGATTCAATATTTTCGTCGATTTTAAAATAAGTACGTGTGTATTTTATGTTTTTGGGAAATCTTTTGAACGTACGTTAATATTTAATTAATAGCACTAATTCGGATGATCCTACAGCTGTAAAGTTTCTTTGGAATGACGTGTAAAGAATCATAGCAAACTTTTCCGTAAAAAAGAAAATCTAGGGCGATTAGTTTTGGGTCAATTAGTGCGTTTCTTGGACTTTTAAAATTTAGAGTGCCCCAATTCATGATGGCTATACAACAGTCCAAGGTAGAGCTCGTGATATGGGTTAGGCATTTATTGGTAGGTGTATAGCGTTCTATTTCCATAGCATTGGTACACACTACACAGGTACAGTTGGAGACAAACTGAATAGGATAGACAATAAATAAATACACCAATTCTTATCACGGACTCGCTTAGAGCCTACGAAGTTTTCGCTAGTGAGATGGTGAGGTTGCTGGTAATGTTTTTGAAACAGGTTTTAGTTGAGTCTACGCCCACAAACAACATTGTGTTATGAGTAGATTATCGGTGCTTTTAATTTGGTTAATGTTTACATTGGCCATGGTACCATGAAAATTACTGGCCTCGCTTTTTCAATCCATTAATATCCGACTTACAAAAGAATGTTTAGTCACACTCTTCTATAAGATGAATACAACAAAAATAAAACAAACATAACAAATTGCAGATTTGCGTCACAGCTTTTCGCAGACAATATCAAAAGTAGTTACTTGAAATATGAAATAAAAATAATTTCTTTTTACTTTTTAATTCATTACACTGATTCGGGTGGCCGCACAATGGTTAGGTTTTCTTTGAATATGTAAGTAATCATAACAAAAAAATTGCGATAACAAAAATTCTGAACAGATTAGTTTTGGGTTAAATCCTTCTAATTATTACGACAGAGCTTGCGGATAGACGTAAGACTGTTATGTCTAGCATTCTAGTTTCATGTGGTTGGAAGCGGGCCGCTTTGGGTCGAAAGCGGGCAATATGGAAACAATTGCAGTTCCACAACAATATAACTGCCTCAATAATTTCCAAAACTGGTGTTATTATTTCTCAATTGTTTCCATATCGGCCCGCATCCAAAGCGGGATAATTACAGAATAAGGGCCCAGCAATTTAAGACAGCTTTCTGAAAATGGCGTACTAAGTATTGACACTGATTAGGTGCATAATATAGAACTTAATATTTTCTAATTTAAATAATGGTGGTCAGATTTGCGCTAGTTCACATGTTTAGTGTCAGTGTCGTTGAAGCGATTCGATAGCTTTGGAAATATCAAACCATGCACATCGACCCTCTTACAACCATCCCTTTCACGATGGTTAATTAAATAGTTAAACGATGGTTAACTAAAAATAGGTATCGATGTCGATTCGACAGCTTGTGACGTCATCATGGTCGATCATCAAGTCGCGAGTTTGATCTTGGACGCAGCCTGCGTATCAGGAAAACATAAAACTAAGGAGTGGGAAGGGGAACGTGTAGTTAATCCATTTTACAAAGCATTCGAGAAAGACGATATTCGTCACGGAGTTGGTATCAGGAGCTCAGAACATCTAGAAGACATTATTGATTATACAGACTCGGCGGCGTCTGATGTCAAAGCTACGTTGCACGTGACTTGAAGTCGTACTCGTGGTATAATGTTTGGCGTTGGATACCCTTTGTTGGTTGTACTCCCAAATTCAATACTTTGCTTCCTAATGCTGTGGTTTGTTTTTGGCATTCAATCATTGTTTTTATTACTTCATACCTGTTAAAGGTTTTTTATGATATGATAATTTTGTAGATTATATTTCTTCATGCCTTATGGGTCAGTTTTGCAACCAAATAAGCTCAAATTTACTTTAAGTAGTAATTAATGTGCAAAGGGACAAGCTTTAGTTAGAATCAATTCAAAGCAGAAGTGGATACTAATGAATATCTTAAAACAATTAAGTGCGCGTTTATAGTTTGTAGATTATGAAAAACCTGTCAAAATAAACATAAACCTTTTTTTCCAAGCCGATGTGCTGACGATGTAAAATTGGCGGAATACATCAATCTAGTGTAAATTCATGACGAATCCTACTAATGACTGTTGACTGTAATATATCTCTACGTCAAAGATAGCTAAATTTAAAACTCATAAGATACAATTTTATATTTTATGTATTCTATATCTGCTATAATTTCAATTTAACTTTAAAAACGAATATGATTGATGGTCAAGTTTAAATAAGTAATAAACGTAGCCATTAAAAATAAGTGGCTCTCCAAGTGAACCGGCGTAAACTATTGTCATCCGCAGTCAAGTTACTCCTGTGAACTTTGTGTTTACATGAATAAGTATTCTAATGTAAAATTTTAAATGTAAGTATTCACTAATTTAATTAAAATATCCCAAAAATTCAAATTTCTTCTCTGGTGTTAATCAGTTTTAACTGAATAAGATATAAATTAAAATAAATAAATAAACCTTGCTTGTTTGTACACAATACTACTAAGTTCACTACTCTTACTCCCCAATTAAATCGATCTTCCACAAGTTGTTGTACTGATCCCATGAAAGAATAGTAACTGTTATTGATGTGTGTATCTGTAAGTACAGGCAAAAACCATCCTTCAGCAACACAAAACCAAGCTAACGATCGCTGTAATTACGTTGGAACTGGGTTCGATACCATGAATAATTGATTCAGTCGTAGACCGACGGGACTCCTGCATTTTGTACAACTCTTGGTGGCTCGATTTAGTTAAGCGTTTTGATGCTCATGCACTATAATATGTTGTGGAAACGTGTGTGATAGATTGAAAAGCTACATAATATGGCCTTGCAATGTCTAGATGCGAAACGTGACGATAATGAAACTGGAAAAGAATAGATAGACAGAAAGTAGTGGATGCAAGAAACGCGTGCGCGTTGTAGTTGTTAGAGGTTTCATAAAGGCTTGTCCACACAGATTTTTAAGACATAATGCATAAGGTTTTAAGACGTTGTTTTAAAAACAACAATGAAAACAACGTATTAAAACTAAAACTTTGTGTGAACGCCAGTACGTGTTTCCTATGATCCAACTTTACGACTACGCGTTTAACCTTAAATCGTTTGTCTTAAAAATCTGTGTGGACCAGCCCTTACATGCACAATCTTTAACTCTTGGAGCACAATGCATAGATGTCACTGACTGTTGAAACAGATAAAACTAGAAAATCAAAACTGCCGAATTCTAAGAACCTTCATAAACAATTTAAAACTCCTTTTTTAACACTAATGTATTGTTAGAAAATTGCCGTTCAAGAAGTGTTTTTTTACACAAAACAATACAGAAGGCGTAATTATTATTAAAACGGCCATTGAAAAAAAAACATTCATTAAACACAGCACTAAATTTTCTGAGGTACTATTACGTATTTTTCTCTACCTTGCTAACAAGTAAAGAATGTTTACGCAGTTTTAAGCTTTGCTCATGGTTTATGAACTATTACAGTTCAAATTTTCTAGTTGGCTCTTTTATTGAACTTCAGTTACATAAATAATTAATGAAAACACGAATATAAATAGTATATGTATAGTTTATTTACAGTTATCAAGATTACATCCATATAAAACAATAATATTTTCAAACATCCTATGATGCAGACAATATGTATCATTCGGCCTACAAGTAGCTTTAAAAAGTATTTGGAAGTTTGTTAATTACAGGGAAATAATAAAAAGGTGTGCATACCCTATGCGGAAACACTATTTATTTAGTTTAGAATGTATGTTATAATATTTTCAAGAATATTTTTGTCTCAATGCTGACAACCAGGGTTAAGAAATGTTATCGGTTACTCAATAAAATAGACAGCAGTTTCGTTGAACATATTGGGTGACATTCTTGACTGTCACATTGTCACAGTTCACTGTCTGACATGGTTGACTGTCTAGGGCTAGGCTTATAGACGTTACTTAAGTCTCTTGATCAACGGTGACCGAGTGAGCGCTAAACTGTCTCTAGGGCTAGGCTTACAGACGTTACTTAAGTCTCTTGATCAACGGAGACCGAGTCAGCGCTAAACTGTCCCTGGCAACCTTCTTGAACTGTTTCCTTTGCACCGCGTTGCCGCCATTGGTTCTCATCAGGCCACGTTTTGCCACTCGCTCTTTGATCTTCTCCTTCGCCATCTGGAACACTGACTCCATGGTCGGCAGGGGATGTTTCTCCAGCGATCTGATTATCACGCGCTCTAGGCCCACCAACAACCATCTGTAAGACATATACATGTATTTGACTATTCTACATTAATTTGCAGAGATACAACACATTCATTCATTCTGAATTTACTACCCAAGGTCTTCTACTGTTTTATTTCTCTATGGTCTTCTAAATGTGCTAAATCTGTTATACTAGCGGTGATTTATCTTACGAACTAGCACTCTGCATTGAAGTTGTGATTCTCATAAGCATTACGCATGTGTACCTTTATTTATAGATATTGAGTATGTATACATTTTTTTTATACTACAAACTATACTATACTATACTGTATTAAACTGATAATTTACAACCAAAAATTCTAACAATTTTAACATAAACATGGTTTACATATTGACATTGATATTTTTTGACATTGATATTAATTTGACTTTATTTACTTGAATTTTATTTTAATTGAATTTATCTTGAATTTATTTTGATTTATTTTCTTGACATTGATATTTATCTAGTCGATATTTAGTCTAGTCGTCGGCAATTAGGGTGAAGAAACCGCTCTACGACATGAGACAGTGATACCAACCCTACTGCAGCCCCGCCCACCACAATGACCAACATGGGGGTAACATCCTCCAGTACGATACTGTTGAACATGTTGGGTAGCACCGGTTCCTCCTTGAACATGAACTTGCGGTAGATCTTCCTGAGGACGCCATCGTTGATCAATTTCAACAACCTGAAACCACCCTGCATTGTAATACCCCATTGGAGCCTTAAACTAACACATAGATAGTGCTGCTAAGCAACCTGCTTATCTGCGCTATTAACGATAACACAATGAACAATTGACAGCTAAACTCCTCTTCATAATATAATAGTTTATTTTCTTGTCACCAGTATGCATCTATACTTGGTTCCAACCTAACTAACTCCCTGCCAATCACTAACCTGCAAGGGCTACTTAGCCGTCGTTTCCTTTTTTGAAAGTTGTACACGTCAGTCATTGTCTAAAATTTCCGGCGATAGTCGATTCAGTGATACACACTTACAAAAAGCAGAGCCTGTGCTGAGGTGGCCGAGAAGGAGAGTGCTTTCTTGAAAAATGGGGATGATTGACATGATACAATAACATGACATCCATTGAGGTTGGTGATAGGCAGAGTGTTACTGAGGTTGGAACCACCTATACACTATTGTGAGTGGCCAATAAAGCCACATGTGTTTACAACCTCCTCTAAGGTCTACTTGATATTGCCTAGCGTAGCGTCGAAAACTTAGCGTCGAAAACTTAGGCGGCTAGTCTAGGTAGGAGATCAAGGAGTGGGCCTTGCCCTCTTCCCTCGCTCCCCCCACATGGTCCACAAACTTCCGCCCTTCTCCTCTAAATCCTCATTCTGTTAGGATCTAATGGGAACTAATATCTATAGACTAAACTATGTACTTAAGAGGAAGTGGGCGTTACTACGCTCCGACCGACTCCCACCAGAGATCGCGCCACAGTCAAACGCTGTATTGTTGCTTGTGGGTGCGATGTGAAGAGGCGCGGGGTACAGAAAAGCGCTCGCGGGGAAGCCAGGCGGCGTTCATATTATAACGTACATAGCACCTCATTTTGTCTTTGTTTATAGTTTACACGATCGCTTGAGCTTGGATACATAAGTATTAAATACGAGATACTTTAGTACAGTGTAGACATAGTATTAGGTACCTCACATATCGACTTCAAATATTGGGGAGTTTATAGTTTACTTTGATGATTCGGCCTCGATAAAAAGCAGGTCCCACTGTATTGTAAACGTACTTGTTGTTGAAGAGATCCAGGTAGGGGCTGTGTTTGGGCATCATGAAACAGTTGGTGTACTCCACGAACACCTGTGGCAGACTGACGAACGTACAGTTGACCTTCCCTCGCCACAAGGACGCAGCCTCGGGGTTGGAGATGAACGCGAAGTTCTTGTCACAGACTCGTTTGAAGCCGTGGAAGTTGTCTTCTATCAGGTTGTTGGGGTCGTTCATGATGTGTTTCGTGTACAGCTCGTGGAACAGACCCGTTGTGGAGGTCTGCACACAGGAGTAACGTTACACAGATGGTGCTTACATATTATTATTATATATTTTGTTTTTAAATTTATTTATTTATGAATTTATTTCTATTTATAATGATGGCATTTATAATGTTGGCAGAAAAGAGCACAACTCGAAACACAAGAAATGACTGCAAACCAGCACTAAAAATTGGAAAATATTGTAAACCTTTATGAAACCTAACGCTAATAGCAAATTGATATAGAAATAATTAATGAAATACCATATTTAAAACAAATTTAAGATGTATTGTTAAATATGGTGACTAAAACATCCTACTTAAAAATGAACTGATAAAGGATAAACAAAAATGAGATACGGTAGTTAAACAAACAGAAAATGCAACACAAACAACAAACAACAAACGGCACACAGCTTCAATAATTGTTTGTTTTTTTGTTCTACCCTGAATATCTCGTATATGAATGAGACGTGCAGCATCCCCAGGTTGTAGCCGCCATGTTTCAAGAGTCCTTCAAGGTCATCGAACGGAAGGTCAAGTCTTAGAACTGTCAGGTTTGAGATGATAGATCCGGAGTAACTTGCGGCTAGAATAACACCTGTAATATAACAAAGAAGATGAATATAAATATCATTATGACAATGCAGCTATAACCTATCGAATACAAATTTACGAACGATATCTAAATTATCAAATTTTAGTTCGGTATCGAATCGAATCATAAAAATCGAAAACAGAATCAAATCGATTTGAAAACAACCATTTAGCTTTCTAGTCCGCCTCGAAGTTAAATTTGATGTTCTGAAGGTATTGTCGTAAGTCTTAACGACAAGTGGATTCGAGATTCATTTCAAAGTTATCTGTAAATAAAAACTATGACTTTATGTAACAGTTTTTATAAACAATTCACAGTAGGAAAAAGTAAAAGAAAAAAATTTATTTATTTCTAACGATAAACAACTAAACAAGTTAAATTCCTACTGAAAATGTGAAAGCCAATATTGTAGCATAAGATCAAAATAGCCAATGGCATCGCAACATTAAAATCGAACCACTATACTAATACTTATTTTCCTTATTTTCTAAATATTGTAAAAATCGATTGACCTGTGATGTATATGATGAAGAAGAGAATCCTACAGGACCAGGACATGGGAGTCTTCTCCTCCTGTCCCTGCTGACAGATAATGGCCCCGTACACCAAGAAGACTTGATCGTAGAGTTTCAAAATACCCTCGTTACTTCCAAAGCGACGAACCTGAAACATGAACATTTTTGTTTGTATTGTAATAAGCTTAAATATGATGGAATCTCAGTGATATTAGTACTATCATAAAGATAGTGATGCACTTATAATACTTGCTATTGCTATGTAAAAGAAATCATAATCATAAGCTGTATGGAGGCTCCTTGCCTGCGAGTGCATGCAATAAAATATAATTGTAAATTGTTTATAAAAATGAAGACACTTCCATGCGTATGTGAAGTTTCCGTTCATGTTTGGCAATGCAGATGAAAGAAAAACATTAGGATTTATTCTACTTACAGTGAAAAAAACCCTGATATTGTATAAAATAGTACAGCTCGTGGTTTTTAGATATCGTTTTGTCTTCCCTCAGATTTTGTGGTAGGATCTTAAATTGATCCCGATCCTTCATTTGAACCCAATATTTGTATTCTCTTTGTATTTTAAGATCCAAATTAGACACAACTCAAACCAATGTATCATTTTCAACGGTTCATCGTATCGTAATAAAACGTCTCACCAGCCAACTCATGGCGACCATAAACATGGCGGACACGAATGTTTGGAAGACGAAGGCGGCCCAGAGTCGCCCACTGAAGGGGGCCGCCCAGTCGGTCCAATTGACAACCTTCCTGTCCGGCTTCTTCATGTAGATCAAGTATCTGGGAGAATATACACAACAGCCGTTAAGAAGCAAATAAAGTAATTATGTATCTAAATAAACATGTAAATAAGTGTGAGGATTTCAGTCATCCTGATACATCAGAGCAGGACCCAGAGTGGCAACCAATATATCAATAAACAAATAAATAAATAAATAAATAAATAAATAAATAAATAAATAAATAAATAAATAAATAAATAAATAAATAAATAAATAAATAAATAAATAAATAAATAAATAAATAAATAAATAAATAAATAAATAAATAAATAAATAAATAAATAAATAAATAAATAAATAAATAAATAAATAAATAAATAAATAAATAAATAAATAAATAAATAAATAAATAAATAAATAAATAAATAAATAAATAAATAAATAAATAAATAAATAAATAAATAAATAAATAAATAAATAAATAAATAAATAAATAAATAAATAAATAAATAAATAAATAAATAAATAAATAAATAAATAAATAAATAAATAAATAAATAAATAAATAAATAAATAAATAAATAAATAAATAAATAAATAAATAAATAAATAAATAAATAAATAAATAAATAAATAAATAAATAAATAAATAAATAAATAAATAAATAAATAAATAAATAAATAAATAAATAAATAAATAAATAAATAAATAAATAAATAAATAAATAAATAAATAAATAAATAAATAAATAAATAAATAAATAAATAAATAAATAAATAAATAAATAAATAAATAAATAAATAAATAAATAAATAAATAAATAAATAAATAAATAAATAAATAAATAAATAAATAAATAAATAAATAAATAATTCAACAAATAAATAAATTAATTAATTAATCAATTTTAAATTAATTATTAATTAAATAAGCAATTAATCAATAAATTTTAAATTAATTAATTAATCAATTAATCAATTAAATAATAATTCAATTATTGTAAGATGATGTTTGGAGCTATGTTTTAATAAAGATCACAACTGTTAGACTGAAATAACATAAATTTTAATTATCTTAAGTTATTTAATTAAGTTGAAGTTACCAATGAAGCAATTAACCAATTAAACAACTACCAATTACCTTCAAGTTTACCTTCAAGAACAGTGTAGTGAAACAACAGTGTATCAACTCACGATGAGGTGAAGATGGGTAGCGAGAAGGACACGGCCAACCCGGCCTCACTGGTCATCGTGGTGGCACTTGATGTGACGTCACTCTTGTCTTCTAACAACATGGCGACCATCCCGTTCCACACAAGCGTGGTCTGGTTGTTGACTATCTTCTTGGTGGGGATGCCGTAGGAGCCGTCCGTAGGGATGTGGTGGACAGTGCTGTGAACAATGCCAACATGGGTATTATAAATAATATTATTATCTTCTCTAAAGCTGTACCAAAGCAGCTCGTCTCATGCATACGAAATAGCCTATTCCATAGTTGTCCCAAGACTACCTTACACATGCTTTCGTCACAGGCGACTGGTTCGTAGCCAATCAGCGATCGGTATTGGTCCGGATGTGTCTCGGGCGGTTCGCCGGTTGGCTACGACTGCCCCTAATGTGACGAAAGCATGCTTAGAGCACCGTAGCTCTAGATTGTTAGCTAGCACCGTAGATTGTTCTTCGTGTTCGTCCAAGACAAAGGAAACTAGTTGTCATACGTTTTGCGCATGCCGACACTGCTCACGTGACCGAACTCTCTTCTCATTGGTCGAATGTTTAGCGATAGTAACTAAATACTGCGTACTATATATTAAATAGCAACACGGACACTGACTATTTTGTACGTACAACCCTTTATTAAGTTGGGCCACATAAAATGGCTAACTAGATCAACTAACCTATAATATTTTAGTTGAATCAACTATACCGTTCTTTCAGTGCAGGTGTAAAGTAATCTTGGGTACACTATACCAGCTACATTGTCTACTTTTAGAGTTCGTACCATCTATAATTGAAACAGTTCCATTAGGGTTAATTTACGAACTTCGGTTAGTTATCTGGAACAGCGTATGCATTCTATAAAGAGGAAGACTACATTTACGAATGTGTGAAAGAACGCCAGGAACTTGTTGATTTTCGTTGAATCAGCGTGCATGAAAGAGTCAGTAAATAAGAATGTGAGGTCGGTATGAGAATATACTTACGTTGGGACTAGTATAGTACATACTACAGAAGACTTCTTTAACAACTTAGTCGATATCAACTTCCGGGTAATTCTTTGAAATTGAAGATGATTGATGATTGATTAATGGGGCTTAACGTCTCATATTAATTATGAAACTATGGCTAATCGAGATCATGAGCGGGTGATAATGAAGATGAGAAAGATGACGATGAAGAATAGAGCCACATCCGAATCAGATCCATTGTACATCGCGTGGGTCGTCATACGGGAGTCCAGCAAGGGAGGGCAGGGCCAAGTGGGAGGAGAAATATTCAGTGGTACAGTGGGGGGGGGGGGGGAAGGGACAGGGTCTCCTTTCGTCGCCTCTTACGACTAGCAGAGTCACTCGGGCCTATTCTTCCTCGGGCCCAGACGGGCTTTGAAATTGAATCAGAAACAGAAACGCAAAGATTATATTATGTATTAGAAATTTAAAAACTGGTCACGAGAAGATATAGAGTGCTTTGCAGCGTTTTTAAAGTTCCGTCTTGTAAAATTCTCAGAAGAGAAGGTCGCTCCACTCGATCTATTTCAAGGGAATTTGCCACGGCATTTTTCTGGTACCTGCATGTTATTGTCCATTGCATGGTGAGTGCACCAACCTCGCTTGGACAACGCCTTTTAACAGACGCGCCAATAGTATCACTACAATACCGGAGCCATGAGAACGAGATGCAACTATCTAGGTTAGTGGTCCTTTAACATAATCCACGATGACACCAGCTTGACAAACATGGCCGATCATTTACCTGAAATTGAGTTCCGTCTCCAGAATGTTCCAGACTTCTCCAGAGAAACCACTGAGATGCGTCACGTTGTCAGATGTCGTGTTAAGCAGCGACACCGGGGGGTACTGAGGAAGAACAAATTACTGAGGATTTACGTGGCTCGTTGGTGTAGTGTGTTAATTCTTGCCTTCAATGCAGATGATGCAGAGTTCGATTCCCGGTTCGGGCTGGGAAGTTTTAACTTTGGAACTTTGCTTAAATCTATCTATAATCAATCACATAATAAATGATATAATGTTCCCCAAACAAAAATCAGTTCTGGGTAGACTATAAAATACAAAAGTATTTGTTTATTTATTGTAACCTATTTAAATGGTGTGACACGTTTTCCTCCTAGTTTGAAACAGGTAATTCCATCACATATCAAAAAGTTAAAGAAAAGTTGTCACAGCTTTTAAAAGTAATTGAGGATGTATAGATGATCTTACGTGCACGTCCGCTCCCCGCATTACCATCCCCTCCAGGCTGTCCCGCCTCTGATACAACCCCTCAACGGGGTTGGTCATCCCCTTGCCCTGGGTGTAGGAACTGAAGCCGTACTGCAAGAGGGGTCCACCCCTCATGACGCGATAAGCCTCGGTCAACTCCACCAGGTCTTCAGACAATTTCTTAGCCACGATGAACTCGGTGTCGAAGGGCACGTACGCGTCCTCGAAGATCGAGTCTATAGACTGTGACGTCATCATGAAAAGGAGCCACACGGAGCCCGCTAGTTGGATTTTAGACGCGGCCTGGGGATCAGGAGAACAGAACTGTATGAAGTACACTCACGATGAACTCGGTGTCGAATGGGACGTACGCGTCCTCGAAGATTGAGTCTATAGACTGTGACGTCATCATGAAAAGGAGCCACACGGAGCCCGCTAGCTGGATTTTAGACGCGGCCTGAGGATCAGGAGAACAGAACTGTATGAAGTACACTCACGATGAACTCGGTGTCGAATGGGACGTACGCGTCCTCGAAGATCGAGTCTATAGACTGTGACGTTATCATGAACAGGAGCCACACGGAGCCCGCTAGTTGGATTTTAGACGTGGCCTGAGGATCAGGAGAACAGAACATTATGAAGTGCACTCACGATGAACTCGGTGTCGAAGGGGACGTACACGTCCTCGAAGATTGAGTCTATAGACTTTGACTTCATCGTGAAAAGGAGCCACACGGAGCCCGCTTGCTGGATTTTAGACGCGGCCTGAGGATCAGGAGAACAGAACTTTATAAAGTGCACAGACGATGAACTCGGTGTCGAAGGGCACGTACGCGTCCTCGAAGATCGAGTCTATAGAATGTGACGTCATCATGAAAAGGAGCCACACGGAGCCCGCTAGCTGGATTTTAGACGCGGCCTGAGGATCAGGAGAACAGAACTTTATGAAGTCAGTTTGTTGTAGCATGAGATCAGGGAAACATAATGTATGTCAAAACTGAGACGGTTGGTACAACTGTAAATTTAACGGTATTTTGAGAAAGAGCAAGATATTGAAAAAGTGATTCTTACTGGAGATTTGGTTTTGAATCAGCTACACAATTAATTTATAAACTTTCAATATTGCAATTTTTACGATTCTTATATCTGTTATTCATTAATTATAATTAATTATTTAACTAAGAACAGAAATATCAATCCTAACAATTTTGTATATGAAAGTTTCTAAATTCCTTTTAAGCTGATTCAACCCCAAATCTCGGGTAAAAATAATTTTTTCAACATCTTGAACCTTCCTCAAGATATCAATTTGCGTGGTTTAACATTGAGAGCCATTACCGTTAACTACATGACAAAGAAAGAATAATAATATATTGTCTCACACTAGTAACAGTTTCTCACCCCTATCAGGAACGCCCTTATGTCCTGGTTGTCCGAGAACATGACGTAGATGGGGATGTTGCAGAATGACCTCAGCTTCGCGACCACCAGGTGGAGGGTCTGATAGGGGAGGATCTTGGTGAAGATGGCCTTGTGTTGACCCAACATCTTCTGCGTGGAGACCACGTAGAACCGCTCGCCTAGACTGTCTGGGGAGAAGAAGAAGCGACACAACCTAAGGTAAGTGTTAAACACTGGTATATTGAAATAAGCCTCAGCTGGAACTTAAAACTTTTAACTAGATCTTGAAATTGTAAACGAGATAAATATGTATGGATCAAGCAAATAATCCTCTAACAAAAGCCGACCCTGACTTCTGGGAGTATCGAAATTATACTTCTCAATTTGTGTAACGCCCGGTAAGTCAATATTGCTACTTTAGGGTAAATTTGTATTTTTGTTAAATCAATCTAGGGTATGATTTTGATAGTGCGTTTTCTCTAACAGTATTTTCTTTATCATTGTTTTAATCTCCAGTACGAAAAATACACTCGTCCTTCCGGTAAATTAAAACAATGAAACAAATTACTGGTAAAGAGAATTCACTGAAAATTCTTCATATCTAAGAAGATGGAGTTTCATCTTCTTTAACCGCAATAAAAATTATGTATCAGTCACTTTGTTTCAACATTTGATAAGAGAATCGTTTAGTTCGGCTCCCTGTCTATCCTTGTCTATTTTTTAATTGCTTCGGGTGGACCATTGAGACATATTCGTGTAACCACTCTTAATATTGAAGGGTTTATTCAGACATACATACCGGAAGTAATGAAGTACACACAATCGGACCGGAAGTACTGCCGAATAGCGGTGACGACGCCGGAAGCAGTCTTAGTTGAAACCCTAGGATCCAGCGTCCCGGCGGTGGATGTTAGGGTCGCGACGCTTAGAACTGTTAAGACGCTGAGCCACCACATGTTGGAGGGCGGTTACCACTTTGTTATGTACCTCGATACATGAAGACGCACCAACAAGCTAATAGAATGTTGGAGAACGGTAAACACTTGCACTCAATTAGCCAGAGGGCGAGTTATGTACCTCGATACATGAAGACGCACCGACAAGCCAATAGAATGTTGGAGGAGGGTAAACACTTTCACTCAATTAGCCAGAGAGCGAGTTATGTACCTCGATACATGAAGACGCACCAAGAAGCCAATAGAATGTTGGAGGAGGGTAAACACTTTCACTCAATTAGCCAGAGAGCGAGTTATGTACCTCGATACATGAAGACGCACCAAGAAGACAAAAGAAGGCGACTGTACACAAAAGAGGCAATTTTATTTTATTTTGTCAATGTTTATTTTGTGGGTTTATTCCTGCTTCGAATGTTCAAAGTCTATGGTTCAATTCCGAATTTAAGATGGTGTTTTTTAACTTTAGAAATTGACTTAAATATTTCTGTGTGACTTTGGAGCCGTCACAGCAACGAAACACATAATAAATGGTATAATAGAGACAGTTATATATCTCTATGCAGTATAGTAAAACGCTCTATAGAGAAAAAGCACTTCTCTTAATCAGAGGGTAAGATATGCCAGTTTACGAATTTCAAGTATGTGAGATATAAATATATAGGTGCTTCTGTCTTGGAAGTATAAAGCAGCCTCTATACATCAAGAAAGACTGTGGTGATGAGTTCTACCTCTATACACAAAGAAACCAATCACTATAAATTACTCTACACACCAAGAAGATAATATTATATACATTTCTACCCATTTAAAAGGTGAGACAGGCAACTTTAAATATCAAAAGGAAATGAAATGGAGAATCTAGTTACGTAGACACATTTATTTTCGAAACTGTATAATGACAATAATGTTTAAATATATAGGCCTATAATGCGTTTTTCACAACACTCGTTTAGGATTTTCTAATAAACACTTTTATACACAGTTATATTGGTAACTCGTCATTAATATTGCACTGTTTTTCATCGGAAATTCAGCCGATTTGGCGCGTTTAAGTGAAAACTGGCAACGCTGTTTCGCAATGCGGGTAGCTTGCCCGTAGGAGTCACACTACTGCAAGAGTCTCGTCGTAATCCATTCACAGTCGGGAACAGAATTGAGCACTGATTAGTTCACGTCATTCCACAGATAAGCATCTCCCACATATAGGTTAGGTTACTGAAAAACCATGCTAATGACACTTAGACGCAGTAAAAAACAATGGGGTAGGGATCAATATTTCATTTATTGTGGGGCAAATTATTGGGTCTTGACAAGTTCCGTGATTTTCGTGGTTGTAATGAACATTAGCTGGGTCCGTAGGCTCCATTTATAAAGAAGCCCAATTCTAGATCATTCAGGTTTTACAGCTGGGAAACATTTTCAATTAAAAATGTGTTTCATTTTGTTTGGCCAAATGATGTTATTTTTTTAGTATTCACGTGACGTTATAAACGCCATCAAGAATCCTTTATCTGTGTCACAATGGAAAGAAAGATCTGTTTTGACATTTGAACTACAATAGAAGACAAATATTCTTATCAGGAAATAAAATACTTTCAAAGCATGTAAACCCCATACGAAAATACTTATTTGTACCTTTGTAAACCACTAAAAAGGTTCGTCGCACAAGACGGTTTCTTTATGTTGCCTTTCAGTACCATTAGCGTTTAGCAATCTAACGTTGTAGAAAAATATAACTCCAACCAAACGTTATCTGACAATTATTAAAACGAATGTGCTAGTCCAATGTAAACAAACACGCCATGTTGGCACTAAATATGGCCACCACACTTGTTATGTGAACGTCCTATACACCGTCTTATAGTGCTCAAGTTTACATCCCTGATGAATGTATCACTGATTTGTTTTAAAATGATCAAAGAAATTGAGATTCGGTTGGGGAAACGCATTTTTGTTATTCACTATGACTAAGAATCTCTGGTTAAGTTTAATTTATACATTTTAGTTTATTAATCACTGATTAAATACATGATTGATAACAGAGCCCAGGTCCCAGATTCACAAGAGGTCCTCTCTTATCTCTAAGACCGGCCTTACTTTGAACCTCTTATAAAACCAGGAAAATATCTTAGAACAGATTTTAAATCATATTATTGGAATGTACATTAAATCCTTGTTCTCACCAGAAATAAGTAACTTGTCATCTGACCTGGGTCTGGTTTTACAAGATGTTCAAAGTTGGGCCGGTCTTAAAGATAAGACCAAAATAAGATTAAGGATCACTTGTGAATCCGGGCCCTGTTGTTTGTTGATGATTGTTGATGAGCATTAAATGTATTTATCCAGGTTCCGTTCGTAATTGTATGAAAGAAACATACGAGATTACTTTCCACCCATGAACAATGATTTAATTATTTCAATTGTAATGTATGTAGGGTAAATTGAGATTATAAAAATAGTCATGTGGCCGTATTTTGTTTTGTTTTGTTTGGTACAAACATTGAATATGAATTTAAGTATCTATAAAGTATACCTTGGATATACTTAAATACAATCAATGAATCTCTCGGGACACCGGTACAATGTGTTCCGATAACGGTACTGTACCGGTCAAACCGGTACGTCTAGTCACCTTAATTCTAGAGTTATTTCCTGTATTAGGTCACTGTAAGAGATTGCTATGGACACATGCCTGTGTGTGGAAGTGGGCTAAACACATTTTACACAATTTCTCCGGCTATATTCATAGATACAATCTAGTTTTTTCAGTTTCACCCCAGTAAATTAGCCTACATTGCATGGTTGCGTATCATTGCATGCTACAAGAAAATTCGATAGAATTTACTAATAAAAAATGCAGACAGCTATCGAGTGACAGAATTAACACGGAACAAAAACTGAGATTATTGGTGTTTTTATTTTGGCCACTATTTACGACGCCAGAATCACAACAAAATATTTGGGACATACAAATACAACTATAACTGTAGCTACTGAAACTGCAAATGTTCGTTTTTCGCAGAGAGTGTAATATATCGTTCCAATTAGTTAGTTGGTTGTCTAGATTTGTAATGATTGTGGTCGATTAGATGTCGGTCTGGTTAATCATGGTTGCTGCATTTCAGTTTAGAATCTTGCCTCGAGCAAGATTTCATGTGGTGTTTTTCATCTTCATATGTGCGTCTTTATGAAGTGTCTACATGTGTGTGTCACACACTCATCGTCTCGATTAGCTCTATATCGAAATATATGCCTGGTATTGTGACCTTCGGATAAACATTCAGTAAGCTACTAGCTCGTTTTCCCTATGGCGGTTGTTAACATGGTGAAAACACTTTCGTAGCTTTCTAAATAGTTATCCTAAGTTCACAATACCGGGCTTTAAAGTCCACTCACAGTTATACAAGAACAACCAGGACAAAAAAAAAAACTTCATAATGAATGTATTTTGCGACATCGTTGGCGTTATATTTTTGTATTACAATGTAAATACTTGTACATATAACTAAATTATCAATTGAATTAATTAAATATTTGAGTATAATCTATGTTTTATATTATTTATTGGCGTGTGTTCTGGTAACAAAGATCTAGTAAAAGCTAATCTAACATTTGGTTTGCTTAGAACACGTCATGCTTATAATAAAATAGCGCACGTTTCACAGTATCTGTTTCAAGTGAAATGAGTCAATTTGTTGTTCTATTATGTGGAGTAGCCCTGTTACTTCATAGAATATCCCACTCGGTTCTAGACAATGTTGCTCACGAAAACTATGAATAATTCACTCTATTGATTTAGGTTTATTTTTAAAGTTGGCCGACTGACATTGAAATTGTGATTTGATGTTCGTGAAATATCCCAGCTCGCATGCTAGAGGCTAACACATTTCGTTCGTGTGGCAGATTTTATCGTGTGTACACTAAAAACCGCAATGATAAAACAACAAACTCAATGATACTAACGGATAGTGAGTTCAAACATTATATGGTACCAAAGTAAAAAGAAATACGCTTATTGATCACATCGTATTTGTTGGCTATTTTGACTAACGACTGCGAATTTGTTTTGTTTTACTTGTGGTTAATAATATTGAAGATTACGTTTAACTGTTCAGTGTCCAAGTATTTTATCATTATTTAGAATGTTTTCAATAATTATCTTTGTGACTATGGTTGTTGGAAATATTGAGTTTGATAATGGTGTTTACGGCACCTTTTTGTAACAATTTGCTACTGCTATATTGTGGTAAACACAAGTCAAACTTGGAGCCATTGAATGTTATACAAATTCTTTAGAAATGATAACAGACAAATGAAAAAATGGATTTATTTTAATAAAATAGTTCGAAAAGTGTTTTGTCATCAAAAAGTTTGTTTTAAAATACAATTTATTTAAGTAGAATTCCATGTGTGTGCTTGAATATTACTTATTCTTTGGTAATTTAGGTTCAGTTAACAGATGACAGTACAATATTGTATCGGAAGCTGTTTATATTTATTACACTTGTATCATTCTTATAATGCTGCTTACACCTAGATAGCCTGTTTTACATTCTCACCATTTCCTTATGACTGAGGACTGAGGACATATTTGCAAAGCGAGTTCGATCAGACTACTGGTGATGACAATAACAGTTATGTTTATATTAATTCTCAAGATTACGGCAATCTCTTAACCGCTATACAACTTCAATTCAATCATTTGGACAAGAAAACGTTTTCAATCTCTTGGGCAAGAATGCGTCGAGAAAAAATACAACAGGCGACACAACATTGTTCACAACATTGTTGTAAAAAATACAACAGGCGACACAGACAATGTTCACTTGTATCTCTTTAATAGGCCTATAAGAAGTTGTTCACTTCAAGTTTGGTTATATTTTTGTTTGGTTATTTTGGTTGGTATTATTTATGCTCACTAGGCAACAAAAATCTTGATGTCGAACAGAAATATTCACTTAAATCTTTTGGGTAAGAAAGTGTTCGAAAGGTTCTCTTTCGCAAACATTTTAAACTGTCTCCTTTGCACCGCCTTGTTCTTGGGTAATCCGTTGCGTTGAGTTTCCCGCCGCTTGCGAAACGTCGCCTTCGTCATCGCGATGGCGGTGGCCATGTCTGGGATCGGATGCTTTATCAGCATGTTGATAACCATGCGCTCCAGCGCGACCAACAACCATCTGCAACATAACAACACTCTAGCTATATTTATCCTGTGATAAGTGAGACGTTATGGTAAATTTTCCAATCGTTTCGACTCAAACTTTTCTTTAAATCTGAGCTTGTGTGCAGCGCTTAGAGATAAATTCGAGCGTTGATTTTAGCATTTACTTGTTTTGCGACAGTCCACATTAATAGTTGACATAATACTTTAAAAGTGTTTGTTTAAATTCTCATTCTAAATATATCTCTACTATTATACAGTGTTATGGGTACTACTACTTTAAACTTCTATTGCCTGAGGAGATAAGGTCACAATCTTCTTTACAATAAATAGAATATATAAGTAAAATCAATATACCTTCCAATGTGTTTGTAAACAGTTACTTGCTAGGATTCAGAGCTCCTCTTTTAAATGCACATTTCTCAACCCCCCCCCCCCCTTCCCCCCAAACCTATACCCTGACTACGCCACTGCGTAGACGTAGACCAAGATTGAAATTTGCGCAACATAATTTAGAATATGCATTTGAATGGCCATGTAGGAATAAATACAAAGAGTGTCAGGAAAGAGGACAGGATGAAGAGGGTTGACAAGCTCACCTACCCCGCCAGAGCTCCCCCGACAACAATGACCAGCATGGGTGTAACATCCTCCAGAAC
The DNA here is from genome assembly GCA_945910005.1 of Isoperla grammatica. Taxonomy (NCBI): domain Eukaryota; kingdom Metazoa; phylum Arthropoda; class Insecta; order Plecoptera; family Perlodidae; genus Isoperla; species Isoperla grammatica. The sequence continues at coordinate 14,586,155 of OX246741.1, read as the reverse complement.
GATACTGTTGAATGTGTTCGGTAGCACTGGTTCCTCCTTGAACATGAACTTGCGGTAGATCTTCCTGAGGACACCGTCATTCAGTAGCTTGAGTAGCCTGCAACACAATACTACTGATAAGAACTGATAGCTGTTGTAACAGTCATTTGAACCCTGCACTACATATTAATAATAATTTTTGTAGGAATACCCGTTCTAGGGTGCACACCAGTTTTATCTGATGTGCCCCTCTTCAGGTGACTAACTAGGTTATTAGGGTGCTTGGATAGTTGGGAAGGATTGTCCGAGGGCTGATATAGTATGACCACAGATAACTAATTAACTTCGTTAATTAGTTATCTGTGGTATGACTCAATCCCAGCATTCGCTTTTACGACTGAGGAAAACCTCACTACCTATTACCCATTCCATAAACTTTACCCCTAAACTTCCCCTACTGCCACGACAAGCGAGGAGAGATAGTTGTCGTGAGTATGCGAGGTCCAAAGTTCGAGCAGTGAACATAGACGACTGACTGGGTCGCAGGTCTGGCTTCATCGCGTGTACAGCATAGTGAGTGCGTGAACAAGGTGTAAAGAAGAACTTATCGCATCGCTTATTGCATAAACTTAAACCCGATTGCCGAGTGCGTGTAATTTGTATTGTTCAATTGTACGTTTTCATTATTGTCGATCAGTAATTAATAAAAGTGTACCATTGATTAAATAATATCCAGTGCCGCTTCACAGTGCGTCAGTGCATGCAAGTATCGAGTGCGATATTTAAACGTCAATTCATATCGCTTAACTTCAGTGATAAACGTACACGCTAATCATCGTCCCATATTTCTTCATCATCGCCCCCCCCCCCCCCCTAACGATTCACCAAGTCAAAGCATCGAGATCGCCCACCTCGTCATCACCCATCGCCTCCTACCCCACTGGAACCATCTATGACGACGCGCAGAGGAACCCGGAGGGTGAGTACTGACTAACATTGAATTATTTATTACATTAATGAACTGCTAATCACGGCCTAGAAGAGAACACGCCCATATATTGCCGCGAATTACAGGCTAATTAGTCAGTAATTACTAATTAATGAACATTAGTTTATACGTTCGAAGAATTGAACGTTACAGAATTATCAAATCCCTATTATTGATTAATCTAAACACTAAAGACTGTGTTAATCATAATTATAACATTATTGAATAGTAAGATCATTATTGATCGGTATGCGATACGCTCGACTCGCTCTCGCGATATCCCGAGTGATGTAGTCGGACGGTGAGTAATCGGACAGTGGTGACAGGACGCAGTATTGCAATCGTATGAATATTGTTTTGATTTGTAAAGTTGTTGACCCAGTGACGGCGTAAGCCAGCCACAGCTGGTGTACTTGGTTGGGAACATTATTTATCGTTAGTTATTAATGTATTGGCGTGCGCGTATATGGACAAATATAAACATAGTTCACATTTACATTGTTTCTTCCATACGTAACATTAGGGTAGTACATTCCGTATCTAATTATAGTAAATATGGCCTAACAGGGTTTTGCGGTAGCCAGTTCCCCCAATAGTAGGCAGTAATCTAGGCAGTACGAACTCCTGGCGCACCTCCTTATAACTCGATCCCACGTCACACTCCATCTAGACAGGGCTACAATAGTAATGATTCTTACAAACTACAAGTCTCGTAACACCAGTCTTGATGGTTGAAAATTGTTACAAAAAATAAAACTTATACCAAAGACAATTTAGGGCCGGTATTTCAATGCGCAGTTATTTATTTACCCATTAGTTAGCTTGTTTTCAACCTGACAACCACTAATGAATGGCAAGGTCTTAATCCACAATGTGATACATAATTAAATCATATTTATTTTTATGTTTAGCTACTGTACCGTGTTTTAGGTCAACGGGTATAGGTTTTCCAATCTTACAATCGGGAAGATAGGGGAATCGCGTAATCTTTAGGTCAAAATAACTCAAAAAGTAAGCCGGTGACCCACATTTTTTGTTGTAGATATTTTAAAAACACACGATAGTGTATGTTGTGAATTTCAGCCAAATATCATTATAAATTTATTGGTCGGTCCCGCCGTGACGTCACGCAGTGTCCTGTGGTCGGGCTCGCGGCTCGTCCATTTCACAATGTTATATCGTGTGTATAGTCACGAATATCTCCAAAACGAGTTCGATAACAACTACTTTTTAAAGCCCAAGTTTAATCAGTGTTTCAGTAAACGTCGCTCCTTTTCAGGCTTGTGTATCAGGGTTGTAGGATAGAAAACGAATTTAATACTATGATCCGAGGTTCCTCCTCGTGGTAACCGATCATCATTTTGCTCATTCATCATGGTCGTGCTCACATGTTCACATCTCCCGTGTGTCTCTTGTAATTCTCATTCATGCCGGCCCTCTTTGCAACTTGAACGCCCCCCCGCCTTAACCCCCCAAACTTCCTAATTTGAATCCTCTTATGATGATCTAGATCACCCGTCAGGGTATATCTTACTATCTTTGATCCCGATGACATGTGATGGATGTGACTCGGTCGACGTCATATTATGATATTATGACCTAGCTCTCGACTGCGTCCTAAAAAAATAAGAATAATAGAATTCTTTGTTGACTGTCTGGAACGACAAAACGGCTAGGGGGGGCTACGTTCTTTTATATCAGAGTAAGTTCAGCACCTGACCGGTTTGATTGAACGTGCAATATTATGGTGGAAACGCCATTTTGGCACTACTTGAGCTTGCTACGTACAGTGATGTATCAGGAATGTATGAGATTGGCGGATAACACTTCTCACGTACTTGTTGTTGAACAGATCCAGATAGGGACTATTTTTCGGCAGTACGAAGCTGTTTGTGTATTTCACGAACACTTGGGGTAGGTTCACGAAGGTACAGTTGACCTTGTCCCGCCACAAGGACGCAGCCTCGGGGTTGGAGATGAACGCGAAGTTCTTGTCACAGACTCGCTTGAAGCCGGCGAAGTTGTCTTCTATCAGGTTCTTGGGATCGTTCAAGACGTGTTTCTTGAATAGTTCGTGGAAGAGACCGTCCTCCGCGCTCTGGATGGCACAATGCAGGACATTCGCAACAGACAGAACAATCAATCAATAAATCAATCAATCAAACAAATGAAAAATCAAACAATCTACATTAATGAAAGGTTAGACTTAGCTGACCATAGGGGTGTAGCGAGTACTAATCATTAATCAGTATTAGATACGGACACTCAAAAAATACAAAATTAAACTATCAATAATCATTAAAACAATAAAGTCGCTCGACAGCAACTTTGGGGCTGGGGACGTCACAGATGGGCGTGTCGGAGCCAATCAGCGGGCGGCTTTCACCAATACTCACATTTGGTTGGCCAACCTCACTTATCTGTGACGTCCTCAACCCCAAAGTTGCTGTGGAGCAACTTTAATAGAAATTATAACTTTGAAATAAGATCTGTTGGAAGGGGGGGGGGGGGGGAGTGGAACATGTATTATTGTAAAGATAATTGTGCAGATGATTTGCATGTTTCAAGATATTAATAATTGTGTGTCATATTGAAACATTCACTATAAAAAACATCAAAGTGAATCTAGAGCTACAGATGGTTCAAAGATGGAAATTATCATTATTTTGGTCCAGGGATGTATTTGACATATATATATATATATATATATATATATTACATTTTTTAATATCTACCTCGGGACAGGTTCCCATACTTCATAATTATGTATTACATGAATTCAAATTGTTTTTTAAAAGCATATTGACTTTGTTATCGTCATATTATTATTCAAGCTTATAGCTATACACAACGAATATGGCTAAGGAATATGCATATAGAGTCTTACCCTAAATATCTCGTAGATGAATATAGACTTGAGCATCCCCAGATTGTATCCGCCATGTTTCAAGAGACCCTCTAGGTCGTTGAAGGGAAGGTCAAGTCTTAGGACAGTCAGGTTCGAGATTATGGAACCCGAATAACTCGCAGCAAGGACCACGCCTGCAATACAACGTGAGAGTATCAGCTTGCACACACGCAATCACGCACACACACACAGTTGTGAAATAGTTATTTTGCTACCAACGCTGTTTAAGGTCAAATGCATAGTCGTTCCTCACGTGCTCCTCAACTCAGCCTTTCGTCAGACTCGCCCACTACAGGATTGCCTTGTGAACTACTCTGTGATTGGTGGTTGGGTGAGTCTGAGGAAAAACTGAGTTGAGGAGCACGTGAGGAACGACTATGTAGTTGACCCTATAACTCTGCGGCAGAAGATTACGAGAATTTAAGATTTTATTTTCGTATCCTTAAAACAACTTTAAAATCGAAACTGTGCGGAGATCCACAAGACAGAGTCTACAGATAACGCAAACAAATATATCCAAACGTAATCAGGTTTGCATTTTATATATTCTTTTATTATCTGTAGAACCTGATAAATCTGTCATATAATTTCTATTTGAAAAAAAAAATAGTTAGATCCGAACAAAAAACTTAAATTCTCAGGATGTGCTGCTGTGTGTGAGTCATACCTGTGATGTATATGATGAAGAAGAGGATCCTACAGGACCAGGACAAGGGAGTCTTCTCCTCTTGTCCTTGTTGACAGATGATGGCCCCGTACACCAAGAAGACTTGGTCGTAGAGTTTTAGGTCTCCCTCGCTGCTACCATAGCGTCGCACCTGAAGCAGACAACGTGGAAGTGAGACGAGCACACATCCTTGAAGGGATTTACTATCAACGATACAACAAGAATACCGAAGTACAATGCAAACAAATCCACAAGTAAAGGAATAAAATACGCAGAGAATATCTCCTGGATATAATTTGAATTGAGTTTGCCTCGTCATGTTGAAAATGTCTGATTGCCAGGAAAAATCTTTCAACGAGGGATTTGATAAGACAAAATGAAATCAAAACTAAATCTTCTATAAGTGTTATAGAAATATAATAATTATAAAAATATATTTTAATTTTAATTTTAATAATGTTTTAATAATTATAATTACATATAAGCCCCAAATACTTTGAAGAACTGCATGAGATTGAATGAAGTTTGAAAAGGGGAATTTCAAAAGTACATACTCGTTAGTTATCCGGATATTATATTTAGTTTTTCGAATGTAAAATGGTTTACTTAAAACGACAAGAAAAGCATTAGACCATGAAGCTCACCAGCCAGCTGACGGCGACCATTAGTATTGCAGAGAGGATTGTCTGCACGACAAACGCAGCCCAGAGTCTTCCACTGAAGGGGGCGGCCCAGTCACTCCAGTTCACAGCTTTTCTGTCAGGCTTCTTCAAGTAGACCATTAGACCATGTTACTCACCAGCCAGCTGACGGCGACCATAAGTATCGCAGAGAGGATTGTCTGCACGACAAACGCAGCCCACAGTCGTCCACTGAATGGGGCGGCCCAGTCACTCCAGTTGACAGCTTTTCTGTCAGGCTTCTTCAAGTAGACTACGAACCTGGCAAAACAAATCGTCTTGTAAACAATATAACAGTAACTTACGGTTAAGACAAGGAACTGTGAGAGTTAAGCATTACAAATACGGCCATCACATGAAAACAGCTCTACCACGCGGAGAGGCTGTATCATTGCCTGGTGGATATGAATCAGTATTTCTTCAAGTAGACTACGAACCTGGCAAAACAAATCGTCTTGTAAACAATACAACAGTAACTTACGGTTAAGACAAGGAACTGTGAGAGTTAAGCATTACAAATACGGCCATCACATGAAAACAGCTCTACCACGCGGAGAGGCTGTATCATTGCCTGGTGGATATGAATCAGTATTCAACGATATCTAAATGACTGGGTTGTCATAACCAAATTGCCCCCTTTTAGAGATATAGCAGGACTGATCGAGATTAGAGCCCCACCGCTAGGATCATCACCAAAAATGTGTCCAATAAAACGGGGACTTTCTTCTCAGTTGTAGGCCTACGTCATTATCAACGTCACTGACAACATATATTATTTCAAAAAAATCAACCCTTATTTTATTAATCAAGACGGGAAAAAAAATCTTAACGAAACCTACTTGTAACATCTTTTCCCTGGTATATTTCATAATATGTTCGTTATACTGTATAGTTTATTTTAGTATGGTGTGGCAGTTGTGTGTGACTCTTTTATACCAACTACCGCTCATTACTAATGGGAATAAATAACCAACACTCACGAGGAGGTAAAGAGGGGTAGCGCGAAGGACACAGCCAGCCCCCGCTCCGACGACATCGTTGTAGCGCTGGAGGTGGCGTCAACCTCCCCCTTAAGTATCATCGCGATCATCCCGTCCCAGGCGATCTTAGAGGTCGAGTTCTTGCCCGTAGAGTTGATGGGGTTGCCCCACATAGTACCGTCGGCAGGGATACTGTGCACTGTGCTGTGAACAACAGGTGTTAGCACATCAGTATCATCGCCATCATCCCCCCCTGCGTGACCTTGGACAAGTTCTTGCCCGTAGAGTTGATAGGGTTGCCCCACATTGTACCGTCGGCAGGGATACTGTGCACTGTGCTGTGAACAACAGGTGTTAGCACATCAGTATCATCGCCATCATCCTCCCCTGGGTGACCTTGGACAAGTTCTTGCCCGTAGAGTCGATAGGGTTGCCCCACATTGTACCGTCGGCAGGGATACTGTGCACTGTGCTGTGGACAACAGGTGTTAGCACATCAGTATATCACTATCATCCCCCCCTAGGTGACCTTGGACAAGTGTTTGCCCGTAGAGTTGATGGGGTTGCCCCACATTGTACCGTCGGCAGGGATACTGTGCACTGTGCTGTGGACAACAGGTGTTAGCACATCAGTATATCACTATCATCCCCCCCTAGGTGACCTTGGACATGTTCTTGCCCGTAGAGTTGATGGGGTTGCCCCACATTGTACCGTCGGCAGGGATACTGTGCACTGTGCTGTGAACAACAGGTGTTAGCACATCAGTATCATCGCCATCATCCCCCCCCTGGGTGACCTTGGACAAGTTCTTGCCCGTAGAGTCGATAGGGTTGCCCGAGATTGTACCGTCGGCAGGGATACTGTGCACTGTGCTGTGGACAACAGGTGTTAACACATCAGTATCATCGCTATCATCCCCCCCTGCGTGACCTTGGACAAGTTCTTGCCCGTAGAGTTGATGGGGTTGCCCCACATTGTACCGTCGGCAGGGATACTGTGCACTGTGCTGTGAACAACAGGTGTTAGCACATCAGTATCATCGCTATCATCCCCCCTGCGTGACCTTGGACAAGTTCTTGTCCGTAGAGTTGATGGGGTTGCCCCACATAGTACCGTCGGCAGGGATACTGTGCACTGTGCTGTGAATAACAGGTGTTAGCACATTCAGTATCATCGCTATCATCCCCCCCTGGGTGACCTTGGACAAGTTCTTGCCCGTAGAGTTGATGGGGTTGCCCCACATTGTACCGTCGGCAGGGATAATGTGCACTGTGCTGTGGACAACAGGTGTTAGCACATTCAGTATCATCGCTATCATCCCCCCCTGCGTGACCTTGGACAACTTCTTGTTCATAGAGTTGATAGAGGGCTGAAACACTTTGTTAGTTAGTGTGATAGTGGCCATGAACAATATCCGTAACGTCACATGAATTTTATCAAGAATAGATAGTTGTAATACACTTACGTGAAGTTGAGTTCTCTCTCCAGGATATTCCAGACCTCCCCCGAGAAACCGCTGAGATCTGTGACGTTGTCTCTAGACGTGTTTAGCAGCGATACTGGGGGATACTATACAACACAGAATACAACAATCATATCATTATTGTGAACCTGCTATAGCTGCTATCCTTTGGCACAAAAAGTAAATAAATAAAATAAAAAAGGCACATATTAATTTGACGCGCCTGTTTTATTACAGATTAAAGAAAAAATAGGCCTACATTTATAAATATATTATCCATATTGTGGAGCTTAACAAATTGATATATTTAAAATGGAAAATTTGAATTGTTTTTGTTTAATAATATATGATTAGTTTGATCAATTAAAATAAAACAACGGGTAACCATAATTTTTAATTTTCTTGTAACTCGGTGATTATGAGTGAATGCTATCATTATTTTCGTCAGTAATTTCGCTATGCGCATCGCTTAATTCAATACAAAGAAGGCCTCGCCTATCTACATCGTTTTAAACGGGGTAGCCCATATCGGCTGAGAATAATTAGATCAAACCTGACATAAACTTGACATAATAATAGTCTAATTTATGAGACATTTACATACACGTGGGCAACGCAACTTTCCGACTATATCAAAGCGGTATGAACAGCGTTCTTTATTACCAAACATCACGAAACATTAGGCTCTAGTTCGGTCACATCAGCAAATGAATAATACAAAACATTTTACTACTACCTATATGTTGTAACAGTGAATTACCGTGTTACATTTGAATATACAAACTAAAAAAGCAATACATATTTTGAACCTAATATATTGTACCTCAATAATAATGAGTGAGAAGTTTACGTTAATCATTCAGTTACCTTAAAAACACCGTTATAGGTAGAAACCCTACAAGATCATGTTCATGTATATTACTACTTCTCCGGTACAGGTTGCCTGTAATTACACTATGAAACTAGGTCAGGTTTATTACATATAATTGTAACTGTTTAGAAAAGGATAACGCATTTTCAAAATCAATTAAGCATATCAATTAATTTATTACTGATTCAAGTACAAATAAGAAATAAACACGGAAGCACGCAAACGAGTCAATACGTAAACCATAAATCAAGAATAAACTTAACCAAATCAAATATGGATATGATTTATATTTGTATCCCTCAACGTTATCGAGTAATTACTTGAGAGATTTTCTTTCATTATTAATGTTGCACGCCTCATGGTATAGTAACACTTCAAACGATAACAATTGTATAATATTCATATAATGTTCTCTCTTGATATGCCTGTACACAGATAGTATATTAATTTCGGTAATAAAATTTAGTATAAGCAGTCTGTTATTTTAATTTGACTATACTTATCCCAATAAGTCAAAATATTAATTAAGTTTTGCATCGTTAGTTGCGACAAATCATAGGACTAACCCGGCACCTCCACCATTAGCTAGTTTAAATGTGTACAAAACACGTCAACGATGATTCTTGTGGCTTTACGTCTCTATTATTATTATTATTATTATTGCAATCGTGCTATTCGAGACGATGGGGAGTGACAGATGAAGATGAAGGACAATTATAAAAACCGCATGACCTGCGGGATTTGAATCCACCTCCCTAAGGTTGGAATTCATAGTCGGCCCCTACACCTAGGGGCACCCATTGTTGCTATGGATTTGTTTTGTTTATGGGAAATAACATGGAAACAACTGTTACCTTGGTAACAATGGGCGCCCCTAGGTGTAGGGGCCGACTATGAATTCCAACCTAAGTGTGATAAACTTAACGACCAGCGCCCAAACGCATGAGTCACCGCGGATGGTCAAAAAACGTTAAAAACGATTAATTGTTCATTTCTCCCCTAATAGCATTCCATGTACTTCTGCGCCCCTGATAACCATCCCCTCTAGGCTGTCCCGTCTCTCGTACAGCCCGGCTACAGGCGAGGACATCCCCTTGCCCGCCGTCCATGTACTGAAGGCGTACTGCTGCAGCGATCACCCTAGAGACTTACATGCACGTCTGCGCCCCTGATAACCATCCCCTCTAGGTTGTCCCGTCTCTCGTACAGCCCGGCTACAGGCGAGGACATCCCCTTGCCCGCCGTCCATGTACTGAAGGCGTACTGCTGCAGCGATCACCCTAGATACTTACATGCACGTCTGCGCCCCTGATAACCATCCCCTCTAGGTTGTCCCGTCTCTCGTACAGCCCGGCTACAGGCGAGGACATCCCCTTGCCCGCCGTCCATGTACTGAAGGCGTACTGCTTGGAGCGATCACCCTAGAGACTTACATGCACGTCTGCGCCCCTGATAACCATCCCCTCTAGGTTGTCTCGTCTCTCGTACAGCCCGGCTACAGGCGAGGACATCCCCTTGCCCACCGTCCATGTACTGAAGGCGTACTGCTGCAGCGATCACCCTAGAGACTTACATGCACGTCTGCGCCCCTGATAACCATCCCCTCTAGGTTGTCCCGTCTCTCGTACAGCCCGGCTACAGGCGAGGACATCCCCTTGCCCGCCGTCCATGTACTGAAGGCGTACTGCTGCAGCGATCACCCTAGAGACTTACATGCACGTCTGCGCCCCTGATAACCATCCCCTCTAGGTTGTCCCGTCTCTCGTACAGCCCGGCTACAGGCGAGGACATCCCCTTGCCCGCTGTCCATGTACTGAAGGCGTACTGCTGCAGCGATCACCCTAGAGACTTACATGCACGTCTGCGCCCCTGATAACCATCCCCTCTAGGTTGTCTCGTCTCTCGTACAGCCCCGCTACAGGCGAGGACATCCCCTTGCCCGCCGTCCATGTACTGAAGGCGTACTGCTGCAGCGATCACCCTAGAGACTTACATGCACGTCTGCGCCCCTGATAACCATCCCCTCTAGGTTGTCCCGTCTCTCGTACAGCCCGGCTACAGGCGAGGACATCCCCTTGCCCGCCGTCCATGTACTGAAGGCGTACTGCTGCAGCGATCACCCTAGAGACTTACATGCACGTCTGCGCCCCTGATAACCATCCCCTCTAGGTTGTCCCGTCTCTCGTACAGCCCGGCTACAGGCGAGGACATCCCCTTGCCCGCCGTCCATGTACTGAAAGCGTACTGCTGCAGCGATCCTCCGCGAAACACCCGGTAAACCTCCGTCATCTGGACGAAGTCGTCTGACAACTGTTGAGCCACGATGAACTCGGTGTCGAAGGGGACGTACGCGTCCTTGAAGATCGCGTCTAGTGACTGTGACGTCATCATGATTAGCAGCCATACGGAGGAAGCGAGTTTGATTTTTGACGCGGCCTGAGGAACATTAAAACACAATTTAAAAATGTAACCGTATCTATTTATTTGTTGTTATTTTCATTTAATTATACAAGTAAAGGACAAGCCTATAAACTAAACAATATTTATGTTAAACAGTAATTAACAATGGAGGGTATCGAATCACAACTCATAATCCCATTGCCATATTATGGCAACTAGCATTTTCTCCACCTTTTGACATGGTTGTACCCAAAAACCTCAATAGTACAATAATTGAATAGCTGTGAAAGCCTAGGAAATTTTGGACTTTTAGTTATCTATATCGTTCATATTATGCGACCGGTTTACAAAACATTTGTGTTCGTAATGCTGGTACTCACCCCCATCAGGAACTCCCTGATGTCGTCGTTGTCCGAGAACATGACGTAGATGGGGATGTTGCAGAATGACCTCAGCTTCGAGGTCACCAAGTGAAGCGTCTGGTAGGGGAGGGTTTTAGTGAAGATGGCCTTCTGATGTCCCAGCGTCTTCTGCGTGGAGACCACGTGATGTCGCTCTCCAAGACTGTCTGGATTAGAGTATGGTAGTCAGATAAGTGATCATGTGTCGCCTTACCGTCAGATACACACAAAGGGTAGTTTTTGCAACCAAGTTGCAATGTCACAATCAGATTGTTTAATAATTTTCCACTCAACAAGTTTTCTGAAAACTTGGTTTTCGCGATATTAGATAAAGAAGTTCTCCTCCTGGGAAGTGAGCTTCCTTACCGACTCTGGTACGCACGGAGGGGACTGGACAAGCCAACACAATGAAAATGGCACAGTGACAAAGAAAATAATATGGCTCGTTATTTTCAATGTCCAGTTATTTATTTACTCTTCAGTCAACTTGTTTTCACCATGGCAACCAAAAATGAAAACCCCCCAACGTGGCAATTAATTTAGGCTGACTTGACACGTTACTTGGACATTGAAATACCGGCCATTAGTCGCCCCGTACGACAGGCAGAGCTAAGGGTTGTCAAGCTTTGCTTCAAAGGTGACATAAGTTACCGGAAGTGATGAAGTAGACGCAGTCAGACCGGAAGTACTGCCGGATGCTGGTGACGATGATGGAGGCGGCTTTGGCCGAGACTCGGGGGTTGTTGACTCCAGCTGATGATACTAGCGTCGCGACGCTCACCCCCACCAGAAGACTCAGCCAGAACATGGCGGTCTGATTAACATTCAGTCAATCCACTCGACTAGAAGACTCAGCCAGAACATGACGGTCTGATATAACACTCAGTCAATCCACTCAACTAGAAGACAGCCAGAACATGACGGTCTGATATAACACTCAGTCAATCCACTCGACTAGAAGACTCAGCCAGAGCATGGCGGTCTGATATAACACTCAGTCATTACAGTCAAACCACTCGACTTTCAAAAATCAGGACTGAAACTAAAAAAAACTGAGAAAAAACTGACTGAAAGCACGTTGTCCACCAGTTGGATTAAAAAATTTTGATTCAGACGAGGGACATTTTTTATTTAATAATCGTATCAGTCAACATACAATACGATCACATTAAGCTATGTCGCGTTAACAAGGTGGAAAATTCTTAGAAGAAACGGTCGCTCCACGCGGTCTATTTCAATGGAACTATCCGTGAGATTTCCCTATACCTGCACCGCATTGTGAATACAGCAGCCTCGCTTGGAATGTGGATGGACAACGCCTGCCAACAGACGGCTAAAAGTATTACTACAATGCCGAGGGTATGAGAACGATATGCAACTAGATTTAGGTTGGTAGTCGCCACATACGTCACTTCACTCTTACATGATTCATGACGACACCACATTGCAAGTTAACGCGACGCAACTATAACAATTAACTTGTCCACATGATAATTAGTTATTATTCAATATAGTTAATAGTCAATAGTCAATAGTTGATGTGTACATTTATGTCGTCATTTCAGTGCATATTTACTAATGAGAATGAATTGTTATCGTAGAGCAATAATCGCCTGAGTGTTACAGTGTGTTAGTAGGATGACTGTATCACTTTTTATAAAAAGATATAATATGTATCTATCGATAGGAACATCGTTTTTGAGAACTGAAATGCTCCAATTGGATGAGTTGCGCAAATCAAGAAAGAAGATCACAATGCAGGTTTAAATTTAAAAAAATCAACAACCTTTGATGACCTGACCGGGTATCGAACTTAAGACCGTGTGCATTGAAAGCTGCGATCTGTCCCACGAGCGACCAGAACCACTTTACAAGACGAGCGAACTCAATGACTGACACAATATCGTGTCACACTTTACAGCTAAATCAAAACAAATAACACCAAAATTGTAATGTATAGCTAGCTATTTCTATACGTGCGGATTTAACATTAAAACACACCTTATTACCCGTTGACACGCTGACTTACATAGCGGGGACAAGGGCAATTAATTTATTGACCAATCATAACTCTTAATTCGATGGAACTCATAAAATTAACAGACTTTAATTTTTTACAAATATTGACAGAGGGGTTTGATCGTAGGTTGTCATGTTTACAAGTGTGCGTTGTCAGGGTATAGTGTTATGATTGTTTTGTTGCTATGGTCATGATCAATGTTATCACAGGCAAGGTCATCAAACTAGGGTACGCGGACTAGCGGTGTTCGCAGGGATATAAAGGTCGTCGAATAAATCTTAGCCCTTTGAGGTGAGTCGGCGGGTCCCTCCTCGTGGTGACCGGTGCCCGCAAAGGGGGCTCTCATGAAACTCTTTTGTAATTCCTTTATTCGTCTCTTCATAGTTTTTTCCTTCCTATTCATCACTTCTTCATACTTATCGGTCCTCTTTGAGATCCAAACGCCCCCCCCCCCCCTTTTAATACTAACAAGTACTAATAATCCTCCGCGGTGTTTCTAAATAGACATATATAGACATGATGATGGTATCGGTAATATTTGTGGATCATTGATCCTAAAGAAGTAAGACTGGAAAAATCAATGGTTCCTTATAAATGTAGAAAATATGTTATCAAAAATGTAAATAACTGATGTAAATGATGTATTTTGTACTATGTAATAGTGAAATGAAAGCTAAATAAAGACATTCTTATTCTTATTCAAAATCAACACTGAATGTCCAGGGTTAAAGACTCGTACAGAGACTAGTTAGTTAGGATTTGTCATTTCTGATTAAGACTAGAACACATAAAGTTAACAAATAAAATTATAGAGATATCCATATCCTATAGTTTGGGTTGTTTTTTGTTTCACTTTTAAAAATCTATGAACACTAGGCTATACATAAGGAATTTGGAGCCGATATAGGAAAGAGGCAGATCTAAAGGGTCCGTATAATGTCCCGCAATGAAAATCAGTCCTTGTGACTGAGTGGGTTACAAGCCGGTCAAGGTGAGTCCCACCTCGTGGTGACCGGTGACTCGTTTTCACCATGACAGCCACATTACCAAGCAGAAGCATTGTTGCCATGAAGAACGTAACTTAGCGGTGGTATAAATATTTAGCAGGCCGCCCTATTTCCGGACCTTAGATTAATATTTAATTAATATTTAAAAATTGGATTTTAATCAAACAAAATAGCTATCTTCCTCTTCTTTTCATAGGCTATGCTCACAATTGATCTATCTGGCCATCATGTGTTGTCAATTGTCATGTAATCCAGTCCAATAGTTACATTTTATGTTTAGCCGCTGTAGCCTATAGCGAGTTCCCATATGCACACTAAAGTTAAGTTACATTATGATAAGGTCATAAGTAACATAATGACCAAGGTCGCAAGATGGATGGGTATCCGTTCTCGTGCAGAATGTGATGCCAAGAGTTCATTGGATAACAATTCACCCATATCTATAAAGTTTTCTTTTTAATATTTAATAGTCGATTGGATGGCGTGAAAATTGTGAAGCACTGCTATTCTCTTCGACAACTGGTCGATAGTTCAGTTAGTGAAGGAACCTTTTAGAAATATATTCAGTGATGGATAGGATGAGGATCATTATTTCAGGATTACAACAGATAGGCATTAAGCAGACATTTTTATTTTAGTACCCAGTTAGGGATGTATGTTACAGCCATGATTAAAGCAGTATGAAAAACATAACAGAATGTAAATAGTATTGTAAATACATTGTACCATGTTTTAGAGCAGGATAATATGTTGCTAGGATGCTTACCACTATTTGGCAGGAGCTATGTGCTCGTAAACCAATTAACCCCCCCCCCCCCCCCCCCCCCGTGGTCTCATGATACACATATCGTCTTGAGCAACTTGAAAGCTAATATATGCATCGTATGATGTTCTCCACAGAGAAACAGTGCTTTTGCCAAGTTAAGCTTGACAATAAATACATATTTAATATTTGTTTTTAAATTATGAGCCGTTAAGCCTTACGAAAATACGATGACAAACTTAACTTAAACTTAAAAATGTACCTATATCTGTAACACTAAAATGTAGCTACATGATGTTATGCTTTTAAATATGGTGACAGTCACACTGACGTAATAAGACCAGCTAAGTAAACGCTGCTAGCTCACCCTATCTTTGCACAGAATCATTTGTTAACCAGTAGGGTATTTAATAATTTGTTGCATAAATTAATTGTCTACCTTGTTGAGTTACCAGTTGTCACCCACAAATTAAACAGTTACTTTCCATTCCACCCTCGGATTCAGATTGCAGCTGCAATATGTGGCAGGTTATCGCTCATCTCAACAAATGGGCACTATATTTTGCCAATTGTGCATAAATAGTTTTCTTAGATATGCTTTTCTTCTGATCTGATTACCCATGTCCCAACATTTGTAAACACAGTTTTAAATTGGAGGTAGTGTTTAGACTGGAGGAAGATAATTTGACCATTTAATATTTTATTATTTTAATCACGAAAATGTTTATGGGTTTTTACTTTTTATTTGATTCTACAGAGGATATTGTGTATGTTACATGCATTGTGGAATATGCATAGAACTAGCTGGGCAGTTTCCTATAAACAAGGTGTACAATTTTATTACACTGAATTATTACATTACAGCATCACATTTTCTAATATTAAACACACTACCCTGAAGACACACAGCTTGCGTGGTTTTGATTGTTTTTTAAATGTCAGAAGAGATACCGATATCGGCAGTATTTTTCCAACAGTGAACTTCTAACGGTGTAGTCTTTTGTTTGATTAGATGTGAATGAACCATGAGAAACTAAATGTGGTGTCTAAAAGATGCAAAACATTACATACTAGATATTGGTAACTTTTCTTACCACAAACGAAAATAAATCCCTAGTTCCAATGTTGATATTAGATTAGATATCATCTGCATAAATTATGGTTGTCCAACACCAGAGAAAGTTAACTTTAAACCAGTGATACGCCAGGCCTATCCGAGGGATTCATGTCTATGACTTTTATCCACCATTAGGGGTGTGCGAACCCTCATTTTTTTTCCGAACCAAACTTCGAACCGAACTTTCATATCAGACCGAACTTCAAACTCCGAACTTTCTTTAAAGTTTCTAAAGTTGTGGTTAAAACTACTGTAGTGTAAATGGGCGAAGAAATATGATCATGCGAATAAATTGGTTTTACTTGTTGATGGTGCCGATTCCATTTTTTAAAAATATGTATAACTTAAATGTGACTGAAAAACATTATTTACGAGCCCGGAACACATTAAAGAGTTAAAATCAAGTTTAGGCAGGCTCAAACGGAACACTAACAGGATATAGAGGAAAAATGGGGCCCGAAAAGGCACTGCCTTTGTTCTGTTACTTGCAACAGGTTGTGAATGGCAATTTAGAAGGCATTGCCTAGCCCAACAGTTTGAATTTAGGCGGGATTCGGGAAGGCGGCAAATTCAAATAGTTCGTTTTCGAACATGGTTTTAATTTTTCGAACCGAACTCGAACTTTTAAAGTTGGTTCGAGTTTGGTTCATTTTCGAACGGGTTCGCACACCCCTATCCACCATGGATCGACATACAACCAGACCTGAGTGTAAAATAATAACAAAGAGTGATAATCATTTGACATACATTTATTGTTGTCAATAAGGAGAGTAGACAACTTTACACAAGTTAAAATACACAATCTCATACAGGTGGAAATCAATAAAAAAATCATAATAAATCGACAAAATCACACATAATATACATACATATAACATATAGTCAACTATATAAATGCCCAATAGTGAGCACCAACACCGTTTAAATAAAATAAGTGTCACACAGAGTTCGTTTCACAATTTCAGTACGTATATCACTGACGATGATAGCTCGTGAATAGAAGGTATGAAACTTTTTTTTTAACGAGATAAATTATAATTCAACGTAGAGCTGCGATGCGTGCTAGCAAGCGGGGAAAGTTCTATGGAAGTCTGCAGCCGGTTCTGCAAACTTATGGCGTACCATGAAGGTTGCCAGAGCTTCTGCCACACTATCAGGCCGATCCTCATGTACTGCATGACCACACGCTGGTAAAACTTGCATCTGGAACTTTCCTGCAGTACATTTAGAAAAGAGTTAGTCCCTGTCAGTAATAGTAGGCCTGTACCTCTTGAAATCAAATTTGGTTAATTCAAATTAATGTATAATTCAACTCAAACTATGCCTAATGATAAAAGTCCCTGCACAAGGTTGGAATTCATAGTCGACCCCTACACCTAGGGGCACCCATTGTTGCTATGGATTTGTTTTGTTTATGGGAAATAACATGGAAACAACTGTTACCTTGGTAACAATGGGCGCCCCTAGGTGTAGGGGCCGACTATGAATTCCAACCTAAAGTGTTAAAGCCCTAGCTTTGGTTTGGTAAAAGTGCCCTTCAATAAATCAGACAAAAAATAAAAAAAAATCGAGTTCAAATTTTATTGAGAATGGTTGAACCGTTTGGGCAGTAAAGCCGTGACGTCACAGCGGGGCAGCTCTTTCTGTAATACCTATTCAAAATCAAAGTAAAATGCATCTTCCGCTTGGGCGGTCTTGGTCCGTGTACACGCCGTTTACTTCCGGGTAGTCCTTTCTGACGGCGCTTGCGACACACGAGGAATAACTACCCTCTTGTTTTTATCAAATGACTCTCAAGACTTCATCCAATTCACAAATATTTGTTACGCAAAGTGTCTCTACACTTTGTTCGAAACAAGTTTGAGGTATTTCACCGTCTGCACGCATGCGTAACACGAAATCGTCTACCTGACCGAACTGTGTTCAAGAACCGAAGTGTGAACTGTGTTCAAATTGTCCAAGCCTAGAAATTTTTTTTATAAAATGAATGAATTGTTATACACTCCCAAGTCAATGCTTATAGCCATTGATTCGGATTCTAGATACTAAACCCGGGTCCATAACGTCACTGCATTGCCCACATGTGCACTATTCCGTGTTCCAAGCTCTGCTTTCGAATGTTTTGCACTTCGCACTCCCGATCACGTTATTCTGTCGTCTTTGGTAAATTTCTTCGACTGTGTATTTTGGTTCGAAACAGTAGGGATGAACACATTCCATAGTTAGTAGTTACAATAGTGTACAAGCTTGGACTGACACACTTTCTAAAAATAACGTAATAAACAAAAAAAACGTACTTTGCCCTCTGAAGGCAGGTCTCGCAGCTGCGAGGGTTGCAATGAAGGCCGCGTAGACAATTCAAACCTGCCCCGCTGTGACGTAGCACGTAGTTATCGCGCCACAATCGACCTCGCTCCAAAATACGTTTCCCCTCATAATCAATGAACCAGTGAACCGATTTACGAGATTTTTTCTTTATTCCTATTTTGAATTTTCTATTGGGTGTTCATCACATAATCATCCATCGCTTCAAACCAGGATACTGCCTTTAAATGTTCTTTTATTTCATTTTATTTAATTTTTTTAATTCAAATTATGATTTTCAGGTCCCTTAAAATTTGAATTGGGGCCTAAAGGGGAATTACTTAAAATAGAAAACAGTTTAAAATAACATTACAGTAGGCCTAGCCCTAGTATGTTTTCTACTGGGATGGAGAAAACGACATAAGAAAAACCAGTTAGGTAATAGTTGCATGCTACGATAGAATCGAATTGCTTTTGTTGCACACTTATCTTAACATTCTTCAGGTAACAGCCCACTCCCCCTCTCACCTAACCTACCACCAGGGTTGGCATTATACGCGTATAAAAGGTTTTATACATGCGTACGTATAAAACTATGTATAATACAGTATAAAACGTATAAAACGTACAAAACGTATAACACTATTTTAGCCTTCAAATTGTGATGTTTCGCGTATTGTAGACATATTGAGACTTCGTTAAAATATTTAAGAGTATGAAAAATAATTGTTTTTATTTCCCACGACTTATTGTGACCGTTTGTGAGTTCTGTTACCAATTTTCTCAATATATTGTCCCCCGCTAACCCCAAGGGGCTAGGGCTAGTAATAAAAAACATAAGGTAGGCCTAGGCCTAATATTAATGATAATAGTCCTATGCTATTACAATCAACTTGTTTTGTTTCCTTTATTTTTAAAACTTTTTACAAAAAAAATTGGGCCTTACAAGTTGTAAGACAACTTTGCTTCATTGGCTGATATATAGCCCGAACTTACTTTCATAGCCTTTAAAAGAAGAATAAGGGTAAATGCACAGTCGTTCCTCTTGTGCTCCTCAACTCAGCCTTTCTTCAGACTCGCCCAACCATCAATCACAGACAATCACAGAGAAGCATTGCCATGTGGACTGCTCTGTGATTGGTGGCTGGATGAGTCTAAAGAAAGGCTGAGTTGAGGAGCACATGAGGAACGACTATGCATTTGACCCTAAGAATAGACTAGTGCCAGCATGCTGACGAGCTACAACTGAGGACTGTCTCGACGTTGCTATGCAACTCTACTAATATTATAATATATAACTGTTATTAATTTAAGAGTTGGTTGGCTGGTTGGTTAGTAATTGGAAACGTTTAAAAATATTTTTTCCTATTTAAACAATTTGTTGAACTAAACATAACACAAAATGTAAAAATATCGCCTTGTAAAGCTTACACTTTAAAAGAAAATATTTGTTAATCATGCGGTGTAGAGTAATTTGTCATACCTATGTATGACAGCTTAAACCTTCCGTTTTGTCAATCTGGCCTTAGTATTATAGAAACAAGACAGCCATATAAAGTGCAAATATAATATGTTGGCGTACTCGGTAGGCCTACAAAATACCTATCTAAAATACAAGTGGAGTCTATAAGTGTATACTGATTAATGTGTTAGCAATAGGAATAAAATGTAATTTTAATCAAAGCATGTTGTTATAACTTAATGTAACTACGACTACCTCATTGAAGGAAATATTAACGACTATATTATGATACTATTTACATAGTGTAACTTAGTGGCTAGAGCCTACAAATACGGAGCATAAATAGGCAATGCTATATTAATTAGTTACATATTAAACATGTGCCCCAGGGCCTTCCTGAGTTTTATACGTTTTATACACGTATAAAACTGCCTGTTTTATACGTGTATATTATACAGTATAATACGTATGTATTATACTGGTTTCATACGAAACGTATTATACGCTGCCAACCCTGCCTACCACTACCACATCCTCAACCGTGCCTTGTACATTTTGTTCAGTTCAGTAGTTTACTTTAGTTTGTTGTAACGTGACTATGTAGAATAATTGCAGTAGGTAGCAAGCTTCTTAGTGTGTAGAAACTAGAAACATCTTGTTAGTTATGTATTACTATAGGGTTTCCACTTCTTAGTGTTTTATCTTTTTTAACGATTTTTAATGTGTCAAGGATATTAGGATTTAAATTGCCTTTTAGCCAAATTTCAGAATTTCCTACTGTTATGTACCGGTATTCAAAATTAATTTCTTATTCCTTGTGGGAGCCAGATACACAGATACAACATCACCCCCCCCCCCCCCCCCCCCCCCAAATCAATATTTTTCAATATCATTATCGATCAGGGTTTTCATATCAAGAACAACCCAATTTAAAATCAAATTTCTGAAGGTCCAACATATTCTATATTTTGTTTTTCTAGAATAATCCAATGCTGACATCACAAATTAAACCTAGAGCCCATCTCTGTAGTTGTGCGCATCTAGGTGAAACAAGTCTCACCTTGCATCTGTCCTACGGTGAGATCTCGGTCTAAGCGATCCACACCGGCCAGTAAGAGCATCTTAGGAACGGGAGCTTCCAGGAAAGCCTTCGAAAGACCTTTGAACCATCCCGGCCAATACTTTTCAGTAGTGCTCAGGTCTATCCGCCAGACGTATCTAAAACAAGGAACATTTCATACCTTCAATCATGGTCATATAAAGTTCTTAAATGTTTAGCACATACGACAGAAAATCCTTCAAATCCTACCCTAAATGGAGTGTAAATGAACCTTCAAGTATCAACAAGACTTCAAGTGTTTCTGGCAGCTGTGAGGGAGTGAGCATGGACCATCCATGAAGTGTTAGGACTACTTTTATTACCATCTGTCTTCTGTCATTTGGGTGATCAAATCCAATTATTAATGGTCAACAATGGGAGACCGTATGACAGCAGCGCTGTGAGCGTTCCTGTTCACACAAATGTCAATATGCTCCTCATTTGACGCATGCAATAATGATTTCGTGGAAATACAAATGGCTGTGGGACGGCTTAACCTTACCCGCGCGCGAAGAGTGTTTAAAGCCGCTTTCATAGCAACACGGCAACACGTTTTTTCCGGACCGGCAGGTCACGTGAACCAATCAGAAGCTTGCCGTGCCTACCGGTCCGGCACGGCCGTCTCACATAACCGAACTTCATCTTTTGACGTCCTCCGTGTCTGCCGTGTGTGACATATACTCACACGTGACACTAGGCAGCCAATCCCGTCCTCGCTCATTCCTCCACGGCCTGAACCCGCGAAAAAGGAGCTCGTTGTTTGTGTTTGTAAATAGTTTGTTTGTTACACGTGCATAATGAATGCTGATACACTAATAACATTAGTTTACGAAAGACCCCTTTTATTATAATGTTAAACACAGAGATGATATAAGGAAAAGCTTATCAGAGAGAAGAGTTGGATGGAAATTGGATTTGCCTTTGGGTCTGACTGGTACAAAACATGCTAGACAAAACCCAGAATAAAAACCCGAAATTTCATTTTAAGTAAAAAAGATTTAATTCATGTGTATTACAAGTGCAAACACTTTAGATTATAAGAGCGAAAAAGAAACGGATATGTTGGGGATCGAACCCGAGATTTTTTGGTGACAGCCGCGGACGCAGTCGTTGAGCCGCGACGGCGGCTGAAAATTTGCAATCTTAATTGAGAACTGATTTGGCAGTTTGTAGGTCTAGGGCTCCAGGCCTACTAAAAATAGAATTATTGCTTTTTTTATGGTGTATTTTACTTCACTCATCCATAACTTAATTTAATTGATCACTTTTATCCTGAATATACCTAGGAAATACGATATTTAAGTCCTGACATTCGTCGAAGCGTCCGTTTTGATTCTCTGTTGTCACTTTCGTCCGTTCCGAGAAGAGATAGCGCTCGAGTAGCTTTGCCGTGTTGACGTGCACCTATGAAGAGCTATAATAATTACCGGACCACCGTGTCACGTTATACGGATGCACGGCACGTTTGCCGTGTTGCTATGAACTAGGCTTTAGACTGTGTTATTCCATCAACCATTGTACCAGGTTTCACTTGTTTTTTGGATTCTTAAGCTGATTGTTATTTTAGTTACATAAAACTTATTAATAATTAAGTTTTAAGTGCTTAAATATGTCTATAATCAAAATTACTATAATTAATGTGTTACAATTGTAACATTTGGAGCACATAAGTGAAGTTAAGTTAAATACAATAGACAAACTGAAAGTCATCGCTCACAGCGCCCTCTATCTGCCATACGGTCTCCCATAAGGTCTTCAATAATAATGGACATCTTTATTCTTTATGTAATCAGAATTTTAGCAAATGTTTTCGGTGGGGGGGAAAATAAGGAATAGCCTAAATGCACGAGACAGGAAATGTAGGCCTACCTGTGAGGTTCCTCGGGCTGTTTGAAGGGGGATAAATCCGGTGATGAATCTGATGAAGGGCTATCATCCTCACTGATACTCTCTGATGAGTGACCCATCAAGGAGGAAGTTTCAGTTGAAACATACCCTTCCAATTCATTTGTAGCTAGTTGGCCAGTCTCTGTGCTGTAAAATAAATTGGCCAACGTATTAATCGATTCAAATAAGGGTTACTTCAGTGCAATACGACTAATTTAGATGATGTGCAATTTTAGTGAATGATGATGAACTATTCTCTACCCCTATTCAAGATACACGCCGGCAAAATGCGAACTAAAAGGAACTGTTTCTTATTGTTGGAGACTAATACTGTCAATCATCCCCTTTATTTGGCAAACCAATTACCTTCTAACATAGTAAAGACAGCTCCAAACCACATGGACCTTCAACCATAAATATTCAGGATTAGGTATTCTATTCTCATACATATTAGTTTAATAGTTTAAATTTTACTTTTAGGCCTAGTAATTGCTCTCTCTCCAGAGGGGTTATACTAGACTATGAATTGGTCATACCGGTATGATTAAAGATTACATTACATTATACCATACCTTAGAGCAGTATTTTAATTAGCATGCCAAAATGAGGTCCACATCAACAAAATGCTAATGAAAATGAGAAATCCATGAGGGCACGCCTTTGTAGATGATATGATTGTCCGCCGGGATCAGATTCAAAAGAGCACATAACTCTAATACTCGCACTGTCAAACCCACAAACTGAATATACTTAGGCTTTGGCGGAGGAAGGGGGTCCGTAGGTAAATTAAGTTCACAACCGAACACGATTCGATCGGACGTTGGAGGAAGTTGATCCGGGCGGTAAGAATGGTAAGGCGAACGGCCAGGCATATTTCTTAAATCTTAAGGAGGAAAGTAATATAGCTGTGATTCACAATTCGAATAGCTTTCAAGCAAATCTAATATTGAAATCATCAATTGCATAGCAACATAACACAATAGGAAGTATAATTTGACTCCTTTCTAAGCAATCATTGTTGTCTGATAATAATACATAATAAATACCATACTGTAAATAACAATGTTACGAGTTTCTATTAGTTATTGTTGAATGATGTGTTCAAAAAGCCTGCATTAACGGTTAGATACATTCTCTTCAAATCGTGGATTTAGAGTGGCAAGCTAAGTGTTAAAATGCTAAAGAGAACCATTACCGGTACGCCTAATATTTATAAAAATTAAAAACATTAGTATAGGCCTACTATCGATATATTTTAAGTTAAACCTGGAATTAAAAAATGCATGCAATAGTACGACGTATACGATCGTTAAACTTTGCATTCAATCTTGAATTGAATTTTGTTTGAGGTCATCATCGACATCATCTATCACCATTTCCTGATTCTGGCAGGGTCAGTCAACTTGGGTTTCACAACCAAGGTTTCCACTCTCTCCTCTTGCTATGGTCTCCTTCCGCCTCCTCTTTGTCTGCTTCCTTCAATTCTCCTTTCATACATTCTCCTGGATACAATCTCTTCCGTCAGGAGGCGTTTCATATGTGTCCGAACCATCTCAGTCATGTATTCTCCACCCTATTACCTAACTTCCCTAATCATGGTGATTCTTATTTATGTTGTCTCTTGTGTTAAGGCGGCCCTATACGGGAAGGCATGTGGAACGAAAAGCTTGTGAACCTGGTGTTTACAAGCATGCTAGCCCCCACACGGGAGCATGACATGCTTGTGAAATCCTAAAACCGGCCTCGATCAGTTGCTATGGTTTCTCGTGCCCAGTAGCAAGCACGCGCTATGGCTCCAGTGCTATCGAATGGTAGTATTCATCATCATCATCATCATCTGTTGCCACGTCCAACTCTGCGTTCGGGTCGGCATTGAAGATAAGCCTCTCCATCTTCTTCTATCCTGCCACCACTCTTCCCCCTCCCTACATGCCAGTCCCCTCCTCGCATTATATTTATTATTATATTATTATTATTATTTTATCTTTCATTGGACCAAATCATTGGTTCTCTTGGCCAACAGAAGTAACAGAAGCTACATACTTAATTATTTGACCTGGCATCGAAATCCTCGCAGAGTCGATATTTCTTACTTGTCCACTGCGAACACTGAAAAATAGAAAATAATGCTAAGCAAGTATCCAGAAACTTTATAGGTTTAATGGACAGGATTCATAAGCATTGACATTTTCTCACCACCACTCAATAGCATGCTCCAGAGACTTGAATTGCTTGGGTCGACTACGTAGAAAGCTCTGCATGCTTGCAAGCGAATCCAGTGCTGTACCCTCAACAACATCTATAACTGCCAGACCAATCAGAGACGGGATGAGATTGTCACAAGCCGCCCGCACAGCGATTGCACCACCCATGCTGTGACCGATCAGGATAATAGGTGGTGGGTTGAAGTCATACAAGCTCTTGATAACACCAGCTACATCACTGTGGACAATAGGTAAAACAGTTAAAGTTCTGAAGTACGGTAAATTATTCTATAAAGAAAAAGTGATGATTACATTTTTGTATTACTAACCTTGCCATTGTTTCCCCGGAAAGATCATCATCGTCTGTGGTGTGGGAGTCACCATGACCCCTCAGGTCAATCGCCACGACTCTGCAATTCACCATTCCCGTAACCGAATCCTGTTTCCAAAAGATCTCATTAGGCTAGTCTTAAAAAAAGTTTCGTGAGCTTGCTCAACACTTAAAAGTGTTTAAAATTGATAGAATTTGTTCAGGCAAGGTATAGGGTACTTTAATACCATATTAACTCATTACAAATGTGCTACTTACTGAAAACAATGCCCATGTCAGTGCAGAGAAACCTCCCCCATGCAGAAGCACAAGTACAGGACCAACTTCACCCGACGTATACACGCGGAAAGTGTTGTTGTCAACTGTGACGTCTCGGCAACTTTCAAAATATTTATTCCATTGTACAGGAGTGTAGTCGCGACGAGTTCCAATGCCACGCCGTGTTCCTCTAAACAAGAGATATCATAACACCATGAAATAAAATACCTGTACAAAACAATATAGACATTACGCCTAGGTACAGTAAAAAGGATAGGCCAAGGGCCTACCTAATGCCTTTAGACTATATGCCTTAAAACAAACTAGGCCTATAGGCCTACGACACAAGTGAACAAAGTGAAAAGCAATAGAATAAGATCATGAAACTGTAGGTTTTCCCCTCCATTGTCAACAGTAGGCACGGTATGCGTAAAAGTCTAGCGCAAGATTTCAGAGCAACTAGACCCCAATGAAAACTCACAGAAACTGTAACTTTAAGCTAAAACTATGGGTAGCCCTACGGTGCCGGTAATAGGATTGAAAAACGGTATGAACTTATGAAGGGCATACTTGATCATCATCATTATGATCATGTGAATTTTACTATCTCACTGCTCAAGAAATGCCTGTAGGCCTATGTCCATAAAACATAATGGTCGGTGCACAATAGCCCAGGAAGGAGTTTCCCGTTAGCGTTAACGTTACCGGGCAATGTTAAATTATAGCGAACTTTCCCGTTACCGCAGCTCCTTTCCGGGCTATTGTGCACCGACCATTAACCTTCTTTACCAGGCCTAGGCATAACTAAACAATTAAAAAGGTATAGGCCTAGGCCTATGTCTACGGTAGGCCTGCTTAGGATAAAGCCTATATTATAGTCAGCCTGCTAGCCGTAGGCCTAGTAGGTCTACTAAATAGAGCCCACAACAAATTCCTGAAGGGATAGCCCCTAGGCCTAGGCCTACATAGGCCTACATTTTAAAATCAGTCACCCTCCTATTTTTTGCCTGTGGCTAACAAATCGAGAACGAAGCAGCCACCAAGTTCCAATTAGGTTTGAACTCTCAAGCTAAATGATAAATCAGTTTTACACATCTTTAGGCCTAGAAATCGTCAACAAAGAGCCAAAATGCTCAAAGGAAGGGTAGGCCTAGGCTAGGGGCCTAGGCCTAGCAAAAAGGCCTAGGCCCCTAGGCCTAACACAATTTTCCTTTTTAAATAATTAAATAATCCTATTTAACATACACTTTTGAAGCTGAGGGTTCTCGTGAATAATTCATAAATGAATGAACCCTAGACCTACGGCACATAAAGTTCTCTACTTGCTGGTTGTTTGGTTTGTAGGTTATGGTTGTTATCAGAATATTGGATAGGCCTAGGCCTAGGCTACCTCTGCAGAAACCAACTAAAACAGAAAAATAACAGATTTCAATACCAATCTTACCTGGCACTTGGAACTCCAATCAGTCCAGTAGGTGGTAATTTTGATTTCAGTAATGTTTTTTCTAATGTAAGCTTAGGTTGAGACATTTTATGCAAAACACAAAATAATATTATGAGTTTTATTTACGTACGCCCCTTTCCTTTTTTAAAGCAATGTTGCCAGCATTCGTCACAGAGACACTCCCCCTAGGGAAATTCATGCTCTTCTAGAAGTTCCGACTTCCCCTCCTCCCCTATACTTATATAACATTATTAATACTATTAATATTATCAATATATATACATATATATATTTTTTTTAATTGTTATGTAATCTGAACATAATTGGCCTTATTTGTGTTGTAGCGTTTTTAGGTCGGTGTTGTTGATGTGTTTTTCGTGATAATGGATGCTAATAGTGTTAATTTTCTTTTTCGAATGAGGAGGACTGCTTGCCTGCTTCATATCGTGTGTACACACTGTATTGGTGAGAATAAATAATTTAAATCGGTGATGATGAGTAGGATAAAAATTCGCGTTCATAATCCCTCTTTTATATAAAAATTCGCGTTCATAATCCCTCTTTTATTCTCGGAATCCATTATTAGACGGCCGTGTGTATTCGTTACCGAGGTGAGTGCCGAACTGCGTTATACCCTGTATTAGAACAGCTGATTTTAGATCTAGATTAGGCCTAGGCCCAGGCCTGGTAGGCGTAAATAGTAGGCTAGTGGTTGTCATGTCAGCAGTAGTGTTTTCGTTCTTAATAAGCCTAGCCTAGATCTAGCCCTGTTTATTATTTTGAAAGTATATTTTATAATTTAGGATTAAAAACTGAATTCCACAGGAATGAAAAATCCAGTTCGTCCCGCGCCAGCCCCACCTGATAAAACAGGACAAAACTTCAGGATGCAACGAAGTTCTACACAGGTAAACAAGTGGGAGGAATTCACTTCAGATGATCCATTCTTTGTGCCAAACGTTAACAGACCCAAATCAGTGCCATTGGATAGGCTCACTGGAAAGAAAAAACCTCCACCCCGCCCTCCTCCCCCAAAATTTGCTCAAAAGCCACAGCAAAAACCAAACAGCCTTCTTATGAATTTATTTTCTCGACAACCGAGTTCGCGTAAACCTGTTGACAGGCCTACTCCATCGACTAACTCTCAATCTAAACCTGTGCAAAAAGATACATCAACCGTTACAGGGTCTTTGATAAACCTTAACTCTCCACCAAGTTCGCCAAGTCAAACCAGTCGTTCAAGCAGCGATGGTGTAAGCATAAATAGCTTTGGAAGTGATTCTACAAGGCCTAGCACATCAAGTGTGACACCATCCCTAGGTGCCAGTAATTCTACATCATTTTTTGAAAGTGGTTTTGAGGATGACTTCAATTTCTTTGCTAGTTCCAATACAGGCAACAAGACACCAGAACCGCAAGATCCATGGAGTATTAATTTCCCACAAGATCCATTTTCTCCCCCACCTGTTGTAACACGTCCAACACCAGTCCAGAAACCACTAGAGTTGCCAAAACCCTCTGTGTCTTCAAGACCAACTATTATCCGTGCAAAACCTACAAAACCATCGCAGCCACCTGATGCAACGTTTGCTGCATTGAAGGATGTTTTTGACGAACGAAGTGTGTCAAACACAAAAAGTATATTTGAAGATGATGCTGATTATTCATTGCCAATGCCGTCGATTCCACCCCCTCCACTACCGCCTGAAGTCTTGCAAGAACTGGAAAAATGTCCGGAAGTTCCACCTCGACCAAAACAAAGACAAATGGACAGTCTGAAAAAGCCATATGGTATAGCTCTTTATGATTATGCTGCAACTCATCCAGATGATCTCTCATTCCAGGTTAGTATCTGTAGGTAAATAGTGCATTTTTTTTATGTTGCCCACTGAAAGTTAATTGGTAAATACAGAATGGGTCCACGGTCTCAAATTGCTAAAAAAAAATTAACAATGAAATGTCTTCATATTTAGGAGAAACACTCGAATTGTACAGCTTCGCTACCATTTCCTTGAATTCCATATGACCTTATATAGTATTGATAAAATTTGAATGTGTAATTTATTTGAGTTATAGGCCTATGGAAATTTTCGAGGAAATAACAATATTTTAAACGAAAGTTGCTGAAACTAGAACATTAGGCCAGTAGCCTTTTTACATTGGTAGGTCTTAGAACGTCGGGTGGCAGAGTAAGTCTCGTGGCGACAATGCAAACATCGCTTTTAGATCATCAAAAAAAGTACTTTGAATGTTGTAGCGAACACCAAACCTTGCTTGGGTTCATTTTAAACATTAATCTCTCTAGTGGTGTTTCAACCTACTTTCCGCGACTACAATTTTGCAAAAATGCTGCGGACTTAATCAGGAAAATTACTAGTCAATTTTCTAACTCTATGGTTAGTGGGTGGACAATAAATATGTAGGTCTATGCCTTACCTTAACCATTGATTAAAGAACCTGGGTTCGTTAATCAGTGCCTTAACACTTAACCCTATACGTATTGATTTACTCATGATGGAATATTTCAAATTACGAAGCAAATTCCATCCTGCCACAGGGTAGTTTCAGTACCTTTCAACAATGAGCTGCTATCAGCACAGTATCAGTAGTAGTAGTAGTATGTATCATGTAAATGGGTAGGGCCTAATGCAACGTAAACTTACGTATTGTCATCTACAGTAATACCAGTGTTGTTAGAGCTACTTTTTAAAAGTAGCACTGTTACAGCTATACAGATACTTGATCTTTGAAAGTTACTTAGCTACTTTTCAGCTACTGTAATTTGTAAGTAGCTCGCTACTTGTAGGCGTACAGCTACACAAAAAAGTAGTGACGCTACTTTACAGCTACTTTGATTTGTTATATAAAGGACCAGGAGTACCTGTGTACTATTTAATTATTTCTTTGAAAATCTAGGCTTTCTTACCAATGATCATTTTTATGTTTATGAAAATAATGTCATCAACAACTTAGAAGCCACAAATATATGTCTTTAAGAGGTTTTGTATTTTATATTGCATTGCAAAATTGCATAAATAGAGTAGCGACGATTTTTCGCTACAAATACTTGTATATAGTAGCTTGCTACTCGCTACTCTACCGCATTTTCAAATATAGCGCGCTACCAGTCTCGCTACCAAAAAAAGTAACATGCTACTTAACGACACTGAGTAAAACTGAACCCAATAAATATTCTATTCTATTATATTCAATGTAGCAAAGTTGCGTACAGTACCTCAAGCAATCTTATTGCTGCAAACACTTACGGGTGCAGGTCATATGCCTATAGGCTATTTAGCTTTTATAGTGGTAAACAACGTTTGTAAAGTATTTGACCGCTAACACGCGCTAGTATCACAGGGAAGCAGCAAAGCACAAGTTGTTCAATGGGCCTGCTGTAGGAGTTCCATTACTGTGCTATCACTATCAGTCACAAGGTTACATGGCTTCCTATTTGGCCCTAACATCAACATAATTTATTACCATTGACAAAATTAATTAATCTCATTTCATGGACCTACATTGTTGTTTCTTTTATTGTCCCCATGTCTTCAGTCAGTAGGCTACCGTTCAACGTTTGCTGCTCTTTTAGTTGCATAGTGGTGTAATTAGGTAATTTACACATAAGTTCTAGTCTACATATTTTCATGTAGACTAGCTATGCAATTCGATCACTCAAAATAAGTGAGCCAAATTTTTTTAATTCTTTTTTTCTAGACTAATGATGTGATATTCCTTGTACGAGAAATCAGTGCTGATTGGCTCTATGGCGAAATTAATGGGCGAGAGGGGATGTTTCCTGCAAACTTCATTAATGTGATGGTTTCGCTCGACACTGATGCCGCGATGGTCACTGCCTTGTATTCCTTCTCTCCAGAGACGTGGGACGATCTTGGGTTTCCGGTAAGTTAAAATTTGCTGCAAAGTCATCGATTCATGAGTTGAGTCGATTAATGTTTTGTGGTGCTATTTTTTAAAATGAAAAACACTAAATTACTACTTACTTAATTTAGGTCACAAATTTATTAAAAATACAATAGGCCTATTAGATTGATATCACTCATAGTACCGTAGATAGTAGGCCTACTAATAGCTTCACTTTGTTGGTAGGCTATCCATATAAACGCCGGCTGATCTTGAGTGATCGGTGTTACAGGCCATTACAAATTCAACAACATTCTTGAAAAGTTATTTTATTTTTATTTATTTCATGTTTATCAGGCCTCTATGTATATTCTATTATTAAAACGGTTAAATATACGTGGGCCTATTATCTTTTTACTTTGGAAATAAATTATTATTATTATTAATTAATAATGGTTCTATTTTGCAAATAAGTGCAAATACCTAAATGGTACTAATTACTTACTTTATATTGGTTCTTAGTGTATTATTTTGCAAAGTTTGATTCTGAATCTCAGTGATGCAGTTGATGGTTACGCTTTTTGTTTCCTCTCGCATTGGGGAAACCGTACATCTCTACATACCGGTACAGCTAATTTCTTTTCTATCTTTTCCTTCTATGCAGGAGGGTGCTGCCATCAAGGTTATAGGTCGAGTAAGTAACGATTGGCTTTATGGAGAATATGGAGGTAAAAGTGGACAGTTTCCTGCTGCCTATGTAGACCACATTCCGCAAAATTTACCGCAGAGAAAAACTTAGAGCAATTTTTGACATTCGCTTTCAAGAGTAAGAATCGGTCGATGTCCGCGGACTGGATTGGTTGGTATACTTTTATAAATGTAGCTTAGGAACAAATGGTATGTAGTATTAATTTGTATTAAAATAAAACCAATTTTTATTATTTTATAGCCTACATATATAGATTTATGTTTTGTCTTGTAAAAATGTGAATGTTCTTAAGTCCACTACCTGTTTCTGATGTATTCAGTTTACTGACGTACAAACGTACAGAGAGTGCTCTGTAATTTTTAAAGTTTCAAGTGTTTAAAAATGTCTTGCAAACTCCAAAGCTACGAAATATAAGAACGGCCTTTTCTAGCCCTATTTCGACTTTGAAATTTGTACAGTAGGCTAAGACGATGAACCTATTTACAATCCTGTTTTCTTTTAAAGATTAATTACTTTTTCTGAAATGCAACAAGTGTGATATAAAAAACTTAAAAGTGCCTTCTAGTTCACACTACAGTTTAGTAGTTATCTAGTGCTCAAGTGGTAATTAATAATGAATGACCTGGCGATTTTTTTGCAAAATATATTTCTGTACGTATAGGCCTATACGTGTTATGAAGGAGGTGGAAGTCTATCCCAGCGTTTCCCAAACCACGGGTCGCGACAACCGGGTCGCGGAAGACCGAGTAAAATGCTATCAAATAATTACCCTAGGCCTATGCTCCTAACGCCTACGCGACATACTTGACTTCTGCATGCTTGAATGATTTGACAGGCATTTCCTCTCAAATAGAATTTTAACACGAATCTGTGTAGGGCCTAGGGCCTACAACGATCAAAAAGTTTAAAGTATTCATTAAAACTATGCCAACTATGCAAGCTTGTATTTTGCGAGTAGAAATCCTGTACCTGTACACCGCAGCATCAAAATATTATTTCATGGCAACCCGAAAAGTCACGTATGAGCACCACTTGGAGATAATTTTGATAATGATTTTTAATAGGTAATATTCTAATTGGTTTTTGACTTTTGTTCTATTTAACAAAACTAACCATATTTGTGTATTGTCTTTCAAACAGCAGTATTTTTAAAACGCACCAAACACAGTCCAGAAACCCGAATCTCTAAATATCGCCTGTAGCGCATTTATGGGGGGCTCCCCTCCATACCCCCCTCCCCCCCCCCCTTCTTGGTCCCTTTAAATATTTGTATTCATAAGTACCTTACCGCCAGTGCGAGTGCTTATAACTGATGAGTGTACATTTTCCGGAAAACTTTCAAGGTGTTTCTACAGATACCAATATTGGTATACTAAGGTAACATATACAAAATAAAGTTATTGTTTATCCCGGGCCGTTAATGAAAGGAACAGGAAAACCAGGTCGCGAGCCTTTAAGTTTGGGAAACGCTGGTCTATCGTAGGCCTATACTGTCCCTTTTATTTGAGGTCAGGGAAAGAATTCATGTATATCTACTATCTAGGTATGTATTACAGTATTTACAACAACTTATGCAAGTTAACAATTTAAGAAATGAGCTTACTTTATGCTCAAGTCTACTCATATGAATTGACGTACAACTCTCAATTTGCAGTGATAGTCAGTTTTAAAGGTGTTTAGATATGCACTTGCATTGTGCCAACGAGAAAAATAGCATGCATTCATGTGTCCAACACTCTAAAACAACATAAATATAAGATAATAGGGTGTAGTAGCTAGAACTAGTGACTACTAAATGTATGAATACCATGTAGTGCAACGAAGGGTAGAGTTAGCCTAAGTTAAAAAATGCAAACATTTTCATTTTTAAAATTATATCTCAAGAGTGCTATCCTATAGGAAATCAAAAATCTGAGTGGTTCGGTGCCTTACGGACTGAATGATATATATATCTTGTTCCGTTTTCAACTTCAAAAAATCAAATTCACTATCAATAAAATATTATTAGTAGGGTAGTTAGTTAATGATCATTAAGTCCATTATGAGTAAAACTAAAAATTGAACACAAATAACAACTAAACTGTATACTGATTAAAATGTTATATACGTACCTACTTTTATCATTCAGGTTCTCGTAGGGCTTATCAAACCACAGTAGTTCTTCTGTTGACTCAGATTTTCGATTTCGAGTAGCATTCTTGAGTTATTAATAATTAAAACATGAAAATTGTGTGCGGTTTTTAATGTGAGGCTACCTGCTTGTACTTGGCCTATTAGCTACACTTCTAGATTAGACTATCCCAAATATCTAAACATTTTAAAATCTTTGTTTTTCACATTCACAATGTGAGTAGGCATCTCTTGTGTTTCCTTTTTGGCAGTAAGCCAGACTTATTTCTCGTTTGTATGTTTAACCATAAAAATTAAATCGTGTAGGCCTGTGGAAAATGTGGTACAAATTTTGGTTTCATAATCATTCCTCGTCATCAATCACTTGGTATAAAATAAAGCAAAGTCTTGTACCCAATATTGTGTTTGTTACTACGTAGTATAGGCTTATGTTACTTTTAAAAGTATGTACCTACATATCGGTAGGGCCATCAACCATCATACTTCAACTGTTAATACTGAGGACTGTGATTCCACCGGTTTTACACAAAGTTTGTGATTACTAACTGCAACATGAATCAAAACCACATGTTTGAGTTTAAGCAATATCTTGAAATTTGAAAGTTTTTAATGCTTTTATCAGTATCATTTTTTTGGGGGAAAAGATTGTTTTGACTTAGGTATTTCTGTGAATAGGTGTATAATGTATTTACTATTTATTATAGAATTGTATAAAAATTGTATTTAGCTACTTTGTGATTTACTGTGCTTAAAACTTGTGATGGTAACATCTGTAGAATGTAGAAGTATCTTCATAATACACACATGTATGTGAACTCTATACAATTACACTACAGCAAACATCATGGACAACTTGAGTTGGTGTCTTTGGCAACTAGTTGACAATGAATGTTAACTGTGTTAATTGGTGCTACAGCTTGTCGTACTGTTTATTTATAACATTAATATCTGCTATGCCTATAATTAATGGGTCACGTAACATTCTTCACTGACTGTACTACTAAACTCTATTATATAGGATTGCTTACATAATTTTACTTTTTGTGTGGGTAATCAATAATTAATTCACACACATTTTTTAAAGGTTAAAATGTTTTAAGATGCATTAATAGTTGACCAAACTGCTCATGGAACCTACATGGTAAATACTAATATCCAATTATTCATGTGCGTTAGCACGTTCAATAAAAATAAAGTGCTATACTAATGTACTACAGAAATTGACTTTGTCCTAGGAGTAATGATATAAAATGTAGCATATCATATTTTAATATTTAAAGCTGGCAAAAAGCTTTTACCCTACTGCAAAATGAAGCCTGTGCCTTTTTCATAATGTATAGATCACTTATTTTCTATACATTAAATTATACACCATAAAATTTATATATTTATGTAATATTTTAAATTGAATGTGTAATTAAAATGGGTTGTTTACAAAATTCAGTGTTCATAAATGATAATTGATAATAGTGCATTGAAACTACATCTCTCCCACTGGCAATAATAATGTTTCCCTATTCTTGTCCGGAGTAGAACAGGTCCAAGGATGAAACTGAAGGAGCTGATACTGCGTAATCTACTTGTTAACCATGTGACAATATGAGTACGTACACGACACTGTGCAAGTTCCTGTTTTCACTGAGAACTCCCTGCGAATCAGCTTTTCTCTGTTGGTAAAATTGTCTTCTGGCACTGGCATTTAATTGGCACAAGGCCTCAAATCCTCTAAGACCAGCCCTGGGTCTCGGATAGGGATGTCATACGTACCGCTTTGGGCGTGACAGTCCAGATATTCGATGTTAAGTCATGAGGCCTGCCAATACACCAAGCGGGACACACACAAAACACAATTCACTAACAAACACAAAACAAAAAATATGTATTGTAATTGCTAGTAATGTACTAGTGACGAAACACGTACAAACATGTTTAATAGCCTAAACGTTTAACTACTTTTAATAAACGCTCATTTTGGATGATTGATTTTCAGTAAGGACATTACATCATCCATTTATTATACACTGTGGCTATGGCGGAACAAAACCCCGTGCCCAGCCCTGTGTTATCAACATATATATATATATGATGTAATTATATATATATATCTTGACCCCGTTTCCAACATTAATTTATCGGGTAGGGGGGAGTAGCAGAGTACTCCATGTCTTGGGCTAATGTCTTCGTTGCCGGCTAGCCAGGCCTGACACAACCACCTCCTCAACCTCTTCCTCGATCACTTCTTAATTATTGAATTTATTTAGCATGTTCTAGATGTATACTTGACCTAAGACTACCTTACAGATGCTTTCGTCACAGGGGAAGCACTTGTAGCCAACCCCGCAAATACCGAGCGCCGATGGCTACGAGCCCCTTGCCTGAGAAAAAAGCATCCGTAAGGTAATCTTAGGACAACTATACTCTATTATCAGACGATTTCGAACCCCTTAACATTTTGATGAAGGGTACTTACCAGAAATACAGGCTCCAACTTTGGATATTGCAATTTTTGTTTTGACAGTTTGTAGTCTTGAGTACATTTTGAAACAAAATATACCATCAGTTCCAAAATACATCGATATTACAAAAAGGATGAATTGAGTAGAATATATGGAAGTGGCCCCTGCTCTGTGTTATCAACATATTATATGAAGTACATTTAATTTATTTAGCGTCTTAAGGATGTTTCTTTCATTTGCCACATTATCAGCCGATTTCAAGCCCCCTAAAATTTTGGAGAATTTATGAAGTGTAGAGGTCATATCACTTGGACTCTGAACTAAAATAATTCTCGTTGTGTGGGGTGCTATCTAATTAATATTTTTTCTACCACATATTGGCCATGGAATGAGTAGGTACCTACATTCAACCAGCGATTTATGTGTCGAAAATGATGAAGACAGTACCTTGTTTGTGCCGCCAGTAATCTTACAGCAGAAAGACCCTTCTTGTCACTGGTTCACTGGTTGACAAGCTCCAAGCACTTCACGTCAAACCGGCTCCACGCTGGCTTTAAGCCAACGGTTTAGCCGCGGTCGCTTAGCCGGTTCCCATACGAACACCGAAGTTAAGCAACCTCGGGCTAGGTCAGGAGGTGGATGGGTGACCATTCTCCTCTGGAACACTAGTTAACGTTGGTTAGAGCAGATTGGAGGGTTCGAAAGCTTCTGTAACAGCTTCGTTCTCCTCGTCAACCGCTCGGCAGTCCAGGTTAGTGGAGGAACCTATATGACTGGTCAAAGTTACACCGTCCTTTCGGATGGGACGTAAAGCCGATGGTCCCCTTGGTACTTTTCGACAGGAGTAGGCTACAAGCCGGTACCAGGCTTCCTCTCCTCCCTTCTTCATCATCATGCATCGTTGTTAATCATCCGTTGTTATACTGGTCACTATTAAGAGCGAAGGATACCTCTACGTCAAAAACCGCAGAAAAGTTTCATTTTTTAATTATATCTCAAGATTGAAACACAAAATCGAAAATCTGAGACACCATAGCACTGTGGTATGGTTAGCCCTACAGACTGAATAATAAATGTATTTAACGTTATAATCAGTATGACTGTGATAACGATTTCCTTAGTAATTTAAGGAAATCGTTATCACAGTCATACTGATTATAACGTTAAAAACATTTATTATTCAGTCTGTAGGGCTAACCATACCACAGTGCTATGGTGTCTCAGATTTTCGATTTTGTGTTTCAATCTTGAGATATAATTAAAAAATGAAAATTTTCTGCGGTTTTTGACGTAGAGGTATCCTTCGCTCTTAAATGGCATCAAATGCTGTATGGGGCCAATTCATAAATAAATAAAAAAAAAAGATGCAATGTGGGAAGGGGGGGGGGGGGGGGGAGATAATTTCACCAGATTTTTTAAGGATATCATTGGCATTTGGTTTTATTGTGCTATATTAGCAAGTGCCGAATACGACTTCTGTCTTAAATTACCACCATCATTATATATATATATAATTGGAACTCAGAACAAGATAAACATGTTCTATTGAGGGAAAAGGTACAGAAGGACGACAGCTTACCTGAGAAAGTAGACAGGTTGAGTGAGAAACATATAGATGAGAAGACAAATAAATAAATATACTGAGACGTTTCGGCCAACTCGTGGTCTTGATCACTCAGCGTGAGTAGAAAAACTAAACTAAACTTAAAACTAGGGTGAGAGTTGACAAGCTAAATATGCAGGTGTCTTGTACACCACTATGTATCTACCGAAGCGCTAATTAAATAAATAAATTTACATGATGCAGATGCTGTTGTGGGTGGTGATGTTTATAGCGTCGTTCACAACCAATTAGCGTGCGAAAATTAACGCGTAGAAATTTTAGAAATTGATGTAGGTGTCCAGAATGAAATTTCACAAATGAACATAAACCAATCAGATATGACTGCACTTTTCGCAATAATCCGACCTTCTATTATCGTACAAAATGTTCTGAACCTTGTATAAAATTAATGAAAAGTGAATCGTCCATTATAACCTCAACAGCTTTCTTAAAACCCGCAAACAAACTCGAAATATGTGTACCTGTATTTGGTTTTGTGCGCATGCGCACAATTTAGAAAATTACTGAAATTAGCTGTAAAGTTGAAGTTGGTTCAACTTTTCGATAATTACGTATACCGATAATTTCGCAAATTTCCATGTGAACACTAGCATATGAACTGCATAGGACTAACTTTGTAATTTTCATAAGTTACGTACGCTAATTGGTTCTGAACGGGCCTTATCTGCTTCTGAGTTCTAATTAACTCAGCCATTTTGGCCTCTCCAAGTATACACAATAATATATATATCTGAATGATCTAATATTTACAGACAATCATTTAGACTAGATCATGGGGAGGGCTGTAGCCCCCCAGCGCTCGTGAATACACCTCTGCTGCGGTCCTTCAGTCATGTCATCGTGATAGGCAGAGTCACCCTGGATCATTCTACCTCGGACTCAAAGACTGTGGGGAGAGGAATTGGGAATGATGATCTGTTTAAGGGTAGCTGTCCAGTGTTTTCCAATTTCTAGCTAAGCACAAATAACTTTTTTTTTATTTTAAAATTTTAATAAATTTTTTTTTTTTATAGATTGGGGAAAGAAGAAAGGAGACCAACAGCTTACCTGAAGAGTGGTGGGTGGCTACATGAGGTGAAGAATACACTTAAATTTATCAAATCCTTAAAAATCCAGCAAAAGTTTTACCTTAATGTTAACATTTGAAAGTATAAGCAATATTGTTTTCCTTAAATTATCAGCGGCTTGTACTTGGAAAACTTGAAAAAACTGTGGATTCTAGGGGGCATATGAATTAGGGTTCCCAACTCTGGAAAATAACATTTTGGGACAATTAGCATAGGCAGAAAGGAGGGAGGGCAGGCGGGGTAGGTACGTGGTCTAGTGGGAGTGGGGGGAGGGAGGTTTTGGAGGGGGGAGAGTGGCGTGAACGGATATCGAGGCCTCAATATCCGTGGGAAGGGTGGCACTAACAGTCTCAATATCAGTTAGTGGCAGTCTCCCCTCTTCCAATTCTCCCTTCTCCCCCCCCCGCACTTTCCACTAATAGCTACTCAGTACCCGCTAGAGTATATTAGAGTCTGGTCAGTATCTTTTGTACACTGATCAACGAAAGCCTCGTGCAGGCTGAAACGATTCGTTTGTGTTTGCATTTTGCAAGTATAGTCTGTTTTAATTTAATTAATGTTTTCTATGACAGCTACCATACCTACCTAAGGTAAACTGTGGGAATCTATCTATCCCTTACTCATACCTTATTTAGTGGTTATTGGAGTGTTAAGTACAAACTGACAAGTGATCCAAATCATTGCAAGCAAACAATGAATTATTTTTATTTAACCAACATGCAGTATTTTTACATCATACATTTCAAACAATGAAACAAATTTTCAGCACTAGTGCTTAATACTATAACAAAACAAACATTATGTAATGTATCAATAACTTGAAACTTGCTTCACCTTTGAATTAAACTTTAAAGTAACTCTAGCTTATTATTTAATGTATGTACAAAAGAAACAACACTACATGAATTACTAGTTTCAGCAGTATAATACTGTACTACTGCACTTCTCTGTAAATTCAATGGTATTAACACAGTTAAAGTTACTGTTAAATCCATCACTTAAAGGCAACATATTACAGCTCATTAATATGTATATTATATTATCAGTATATCACGTTATTTTATACAGGTATGAATTAGTTGCATTACCTCTATATTTGCATCAGAATCGTACGGTACTGTAGCCTATATGGTGCTATTTTTGGTGCTATGTTTCTACAAAGAAGTGGTAACTCAGTGAGTATTCATTGTGTTTAAAGAGAAAACTTGATCAAAATTATCAGATGAGCATAAAATTTCTCCGCATTAAAACTAGTGAAACCTTGTACTAAAACAAAGGTCAGCTTTGCATGTCTACTCCTATAAGCAGCAGCCTAGCTCTTACAACTCAACGCACAGAAAACCTTTCGTAACGGTACTACTGGTTGGTATACTGGCCACGCTGAAAGAAGCAAGTTGTTGTCATGGAGTATGTATTAGTGAAATGACACCCCCTACTGAGGTGTCTATTGTGACAGCCTGCCCCCGGTACGTGTCTGG
The DNA here is from genome assembly GCA_945910005.1 of Isoperla grammatica. Classification (NCBI taxonomy): domain Eukaryota; kingdom Metazoa; phylum Arthropoda; class Insecta; order Plecoptera; family Perlodidae; genus Isoperla; species Isoperla grammatica. The sequence continues at coordinate 14,545,594 of OX246741.1, read as the reverse complement.
ACTCACTGGCAGTGGACAGCTCAGCCCATGAGCCATTCGACCTTTTCCTTTGTCTTGCGATCACCAATTACATTTTATGTCTGAGCTCTGAACACTTTTCGTAAATCATATTGATTTTCTTGCTGTATAATGTTCGAGGCTAAATATTGATCATGACTCATGAGGCTTTTTGAGTTTGTGTCCTATGATGAAAACAACTGACTCCATTCGACAAATTGTTTGTGATGTGATGAAAACCACTAATTAAATTTGGTGAATGGAATTGGAATCTGTTGTTTTTATCGTAGGACAAAAAATCAAAAAGTCTCATGATCAACATTCAGCCACGAACATGCAGCTCGAAAATTAATATGATTTACGAAAGATGTTTTCAGAATTAAAATGTATTGTATAAATGACAAGACAAAATGTTGGGACAGGTTCTAGTCGGTCACAAAAGACACCTCAGCAGGGGTGCTCTATTAATTCAATCTGTATATCTCAATGCTGCCACACATGCTTCACTTCACTATTACATAATCCGTGACGATAACACCTTGCTTTTTTCAGCGTGGCCAGTATATAAGCACTTCGTTAATGTAACAAAAATTTATGATTTTGATTGAGATTGCTTTTTAATATTAATTAGTCTATCGATTTTCCATTGGATGGACATCTTTTATTTGTAGGCCTATCCACAAAATTAAATTAAAACAAAGGCCCGTGAGGTGGTCAAGCTCGAGCACCACTTTACCCGGCATTGATAGTTGGAACCCAGTTTTCCAAGCATAGTAAAATTTCTTTATAAAAGCCCCTAAATATTTTTATAACAAAATGATCTAGGTACATATTATGAGTGACAAAAGTGTGTTTGAGGTCTCAGAAGATTCGTATCCATAAAAACGTACATTCTTTTTGTTATAACGAAGTTTCGTTGTACACTATTATAAGCAAACCAAGACTACCTTACATATGCTTTCATCACAGGCGAGGTATTCTAGCCAATCAGCGATCGGTATTTGCCCGCGATTGTCTCAGGCGGTTCGCTGGTTGGCTACGAGTGCCTCGCCAGTGACGAAAGCGTATGTAAGGTAGTCTTGAGTTGCCTATATTATAGTGATTATTATTAACAAAAATGTATAAATTTATTTAAAGTTGATAGTCTTGACTTACAGAAAAGATATTCAGAAACGAATGCTTGCAACATTATGTGTTAGCAACTGAACCGTGAACACCTGTTTTCTTTCTGAAGAGAAAACAAAAAATCGTATGAAATCTCGCAAGTGGTAACCCTAAATTTAATGAGTTATTTCTCAGAGTTGATGACTAGTTGCCTGGATGAAATGTACGTCAACTGTGACGGTCAAACCAAACAAATTGTTCTGTGCTGCCGCCGCATCCAACTAGACTGCTGAATGAATTAACAATTACAAAATTGGAAATATATAGTGCAGTTTGTATCGAGTATAGAATAGTGTCAGAAACACGTATCATGATGGTACGTGTACGAACGCTCAAAAAGAGAGCAAAACGTAGACAGTAAAGAATAAGGTTTTCAAGATGTCTGAAAGACTAGAAGTGATGGGATCTGTTACAATCACGGAGAGACTGAGAGACAAAAGACTGAGATGGTAGGGAGGGCATAGCAATACACTGAGCAAATGATGAGAATCAGAAGATGAAGAGCCAAGTCTAGGATGGGGTGGGACACAGTCATGTGGTATTGGCAGGGTAAGGAGAGTAGATTACAGGAAGACAGAAAACGTTATCGACATCGATATAGAAGAATGTGAGCGACATAATTTGTTACTGCATTTCCAATATCATAAGTAAAACAATAAAAAAGGGCAAGCGTTATTATAATTTTAAGATATTTCTCCACAGAATAAAACGCTACGAGCTCTACGTACAGTAGTACAACTTAAACAAATTTAAGGCAAACGAAGTAGGCCTACAATACCTTGCTCCAAATTGAACTTAAGATTTCAGCATAGAATGGCTACATAGGCTAATTCAAATTTGTAGTAGGCCTAGGCTAAGTGGCATCGAGTGTTTATGCCACCTACCGAAATTGTAAGTTTTTAATAACTGCCAGCCGGTGCCGATTTTGTATAGATGTGCACAAAGTATGGTGGAGAAGAGTACATTTCTACTGAAGAGCACACACGGTGCCTTCAAACGGTAGGCTATGTATTGAAAATACTTCAACACTATTTCGTTTAACTTATCTAGTTAACAAGTAAATATCAATAGAAAACCAAACTCGTCCGTATGTAACGATGCAGTGTCGTTTCCGCCAATTATACGTTGTAAAGTACAAATACTAACAGTCCTTATTTAACCACTGCGTAAGTGGCAGTCACAGTCGGGAGTCAATGATTTTGCTTAGATTGCTATTTAGTTGCATTTTGGTGGTTTAGAACAGCTTAGGCAATAGGGGCCTCTGTGATGGCTTGAGGCCGCCTACTTAGTCGGGCCTGTAAATGGGAATCTTCGGGATGAATTCAACCAGAAGCACCTATAAAGAAAAAAAATTTTCTTGTGTTATTTACATTATCAACACGGAAATCCTAAGACATAAAAAGTTGCAAACCTCCCTAACCATTTATCTGACGACTCCAAAGTACTTGACTATGTTTTTGTTTTGAAATTCTTATTAGGTCTTAATTTAGCTTCAATTTGTAGACTACTAGTCTACTGGTGCACATAAACTTTGTAGGCTACTTGGTGGTTGGTAGCCTATAGGGCCTAGGTAGTTTTAAATCAATCCCAGTATGTAAAACACGATAAAGTAGGTATGTGGATATTTATCAGTTAAAAACACTGTATATTTGTCGTTTAAGGTTTGGAATCGAATACATTGGTTGATAATATTTCCGTTTGGTAATAGAATATGACACTTACATATTCCATCATAGACGAAGAGTCACTTCTTTGTTTGGCGAGTCGCCAGTGAAGGCCAAGCTTGTGATAGAGATGACTATTTTCCCACTCCAGCAGCTTGTCTATAGAGTGTTGTGTCTAAAACAATACAAAACAAAATATGATAGAACATTCTGAGCACTCAAAAACACAACTGACAAAAATTATTTTCAAGTAACTGGACCACTTGCAATATAGCCAGGGATGGCAGAAAATGGTTAAGTTAAAGTAGGCCTACCAAGATATAAGAAGGGATAGTAATGAAAATATGTGGTATGCTAAGCAAGTGTTAGCAATAAGGAATTGTGTGACTTTATTAATTTGATGTAAAATGCCATTCCTATTCAAATATAAAACTACTGCCTACTTACTACGTTCATTAGGTGATTGCAAGAACGTAGAAAGTTTCCAACATTTCCACCATACTACCATAATATTGTTGGGACTAGGGCTACTCTTTCATACAAATGTTACAAAAACTACTAATCAAGCACTTTCCAAGGTAATACGTGCCAGCAAAAAAAAGTGCTCCCACACAAATAATAAATCACACCTACACGTTTGCTTAGGCAAATAACGGGCCACAGTGAGCAGCCTAGTGTACAGCAACAGCAAACGCAGCCACAAAACAGCCACTTGACGTTCACAGGCAGTGTCTTCTTTAGAACGCTGTTTACTCGCATAACCGTAGCTTTGTATTCCTCCGGCGCCACTCGGGATACCAGGCCATTAGGAAACTCCGCTTCAAATCTATTGCTCAGGCCAAATCTGTCAAAAGTAAAAGATCACGTTAATCTTAATTCTTACTACACGACAGATCTACAAACCAATTTTTGAACCTGTAATGCAACTGAAGATAAGGAAACAAGATAGTCGTAATTATACGATAGTTTTATGATATTTATTTGTGTTTTTTAACTCATGTTGGCAATGACGTTAATCGAGACGATGAGTGGGTGATATTATTATGGTGGGTTTACAGCTACGCGTTGGGAGCGAGGCGAAGGCGCGAGCTCCAATCAGCGGCCGAGTTTGCGTGAAACTAATAACTTCTTTGCTTCAACTCCGCCGCTGATTGGAGCTCGCGCCCTCGCTTCGTTCGCAACGCGTAGCTATAAACGTAGCATTAAGATGAAAAACATAACATCCATGCCAAAGCAAGGATTCGAATCTGGACCGCAGTTTACAAGGCCAATGTATAATCGGCCGCAGAAAACGTCACTAGTTTGTGATGGCTTGAGTGTACAAGACATTGTGGTGAATTCGGTAGGAAGCCTGGCCGTGGCTAATGTCCTCGAGTGAATATTGGCAATGGCGAGCCTCAGGGCCCCGAAGCCATTGGGTTTGTCAAACCCAATCCCAAAGGCCCTAAGCCTAGGCCTAGGGCCTACCCTTCGCCTAGGCCTAGGCCCTAGCTCTCTCTAGCCTAGGCCCCTAGATACTAAGTTCGAGACTTTCTTAGCTAGGCCTAGGCCCTAGGAGTAGCATAACATGATGGGTCGCTTTGTTGTTATAAGAGTGATTGTGTTATCTTGTCAGTTCACGTCTCAGTTCATGCAGCAAGGCTAATCGAGACAATTTGTGTTTGTATTTTGAGATGTCAGGAGTCGTAGGCTAGGCCTAGGCCTAGGCTACGACATTAACTTTCTCGATCACACATGCGGTTAGGAAGGAAGATTTTAACTTACACTGTCATATTGCCTGCTCCTCTCACCACAATCGGATCAGGCACTAAAGTAACGTATGCTTCTTCCAAAACTCCTTCATTTTCCTCTTCCTCCTCATATATTGCATCGAAGTCGGCCATGATATTGCTGTCTGCAAAAAAAAAAAAGAAATCCAGAATCAAAACATACGATTCAGTGCCAACATACGTTAGAGAGAACATGAAACCGCTACTTGTACAAATGATTTTGCGCGGTATCTTTGATTGTATCATTGGGTTTGAGCGAGGGTTTGAGCAAACCCAATGATTGTATGTTTATAAACCTATTGCAAGAACAACATTAATTGCATGATAAATTAGTTTTTGTTAATTTATTTTTGTTTCAATTTAGTATTGTATTCTAATCTATTTGGTATTGATAAAATATTAATTTTTGTAGCTGGAGTGTAGTATCGTGGAGTTGTGTTTTGTGTGTTAGTTTTGAGTGGCTCTTTGGCACCATGAGTTTACTCCTACGTGCAACTGCACAGCCCATGACATTCCCGCTAAAAATCAGTTGTAGTTTTGAAAGAGAAAGTAATATGAAAATACTAGAGTAATGATAGCAGTTATGTTGGTGGTTCTGTACAACAAATGAATTCGTACATTGTTGATTTGGTTTAGCTTACAACAATTAAATACAGACATCCATGATGGTGTCATAGAGAAACAAGTGCGATGATCTGTGGCTATCACCAAACTCGCTCAGTTGGAAATTAATTTTCATATATTCATATTCAAGAGACTAGATAGGTTTTTAAAAGTTTAAAATGGCACAAAGTAGCACCGAACGTAGTATGAAAATTGACCGTGACTTGGGTGCATTGACTTCTTGTGATATGACTACAGCTTGGTCCTTGCTCAAAGAAACTGTCGAGAAGCAAGTTGGGAAGAATTTCGCCTGTATTCCTTACATAACTGAAGGTCTCCTATACGATATTACGTCGGTATTTGTCAAGATTGACCAGGTAAGGATTCTGTAGAACAATATTGTTATTATTTAATGTTGCCTTGTGCACTTGCCCAGTTGCACTGCGTCTCATTTGGTTGTACATCGGTCCTAGACGTACGTTACCAAGGGACATGAGTTCGAATCCCACAAGACATGGATTTGTGTGTGTTCCCCTTATCCTCAATAATTAGAAATAGAAACGTAAAACAACAAACAACACGTTCAGCTTCTTTCATACATGCCTATTAACTAAACACACGAGTACCTACCTATAAATTTCAATGTGAACCAAAAGTAAAACGTTATAAAACACTATAGCCTACATAAGTTAGTTGGTTGCATAACAACTTTGACATATAGGCCTAGGTATCCACATTCTAGACAAGAGATCATGTAGGGCTATAGCCTACTGCATTTTTTAAAAGCTAATCTTACAAAACAAATTTGCTAATCCAACGTAGGCAACCTGTGTTGACTAGCAATAAAATCAATACAAATTTGCAATGCAGATTGGATTTAAAATTCGGTTGAGGCATTCTAATCTCTGCAGGAAAAGCATAACTATTACTTCTAGATAAGGAAAAGGTCCGTGGTAGGTCGGCGCAACACCCACAAGGGGCCGACCGACTTTGAGCGCTCTTGTCTAATGTGACGTGATCCTCCCCGATCAGGCGGGGGGCGCGGGCAGACGTGTCAGGACGTACCGACCCCTGGGTCTAATCGAGAACCTACTGGAGAAGGAACATTCGTGGGAGGTCTGGCACAACGTCAGCGAGCGGATTCCACCCGCCGAGAAGACAGGTGAGACCCTAAAGGTGAGTCGTCTCGATTACCCACGTGTAAACAGGCGCGGTGGTGGTGACTACCACAATCGTGAGAGGTGATGAAAAGAGGTCCTCCCCTTTCCTGTCCTAAACTCCGTTGAATATTCCTACCACTTGCCCCTTTCCTCGAATCGCAATCCACCCCCCACATCGAATAAAACAATTAAACAAGTCAATTGAACTGGAGGACAAGCCACAGGCTATCAACAATTTCAACAAAATAACGTTGGCGATATATTATATGAGAGAAAAAGTGATGACAACAGTGACTGCCACCAGTTTAGGTTTATGAAGTCACTTGCAAGAAGCCTATGTATTATTGTAGGTACAAGAGAAGGTCCTTCCGTCGAGCACTAGAAACCATAGCCTTATTAGCCATGAAAAAATTAATTAATAAAAATGTAACCCATGTAGTTAGCGAATTTTTCACTAATAAATCAAAAGTACCCTATCTAACAAGTCACAAATCTTTAATTTGATGTGTGGACGCTTGTTTATGATTTGGTCCTTTGAACAGTTCAACTTTCTAATCACGAATTCATGTTGTAAAATAAAACCCATGTAGTTAGCGCCGTCGCATGAACGGTCGCCGATGTCTGTTCAGATAACCCTGGAGGACGCGGTGTGCCCATGTTGTAAAATAGGTAACCCGTAGTTAGCGCCGTCGCATGAACCGGTCGCCGATGTCTGTTCAGATAACCCTGGAGGACGCGGTGCGCCCATGTTCTAAAATATAAAACCCATGTAGTTAGCGCCGTCGCATGAACCGGTCGCCGATGTCTGTTCAGATAACCCTGGAGGACGCGGTGCGCCCATATTCTAAAATATAAAACCCATGTAGTTAGCGTCCTCGCATGAACCGGTCGCCGATGTCTGTTCAGATAACCCTAGAGGACGCGGTGCGCCCATGTTCTAAAATATAACCCATGTAGTTAGCGCCGTCGCATGAACCGGTCGCCGATGTCTGTTCAGATAACCCTGGAGGACGCTGTGCGCCCATGTTCTAAAATATAACCCATGTAGTTAGCGCCGTCGCATGAACCGGTCGCCGATGTCTGTTCAGATAACCCTGGAGGACGCTGTGCGCCCATGTTCTAAAATATACAACCCATGTAGTTAGCGCCGTCGCATGAACCGGTCGCCGATGTCTGTTCAGATAACCCTGGAGGACGCTGTGCGCCCATGTTCTAAAATATAACCCATGTAGTTAGCGCCGTCACATGAACCGGTCGCCGATGTCTGTTCAGATAACCCTGGCTAGATGACGCGGTGCGCCCATGTTCTAAAATATAACCCATGTAGTTAGCGTCGTCGCATGAACCGGTCGCCGATGTCTGTTCAGATAACCCTGGCTAGATGACGCGGTGCGCCCATGTTCTAAAATATAACCCATGTAGTTAGCGCCGTCGCATGAACCGGTCGCCGATGTCTGTTCAGATAACCCTGGAGGACGCGGTGCGCCCATGTTCTAAAATATAACCCATGTAGTTAGCGCCGTCGCATGAACCGGTCACCGACGTCTGTTCAGATAACCCTGGAGGACGCGGTGCGCCCATGTTGTAAAATAGGTATAACCCATGTAGTTAGCGCCGTCGCATGAACCGGTCGCCGATGTCTGTTCAGATAACCCTGGAGGACGCGGTGCGCCCATGTTGTAAAATAGGTATAACCCATGTAGTTAGCGCCGTCGCATGAACCGGTCGCCGATGTCTGTTCAGATAACCCTGGAGGACGCGGTGCGCCCATGTTGTAAAATAGGTATAACCTATGTAGTTATCGCCGTCGCATGAACCGGTCGCCGATGTCTGTTCAGATAACCCTGGAGGACGCGGTGCGCCCATGTTGTAAAATAGGTATAACCCATGTAGTTAGCGCCGTCGCATGAACCGGTCGCCGATGTCTGTTCAGATAACCCTGGAGGACGCGGTGCGCCCATGTTGTAAAATAGGTATAACCCATGTAGTTAGCGCCATCGCATGAACCGGTCGCCGATGTCTGTTCAGATAACCCTGGAGGACGCGGTGCGCCCATGTTCTAAAATATAACCCATGTAGTTAGCGCCGTCACATGAACCGGTCGCCGATGTCTGTTCAGATAACCCTGGAGGACGCGGTGCGCCCATGTTGTAAAATAGGTATAACCCATGTAGTTAGCGCCGTCGCATGAACCGGTCGCCGATGTCTGTTCAGATAACCCTGGAGGACGCGGTGCGCCCATGTTCTAAAATATAACCCATGTAGTTAGCGCCGTCGCATGAACCGGTCACCGACGTCTGTTCAGATAACCCTGGAGGACGCGGTGCGCCCATGTTCTAAAATATAACCCATGTAGTTAGCGTCCTCGCATGAACCGGTCGCCGATGTCTGTTCAGATAACCCTAGAGGACGCGGTGCGCCCATGATCTAAAATATAACCCATGTAGTTAGCGCCGTCGCATGAACCGGTCACCGACGTCTGTTCAGATAACCCTGGAGGACGCGGTGCGCCCATGTTCTAAAATATAACCCATGTAGTTAGCGCCGTCGCATGAACCGGTCGCCGATGTCTGTTCAGATAACCCTGGAGGACGCTGTGCGCCCATGTTCTAAAATATAACCCATGTGGTAAGCGCCGTCGCATGAACCGGTCGCCGATGTCTGTTCAGATAACCCTGGAGGACGCTGTGCGCCCATGTTCTAAAATATAACCCATGTAGTTAGCGCCGTCGCATGAAACGGTCGCCGATGTCTGTTCAGATAACCCTGGAGGACGCTGTGCGCCCATGTTCTAAAATATAACCCATGTAGTTAGCGCCGTCGCATGAACCGGTCGCCGATGTCTGTTCAGATAACCCTGGAGGACGCGGTGCTCCCATGTTCTAAAATATAACCCATGTAGTTAGCGCCGTCGCATGAACCGGTCGCCGATGTCTGTTCAGATAACCCTGGAGGACGCGGTGCGCCCATGTTCTAAAATATAACCCATGTAGTTAGCGCCGTCGCATGAACCGGTCGCCGATGTCTGTTCAGATAACCCTGGAGGACGCTGTGCGCCCATGTTGTAAAATAGATAACCCATGTAGTTAGCGCCGTCGCATGAACCGGTCGCCGATGTCTGTTCAGATAACCCTGGAGGACGCGGTGCGCAAGACCTCTGTGAGCGCCACCTTCAACAACATTAGCAACCGAGTGATGCCGGTAGAGTTCACCCCCGTCGGTCAGGTAATTCTCGACGCTAACCTCAAGCCCGACCTCGGCAAGGTCAAGAAGATCTACTTCATCAACGAGGTGATGACGGCCAGCGAGATCCGCATCTGTATCGTCGTCAAGGACGTGGACAGGATAGTCGTGTACAAGAACGCCCAGCCGATCGCGTTCCGCTACCACAAGTTCGCGTTGGACAGCAAGAAGATGGTGGTGCAGAGGATCGTGGTAATTTTATTTTAAATGTAGCTCTCGTTTTTGAGGGGGGGGGGGGAGGGGGGTTACTAGTTCGATGCCGGTCGCCGGTTATGCTGACTCGAGGTTTTTCCTCGGTCAAAAAGTGAATGCTGATGTTGAGACCGTGGGAGGGGTGGGGGTGGGGGGGGGGGGGTGACTTTCTGAAGTTGTGACGGTGACATAGTGATGTCTACGTAGTTATCACTTGCTATTGGCTATTGTTATATTGGCACGTCCTGGCAGCCAATAGCAAGCGGTACAGCACTGGTACTTGCTATTGGCTGCCAGGTGCTAATATGCTAATAGCCAATAGCAAGTGGTAACTACGTAGAGTTATGTCACCGTCACAACTTTCAGGAATAGCCCCCTAATTAAATAGGCAATGATCAATCCCTCCTGACTATCCCGTAGTTAGTCAGGCACCTATAAAGACAATTTTTGACCCCGGGCAGACCTCCTAAGAAAGAAAAACGATTACTTGTCCCGAAACAACCTTACCGATGCGTTTGTCTGTCATAGACGACTGACTCGTGACCAACCAGTGATCGGTATTTCAAAATTGTGGCTCGCTGATTGGCCACGAATCAAAATCGTCTATGACGCTTTCATCTGCAAGGTTGTTGCGGGACATTATCAATGTTATAACATGAAGAGGGGCCTATAGCTAATCGGTCGGTACCGGTACCAAGTAGAATGCCCCCCCCCCCCCCAATGGTTTAATGTCTCGATACGTCTCGAATGAAGATCGATTCATAACGTACAATATCGAGATTTGATCACAACGGCGTTGAAACGATATGTTCACAAAGTGCATGACGTATTTAGGTGATGAAAGAAGAATAAGACAGAACGTTGATTGTAACTTTATTTCTTATCAGTCAACCGAAAACTGCATTTCTTTTTGTGTTTTCTTAGAACGAATGGTCCAGGTACCGCTGTGAATGGGTGTTGGTGTGTGTCAGTGTATGTGGGAGGGGAAGGGGAGGGAGAGGGAGGATAAGGAGTGACAGGAGAATGGCCCACGTGGGTCTAGCACTCAGAACGAGTGGTTCAGGTGCCGCGGATGAGCGGGTGTTGGTGTGTGTCAGTGTGTGTGAGAGGTGAAGGGGAGGGAGAGGGAGGATAAGGAGTGACAGGAGAATGGTCCACGTGGGTCTAGCACTCACAAAGAGTGGTTCAGGTGCCGCGGGTGAGCGGGTGGGTGTGTGTGTCAGTGTGTGTGGGAGGGGAAGAAAAGAGTGACACCACTAACTCCAACGAATGGTTCAGGTGCCGCGGGTGAGCGGGTGGGGGTGTCTGTCAGTGTGTGTGGGAGGGGAAGAAAAGAGTGACACCACTATAACTCCAACGAATGGTTCAGGTGCCGCGGGTGAGCTCCCTGAGAACCTCCTGGGTACGTCTGAACGTGAAGGAAGACTACACCACCGAGGATCACTTGCGCGCCGCCCTGGGCCAGGTGACGGAGAGCACCTCGGAGCCGCAGCAGCTGCAGCTGGAAGAGGACGCCGTGTCTGCCGACACGACGACGACGGCGGACGTGGGCTCCGTCGAGGAGTCGCCGGACGAGCCGATAAATCTGGCACAAGAAGAGCAGCAGGCATACCAAAATATGGCATCGGAAAATGTGGTTTCTGCTAATTAAACTGCTTCTACATAGGTTTTTTAAAGATTTTTTAGATTATCGGTTATTGTAGGCCTCTACATTTTGATTATTTTTGCTTATGTAAATTATTGTTCTGTTTGATTTTCAATCATGGAAATAATATATTATTATTACGTTGCCTACATAAATAATATTTTGTCGTCTGTACAAGGATCTAGTCCCCGTCTTGGCCCGAGTAAAATTGGGCCAGGGTAGCTCTGCTTATCGTAAGAGGCGACTAAAAGGAAGGCCGACGTCATACTCATACTATGACCTATGTAGTTGTTGAGCAAGCTCTGTAAAGGTTTACCGAACCTCCACCAGGGGATTGACGGACCTTGGTTGTTGAGTACGTCGTTAACAAAAAACAAAGAACTACAAGCATCTAGTGGACCGTGGAAGCACTGCCTACTCTGTTATTTTTTCGCGTTTAAATATCCCGCGCGCACTGTTGCTGTTGTTGTTCTTGGTCTAGCGCAATTTATTTTCTGGAGTTGGTGAACCTTTACATTGCAGTCAGTCTTGCAGAAAAGAGAAAATAGGCTTTCCAGATGACATGGTTTTGATATTTTTTGAAGTTTAGGCCAAAGTTGATTGTTTATTTCAATATAAGCTCACATCTACTCGTATATACGGTTAGTAAAGAGATACTTGTAATCTAAGTGTGAAGTGAAATCATGTCGATGATGTCGGGAGATAAAATACAAGAAGATATGAATAACATTCCCTTAGCAGACGATGACCCACAAGGTAAGCATAGGGCCTAGGCCTGCCCTAGGGCTTTGACCTAAGCTAGGGCCTAGGCTAACCCTAGCTTCTTATTTCTTAATACACCCATTATACAATACAATTGGTTATTTTAGCCATCATTCAAGATGACTTGGATGGCACAGAAAACATGTCCCATGTATCGGACGCAATGATGAGGGGGAGAAGCTTTGAATCAATTCCATCAACATTTACCAATGGAAGTAGCAGTCCTGGACCTAACAGTTTGGACCCAGATATTAGCCCTGATGAGCAGGAGGAGAAAGCACGGTTGATTTCGCAAGTTTTAGAACTGCAAAACACTTTGGATGGTAAGTAGGCCTATGCCTGTTGTTTATAATTTACGGAGTGTATATTCTTACGGCAGAACGTAAGATCAACGGAGTGTATATTCTTACGGCAGAACGTAAGATTTGCTCAGTCAAAATTATTCTTACGTTGCGCAAGCGCGGCCGGATCGTTATATTATATGGCAGTCAAGACGCTGTTACCGTAAGCAGTCACATTGGCCTAGTGGTGAGCGAGTTCGACTGTCAAGCGGACGGCCAGGGTTCGAATCTTGCCCAATCTTTTTTTTTTATTTTTTTTTTACATTCCTAGTTGTAATGTACGTTGAATTATATTTTGAATTCAACATTTTCCTGGTAAAAATGTCAGGGCGATTAAAGCTTTTGGCGATTCATTAGAGACGTTAGTTAAGGTCCATGAAGGTTAGATCGTGAAGAAAGTTTGATCTCGTGTTAACTTACGATACGCTACTCATTAAGAGCTTCCCGTTTGCGGGCCCAGTAACTGTAACGGGAAATTCGCCAAGTTTTAACTTTTCATTAGCGTTCCCGTTCCGGGCCTTCCCGGAACCATTTCAGAATCAAGATGTCCACGGCCTGTTAAAAATTGTACGTAGGCCTACTCCTAATCAGCTGGTCGAATGTTGATTGGCCGAAATTACCAGGTGCGCCAAATATACGGTATTAAAACCTATAACAAATACAGGTTGACAAACATAATATTTTATTTACTTGCGTCTGCTTGACGGGTGATTGTGCATCGAAACCCTTCCCGTTACCGTGTTCCCGTTAACGTTAACGGGCAATTGTACATCGGCCTTAACACGTGAAAAAAACGACCAATAACAGCACTTGCCGTAAGAATAATTTTCAACAAATCTTACGTTCTGCCGTAAGAATATACACAGCGTATAATTTAAGACTGTCAATTCTAGGCATATAGGCTAGTCCTAGGCTAATGCTCTCTATATAGGCCTATGCTAGGGCCTAGGTTTATTAGGAAGGCTGAGTCTGGACTAACGGGTGCGAGCTTATCGAGCTTATGTAATGCACACTTGGAGTGTCTCATAAACACACACAACCTCTAGGTAGGCCTACAGCTTACGTCAGTTTGGCTTTGATTGATAGTGCACTAGGCCCTAGCCCCCTTCAACTGAGCTGATAAACGGAATCAAGGAACATACAATGGGCGTCTCAGGTCAAAGCTGAAGTAGGTTGCAGCACCTGTCCTGAAGGGTCCAACTTTGTAATTCATTCCATGTTAAATATTGTCGTTAGTCAACTGTCTAACTGTCAAACGACAATATGTTTGTTTTGTATCTATAACAAAGGAATTCTCTGTCAAAAACCTTGTAAAACATTACTACAATGGATGATTTATATTTAAATGTATTAAATATACTCGACTTGAATGTTTGAATTGAGAAAACGAGGTGCAAAGATCGAGTTGGACCCTTCAGTACTGCTAGCGCTGCGAGCGGCAGAAAGTCGCGCCTGAGACGCCCATTATAAAGCCCCTAACCACAGCCTTGTAAATATGCTTTTAAATAGTAGGGCCTAGGCCTAGAACAGGCAGGGCTCGAATTTTAAATTATTTAGCACTCGCCCATTGGGCGAGTGGGGTCTCTATTTTACTAGTCCGAAAAGAAAAACACTAGTCCTATTATTTCTGTATCTTCTAATTTGTATCAACATTCCACTTTATAACTTGCCACCACGGTTGGAGAATACTGTTTTGACCAATGGCTGAAATTATCAGGAAGAATTATTGGTATCAAGAACACCGTCTGTATAAACTACTTTGTAGCTCATGGTAATGAAGTATTGCATTTTTTAAGGGTTAATGTTTGTTTAACAAAAGTCGCCCATCGGGCGAGTAAATTGAAAACTTGACTCGCCCGAGTAACAATTTACTCGCCTCGGGCGACCGGGCGAGCGTTAAATTCGAGCCCTGATAACAGGTGATAAATTTGTTTGAGCTTTAGGCCAATGTCGCATTACTTAGCTGTCAAATATATTGTAAAAGAACAAATAATAACAATAATAGTAAATCAATACTAATGTAGGTGTGCCATAAAATAAGTCCAGACTCGCTTGATAAACTTACCATTGCCTCATTGGGGCTGTTTGTTTATGCGTACGTGTTACGTGGGTTGTTGAGGACGTATGAGATAAATATGGGGCATCGTCATATGACTTGGCTACATCAAATAATTGTTTTAAAGTCGATTAGTACCCTACTTGACAGCAGTGGTCCTATGTTATTGATCTTAGTATTCTCACTCTCAAGGACGTTTGAGCGTGATGTCACTTTCCACCTTGGTGGCCATGCCGGGTTAACTTCTCAGCATGACATGGGCTGTATCGCAGGAAATTTGATCACTATTCACTATCTCTTTCTAGAAAATAGGAATTGGCAGAAACTAAATGTTCAGATTTGGACAAGAGTTCCTTAATAGTTGGCAATAATTTTTTGTTTTTTCCTTGTGCCAAGATGGCTTTGATTTGAGATACATAATAAACAAACAAACTTTCTTAGCATGCACTAATATGCAGGGTGCAGCGGTTGGACCTCAAAAGCAGGGGCCGAATTCACAAGAGGTCTTAACTTAGGACAGATCCTAAGTCCTGCTGTACCATATGTGCTATTATAAATCCATGGTAAGCCTACTACACAGCCCAATTGATAGCCACTTTCGTGGAAATCACAGTGAACTTAAAATATTGCAAGGCGGTGTTTTAAAGTTTAGTGTTTTGTTTTCTAATACCTCCACATTCTAAAAACAGAGAAATGTGTAGGCCTATGTCAAGGTAAGTAAACGATATTTATTTATGTTCACACTTCGAAGTCATAGACGTATTGCCACCATCTTTGAAGAAAGATAAGACCAACTCAGACAGGGCCTAAATTTTGGTCTAAAGTGTTCGTTATTTACTAGCGTTTCTTAGCGACGTCAAGTCGAGGCTATGTGTAGGTCCGTATTAGCCAATGGCGCAGTGGTCCTAGAGTTAGACCAGGCCTAAATTAAGACTTTTTGTGAATCCGAGCCCAGCAGTTTGGGCCGTGAAACTACGCACCCTGCATGTTAGTGCATGCTATGAATTTTCGTTCCGGGCACTTTCTATCTAGAAAGTTTATTTGTTTATTAGCCTACATTTTTGGTACATATTCTAAAGAAACTCACGTCAAAATCCGATCATTAGTTTTTCGACAATTGAAGTAAAGAAAACAATCAGAAATTTGCTAATTTTCTGATTCTTTGCATGAATCGTTATAACAGAAAAACTACTGGGTCTATAATTTTGAAACAACTTTTATAATGACTATTGGCATATGTAGACTAAATATGCTTTCCGATAATGTTTTACTTCAAAATGAGTGTTCTAGCTGTTGTCTGCTACAGCTTGAGCGGTGTTAGTACTGGGTGGTTTGCGCAAGATTCCGCAGACAGTCAAAGCACTAGACCCGTTAGCTCAGGGACAATATTGTCCGCTATGGGCATATTGAAGTTTTGCACTCGCGAATAGTCATCTGGGATGGTAGTAGGTATTAGGGTAGGTAGATGCACATGTCACTTAGAGTTAGGTATATTTCTAATTTTTTTTGCAATATAAGTAGGTTTAGGTGGTACAGGTAGGGTTGCCATAAGTTGTGGTGGTAAAAAGAGGACATTTTAATAAAGAGTGGTATACTCAGGGATGATGCATATAGGGGGTCAGGGAGGGGTTAATCCCATAATAAGTGTACAGGCTGATGTAGATAAGCTTGTAGTGGGCTAGTGAGAGAAACGTGTTTTCGTAGCCTGAGGTGATCCCAGCTCGCAGTGAAACCCATAATAGGTGTAAAGGCTAATGTAGATTAAGCTTGTAGTAAGCTAGTGAGATAAATGTGTTTTCGTAGCCTGAGGTGATCCCAGCTCGCAGTGAAACCCATAATAGGTGTACAGGCTGATGTAGATAAGCTTGTAGTAGGCTAGTAAAAGAAATGTATTTTCGTAGCCTGAGGTTATCCCAGCTCGCAGTGAAACCCAAAATAGGTGTAAAGGCTGATGTAGATAAGCTTGTAGTAAGCTAGAAAAATAAATGTATTTTCGTAGCTTGAAGTGATCCTAGCTCGCAGTGAAACCCATAATGGGAGTTAAGGCTGAAGTAGAGTGAAGTGATCTGGGTAGGTTTGGTTTTGTTGAGAGAACGGTAAGGGAATGGAATGAGTTACCCGAGGAGGTTGTTGAGTGCGAGTCAGTAAGGGAATTTAGAAATAGATTGACAAAAAGGAGGTGATGAGAGAGGGTGGGGAGGGGGTAGGTTTGGATAGGTTGCCACTGGGTAGTTGTGGCCCATTTGCAGCCTTTAAGTGTTTAATCTAATCTAATAAGCTTGTAGTGGGCTAGTGAGAGAAATGTGTTTTCGTAGCTTGAGGTGATCCCAGCTCGCAGTGAAACCCATAATAGGTGTAAAGCCTGATGTAGATAAGCTTGTAGTGGGCTAGTGAGAAAAATGTGTTTTCGTAGCCTGAGGGGATCCCAGCTCACAGTGAAACCCATAATAGGTGTACAGGCTGATGTAGATAAGCTTGTAGTAGGCTAGTGAGATAAATGTATTTTCGTAGCTTGAGGTGATCCCAGCTCGCAGTGAAACCCATAATAGGTGTTAAGGCTGATGTAGATAAGCTTGTATTGGGCTAGTGAGAGAAATGTGTTTTCGTAGCCTGAGGTGATCCCAGATCCCAGCTTGCAATGAAACCCATAATAGGTGTAAAGCCTGGTGTAGATAGGCTTGTATTGGGCTAGTGAGAGAAATGTGTTTTCGTAGCCTGAGGTGATCGCAGCTCGCATTGAAACCCATAATAGGTGTACAGGCTGATGTAGATAAGCTTGTAGTGGGCTAGTGAGAGAAATGTGTTTTCGTAGCCTGAGGTGATCCCAGCTAACAGTGAAACCCATAATAGGTGTACAGCCTGATGTAGATAAGCTTGTAGTAGGCTAGTGAGAGAAATGTATTTTCGTAGCTTGAGGTGATCCCAGCTCGCAGTGAAACCCATAATAGGTGTTAAGGCTGATGTAGATAAGCTTGTAGTAGGCTAGTGAGAGAAATGTGTTTTCGTGGCCTGAGGTGATCCCAGCTTGCAGTGAAACCCATAATAGGTGTAAAGCCTGGTGTAGATAAGCTTGTAGTGGGCTAGTGAGAGAAATGTGTTTTCGTAGCCTGAGGTGATCCCAGCTAACAGTGAAACCCATAATAGGTGTACAGCCTGATGTAGATAAGCTTGTAGTGGGCTAGTGAGAGAAATGTGTTTTCGTAGCCTGAGGGGATCCCAGCTCACAGTGAAACCCATAATAGGTGTACAGGCTGATGTAGATAAGCTTGTAGTAGGCTAGTGAGAGAAATGTATTTTCGTAGCCTGAGGGGATCCCAGCTCACAGTGAAACCCATAATAGGTGTACAGTCTGATGTAGATAAGCTTGTAGTAGGCTAGTGAGAGAAATGTGTTTTCATAGCCTGAGGGGATCCCAGCTCACAGTGAAACCCATAATAGGTGTACAGGCTGAGGTAGATAAGCTTGTAGTAGGCTAGTGAGAGAAATGTATTTTCGTAGCTTGAGGTGATCCCAGCTCGCAGTGAAACCCATAATAGGTGTAAAGCCTGGTGTAGATAAGCTTGTAGTGGGCTAGTGAGAGAAATGTGTTTTCGTAGCCTGAGGTGATCTCAGATCCCAGCTCGCAATGAAACCCATAATAGGGGTAAAGCCTGGTGTAGATAAGCTTGTATTGGGCTAGTGAGAGAAATGTGTTTTCGTAGCCTGAGGTGATCCCAGCTCGCAGTGAAACCCATAATATAGTCCTCCCAACGAATCTATTCTCATGCTTTCGTCATAACCCCTGAGGCCTCGAAATAAACTTCCGCGGACGGTTTACTGCCTGTGTTCATGCGCGCACTATTGCCGAATACTAAGATGGCACTCGACGAAATTAGCAGCTCCTGCACTGCAATCACGTAACTTTCCTGGCCGAGGCTTGTCGAACTCGGGAGTTCGACGAGCCTCCGCTAGGTGGAGATTTAGTAGACCTTGTTGTGTAGCCAATGAGAGTTGGAGAATTCGAAAAAGTTCACAGGAACTATCAAAATCCAGCAAGCTGTGAGCAACATTGGCAGTCTTTTGTTTTTATTGAAAGCCTGTCAAAATGTATCAAAATTCACACTTTACTGAGTAGATCTATAAAGTTACTACTCGCAGCAAGTATTTATTCTAATATTCCACTGTGTTCTAGAGGTAGGTCTAAACTGTAAAGGTATAGTCCGTCCTACTTTAGTTTTATGAAATAAGTTGTTTAAACATCGGCGTTTCCGCCATTTCTTGGTATCGAAAGCTGTGAATGGCTGGGTTCCCGTGATCTATTTTCAATTATCACTTCTCTCCACACAGGATTTATTGGTTTTGTTACTACAAACTTATATTTGTATTTAATTTTTAAAAATATTCGTCGTGTAATATTATTAATAGCAACCTACACAAATGAGAGAATTACCATTTATCAACGTCGGACAAGTTGGCCAACTCACGAACTGAGACAATCCGACGCAATCTTCCATCAAGCACACGGAGGAATGACAAGTTAAGTTGCCATTCTGGACATGGCCTGTGATGAAAGCATGAGAATAGATTCGTTGGGAGGACTATAGGTGTAAAGCCTGGTGTAGATAAGCTTGTAGTGAGCTAGTGAGAGAAATGTGTTTTCGTAGCCTGAGGTGATCGCAGCTCGCGGTGAAACCCATAATAGGTGTAAAGCCTGGTGTAGATAAGCTTGATCCTACAATCCGTTATCTGTGCTTCAATCTATATACATGTTTAAATAATATTACATGAAAAAAATAATTTTTTTCAAAAACAACGCTTATATTTAAATGCACTAAAAAATAACAAATACATTTTCGACCAACAAATTTTTGCCTCACTCGGAAAATAAAAGCGTTGGGCATAAACAGCAGAATACAGCAATCTATGTCAATACCAAAAGCGTCAACGCTTTTATTTTCCGAGTAAGGCAAAAATTTGTTGGGCGAAAATTTATTTGTTGCTTTTTAGTGCATTTAAATATAAGCGTTGTTTTAAAAAAAAAAATTAGTTGTTTGATGTTATATTATTTTATACTTTTTAGTATTAAAGAATCTTGCAATCAAATTTATGCTCACTGGACGTGATATGCTAGCTGTGACTAATTTCCCATATGAATTGCTAATTGTTTAATCAATTAATTATGGTGGATTAATTAATTAGTGAATCTGATAATTGATTCATATATTGTCATTTAGAAAATACGACTGTGTGAAAATTTTCAGCTCGATCAGACGTTGGGAAGTGGGTGAAATATCGATTAATTAATTATGATGGTTTAATTAATTATTTAGTAAATATGACAATTGATTCATGTATTGTCATTTAGAATACGTCTGTGTGAAAACTTTCAGCTCAATTCGACGTTCGAAAGTGGGTGTTTTATCAATTCCCATATAAATCATCAATTAATTAATTAAGATGGCTTAATTGATTATTTAGTACATATGACAATTGATTCATGTATTGTCATTAAGAATACATCTGTGTGAAAACTTTCAGCTCAATTCGACGTTCGGAAGTGGGTGAAACATCGATTCCCATATAAAACATTAATTAATTATGATGAATTAATTGACTATTTTTAGTAAATATGACAATTAATTCGTGTATTGTCATTAAGAATACGTCTGTGTGAAAACGTTTAGCTCAATTTGACATTCGGAAGTGGGTGAAATATTGATTCCCATATAAAACATCAATTAATTAATTATGATGGCTTAGTTGATTATTTAATAAATATGACAATTGATTTATGTATTGTCATTAAGAATACGTCTGTGTTAAAACTTTCAGCTCAATTCAACGTTGGGAAGTCGGTGAAATATCGATTCCCATATAAAACATCAATTAAATAATTATGATGAATTAATTGATTATTTAGTAAATATGACAATTGATTCGTGTATTGTCATTAAGAATACGTCTGTGTGAAAACTTTCAATTCGATTTGACGTTGGGAAGTGGGTTAAACATCGATTTCCATACAAAACATTAATTAATTAATTATGATGAATTAATTGACAATTTAGTAAATATGACAGTTGATTCATGTATTGTCATTAGAAATACGTCTGTGTAAAAAATTTCAGCTTGATCGGACATTTAGAAGTAGGTGGAATATCGATTCAAAGATTCCGTCCAGACAAACAAGCCAAGCTAATAGAAGCGTTGTAAAATTATAAGAATCGTGTTTGTAGTTAGGTCTAGTGGGGGGGGGGGAGGTTAAGCCCCAAAATTCCCTTCGGTGTGCCACTGAAAATAATGATACCATTAAACTTAAAGCAGTGTTGTAAGGGACCTGAGGCCTAAATGCGACTAATCGAATGGTGAACATGACACCTGCATTTTTCGTGAAATAGACGCGATCCGGCAGAAGTGAAACCAAAAATCCGGACATTTCATGCTTTTATTAAAAAGTCGCCCGGACGCATGAAGAGCATACGAAAAAGAGGACATGTCCGGGTTTAACCGGACAAATGGCAACCCTAGGTACAGGCAACTGTACTTGTCATCCTATCTGCTGCAGTGCATGTTCTGTATTGGCCAAAATCAAAATTAATGTATTTGTGTTCACTTCCCCAGATTTATCTCAACGAGTCGACAGTGTGAAGGAGGAGAATTTGAAGTTGCGTTCCGAGAATCAGGTCCTGGGCCAATACATCGAGAATTTAATGTCCGCTTCAAGCGTTTTCCAGTCCACATCACCCAAGACCAAGAAAAAATGAGCATCGCATACATGCATTGTGTAACATTTGCTCTCCTTAAAAATAATATTACTTAATCTTCACCCTGATAGACATTTTCATGCACAATGGCTGCGCTTGCACGGTTTTAGCGGTGAAAGATGCTTCCTACATTTCATTTCTGCAGCCTCTGTGATATATACTTTAATAATTGTATTTTATTGTGTAGCAATGTAAGCTATCTTTACATCTTGCCATTTTACCAGATTGTTTAAGTTGTGGTAAATTACAATTCCAGCATTTATTTGAACTGTAGGAAAATTATGTTATTATTGTTGTTTATTAATTGACTTATTAACACAATAATTTAGTATACCATTAAGATAGATATAATAGATTACTATTTTAAAAACAGGTACTATATTATGATATACATTACACACCACTTAAAAAGTTAGCCTACATTATGTTATAATATATAATAATTATAAATACATCTATTTAAATGTGTAAACATTCAATTAATGTTAACTATACATCATATGTGAATAATAAAATAACAAATGCATATTATGGTCAAACTTAGTTGAATTATGGATGGCCAACCTTTTACAGTGATTTAGTAGCACGTATTCAAATTTAAAATACTAAAGTAAAATGTGATGTTTACCCCTGAAAATTGGTGTACGTATCACCAATTCGGCGAATTGAAATAATTTTGTAATTATGACATACTCTACCACTTGTCTTCTGTACGAAACATGTGCAGATTTAGACCCCCCTCCACACGGCGCCAAGTTCAATATAAAGTAAAAATTGGCACTCACTTTGAAAAAGGTTTGCCATCCCAAATGAAGTACATACGTACTTGCAAGTTCCTTACAGAATTGCTACTCACATCAAAACAGTTCCCTCATTAAAGCTAAATTATGCAACTTTCTTTTCACTACTTCACTACTTTTATTTAGATATGTATATATTTTATATATATAATATTAAACTGTTAACTTTGTATTAGGGCCTAATCGGTACCAGTTACCAGAAACAATCGATTCCAATACTAAATAAAATAATTTAACAAAAATTACATAGCTCTTTTTTTTGGTTTTAATTATTAATGCAGCTAGGTTCTTACAGTTTCACCAAATTACTTTAACATGCAAATTGTGATAGTTAATATCTAGCTATTATTGCAAACATATAAAATACATAAAATACTGCCCACTTCATATAATATAGCCTACTATATTATGTGTTCACTGTTCAATAAACATAGCTTTACTGTACTCAGTAAATTATTGATTGCTTTTGCTACCCACAACGACATCACAAGTACATACCAGTAAATCAAAATTAAAGCTAAACAGAGTAATATGTTGTCCTGTGCTGTATGTTTTAGCTGCTGTGCTTTAAATTTACTACTACTGTGTACTGTCTTGTTTAGATTGAAATGTTGCATGTCTAGCTACAAAACTGGCTGCTATGAGAAGGTGTTACATCCATTATGTGTATGTAACATAGTTTCATCATTGGTACCTTGTAACACAAAAAGTAACAATTGCAAAACGGTGTATACAAGATGTAAGGCACAGCTGTTATAGGTTGGAAAGCTGATTTGTGCACATTTGTGTTCTAAATGATGTGTAACTTGCCCCATCTGGGCCCAGGATAGCTTCGTGTGTTTGTGGCGACTGTAAGAGTAATAAGGTTGGAATTCATAGTCGGCCCCTACACCTAGGGGCACCCATTGTTGCTATGGATTTGTTTTGTTTATGGGAAATAACATGGAAACAACTGTTACCTTGGTAACAATGGGCGCCCCTAGGTGTAGGGGCCGACTATGAATTCCAACCTAGTCTTCAAATGAAACGATCAAAATGCATTTAACTGATGCATTGGCCTAGCAAACTTTAACTAGTCCTAATATTAAGTTAATATCATTGTAAATTGTTGATTATATGTAGTAAAATTCATTTGGCTTAACACATTTTTTACTTTGGTATCTGCTCCATTGTGGCACAGTCTTTTTGTGCCTGTGCATTTACATTTTCATACACATTTAGATTTATGTACATGTTAAATGTTTTTATTACATACATTATCTATAAAAGTATTTTAGGCTTCATAGTGCCATGTCAAATTATAATGAAAGTTGCAAATCAACAAAAAACTGATCATGTTTAGGGCACTCCACTATTGCTGGAATAATTCGGACAAGCGGTAGAATGTAATTTCACGGTCTACGCCGCGGCAGGAACTGCATGGCTCTCTGGCCCCACTTGGTCTTGTTGCCGGGTTTAATTCTGCCGTTCTTCTTTATGGCGACGTACCACCCCAAGTGCGCCCATTTCCGTGACAAGTACGTGGAGTAGCTGGCGAGGAACGCCTCGACAAACACCGTGGCACTTTCGGTTCCGTCGGCCTGCAACCAAATGTAGTGACTACGGTTTCTTCATACATGTTTATAAATCATAATGTATATATTCTCTTTGTTCTAAGGGAATCTTCTCTACACCTATACTTTTATTGTGGTCAGAGCAACTTGTTCATATAGGCTACATATTTCATGAGATTTTTAAGAGTTATGGGGTTCCACAAAAATTGTCACTCGTAAAAGCTAAGTATATCCAACCATCCATCTAGGCCTAGACTTTGTACTGTGAATGTGTGGCAGAATTGATGCCCATCTTTCAGCCCAGTTGTTAGGGGGGGGGGGGGGGATTGGCAGTCAATGTTTTGTCAAAATATGAAATTAAAGTTGTATAAACTAAATTGTTGCTTTCTCCTTATGAACTAATTATAGAACCATAAAATATATTTTTGTATGAATTGTGTAAATGGGGTTTAGAGCTGTGGGTCTGGAAAATGGTAATAAATAACCAAAATCCAAACCCATACCCGTGCTGGATTGCTAATGTTGGAACGTAAAGCAACCACTGTATCATTCATCTTTGAACTCTAAAAATACACAGCAAGTTAGTGTGCTTGACGACATTGAAAGCCGCCATTGTTCTTGTGCAGACCTCCCGTAAGAAGACGTCTGGTACTGTAGTTAGCTATAGTATATCGCTGTCTGTATTACCTCGCCATACAGCTTCCCCTCCTTGTTCATGGCCAAGTAGAGGTTTGACTCGATCCCTTTGATTCGGACCTCTCCGACTCCAGCCGAACTAAGTTGCATCATGGCTGAGAACAAGAAGCATTGTGATCTGATGTTGACATTTCATTTTGAAATGTTATTTGATTTGATACCGAGTTAAAATCATCTGATAAGTTATAAGAATGACAAGTTACTTAAATTATAAATGTTTGTTGACCCAATACATTTGGAATCAATTCCAACTACTTTCACATTACATACTTGTTACATTCTTCTATCGTTACACATTTTTGTAGTAGTTTTATTCCCCACTGTAAATTAGTTATATGCCAAAAAAAAAGAATAATAGGCACATGCAAATTGCATAATGATGTTATTGTTTGTTGTATTCAATCACTGATAATTTTAAGTCTGGGAAGTGTAGTCCATACAAACCCCAGTTGAGAACACAGAGACCTTCGAGGTCTGAAAGTTGGATCGTTTGGCCAAACCCTGACATTCCTTCCTCTACTCAAGCATCGACCGTCATCATGATTGTGAGATAATGCAAGGCTCGCCGACCGAAGGTAGTTACGTATCGAGGCGAGAGTGGGGATACTCGTACTTTGGTCAGAGGTTGGTGCAAACGCTACCCGAGCTTATGCCCTCGGGCCTACCAATAGCGAAATAAACGAACTATAGATTGTAGAAGATTAGTATTATTATTGTTATTATTATTATTAATAAACCATTTTTTTCTTATCTCGTGCTCGTCTACAAAAACAAAAACAACACAAATACATCTACAATAAATAAACAAATTAACCAAACAAAACACAGTAATATAAGATAAGAATTCATTGATACATTGTGCACAAACAAAAAGTCCCTACCATATTTGTTGTACTCTTGGTCTGTAGTTCTAACTTTGCCAGTGGGTAAGATGGTCAGGTGGTAGCCGTGCCTTCCCCACAGCATCATGCGGTAACCATAGGAACGGTTTCCGCTGGTCGCAGGCAGAACCAGTGGGCCACCCCGCGACCTGGACGTGGTGGGCGCTGCTGGACACACACACCTGCGGAAGAAAGGTATGATATATATTATATAGTCACATTAATTAATCTGAAATCTGAACCATAACAACAATTTTTACAAAAAAAAAAAAAAATTTATTGAAATTAATGCATTTGCAAATCATGAAATGAAATCATTATTCGACAGCAGGAAGAAATAAAATGTAACAAATTGTAGTTGCTGGTGCATGACAACCTCCGAGAAACTTGTTTTGGTTTGTTGGAGGGGGGAGGGGTAAGCCCCTTTACGTTCCTACCTCATTTTATATCTATATTTTGTATTGTTTTAGTGTACAATAGTTGCTTTGAGGGCAACGTGAATGGTTGTGTTACTGAATGGTATGCACAATGAATCTTTAAAAAAATATTTAAATCAATAATATAAGACGCCGTCGATAGAAATTATGTTGCCAAGTTGGCACACGGTTAGGTACCATTTTTGTTAATTTTTAGGAAAACCGTCGTATAAGACATGCATTCCTCGTTGTGAAATGAGCTCAAAATTAAGACACAAGTTTAGAGGAACACGTTTTTTCTTTTGACAGTTAATAAGAGTTCATTAATTTGTTAAGGATGTTGAAAAAATACCCCTCTTATGAAAAAGATCCATATCCTCTAAAATGACGACGGAATAACAAAGCAAATCGCGGATAAAATACAGAAAACGCGGAGCCAGAAGTGAACTAATAAAACGTGTTTCATATTGTTTCAACTCTGCGGTTTAGAAAATACACACGCGAGAAAAGTCGTAAATAAACGGAAATACGTTGGCTTTATAGAGTTCTCACCATTCCTATTGGGCCCTCGAGTAACTTTGCTTTGAGTTCATAACAGCACGTTTATATATACCCATAATAAACACAAGTCTGAAAATAGGTCACTGCTAAGCGTCTAACAGCGTGAGTGTGGGCGAGGCTGGCTACATATATATATAGGCAAGCAATACCAGACTTCTCGATCTCATCTCATGCTAATGTAACAGTAACAACGCACGCTAATTCCCAATAAAGAAAAAATAGCACCATACATTGAATTGTCCCCCATGATCCAGCGACTAGCGTAGCTATGCCTGTCGTAAGAGGCGACTAAAAAACCGGCGTCATGTGACGTCGTAAAATAACAATTAATAATAATAGTAAATTGAATCAGAACTATGTATTTAATGACACAGATTAGAATTACTGGATTCACAAAGATGTATAACACCTAGTTGTCTTTGCTACTTTTCTACGAGGCGTAGGCTACGTGCCGGTACCAGGTTTCCCCTCCATCCCTTCCTCATCATCATTCATCAATCATCATTCATAATAATACTCTTTTAAAGTTGCACTAGTGGGACTTTGTTTCTGAACTTCTGTTGCAAATATAGAATAGCCTACATAACGCAGATGCATGGGTACATTTTGCTTTGGCCTTCTCTGGTTGTAACTAAAATGTGCCTTCACATTCACAAGTAGCACACTATTGAAATAACGTTTTATCAGTCTCTTTCAGTTGGATGGATGGTCAGCGTGCGAGCGTGCGTAATGTACTGGGTGAATGGAGGGACATTTCTTACATAGAGACGATTTACCGCTGAGCGTCACAGAACTAACTGATTGCAGCGCTAGATAAATTAATGGCAATTGTCAGGCGTTTATCATGAGTGACCAATTCATTAAACGTCCAATTCAACTTGTGAACGCGGCATTGTCAAAATTTACATAGGGTGAAAAAGACTTAAAACCGTAGCGTGCATAATACCAAATATTATAGTACCGGTACTAATTTAATATGGCTATTTATACGTTTTAATTAACTAGACAGGTGATTAAAAATTAAAATTTTGAACACATGGTTTGCCAAATGTGTTAGTTGTGGTTGCCAGTTACCAGCCAGTTGGTTGTGCCAGCAAAAATAATGTATTCGACGGTGTTATTAGCGTGTATATTTTTTATCTGTGGCATATTTTACATCATAATCATCAACATCATCATCAATCAAGATGCTACAAAATAAAAAGCCCTATTGGGGTTTCCGAATGGTTGCATCATCCTATTTCCCAATTATTGGAAATACCAAATACCGGTACCTGTATATAACCTGAAGTTACGCGTCATTAATTCTTTGATACTGTAAAGCTTTTATTTATTTTCTAATTTTCACAATGTCCTATTTCGTGTATTTGTAGGCGATCTCCTCTTCCTACTAGGCCCGCCGTAACTATAGTCACATAACGATCCTACATCGTTATCTACAACCCCTTTCACGCACACTGTTTCAATTTAATTCAACAAATTCTTGCCGTTCCTTCACACATCCGTATAAAGGCGGTCTTCCGCTTAGTAGAGTACAGTCTTCAATAAGAGTCACGCCCGCTGTTTGAAAGTAACAGATAATCAACAAGCGAGCGTAAATTATCAGTTATCACTAACACCGGAACTAGAGAATTAGGATTAAGTTTGTTTCTCTGCTATTTCGTAATGTTGAGGCAACAATATATTTTCTAGTTAATATTGCCTGTTACATTTTGAGCGAGGTGTCAAGCCAAGGAAGTGCGTACGTACCTTTCACCAGCAGCCCTCCTAGTTCTTCTTCCGTCATCCTCATCTTCACTAGAACTGCTGCCTCCCCCAGCCTCGGCCATCTTCAATACTCCGACCAACGTTTACAACACATTACCTCCCGAATAGGAGATTCACCTTCGTCGTATACAAGCCTTCCCACTCATTCGACTGACAGTACATACGCGCTACTCCTCCGAGCTTTGACTGAAGCGCGGGCACCACAGACGATCGTTTGATGACGTCATGTGCTCCTTCATTGATGTGTATGGGCGGTGAGCCAACCTGGGATGTTATCAGGTTGACAGACCGAAGACCGGGACGAAAATAACTCATTTCACGTTCCTGGCGTGGGTAATTCATTCATCACTAACTCACTTTGTTTCTATAGTGTTCACATTATGACATTCTTTGAATTTTCAAAGACGCATTTCTTTGGTATTTTTTTTATTTTTAAAACAAGCGTGAGTTGATGATCGCCTGAATGTGGGCAGCCCGCAGTTCATTGACGTGCGACAGGTTGTATAAAATACAAGACGGCCAAGCACTTCCAAATTAACAACCTGTGTTTGAAATTGCAATGGGCTTGAAATCGAGTGGCGGTCAAAGAACAATAATTATAGACGGTAATTTGTGATAGGGTTTTATTTGACCGTATGGTGAAATGCACGTAAATCTGTCACCATTATTTTGAAATGCCAGACTGATGCCGAGGTCGGACTGAAAGAAGCTATTTTAAAAATAGATAATATTTCTGTTTTTGTGTTGGTAGACGAGGAGGGATTGATTTAGAAGAGGCGCCAGAATGGGTGGAAGATTATTTTTTAACAGACGAACGGTTCGTTTCCGCAAAAAACTGTTTACGGATTCGGATTCACGGGGCCGATTTTTATCGACATCGATCATAAAAAGACAAAGTGTTGATTTTGAAAATCAGAGAAGAAAAAGCAAAACATCGAAAAATACTTTTTTTGTATTTTAGCAGTTTTTATGTCCAGATCGCGTTCTTTGATACTTTTTGCATCCTGTGAGACCATCAGTTTGTAAATCCATCCATATTTGGAGTTACAATTACAAAAAGAAGAATCGAGTAGAATATTCATTATTTTTTTTACAGACAAACGGTTCGTTTCCGCAAAAAACGGTTTCCAGTTTCGCGTTCACGTGGTCAACATCTATTGAATGCGATCATAAAAAGACAAAGTGTTAAAATTGAAAATTTGAGAAGACTTATAGCCTTGGTTGCAAAACGGCTAAAAATATTTTTTTCACTTTTTGTAGTTTTTATGATCAGATCGCATTCTTTAATACTTTTCGCATCCTGTGAGACCATCAGTTCGTAAAGCCATCCATATTTGGAGTTACAATAACAATATGAAGAATCGAGGTGAATATTCATTATTATTTTACAGACAAACGGTTGGTTTCCGCCAAAAACTGTTAAGAGCGAAGGATACCTCTACGTCAAAAACCGCAGAAAATTTTCAAGTTTTAATTATATCTCAAGATTGGAACACAACATCAAAAATCTGAGACTACATAGCGCTGTGGTTTGGTAAGCCCTACACACTGAATGATAAATGTATTTAAAGTTATCATCAGTATGACTGTGATAAGTAATTCCTTAGTAATTTAAGTAAATCGTTATCACAGTCATACTGATGATAACGTTAAATACATTTATCATTCAGTGTGTAGGGATTACCAAACCACAGCGCTATGTAGTCTCAGATTTTTGATGTTGTGTTTCAATCTTGAGATATAGTTAAAAAATGAAAATTTTCTGCGGTTTTTGACGTAGAGGTATCCTTCGCTCTTAACAGTTTCGCGATCACGGGGTCAAGATTTATTAAATGCGATTCTAAAAAGACCATGTGTTAAAACTCATCTTTTGGACTTAAAAAAAAAATGCCTTCAACAATTTTTTTCAATTTTTGGATTTTTTTAACATCAGATCATATTCTTGGATATTTTTTAAATCCAATGAAAGCCTCTTTTTGGAAATCTATCTATATTTGGAGTTACAATTACACTAAGAATGAATAGAGATACAATGAGATTCATACATGCATACAGCAGCAGAGCAGTGTGTTATTTACCAGTGTAAGCGAGGCAATTTCCATCGTCTGGCGTAGCGTACACAGTAACGCCGTGGCTTCGAATACTTGAGGTCTGGGGTTTGAAACCTATTTCCCCCAATTTTTTTTCCCACCATATTCACACATTTATATCATTTATATCTCAATTTGCGGAGTTTTTATCATCAGATCGTATTCTTGGATATTTTTTAAATCTAATGAGACCTTCTGTCCGTAAATCCATATATATTTTTGGTTACATGCATACATTGAGAGCCGTGTGTTATCTATACCAGTCTAAGCAATCCATTTCCATCGTGAGGCATGGCGTACCCAGTAGCGTCGTGGACTAGTGTTTTAGAGGTCCGGTGTTCGAGACCCGTAACCACCACGATTTTTTTCTTCCATATTCAGAGCAGCAAAGTTGAGAAGGGTTTATTACTAAGGGGAAATGTTTTTTTCAAGCGCTCGTAGCTACCATACGCGTGGTCCAAAATTGTTTCTTTATTTTTTTTATTTTTCTTGCGTTAATTATCTAGACATCCTGAAAACGAAAATATGCTGGGGCTCATACAAACAGAGATACAGGCGTCCAAAATTTCAAAAACGCTCATAGAATAGCAAGATCGGAGAATTTTAAATTTTTTTTTTTTTTTTTCAAAAAAGGAACACATATCAAGAGAGCGATTAATAAGAAGGAATTGAAAACCCAAAAATTCTATCTCAAACTGTTTACCAGTAAAAAAATAAAAACCTCAAAAATTCTACTATTTTGGTTACCTGAAGTTGGCGTCGCCTCACCACGACCTGTGCAAACCGACGCTACCGACGCTCATACTACTTTACCAAGGATTCTTACTGACCTTAAGTTCGACGCTACGACTAACTAAGTACCACCGTTCATCTACAATCGGTACCGAAAGTGGAACTTGACAAGAAAATCTTTGAAATTTCGGCGACGCCTGACGTCGTTCACAACAAACATAGGTACACGTTGATTTTTTTCAAAGTAGACAATTAATAGTTCTACCTTAAGTATTAACTTTAAGATCTCCCAAGTAAACAATATAGCTGTAAAAAATTAAAAACTCAAAAACGCAGTGTATTTTAGCACGTTTTTGACACTGCGTAGCGTCACGGATTAAAGGGTTAAGACTATAATGTCTACACTTTCTGCATCGTCTATTTCCAGTGTACTTATTGAACATGTTTTCGTTTGCCTATGTTTTATGGTTAGCCCAGGAAACATGTTTTAATGTTGGCTGTTCAGTGATGTTCCCAACGTGAGTCCCAAAACAGCGTTTTCTGTGGATGTGTATCAGGAGTTCAGACGGCTATAGGAGGTTATGATATCAGAATGAACCAAGTCTTGAAAGTCCCAAAACTGCGTTTTCTGTGGATGTGTATCAGGAATTCAGACGGCTATAGGAGGTTATTATATAAGCTATCTGAATACCCCAAACAATGCACAACATCGAGAGCAGTATGTCTTGTACCTGTGTAAGCGCTGAAAGTATCATCGTTTGCTATGGCGTATGCGGTAGCGTCGTCGGTTGCCATGCTTGAGGTTTGGGGTTCGAGACCCGTCACCAATACTCTTTTTTTTCATCCATATTCACACAGTTATATCAATACATCAATGTGCATGGAGCCGCTTCAGACACGGTTTATTTTTTTACGGTCAAATAGCTCGTTTTTGCCGAAAACGCGTGCGGTTTTGCATTCACGTGCTCTACATCTATCGAATGCGAATTTAAACTGACAAGGTCATACATGCACACATTGAGAGCAGTGGATTATCTACCAGTGTAAGCAGACCAATATCCACCGTGTGGGATGGCGTACTTAGTAGCGTCGTCGACTAGTGTTTTCGCGGTCCGGGGTTCGATCCCCGTAACCGGCAGTCTTTTTTTCTTCCATATTCAGACCAGCAAAGTTGAGAAGGGTTTACTAAGAGGAAATTTTTTTTTCAAGCGCTTGTAGCTAAAAAACGTGTGGTCCAAATTTGTTTCTGTATTTTTTTTATTTTTTTTTCGTCACTTATCTAGAGTTCCTTAATATATTATTTAAGCTTGAGGCTATACTTACAGAGATACAGGCGCCCAAAGTTTCAAATTTTCTCTCAGACAGTCAAAATCCAAGAAAATTGAAATTTTTATTTTTTTTTATTTTTTAAAAAATACGAATAAAATCAAAAAAGTAACAAATAAGAAGGAATTGAAAACCAAAAAATTCTCTCTCAAACCGTTGACCAGTAAAAAAATAAAACCTCAAAAATGTTACTATTTTGGTTACCTGAAGTTGGCGTCGCCTCACCACGACCTGTGCAAACCGACGCTACCGACGCTCATACTTCTTCACCAAGGATTCTTACTGACCTTAAGTTCGACGCTACGACTAACTAAGTACCACCGTTCATCCACAATCGGTACCGAAAGTGGAACTTGACAAGAAAATCTTTGAAATTTCGGCGACGCCTGACGTCGTTCACAACAAACATAGGTACACGTTGATTTTTCTCAAAGTAGACAATTAATAGTTTTACCTTGAGTATTAACTTTAAGATCTATCAAGTAAACAATATAGCTGTAAAAAATTAAAAACTCAAAAACGCAGTGTATTTTAGCACGTGTTTGACACTGCGTACCGTCACGGATTAAAGGGTAAAGACTATAATGTCTACACTTTCTGCATCGTCCATTCCCAGTGTACTTATTGAACATGTTTTGGTTTGCCTATGTTATATGGTTAGCCCAGGAAACATGTTTTAATGTTGGCTGTTCAGTGATGTTCCCAACGTGAGTCCCAAAACAGCGTTTTCTGTGGATGTGTATCAGGAGTTCAGACGGCTGTAGGAGGTTATGATATCAGAATGAAACAAGTCTTGAAAGTCCCAAAACT
The DNA here is from genome assembly GCA_945910005.1 of Isoperla grammatica. Classification (NCBI taxonomy): domain Eukaryota; kingdom Metazoa; phylum Arthropoda; class Insecta; order Plecoptera; family Perlodidae; genus Isoperla; species Isoperla grammatica. The sequence continues at coordinate 14,512,623 of OX246741.1, read as the reverse complement.
GCGTTTTCTGTGGATGTGTATCAGGAATTCAGACGGCTATAGGAGGTTATGATATAAGCTATCTGAATACCCCAAACAATGCACAACATCGAGAGCAGTATGTCTTGTACCTGTGTAAGCGCCAAAAGTATCATCGTCTGCTATGGCGTATGCGGTAGCGTCGTCGGTTACCATGCTTGAGGTCTGGGGTTCGAGACCCGTCACCACTTGTATTTTTTTTTCATCCATATTCACACAGTTATATCAATACATCAATGTGCATGGAGCCGCTTCAGACACGGTTTATTTTTTAACGGTCAAATAGCTCGTTTTTGCCGAAAACGCGTGTGGTTTTGCATTCACGTGGTCAACATCTATCGAATGCGAATTTAAACTGACAAGGTCATACATACACACATTGAGAGCAGTGGATTATCTACCAGTGTAAGCAGACCAATATCCATCGTGTGGGATGGCGTACTTAGCAGCGTCGTCGACTAGTGTTTTCGCGGTCCGGGGTTCGATCCCCGTAACCGGCAGTCTTTTTTTCTTCCATATTCAGACCAGCCAAGTTGAGAAGGGTTTACTAAGAGGAAATTTTTTTTTCAAGCGCTTGTAGCTAAAAAACGTGTGGTCCAAATTTGTGTCTGTATTTTTTTTATTTTTTTTTCGTCACTTATCTAGAGTTCCTTAATATATTATTTAAGCATGAGGCTATGCTTACAGAGATACAGGCGCCCAAAGTTTCATATTTTCTCTCAGACAGTCAAAATCCGAGAAAATTGAAATTTTTATTTTTTCATATTTTTAAAAAAATACGAATAAAATCAAAAGAGTAACGAATAAGAAGGAATTGAAAACCAAAAAATTGTATCTCAAACCGTTTACCAGTAAAAAAATAAAAACCTCAAAAATTCTACTATTTTGGTTACCTGAAGTTGGCGTCGCCTCACCACGACCTGTGCAAACCGACGCTGCCGACGCTCATACTACTTCACCAAGGATTCTTACTGACCTTAAGTTCGACGCTACGACTAACTAAGTGCCACCGTTCATCCACAATCGGTACCGAAAGTGGAACTTGACGAGAAAACCTTTGAAATTTCGGCGACGCCTGACGTCGTTCACAACAAACATAGGTACACGTTGGTTTTTTTCAAAGTAGACAATTATCAGTTCTACCTTGAGTATTATTTTTAAGATCTCCCAAGTAAACAATATAGCTGTAAAAAATTAAAAACTCAAAAACGCAGTGTATTTTAGCACGTTTTTGACACTGCGTAGCGTCACGGATTAAAGGGTTAAGACTATAATGTCTACACTTTCTGCATCGTCCATTCCCAGTGTACTTATTGAACATGTTTTGGTTTGCCTATGATTCATGGTTAGCCCAGGAAACATGTTTTAATGTTGGCTGTTCAGTGATGTTCCCAACGTGAATTTACTAAGTCTTAAAAGTCCCAAAACTGCGTTTTCTGTGGATGTGTATCAGGAATTCAGACGGCTATAAGAGGTTATGATATAAAGCTATCTGAATACGCCAAACAATGCACAACATCGAGAGCAGTATGTCTTGTACCTGTGTAAGCGCTGAAAGTATCATCGTCTGCTATGGCGTAAACGGTAGCGTCGTCGGTTACCATGCTTGAGGTCTGGGGTTCGAGACCCGTCACCACCACCACCAAGGTGTAGAAACTGGATTTTTGGTGTTATAAAAAAAAGCGGTTTCGTTTTTTTTTTTTCGTTTTTAATAGTTTTTATTATCAGATCGTATTCTTGGATATATTATTAATCCAACGAGCCCCTTAGTTCGTAAATATATCTATATTTGGAGTTACAATTACAATAAGGGTCGAGGTATCGAGTTGAATAAAGAAGGCTATAAACAATTAATCTTTATTAAAGATAATTAATTGTTTTTAGCCAAATTGTTTGTTTCCGCAAAAAGCGGTTTACAGTTTCGCGTTCACGTGGTCAGCATCTATTGAATGCGATCATATAAAGACAAAGTGTTAAAATTGAAAATTTGATTGGTTGCAAAACGGCTAAACATATTTTTTTTTTACTTTTTGTAGTTTTTATGATCAGATCGCATTCTTTGATACTTTTTGCATCCTGTGAGACCATCAGTTCGTAAATCCATCCATGTTTGGAGTTACATTTACAATATGAAGAATCAAGGTGAATATTCATTATTTTTTTACAGACAAACGGTTGGTTTCCGCCAAAAACTGTTTACAGTTTCGCAATCACGGGGTTAAGATCTATTAAATGCAATTTTAAAAATCATGTGTTGAAACTCATTTTTTGGACTTTGAAAAAAAAACGGAATCAAATGTTTTTTCAATCGTCGTCGCTTCGGTGGCTTTAGGTCTGGGGTTCGAGACCCGTTACACCCACTCTTTTTTTCCCACCATATTCACACATTCATATCAATACATCAACGTGCATGGTCAAGTTTTATTTTTTAATGGTCAAACGACTCATTGTTTCCACAAACGATTTACTCTTTTGCGATCACGCGATCAAGATCTATCAAATGCGATTTTTAAAAGACTTTATGTTGAAACTGGATTTTTAGAGTTAGTTAAAAAACGGCTTCAATTTTATTTTTTCAATTTTTGTAGTTTTTATCATTAGATCGTATTTTTGGCGACTTTGTGAATCCAGAGAGAGCATCAGTTCGTAAATTCATTCATATTTGGAGTTACAATTACAAAAAGAATACATCGAGTAGAATGTATTATTATTTTACAGGCGAACGGTTTGTTTCCGCAAAAAAACGTTAACAGTTTTGCATTCACGGGGTAAAGATCTATCGAATTACATTGTTAAAAGACAAAGTGTAGATTTTTGAGAAGACTATAGGATAGCCTTGGTTGCAAAACAGCCTCAGATTTTTGTTGTTGCTATTTTCGGAGTTTTTATCATCAGATCGTATTCTTACAAAACATAACATATATACATTCTTAATACAGCATCTGTAGTGTTCAGGCGAGACCTATGAAAAATCGATATCTGGATATTGTAATACTGTGCCTTTGAGTTGGCATCGATATTCTAAGATCAAATTCTAAATAATGCTGCTGGTGATGCAGTAGAAAGGGCATGATTATGACTAATAGCTACTACTACTGTTCTACTGACTACTCCTACAACTTCTTCTACTACTTACATATACCGTACGAGTAAAACATATTAAATAGTATCTACTCCAGAGCAGTTGCATTTAATATCAAAACAACTCTCCACTTTCTTAAAAATACTGAATGATTAACTACGCAATACAATTGACAAGGGCTCGAGGAACAATGAGAAGGAGGAAGATTTTATTAAAAACTGTAGACCCAGCTAGCTTAAAATAAATACTATACCTGCACAAATATGGTTAATCCTCTAAATTAGAAACAAAATTAATGATGATTTTTTTGCAGTAAGAAGCAAACTGCTTTGAAGTCAGCAGAATTATTGGCAAGTACTGCATCTACTCACTACTTCATGAAGCATGAAAATTTAAAGGGATTTTTTCGAGATAAATAAATCAAAGGTTGGACGGAACATTTCTTTACTCTAACCATTCTCCTGCTCTCACGCTATTATTTCTTAGCTCAATTTTATTCACAGACAACGATACGTAATAATATGAGAATACACTATCAGTAACAAAGTGGACAACAAATGAGTGCAGAATAGTTGTTACTTGTTAGAGTACCGTACATCGTGTTCTCACATAGCCTTGATTTACTTTTGTCACTGCTTCAACAAGCTGTTCATTTTAATTTTGAATTCATTTTATTTGTCCCATCAGTCACTCAATATCACTATTCAAAACTATTTGCTACATAAAATTACTGTAGGTTCAAACCAAACTTTCTTTCTTTGAGCTTGTATACGGTACTCGATTTCTAATTCAAGACAAACTGAAAACTGATACAGTAATATTCATAATCAATCACACAGGCATAGTAATACACACGGAAGTTCCACACGTTTCAAAGGAGAAGGAAAACGTTCATGATTCCACACAGTAAGTAACACGTGAGATATTTTATACATTTATTGAATACCAAGAATAAGTTTTATTTTTGAGTAAATACTTTTTTGTCTATATTCATAATCAAATATACAAATGTACAGTTTAGTTTGTATCTTACGCCTCCTTTCGGGCTAGTCTTGTAAGCAGCGCACATGCTCTATGCCAGCAGTGGAGGCACAAAGTTTCTACGTGCATTCAAACAATACTTACACATACATAATAATAACCTATGTACTCGTTTAAAGATCTTCTTCCTACTCTTCGGCTTATGTAACATCATAAGAGGCCCTGTGAAAGAAGCACTATTTTTCTTCAAAACAATGTATTTATTTTTACAATATTAGCATTCAATAATCAATATTGTTAACTCCAGTTTTGATTGAACACAAATTCTCAAACTTACCCCATGTGAAACAATTGTATTTTAGGAAGTACATAATAAAACTTTCTTTAAACATTACACAATGGTGTTGCTGATTTAGCATAACATAGCATAGCATAACATAGCAAAAATAAAAATGATAAGACACACACAGCCCAAGAAAAGTTTAAAACATTTGCTTTTAAACTGATTTGGTTGTTTTAAATGTGGTATTACATAATGCTCGTTTCATAGGGCTTGAAATTGTAAATATCATACATACTAGTTCTAACGCACAATAGAATCGTCAAGATAACACTTCTAAAAAAAAAAACATCAGTTCGTTCTTCAATAAAACAGAAATTTGTATCATCACTTATTAATAATCAAATAATGTACTATCTTTTATACAGGCTTTATACGATATGATACAGTTTATTTATATACGTATTTAATATAACATTCTTAAGGTTTTATTTAAATAAGAACGAAGTCACTTCACACGTCATTTACAAAACGTCTGTTCACAGGTCACACGCAACTGAACTTCACCCCTGAAAAATAGAAATACTAGGTTAATATATTTATTTTTAGTACTATACTTTAATGGATTAGATTTGGATTAGTAATATGTAGTATTTTGTTATAAGACGTGGAAATATTTGGCTTTAAAAAAAAATACAAAAACATGTGTGGGAGACAAGGAGATTGTTGTTTTGACAACATAATACGTGTACTGTAGGCCTACTATGTTCTACTACTGTTTTAGTTTTGACATAGGACTCTGGATTGGGCATGAAAAAACATTAAATGACTAAGATGGGTAGTCCAGACTTGCAAGACTTGAAAATACTTTTTACTTGTTATGTATAAACATCTTGGAGGCGCGAATAACCTTCGCCGTTCAAAGTGCTCTAAATCCATAAATAAATAAATTGAAAATTCTTAAAAGATATCAATAACTTGAAATCTCACCTAAATAAGACCACAGTATATTTAGTTTATAATCTGAGGTGAGGCAGCTAGGTATGATTATGATGTCACTTCCATTCCTAGTCATTTTATAGCAGGGACAAAACAACTTCAATTTCAGTTACTCACACGCCAGAAAGAGAGCTGGTTCAGATCTAATTTTGAAATACCAAATGGTTTAAATACAATTAAACAAAATTAAGAAACTAAAACATTTTTTTCTTAGCCCAACCAACCAATCCTAAAATGTTACAAAAACTACGTAACCATTTTATTTTGACACTAACAAAATTTAAGCCAGTAGGGTAGAGTACTCACCATCATCGCTAGAGTAACAGTTGTGACAGTGAAGCTTGTTGTTCCGCACTCGAACGTCGGTCCCCATTAGTCCGTCACCAAGCTGGACGTGACAGACGCAGCATTTGAAGCAGTCGATGTGGTAAAATAACCTCAAGCTCTCGATAATCATGGCTGCGCCTCTGCCCAGCTCCTCTCCGCAATGTGAACACTTCTTCTTTCCACTCACGCTCAGCATTTTCTCCTGCGAATCGCCATTTGTCGCGGGCGAAATCACCGGACTGTGATTTGTGGGACTGTTATTCATCATAGTACCGTTATGCATGGGAGGGCTGTTATGCATCGGGGAACCGTTATGCATGTTCGGTCCATTATGCATGACGGGACCATTCCCTATCGAAGGTCCATTTTTATTCATGTTCGCGTTTGGTACGCTACTTGACGGCGAAACTTGCATCGATTTCTGTGGCATTTGGTTTTGGTGTTCTCTTCTCGGAGGACTCGTTTTGTTCTCGTTGAAGCCGGCCCTGTTCTGCACTCGCTGCGTCAACGTCTGTATGATCGCGTCCGGTAGTGGTTTCTCCCTCTGCTGCTGGTGAGTCCATTGCGGGGACGAGGGGTGTGCGGGAGACACGGGGGTAGACTTCCTCGGCGAGACCGGGCCCGCGTTTCTCTGCTGTTGCTCCGTGATGCGTCTGTGTTCTGCCTCCTGTATCAGCCAGTGTTGGTAGTTGTAGTTGTTGTTTCCTTGTCCGCTGTTTCGCTGGCTCTCCGGCTTCTTCTTGGCCTGGATCCAAGTGTCGGTGGAGACGATCCTGCTGCGTGGGGCTGCACTCAGAGCCTGGAGGGTCTGACGGGTCATCTGTTGCGAGTGAGACGAAGATACGGACCCGTGACGCGACTGGACCCCCTCTCCGGGGTAGTTGAGCTCCGCAGACGGACTCCGACTGTTCTTGATGCTGTTCTCTCGTTCCTGTTGCTCCTGGTTGATGGTTCGGAGAGGTTTGGATGGGGGGATGGGAGGGGGAGGGCGGTGAGACTTCCTGCCGGCCTGCTGCTCGCAGATGGCTTGCTCCTGCAGGTCGGGGAGGGACAGCCGGTAGTTGAGGGGGGCGGGGGGGACAGCTGGGGGCAGACCGGCCTGGTAGCCGGCGCTCTGCAACGAGATGTCTTGTAGCGACATGGCAGAGGACGGATGTACGTCCCACTGCTGAGCGTTGCGATGCACCTGCTGTGTCTCGCGCATTATCAAGTTCTCTCTCTGACTAATGAGCTCTTCTTGCTCCCGCTGAAGTCGTTCACGCTCCGCCCGGATCGCTTCCTGAACAATTATTTGGCAGTGTTAACATACAACATGTTAGATTAGATGTCCAGGTAGTGATTAGTAATGTAGGTATCAAACAAACTCACCACGGAAGTGGGACTCATGCATATCGTGCAATATTTACACACAATCTTGTGGTCGTAATTAGGTAATAACGAGAGCTGAATTTAAAGTAAACATATCCGATTGTGCTCATGGTCGAGCATGAAGTGTTGGGTGTTATGGTGAAATAGTAAAATATGTTTGTAATCTGCTCAAACAGAATTTGAACTTTTATTGAATATGACTATATAATGCATCATTTAATCATTAATGTTCAAAAACTATTAAACATATCTGATCTTATATTAATAACATTGGTTCAAGCTATTTTAATAGATTAAACAACCAAAAAGGCACTTCTTTCACAGTATAGTACTAGTTCGATAATATTATATCTGTATGACGTTTCACGAGAAGTGTTATTTTCCGATCTTGATAAGGTTATAATTTATACTACATGTTTATCTTATTTCATCTACCTTTGAAGGGTGTAGGATAATATTAGGAATGATTGAAACCACTGAGCATATTAAAAATATACTTTATATAGATCCTATAGTGAATACTAATGTTTATGTAAAATTAACAAAGTACATTGTTCACTGCTTTTTCAAAAAGAACAAAAACTGGTAGAAATTTGAATTAAAAGCACCACCGTTGCAATCTAAAAATATATAACTTAAGGATCAGCTGCAAAAACTGAAAAACAGTCAATCACAACGTGCAGTGCTCTGAATGCGTAGGCCTACGTGAACAATAAAAACAAACACATGCAACAAGTATTTATGTACATCATGCTATGTTTACTCCAGTACAGAAATCACATGCATTATAAAGTTAACTATAGAAGTAAACTTGTAGAGAATGAGATTATTAAATTAATGTAGGTATAGAGGTCCCTCACCACTAAGTTACTACCATCACCGTTGTCCCCATTGCAAGGTGCCACGTTCACTGGGTTCTGAAATAAGAGGGCCAACCTTACAAAATATACAGGGGCACAGGATAAGCTCAACACTAGTAGCAGTTAGCATAGTACCTACATGTGTGTATCCTAGCTAGGCCTGTGGGACAGTATAGCAATGATGAGTGAGTGCAGTGATACAAGCACGTGGTAAGATACAATGGAAGACGTATTTACAGTCTGTCACGATATTGGGGAAAGCACTGTACTGTAACTGTTGGTCTTTTGAGCCACAATTTCAATTGCACTTTAAGCGGTGTACGTATACATAACACACAATAAGTACAACAAGAGCCAACATATTTATGGATCAAACTCTTATATAAAAAGTCCAAATGACTCTCAATAGGTCAAATTATAAGAAAACACAACAATGTTGACAGTTTTATATATGTAACAGTGAAAAGCTTAAAAATTATTATTATTATTATTATTATTGGTATGCAGTACTTTATTTTATCTTTTAGTATCTTGGAATTTAAATAAAGAAGAGTAATTCTAATTTGAGCATAGGGATCAAATCAAAAGTCAAGTATTGTATTCCTAATGTTTCTACTTGCAAACAATTGTTGCCTGCAGAAAAACATATAAGGCACCCAATTTTTTTTATTCAGTTCTATTTGTACACATGCATATAAACTTCTTGCATGTTTCAGCAGCCAAACTTAGTTTTTTGTTTTTGTTTAGGGCACACAGCAGTAAGTTGTGATCATCCAAAATTAGTGTTAATTTATTAGCCATAAATAATAAGTACCAACTTATTTATAATTGATTATAAAATGAATGTTATTTAAGGGCATATGTTATTTGGAAACAGCATTTCACATTCTCCCACACCTCCCGTTAGAAGGGATAACCGAGTGGAGCAAGGGAGTGCACTTGTCACAACAACGTTTAATTTTTAACTTTAATTAAACACGGACTGTGTTTCAATCCTTTTAATCAGTAAGTTTCCCACTTTTTTGTAGTACTGGTAAAAATCAATTACAAATTAATGCAATGCAATGTCGCTATGTATATACCTACATATTATTCAAAAGCAAAATGTTTACGTAATACTTAAGCATAGGTCAATAAAAACTACTTTACAAAACTAGTTAAATAAAAATATAGCTGAAATAGGGAAGTTATTAGAAGTAATTATAAATTACATTATTTTATAAATACAGTACTACATTTTTTAGTTATAAGTTGTATGGTAGGCCTACATCTAGTCACTAAGTTGGCAGAAAATAAATATAGTATTACTTCAAAGATGACAACAACTGTATTTATTTTTATTATTAACATCAACGAAATGCAATTATTAACCCAGCACTACCAAATTATGAACCAATAATTGTAATTCAACAAAAGCATTACTTTAGCAGGATGGTGACTATACATAACAGCATTGTATACATTGCAGCCACGTTAAAAGTTGCAACACAATCTCATCATGTTAAAATTGGAAACAAATATGGCTCACTTATGTAAATAAGGTACTCAATGCAATGCCCATCCACCCAGGGCCAGCATTCCCTCTACAGGTTACTTCCTCCAAACCCCTAAATGAGAAAACATTTTTGGAATGTGAAGTAAGTTTATAAATAGCATGCTTTATGAACTCTAGTACATATAATGCATCTGTAGATAGTAGGTAGGTATTCTATTTACAAAAGGTTTAACTTGGACAATTAATATTACAGATGGGCTAAGGTATGTCTGGAAACATAAAGATAGCCACTTATGGATCAGGGAAAACAATAATCTATGGGATAATATGGTCACATAATTGCTAGAATGGACAAAATTGTGCATGTCCAATCCTAAGTATGTTTGTTCTTATCATATACATTTAAAAGTTTCTAGAAAAAAAATCAGTGGTTAATTGTATTAAATTATTTATTAGTCCAGACTTCTGCCAGATTGTAAATATAAATATTCAACTTCGTATTTTGTACATTTCCTAAATATTACATAAAGAATACACCATTTTCTTTAGATTTTTTTACTTGTAATAAAAGTGAAGTGGTGAGTTTAATCTACATCATCGCCACCAGTAAGTTGAGCCATGCTGTTCGTAAAAGGGAGCATGCATTTTACCTCTTGCTGCCTGAGCTCCTGTTCTTTCGCTCGAAGTCTCATCTTCTCTTCCCGCCTCAAACTTTCTTCCGTCATCCTTCGGTTCTCCTCCTCAGCTCGTTCCCATTCCAGCCGCAACTTCTCCTACAATGCAAACATAACTTTCAAGATTCAAGATACTACTATGTACCATTCAGTTTAATCACAACAAGCATTAGCGGACTAGAACAGTTGAATACCCTGTTAAAGATTTAACTCCACATCATTGTGAACTACCTATATTACGCACACACATCATACAGATGCGGCCAAAGCAGAACAGCTGGCAACTTGTTACAAGTTTTATTAGCGGATCAAGGCAAGCTGACATAGTATTTTACATTTAATTTAAGACCTTGTGGTTTTCAGTAGATACTAGATACCATTTATTTAATGAAAAGCATTAATTTAATATTATTTTATTTGACATTGCTTCTTAAAAAATATAACCTACCTATACAATGGTTATGTACCTGTTCGAGCTGCCTCAGTTTCTCCGCCAGTTTCTCTCCCAGATCCTCCTCGGAGGGATTATTGGCATAACGCCATTGTTCCTCCTTCTCCAAGATCTCGATAATCTCTCTCTCCTTCTTCGTGATCTCGTCTTCCTCTGAAGTGATGCTCGCGTTGCCGTAGATCTAAAAGACACGACTGGTTAGTTTTTTGTGGTACATAAATACATTGATAAACCACACTTTGAGAGACGATGTGGATCTTGGATCACGTTTATGAGAATCACAGTGAAGACTCAATGAATATATTAGAAAAAATGAAAACACAAACACAATTGATGCAAATTTAAAGTACAATTCAATTCATTTAACTTTGAAATAGCTTATATTACCATAAGGTTGAACTTGTGAAATGGAGGTTCATATTTCATTTTTAAGAAGGTACCTATATTTCTATGTATAAACGGAGAATTTTAAATGATTTATTTACACTTGAAATCACAGAAAAAGTTTGAAATTTTGTGACAGTGAATAGTAACTAAGTTGTAGTAACAATAATGAAGAGTAAAGTAATTAAAATATCACATTCACAAAAATGTTGCTTGGCAAAAAAACTGTCCAGGCAAAATAAAGTTGCATTGTTGTGTGGTTTCATACACAGACTGGGAAATCCTTACCTGTATGGGTACTTGTTACGAATGTGTGGCATGCGTGTTAGTGCTTTGATAACTCTCAACAATCAAACAACAAACTTGATATCTCTGCATTACATTCTTCGTTCCAGTCTTCTTACAAACCCTGCGCTTAATAAATGCCACTTTATTGATTTAATTCATGCATGATTATTTATTAATCTCATTTTTATTGACCTCCAGAGTGTAACAAATATTTCTGAAAGTTTAACTTTGAAACAAACTAAATAGCATTCAGTTCTATTCTAGTAGAAAGAAGTGAACATTTCGCTAAAAAATTTGCTATATTTAATTTCTCTTTAGATACGATATAATAGATTCAAGTAGTCAGTTACATAAGGACAATACAAAGTACATGTATAAAATGTCAGCAAGCCATGTCGCAGGACTACTGGACATGTGGTTGGCTACCTCGCTCTCCTGTCGGCTATGTTGGGCCGACTGATCGGGTGTGAGGATCTGCGGTCGGTCGAGCTCCACCCCCGAGTCCCGACTCTCCCCGGGGTTCGAGTCGGACTCGGAGCAGATCGACTGACGATACAGCTGTTTCTCCTGTCGCTGCTCCTCGATCAGGAAGGCTGTCATATCGGGGGCCACGGACAACACTGAAACATTGAGTTACGTTTATGGTTATCGTAGTTTTACTTTTGACAAGTTTTATATTTATTACATTAATCTGGTGTGTCTATCTGTTAAAAGAAGTACTAAACATTCAATTAAAATTAGCTATGAAGAGTTTGTATAGTGTAGCCTAGACATTCTAACAATGTTGTTGTCCCTGCCAGTAATGGGCTAAGAACGTGTATGGTATGTATACTGTATACAAAAAATTAAAGGACAATAAATGTATGTATTAAAGTCCCCCACTGCAAATCGGTTTCATTACTGAGTGGGTAGGCCTAGACTCTAAATGTGAATTTATTTATTTATTTTTATTTGTCTGACATAAAAGATAGGCTAACTAAACTGCATTATTATCTAATTCATCAATCATCATTTAGTCATTTCATTTACAGATAGATAAGTTTTTGGACTTTTTTGTAATTTTATTATCTATGTTCTTAATTAAAAACATACGTACTGTAACTGAAAAACAAGAGTTAAATACATGGTAATTTTGACGATAAGCACAAACGGAAAAAATTTAAAAATTAGTTTTAAAGACTTTTTCATATAGTTCAGGTTCAGCACGTGATCAAAGACCATATTGTTGTACATGCACTTTCTCTCTAACTGGGAATATAGGCATATAACTTAGCTTGGATTGCAATGATAAGAAGACAAGAGTAAAAATGCATGCCATATGATAACAGTATTGATGAAGTAAAGATTATTGGTAATTCTATAATCTCACTCAGTCATAACAAAGATGCAATACTTGTCAAACATGACAAATAGCCAAGGATTATGATAACAAGGGGCTATGGTTTAGTTATATTAAGACTACTATTAGCTGATTAGGTGTAGGCGTAGGTTGCTGATAACAGTGTCTACTTAAAACCGAACAAAACTAAGTACAGTATAAAAATAGTTGCACTCAGTGGCCTACGCAGGAATATATTTCGAGAAGAGCTGCCCAATGTAGAACATAGCTGTAAAAACATGTTCAACAAACAACACAATGGGGGATGTGGGGGGGGGGGGGATATCCCCACAATAGCACTGCAGGCAACTTTTTATAAATCCATATTTCTAAGTGGTTTTTATGTGTTTTAGAAGACAGTACAATGCTGAGCTGAACGGGATTCGGGTTACAAAGGCACTAAATACGGGGGGCTCCAGCCCCCCCCCCCCCCCCTCCCCTCCCGGATATGCCACTAGTTGCACTGATGGATTATAAAAGAGAGCAAGGTAGCTCAGCATGTTAAGAAATAAATCAGTAGTACTCAGTTGTACAACTACAAACATCAAAACAGTTAAACCACTGTGGATAAAATTTAATCCACAGTCCCATCCTTAAAAAAAAAAAATTATAAACCAAACTCTCCATTTTAAAGAAATTAATGTTATTATCACAAACTATTCTATTATTTATTAATTACGCATTTTTCCGATTTACATGGAATTTGGGATTGACGAAGTTTTGTGTTTACTGTTCAACAATGGGATAAATAAGTGGTGAAAGGGTTAACAACAAAAGTTTTCTTTATTATTGACAGTTGCTTATAATAAAACTGCACACAGAGCGCATCATGGCATACCTCAGGGTTGCCGTTTTTGAGGAGTTTATCCTCTTTTGCGGATTTTTAGGGTGCCTCGCGGACATGAGGATTAACGGCCAAATTGGCGGATTTTCTACCATTATTGTAAAAACCGTGAAATTTACTATAATTTGAAAATTCCGCCATAAAGAACGATTTAATAACGTAAAAAGTAAAGTTGGACAATCTACACTTGAACCCGCAGCATAGACACGATGTCTCAAAACACGTGTGAAATATCGAGATTTCAACTGTGTTTTTGTAAGTTGTCTTGCTATACTAGCAAGCAGAGGGTGGAGCTTGTGTGGGAGACAGCCAATGGGGTACCTAAAGCGTTGTGATTGGTCTAGTAGTAAGTAGCGTCCTCTATTGTCAACTTTGCAGAATGTGTGTGTTCTTTTAGTGTAGGATAGAGCGCGTTGCCCGTGCCTCGTTGATAACAAGCAGAACCGTGAGCGTGAGCCCGTGACGTGACAACTGACTTTTTATATGAGTCTATGCTGTTATTTGCCTGGTTTCTTGTTTATATATATATATATCAAATTAATTTATTATTTATTTATTTGTATATAAATTATAATGGAGAGGTAAATTCTTAAAGATCATCTGGCATAATACATAACCTAAAAATAAACATAACCTAAATTTTTTTTTTATTCTTTCACACTTTATAATAATATGCTAAGTAACAGCAGAAGAAATGTGTTTTGGAGGATTTTTAAGGATTTTTTTGATATCTTCAGAGGATTTAAAAAATTACTTGGTGGCAACCCTGGCATACCTGGCTCCAGATAGCTGTCGTCGTCAACGTTCCCTTCGATCCCGAGGAAGTCCGACCTCTTCCGTCTCAGCTCCTTCTTGATTCTCTTGGTGGAGTCGACCCGGCGCAGCGAAGACTTGGGTTTGGGCATCTCGTCGTCGCTCTCCGTGGGGGGAGGGGGGGGCTTCTCCTTGGGGGGCTCCACGCTCGAGGGGGGGGCCAGGGGGAATGCAAGTCCTCCGCTCAATAGCTCCACGTTGTCGGCGGTCAGGTTCACTGGCAGCAGCTGGAAGGACACGTGAAGTGAGTTTCACAAGAACTAACATTTTATTAAATGTCAAGGGTACCAGTATATTTGATTTATTGTAGTGATTTTCCCTCTAGGAAATTAGCTAATTTGCTCACGTTTAGCTGATGGCACCATCTCCATCTATCATGTAACATAATGCTGACCAACGGTTACTTAATAATACCTAAGAAGAGTACCAGAGCTCGGATTCACAAGAGGTCCTAAATCTTTTTTTGGACTTATCTCTACGACTGGCTTAATTTTGAATCTCTTGTGAATCCAGGAAAATATCTAACAACAGATTTTAAAACACGTGATTGGAATGCTCATTGTGTCCTTGTTCCCACCAGGAATTAGTAACTTCCTCATGTGACCTGGGGTCTGGCTTTACAAGAGGTCCAAAGCTAGACTGGTCTTAGAGTTAAGTCCAGAAAAAGACTTAGGACCTCTTGTAAATCCAGGCCCAGTACCCTAACTAATCCAGTCTCAAGACGATTGCTTGAGGATGAGAGTAAGAATTAAGAATAAGACGAGAATAGAGAATTATTGTACAGTAACTGGTTTTACAATGCTTATACTGTTCTAGTCCTGTTTATCATCATGATTACCATTATTGCATGGACTACGAGTTTATGACTTGAGCACTCTAGCATTAATCTTATCAGGGTTCAAATTCCTCAAAATGCTAACTTCGAAATTGACTGTTGTTGCAGTTGTTCGTAAAAAATTAATTTTGTTTTTAGCTTACATTTATTAACATTATTGTAGTGAAATTATTCCCGGTTTTAATACATCTTCGTTGCTGATTAACAAACAACACCACGACAATAGAATAATAATTGGCCCATTAGGGATAACTAACCTCACTCGTTGACATCGGAAGAAAGATCTCCTCCCCGCTTTTTGCATTAAATAGTCCACTATAGGCAGACATTGGCAGTGTCGAGCTTTCCACCTGCTTCTCTTCGCATCTTCCGTTATTCAGCTGATTGTCCACCTCGGTCGCTTCCTCCTTCGGACTCGTACGTCTCTCCGTCCTTACGTCTTGGCAGTCGTCGAATGTCGCCACGTCGATGGGCTCCAATGAGTCCTCGGGCTCTAAAGAGTCGCAGAGTGGAGCCTCCTCTTTGGTTGCCATCACCACGGTCTCCCTTGCGGCTAGCATCATTGTCTCCGGCACCGGCTGACGAGACGCTATCACCGCCTCCAAGGGTTCCTAACAAATAGAAACGTTCATCAACTTACACATTGCCCACCGTCATATCTACGACTTGCAAACAGTTACGTTATCTTATCGGTATGAATGTAAATAACTCCCGTTTACATAGTGACGAGATAATTTGCACATATACTAATATGTAAGTGTGGTTGATATGAACAGTGCCTACAAAATTTTAATAAATCATTCTCGTAGCTGATAAGGAATTTCATCACAATGCATCAGATTAACTAGTAAAAAGCCTTGAGTGGGTGGAAAGCTCAGATATAACAATTACGTGCAACATTCTTCGCAATCCAGAAATCATGTTACAGTATCAGTGTGTGTTAAGATTGTAAAGGTGCCTCCTTTGGACAACAGAGAATGTTAGATAATAAGAATATCACTTTAAAGCGAAATTCATCACACTCAAGTTCAATGATAAATAGCATTGCACAGTTAGTAGGTAGGGTGATTTAAATGATCTAAGGGCCAGTTCAATCTTAGGGTTACCATTAAAGTGAAATCTAGGATCAAAATATAATATACACTGTGCATCTTTGCCTTTGAATGGTACATTATTAAAAAAAAAACTTTCTTCAACTAGTTTGCTTTAAATAAAACAACCACCACAATCTCTAGTCTATAATAAAAGTTTAAGCATTTAAACCTTAATTTTATCTTTAATTATAGGCCTACAATTTTGATTTAAAATTAGGTAATTAATTGCTATATTTAATTGGTATCAAATCTAAAATATCGGATCCAAAACAGAACTTGCATGGCAGTCTTCTTACAGTAGCACTAATATTAGTCGCAACAAATATCATGCTGTTCATATCATACATTATTATTTATAAGATTAGATTGTTGGTAAACAATAGTTAAATAATAATTAGGTACCGGTAAACATTAATCGATACAATGCGATCGTCCAGGTTAGTAAGCAAAGTGTGCTCAAGCCAAAGCACATACAAAACTAAATACAGTTTGAAGCAAGCACATGTTCACTATAGATCCTAAGATCTCGCTAAGCACAAAGCACTATGTCTCGCAGCCCCCATGCACCAGCTACCTTAACGCTATCACCCTTGCCGCAACCGTGAACCGTGATGAATGGGGTCGGAGGTGGTGACCTTGCTTCACCCGACACGTCCATCTTCTCGCAAACCTCTATGATCGTTCTACGCTTCTCGGCTGCCGACATCTGAGGTGGCGGCTTAGTTCGCAGGGCTACGCTATCGGTCTGCTTGCACGACGTGGGCTCGTCTTGACGGTTAGTCTTACGAGAGATGGACACGACCACTGGCAGCGGTCTATCCACGTCGCTGTTACCACCACCACCACCGACAAGCAAGGGTTCACACTGAAGGACCTCGGGAGCCGGTGGGGTAACCGGAGGGGACTTGTCTTTAACGAGGGTTTCTATCGACAGTTGGAGTTTCAAGACACCGGAGACTGTGACGGGTTTAGATCGCGGTGGTACTCCTGTGGATATGGGGAGGGTCTCTTGCTTTGAAGTGACATCAGGAGAGGATTTTATATTTGCAAGAGGTTCTGGCTTTACAACATCAGTTACTGGTTTTGAAACTTCAGTAGGAGGGGATTTTTCCTTTGCAAGAGGTTCTGGCTTTAAAATATAAGTTTCTGGTTTTGAATCTTCAGTAGGAGAGTATTTGATTTTTGCATCTATTTCTGGTTTTGGAACTTCAGTAGAAGAGGATATTATCTTTGCTGCAACAGGTTCTGGCTTTAAAATATCAGTTTCTGTCTTTGAAATGTCAGAAGGGAATTTTATTTTTGGATCAATTTCTGGTTTTGGAACTTCAGTAGGAGAGAAATTTACCTTTTCAACAGGTTTTGGCTTTGAAATATCAGTAGAAGAGTTGACTTTTGCATCAGTATCTGGTTTTGAAACTTGAGGAGCAGAGGATTTTACCTTTGGAAGAGATTCAGACTTTAAAATATCAGTCGAGGATTTGATTATTGCATCAGTTTCTGCTTTTGAAACCTCAACAGGAGAAGATTTTACCTTTTCAAAAGGAACTAAAGTTGAAATATCAGTAGATATTTTTACACTTGCATCAGTTCCTGATTTTGAAACTCCTTTTCCAAGGAAGTCTTGTGGTTGATCTTTTTGTGGAGGACAAATTGTCTCTGGAAGAGATATGGATCTAACTTGAAGAATAGTTGGGTCTTTGTGGTCAAAAGCCTTAGTAGCAACAATAGACTCTAAAATAGGTTGGCTAGTATCTTTAGGAAGAGCTATCTCAGAATTAGCAACACTGCTAGCGACAACAAAGGATTCATTAGGAGACTCAACTTTGACATCACAAGTTTTTGTGATCACAACCTCACTTAGAGCCAAGGAAGAAACCAGAACTGGATGGATTTTAGAAATAGTTTGGGCCCCAGACAAGGAGATTTCATCTTGAACCAAAAATTCTCCATGTTTTTCATTTTGAGAATTCGGCAAAGGTTGCGGTTCAACTGCGTCAATATCAATATCGACCAGTACAAGGGAAGACGGTAATTTACGGAAAGGAACGTCTTTGATAGGAGGTTTCGAAGACGTCTGCACGACACCGTTACACCCATCACCAGTGGCTACCGAACGTGAAGTGAGACGTCGACTTACGTCATCGGACTGAGCTTTCTCCGTCAGGTCGTCGACGTGTAGAAACACCGTCGTGGTCTCGAACGTTTCTATCTCTTGGATGGGCGGCAACGGAGACAGCTGTTCCGAGAGCTCGCTGATCTGTCGTCTGTGACCGACCGTCTCAATGTCCAAGAAGTGATCGAGATGGTCACCGTCCTCGACAGGTTCGTCCGCCTGACTGACGGAGGACGACACGTCAGCCGTGTGTATCCCGCTGTCCTCTCTGTCGGTGTCTCCGCTCTGAGACGAGAACACGAGCATCTCCGTCGACGAGGCGGAAGGCGGGTAGTTCCTACGTCCCAGACAGTCCAGATCCTCCAGACTCTGAACGCGTTCGAACGTCTCGTTACCGAGGTCGCCCTCGACGTCTAGACTGTCGAGCGAGCGGTGGAACTGTTGGCGCTTCGTTGCGTAGATCTCGTCTTCGTCGGGGCTCGAAGACCTCTCGGACCCGGCCATCGGTTTCCCCCCGACGACAGACACGTCGAACGCGATCTCCTCGTTCTGGAAGTTGGCGAGCTTTGAGCTGAAGGTCGGGTCCCTATCGGGCGTCACCTTTTTCACGTCCTTGTTGACCGCGGAATCGAGGTTTGATAATCTGTCCTTGATCGTGACTTCGCCCACGTCTTTACTTGCCGCGAGATTGTCCTTGCTATCGTCTGTGGATCCTTGTCGCTTCAAACTCGAGAGTCTTTCCTTGACGGACTGCGGTGGCGACACGTCGCCGTTCGACAATCTTTTCCTCAAGAGTTCCTCTTTTCCGTTCAGCTTCTCGGTAGACTTCTGTCGTTCCAGACTCGTGAGACGATCTTTGATCGAACCGGTGATTTCTCCCGACAGTCTGTTGACGTTCTTCGCTCCGTTTACCTCCCCCTGTTTCTCGAGACTCGACAGTCTGTCTTTAATACTCTGTGAATTATTAACCAATACCTTACTCGGAGACTTTACTTCGTTGTCTCCTTTCTCAAAACGCTCTCTACGTTTCAAAACATCCACCTTTGCCAACTTTACCTTATCGGAAGTACTTAAATCCGTGCTGGATCGTCTTCTCTCCTCCAAGAAAGACAACTTCTCCTCGACTTTGGAACCCGTTTCTCTCTTGGGCTTCGCGGCTATTTGCGGAGGCGTCTTCTTGTTAATATCCTTATGACCATTGGTCACGGTCTCTGTAGGTTTGCTGTCTTCATTGATATTGTTCCTGGCTTTGACTCGCGTCTCTGTGAAGTTCACGTAGGTCTGTATAGCTCGGTCGTACGTGTATTCCTCGACGAACTCCTTGGATGACTCTAGTATCGTGTCGCCATGGTTACCGTTACTGGGCTGTTCGTCCCGGTCGCTAAGGCTGTGGTTGTCGTCATGGCTACCGTTACCGGGCCGCTCGTCGCGGTCGCTAAGGCTCTGATTGTCGTCTCCGCTCGATGTTCCGATACCGAGATCACTCAGGTCGTTCGCTTCGTCGTCCTTGAAAACCATTAGGCTAGTCTTGCGACCGCGAGAGTTCCTGCAAAACAACGTTACCGTGTCAGTGGATTTTTTTAGATCAGAATCAAAGGAAATACAAAATATATTGGGTGACACATCCTAAGATAACAAAGGGGAAATTAAAAGCAAGTAAGTACGTACAACTAAAGACAAGGTTATACATAATATATATTAGCTCAATTTATACAGGTATTTAATTCTTGTGAGGAAAATATACAAAACTGAGTGTGATGAGCTAGAATATTTAACACTGAAGTGCAACTGAGTTGTTATCCTAGTGCCAATCATAACACGGCCTTGCAAGGATGCTACAGGTACACCACTAGATAAGACAGCAGTGATAAGGATTCTATTGCCTACCATATACTGTCTATAGTGACAGCTGATAACATCATGAATTTCAATTTACTCATGTTTATCTTGTTTTATTCTGTAATGTGCATGTATGTTTTTATCATTGTTAAAATCAGATAACAGTATTGAGTTTCAAAGGTTAACAACATAACATATGTAATTATATGATATCCAAATACTCAAAGCTGCTAAGTAGAGATTTGGAAATACTGTATAAACATAATAATCTACATTCTATGCAATATGCATCTCCTCAAGGTGAATATGCTTTAACCAATATTACATGTTTGTTTCATACCGCATGGGTAGAGATACGTATTTTTTACTTTTTAGTTTTTAAAATTAATGTTCTCTAAATTCTGCAATAATTATTATAAATTTAGCATTTTGAAGCATCCATTTTTTATTTTTTTTATTTTCATCAAAATTCAAAACCTTGAATATGAAAGCGTTGCTAGCAATAACTATAAATCTCAATAGGAAATAGGAATGGGAACACCTTATTTTTTGTAAACTTAGGATTTTGTATCGTTTTTAAAAATACACATAACTGAGTTGGCATCTACAACTTAAAACGCTAGAGAAACGTATCTCTTGTGTCCGAGTGCTTTGTGCCTCACTCTCACCTCTCTTCCATCATCTCGTTGAAGGTCTTTGACCGACGCCGGTTGCGATCGTGCTCCTCAAGCTCCAGCTTCTTGACCTCCACTACTCGCTCGATAATGTGTTCCTGGCGCTTCCGACGGCTGCATTTCCAGTTGTCCAGGTTCTGAACACACACACACCAATCAATGTCTATCCCGGTACCAACTACAGAGTCGGGTAGGGGGTGAAAGATTCTCACCATCATCACTTAATAATTATATTATTTTTATATTCATTTAATTCAAATTCTGTTAATTCAAACTTATATTTCATTCAAATTTCAAACTACTGTAGTGACTAGTCCCTGCAAAAAGCTTGGTAATTCAAAGTGGGGATTTTAGGTTCCTTTGAAATTTGAATTAAAGGGGACTAACTGTCTAGTATGGTTTAGTTTAATGCATTTGGAGTTGCCAAACCATTTATTTTATAATTGCTTTGAGTGGGAGATTTGAAATATTTACTGCTACATCAAGCAAGCAATGAAGGCAAGCAACTTTTTCAGAGCAATACAATTTTGAATTAATGCTCAAAATCAAATTTCAGAACTGTGTAGGGAATTTTTTGATCTACTTACAAATTAAATACAAAGTGATATTGATAACTGGTATGTAATTTTATGGTGTGACAAAAAATTACAGTGAAACGATTGCTATATGGGAAACAGTCATGGAAAAACACGTCCTTATTCAGAAAAAAACTATAACTTTGAACTTGATGAGGGAGAAAAACATTGACAAATGTTTTTTTTATTTCTTCGACTACTTACTATAGTAATGAGACTTGCTACTGCGTAACAGATTACAATACTGCAGCATTAAAGGTGTACTCATTTTACTTTTAGGAGCCAAGAGGCGATAAGTAACAATGCAAATTACAAAGTCAATGATAAAATGTTTGAACCTCCAGTCTTGAGCAATAGAACTAGACTCTTACCGACTGCCAATCTTCAGCTTCCTCTTTCACAGTCTCTTTGATTCTCTTCACTTCCTCCACTCGTTTGATTTGCTCTTGCGCAGATTTGTATAGGTCGCATGGTCCCACCTTCAGAACACAAAAATAACAGTTCATATAGAAAACTGTAAAGATTAATACTAAAAATTGAGGCAACAACACCATTCAATTTTAATTATGTGATTATCTATTTTCCGGGACAACTTCTGCCAATTAACAGAGTCTTTAATCTTTCCCTAACAACGGGAACCAAGCTCAAAGTTCTTCTAATGTAAGTCTGTCCGCATATTATATAGGTGTGAATGACGGAAATTAAAAAAAAAACTTCACGAGTGACTTGTGAGTGTGACCAATCAGCGAGCTGTATTTAAAATCAGGGCTTGCTGGTTGGCCACGAAAAGGTTGTTTGATTAGAGAATCAACCAATACTAACCTTGATAAACTGAAGAGGGTTGGCGGCGGGCTTGGGTGGGGTCACCTTGGAGCTCCTGGTAGGAATAAACTCTGACCCCTCCTGCAAGGAGAGCTGCAACAGAGATACGGTGTCGGTTAGCACAGCATTGTACCTGCCTGCATGCTGGAGATAAAAACTACATTGATGCCCTCGTAAAAAGACAACAGCACCATGGTTGCGATACACATTCACAAGGACATTGTATTTATCGTCTTAGTTCTCAGTACCAGGGTGCAAAGTTTTTCAGCATTATAATTTGTTTTTACGATTCTGCATTTATTTTTAAATATATTATGCAAAATAATATACATCAGTATTAAATATCAATAAATCGATATTAAAACCGCGAAATAACAATAGCATTTTCTAGCAACATCTTGACTATGTTACACAATACTAATACTATTAATACTACTAAAAAATACTCACAATAAGTGATTAATATTTGCAATGTGGTTTTGTAAGAACTAATAACTGGATTTAAAAAGTATCAAATATTGTAACTATTGCATTGTTGATTTTTTTGGATCTAATTAATTAAAAATTCTTTAAATTAAATAGGTGCAGAATACACCAAATTGGCCTCATTGATTATAAAATCACTTGTTCAATATTACAATGTGTTCACACTTCACAATCACAAGTGAAGATATTACTAAAATAAAAACTAAAATCAAAACTCTATTATCTTTCCGAACCAATAACAATTAACAACAGGCTTCGATTGGAGGAACAAGTACAACTTGTTCTACAAAATTCACACTCACAGATTTTGGGGCAGGGCGCCGGTGCATATTGACAGCCAGCCGCCCCGCATGGTCAAAAATTATGTGTTGGGTATGTCTTGATGGCCATACCCCACAGGCCGTGAAGCCCATGCACCATATAAGCGGTGAACACCCTTTTTGCCGCCTGGGACTGTACGCTACCTAATCTACTGTGAACATAACACAAACTACGCTGCGAGCTAATTTCTTACAAGGTTCGTATAGGTTTTGATTAAGACCAATATGAAATTATTTTTCAGCAAAATTATAGAGAGCGATTTATTAATGATGAGGTTATGTTTAAAAACATCACGAATAATACGGTGGTCATTGTTTGGCTAAATAACTAAGCTCATCATTTGAAAATGTTTATCCGCACACTCTATTAGCGGTAACGAGAACTACGAGGATTTGAGCACAGCGCGCGCTACCTAGCGGCGTTCAGACAAACCACTCAAGTGATCGTCGTCAACTCAAAAGTTATAAAGGACGACAGAAAGGTCGGATATAGGATATCGGATCACCGCCGCGCCACATATCTTCACGTACATTGATCAACAATGATCAACAATGGAAATAGCTAGATGGCTGTGAAAAATTGAGTATACAACAATCAAAGAAAGATACAAGCACAAGGATGGAGTTGCCTAGAAACCAATTATTGTTTCGACCTAAATGATTGTTGTGATATTACAGCCCCCTCAATCGTAACGTAATTAATGATACTGGATACATATTGGTACAATTTCTGGGCAAGTTCTATTAAAAAAACAAATTACAAACGTACTTGGGCAGTATAACTCATACACTTAACACTATGACCAACTGCACCTTGCAAATTGTGACAAAATGATCCGAAGAAGCCTTCTCTTGGCATACAGTTCTTGGAGGGTATCGAATGGTCAGAAATAAGAAAGAAGCAATATTGAAAGTAGCCCCCCATTCAGCATTTGTATTGTAATCCAAGGAATGTATTGTAATCCATCGAGAAGATATCAAAACTGTTCGGTATAAGGTGGCACAAGAAGTAAGTTACTTTGCTTCCCATTGCTATTGTCCATACTCTCTAAAGACTAGAAGCACAGATAACAAATTAATACTTCGTTTATAGAAGGCTTCTGTGTGACCGATATTGCAATTTTAATTTGTCTATTACGACAACAGGACAGTTTGAAAGGAATGTCCGATATAGCAGACTGACGAAATCTCGGAATAATTAACCTTCAGTCAGGATTACCGGTGATGGGAATCGAACACGCGACCTACCAAAAAGCCTCTGATGATACCGCTAAGGCACCTCTATCAATACCGTTCGCTGTGCATAATATTGTAGTGAATGGTCACACATAACACATTCATTACGAGTTACGACTGAATGACAGAACAGAACAAAACCCGTTTTGCTACGAAACGCATAATCGATTAAAC
This sequence comes from Isoperla grammatica, assembly GCA_945910005.1. Lineage (NCBI taxonomy): Eukaryota > Metazoa > Arthropoda > Insecta > Plecoptera > Perlodidae > Isoperla > Isoperla grammatica. The sequence goes on along the minus strand of OX246741.1, from coordinate 14,488,213 downwards.
CCGTCAATTTATTTCTGGTAGTTTCGGCTTCACTGAATTTGTCTTTCCATTCCCTCGTCTCGTAATACGTGGTAATTGCAATTTGATATTTTTTTGTCCGTACTTCGAGTTTTGATATTTCATCACGAACGAAGCAAATCGTAGTTTGTGAATGTTGATGAGCTCAAAAGGGCAACGGAGTCGCGGCAGCTGCATTGCATGGGTCAAATGAAAGCGAGTAAATGTGCAATCGTGTTTTTCGTAGGTATGCTGCTGTGTGTACATCAGTTCTGCCGCTGTTCAGGTGTATGACACACTGGGTATTTTAGGGTTTTGGATAGTTAGTGAAGTCTATCCAAGACATTTTTGTATTAACCTCCAGAATGAACCAAAAACCTGCAGGTGGTCCGAATAAAAAAAAAAAACTATAAATAAATTTGTATTTATTGTGTGTACCCACTCAGTTACAAGAACTGATTTTCAGTGAGGAACATATATACCATTTATTATGTGCTTCGTTGCTGTGACGGCTCCAAAGTCACCGTTCGTTTACATGTACACCAGTAGCATATAGAACAGATTTAAGTAAATTTCCAAAAATAAAAAACCCAGCCTGAACCGGGAATCGAACCCGGGCCTTCTGATCAAACCCACTGAACCAACGTGCCACACAATCGAACCCTACCTAGCCCTCAAGATAATTAAAGTCTTGCATGTTACCTCTGAGAGAATGTATTTATTTATCGGTGAGAATATGCAAAACTTGGAACCTGGAGCGCCGTGGCAGCTATACTACTTACACCGATAGAGGTAGCTCAGCGGTAAGACGCGAGACTAATTCGGGAGGTCGCCGGTTCGATTCCGGTCACCAGCAGTCCTGACTGAAGGCTTTTTCCGAGGTTTTCCTCAGTCGTAAAGGCGAATGCTGGGATTGAGTCCTACCAACAGCCCTCGGACATTCCTCCCCAGCTATCCAAACACCCTAATAACCTAGTTAGTCACCTGAAGAGGGGCACATCAGGTAAAGCATGGTGTGCACCCTACAACGGGTATTCCTACCGAAAATTATTATTATTAATATACTTTTTACAATCAAACCTACGACCTATCACGAAAACAACATAACACCAATAACCCACCTATGCTCGAGGAAACACCGTGTAGGCTACTGTACCGGAAATGCCAGCGAGGGAGGTCCCTTGGGAATGGATTATATCACAATAGTACCGGAAGTATTGGCTGTAGCCACACCGCGGATTCACGGTCCAATGGCCATCATCCTGCCCATGCAGATAGCCCGGGGAACAAACCAACCAACAACCGACCTACCGTAACAATCATAACCCTTCACATTGATATTTCGTAACTTCATAACCGAATTCAATGGGACATTCTAACAACACGGTACATAGTACACACATACGTTTATCTGTTGTGTCATGGTATATAAGACGTGAGGGAAATCGAGACCGAGCGTAACCACGTTTCACGCGGAACATTGTACTTGCGAGCCCATAGACTAAACGGTACAGCTGTGAAAAAGAGAAAAGTATAGCAAGAGTGATGATTTTTTGTAGTACCAATGAAGAACTATCGTATAACTGGACTGGACTGGTCATAATCGTCTGTGATTGGTCATGTCGGTGAATTTGTCATTTTCTGACTATTGTTACGATAAAAAAGGGGGGGGAGCATTTATAGCGTATCGTATCGTTGAGAGCAGCTTATACTTTATATTTATATTCTTACAGTCAACATGGTAAAATTTATTTGAGGGTATATTCTTGTGTAAGAGGGTGATCGTATTCTTGATAATATTATTCTGCATGGATATTTTCAGTCATCTAGCTTATATAAAACCTAGAGTATGATAAACGTATTCTAATTTGTGAAACACATATGATTTCATAATCATCACTCTCAAATCAGTAGTTCTTGTTTGTACTTAGTGAACGTTTCTGCGTCGTTAATTTGAAATTAATTAATTCACACTGACACAGAATTGACTTGAGAGAACATTCATAACAGTGATCATCGTATAAAGTTTGAAATGCGTGAGAACCTAACTTTATTTTAAATCGGCATTTATAAACAGTATTTTTGAATTATGCGGAGATAGATATTTTATAAACATTTGTCAAAAACGATGCTCAATGGTAATAGCGTGAAATCATACAATTTCATATATTATTGACATTTTCTAATTTTTTTCCGTATCTATGAAATATAGATCTTGATAGACCAGTACACTTCTAAGTTTTTCATCCTAAACACGGTTAAAAAGAAACTAACTAAACCATTAATTCTGACATCCTTTTCACGCGATCTACAAGGCTACTTCAAAATCTGCGTTTTTGTTGGAATAAACTTTCACTCTCCTCCCCTAAATTATTCAAAACAGTTCTATACATCATTCTGTTGCGTTGTATGTATCTAAGGTAACTTCATGCGCTGAGAACAAGTTACGTCCGCCAATATACCTGTCACATTTGATTGATGTGTGAGAAGAGTTGAAGACTCTTGACGAGAGTGAAGTTCCCAACTCCATTAATATTACACAAGTGTCTATACAAGTCGCGTAATACGTAACTCAAGGAGTCTCAATAAAAAGGTGTTGTAGCTATTAAAGTGAATGGATATTAAAACCGCCCAAAATTAATGTTTTTTATTATATCATGAGAACGCTTCCAAATATTGAAACAGTGATTCTGATCCTGTCTTTGGTTTTGTATCAGCTACACAATGGGTTTCTTAAAAACATTCACCGTTTGTTATCGTAATTTATTTATAGTTTAATAATTACCAAATAAATAAAATAACGATCATAAAAATACATGTATTTTTGTTAACTTTTTAAACCCATTGTGTAGCTGATAAAAAATCAATGGCAGGATCAGAATCACCTTTTCAAAATTTGGAAGCGTTCTCTAGATATATAAAAATAAAAAAAATTGTGGTTTTAATACCCATTCCCGTTCATAATACAAATCAAAACCAACATCTCCGATACGATCTATGTGTATACGTATATATATTTTTTCCGTCCGCGCTACGCGTTCCTTCCGCATGAGTATATAGTATAGAGTCAGCCTATTCGAAGGTGGTGTGCCCGGCGTAGTGATGTTAGATCATGGACCACACTTCTAGTGAAAGTCTTCCATCGGTCGGTTATACGCAACTGCTCGCGATCTGCTTTCTCCGGTCAACTCGACAAACAGAACATTGATGTAGTAGGCCTACAAGATAACCGTCAGGAAATGCATGCATGGTCCGCTCTCAAATGCTACAAACTATACGTTCTAAAATAATTACGCCTTCTATAGCGCATGCGTGTAGGTTAGATCTTTGCGAAGGAAGTAACTTGTTAAAGAAAGAAAAAGGGTAAAAATCTCCGTGAATAATGTATAGATTGTTTCAGTTCCCCGGATGGAAGAGAGTATAGACGAACAAAAGCAAAAACAATAGTTGCAATTATATTATAATGATTGTAATAATTTAGAAAGTGTCCGATGAAGAGCAACGACTAATAAGCTACGACTTTACTTACACCGTGCGCCTAACTTACTCATCCAGTTTTCACCAGAGCAGTGTTCGGAAGATAGATTACAAGTTGGAATAATAACACGACTAAGATTGGGATTGCGACTTGAGCTAATACAACGGTCTACTTTTGTATCTCACAAGTTATCAGAGGAGTAACTTCTTTATTATTTTTATAACTCAATTATTTTTTCTTGTTCTTGATTATATTTTATATAGTTCAGTAGTTTGTTTTGTTTTTGTTGTTATTGTTATTTATGATTTCATTACTATTAATTGTTTGGATAGCTTAGTTTTATTAAAGGTCCTCCTTTGTTAATCACTTTTTATAACTGAATATGATAGACATTAAATAAATAAATAAATAAATAAAATAAATAAAACAAATAAACGTTTCGTTAACTATCCCTACCCCCCAAACAAAACACTTGGGACAAAACGAAACTATACAGTGCAATATTAAATAAAATTGTTTTTTTTTTAAATATCAGAGGATTACTCTTAGTTAGAACTTCTTCTCACGGGCTTCTTACCTATTGACACACCTAACGACGTTTCTGCAAAAACGACGTCATAAAAAAAAAATCGTGAGTTTATTTTTAAACGAACATTATGACCGCGAAATAAAATAGTTTGTTCCACAAACGGATATATTAACACGTTAAAATCTAACTTCCTATGGTGGTCGCTTCTTGCCCGGCCGACTCTGTTAATGAGAATATAATTGTTCGAAACTGAACACACAGGCAACAGGAATTTATTCCCGGAGAAATCTTCACTAACGGGACTTTAATTGATCTAACGAGAATATATTGCCGCCTTAAGTCGAATAGTATTCGACCTCTGACCGCGAGTTTAATCGATCAGTTGATAACTTAGTTATTTTGTTATCTATGGTCAACATAAACAAACATCTGGAGAATGTTGTGTTCTAGTTCGTATCATGAAAGTAAAACATGGTGATAATGGAATGTTGATAAGAGAATTAATTGTGATGTTATCATCATTGTCTTAGGTTAGTCAGAAATCAATCGTTTCAATATTCTCCATGATGAGGTCGGTGGTATTTTCGAATATCTAGGACACACTCCGTAACTATTAAACTTTAATTTATTTAAATTACGTTATCAACATACTAAAAGTGAGGTTGACATTATACGTAAATTTTACAAACACGATGGTAGATTAAAATCACTAAAATAATACAAGTTCATCGTTCATTATACAAATCAGTTGTTAATCTTATACGATGCTGCAGGACCAACCATATAGAAAGAACCAGCTGATGGGTTCAAATCCTTTTGACATTCGTAGAATCCATCATTAATTATTTATTCTGCGAAACAAGTTCGCAATCAATTACCATTTCACTTTCAATTCTTCTTACACAAAGATAACATGTTACGATGCATTCAAGCATGAAGTGTGCATGTCCGCAGACCTTTATACTCTCATTACCACTGGACCTATTAGTCTTGAACACATGCATCCGTCAACTCTGTTCATTAACGTGAATATAACGTGACGTAGTTAACACTGATGTTATGTGCGATGGATATCAACATACCGCTGGTAATATTCCGCTATGAGACGCGGAATCTTTCACCATTGTCTTGTTGCAAGGATAGATTTGCATGTAATTGGATTAAAACACTAACGATTATATTGTCAACGATGAGGAAGCAGAAATGTATAGAAGTGTTCGGTATTTTATTGTGTATATATACGTTGCACTGCACGCATTTTGTTTTTACGTCTAGGAACAAAATACATTACTCGTTTGATCAATCTTTTATTGACATTTTTTGTCTAAATACAGTTGAAAATATTGAGCTCGGTTTTCGTACAACCTGGAGAACCTGCATTGTTGACTCTGCTCAACGATCTAGTTTTTTTTTTAAATCGTAAACGAATAGAAAAAAACATTCGCTGATCACAAACAAAACATTACAAGTTTTCTACAAAATACTTGAGAAGATAACAGATTGGCATATTGAAACTGAGAAAACATGTAACACGATATTCGTGTCTATGAAACAATGAAATCGAAAACAAAATGTATGAACCTAAATTATAATGGTAATAAAAAAACAAATTACGAAGTGCAAAAACCCCATTTCTATAAATTTTAACACTTTGAACCATGGCATCAGACGTTTCTACTCGAATAGGCTTCTATAATATAGCAACACCAAAATACAACAACGAAACAAATAAATTGAACGGATGGACAAACAACCTGATGCCAGACAAAACATTCTGACTGGAAAAACAAATTTGCCAAAATGTTCACAAACTTTCAGCAAGTTGTTGCCGATCATTTAACCTTTTAAATAAGTGATGAGTAATTACTATTGCTACACTTGTTTTTCTTCAATTTTACCATTTTTACAGCTTGTTGTTTAAATGTATCAATTCAATCAAAGATTCAATTGATTTATCCCATAGTTGTATTTCGGCAGTGACGTCAGTTGCGTGTTCCCCATACATAACATGAACGAACGCGTGATGCTGTAGTTTCCAGTAGATAGATCCAATAAACATTAACCTCTCATCCACAAAACGGTGCTAACATGCATCGCTTTGACCCGGCCGCGACCCTAGTCCGAAGGCAGTAACGATCATCTAACTATCAACTATTACTACTGTCGTAATGGGTGTTCGCCGTCGGATTCCCACATCATTATAGAAACTATAGCCTACTACACTACCGTGCTGTGTGTGTGAGTGTGTGTGAGTGTGTGCTCCTTCATCCATTTGTTTGCATTTGCACGAGGTCGTGCACGCTACGCATATCCCGGGGCGGGCAATGGGGCAGGGCTGCATGGGTCAAGTGGAGGGTGGCTACGGTCAATAGATTTGCTCGTATTGCTTTTAACCACACACACGATCTAGCTGATGATACGGACAAATTAGAGTAACTGCATTTTGAAACAAAATTATGAATCGCAATTATTTTATTTCAATCAGATAAATATGTCAAACCAATTTTTACGGTCGATTCAAACATACAACGAATTGAATAAAAACGTGATTCTGGGTGCAATTGTTTGCAAGAAAAAGTATATTATAGAACAAGTTTTAAACTTTGATTTAAATCTGAAACACTCGTTATAATGAGCTTGTTTTGGTTGCGGTTTTTTCAAAAACTTATAATCTGGGTCTCTAGCTTAGAAGGATTGCTAAAGCCAGCGTATCTGAAAGACCCGCTCCCTTCTTGTTTGTGTTTTGCACAGCAAACCCATTGCTTTCTTCCTTTTATATTGAACATTTAGGGGACATCTCTCCAAGATTGCTACTCATACTGGGCTGGGATATAATAGCATGTCCCAACCCAACGCGTGCATATAAAAGTCTCAACACTCAATATCCAGCCAATAGCATGTCCCCACACAACGCGTGCAAATAAAAGTCTCAACACACAATATCCAGCCAATAGCATGTCCCAACACAACGCGTGCAAATAAAAGTCTCAACACACAATATCCAGCCAATAGCATGTCCCAACACAACGCGTGCATATAAAAGTCTCAACACACAATATCCAGCCAATAGCATGTCCCAACACAACGCGTGCAAATAAAAGTCTCAACACACAATATCCAGCCAATAGCATGTCCCAACACAACGCGTGCAAATAAAAGTCTCAACACACAATATCCAGCCAATAGCATGTCCCAACACAACGCGTGCAAATAAAAGTCTCAACACACAATATCCAGCCAATAGCATGTCCCAACACAACGCGTGCAAATAAAAGTCTCAACACACAATATCCAGCCAATAGCATGTCCCAACACAACGCGTGCAAATAAAAGTCTCAACACACAATATCCAGCCAATAGCATGTCCCCACACAACGCGTGCAAATAAAAGTCTCAACACACAATATCCAGCCAATAGCATGTCCCAACACAACGCGTGCAAATAAAAGTCTCAACACACAATATCCAGCCAATAGCATGTCCCAACACAACGCGTGCAAATAAAAGTCTCAACACACAATATCCAGCCAATAGCATGTCCCAACACAACGCGTGCAAATAAAAGTCTCAACACACAATATCATGCCAATAGCATGTCCCAACACAACGCGTGCATATAAAAGCGTTGACTCAAAGCCACCTGTAACGCGTGTTAATGGTTTTTATCACGAATGTGACCATCTTAGCTGATTCGGTAGCTCAGCCTGCTACAGTTCAGCCCGCCCGGTCGGACGCGTCTCCAATTAAACAACAAATAGCGGAGGTACAGATTGCCTTGGGTGCTTAGAAGCCAGTTCCGCATTCAGTTTAGTAACATTTTTTAAATCTCCTCGTAAGAAAGGATGCAGTGATGATATTGAGCAAAAAAATTATGTAAAGGGAAGGGTAAATCTTTAAATTGGGCCCGTTAGCTGTATAAATCTTCTATTATAAACGGAGCTTTACATAACTGCACATCATGAATGTTTCGTGAATCGATAGAAAGGTATCGATCATGTATGGTCCGTTACACACGCCATAGAAATGAAAGGTAAACCATCGAATTATCAATTATGTCAGATGAGGGACAAAGCAATTGCAATGGCGACCTTGGAGTTAACAGATCATACACAGATAAACACACATGATCGATGCTATGGTGTATTTGTAAACGATGACTTTGGAGCAGTCATAGCGACGAAGAATTCACAATACATGGTATAACGCCCCCCAATGAAAATCATTTCTTGTATAACTCAGTGGGTAAACAATAAAATCAAATATAAATTTGTTTACATGGGTATGAAGACTATTATAGGGAATGGGAGATGTCAGAATGTAAGTCCTGGATGCATTGGGGCTAAAGCTATGGAAGAGTTGTGTGATATGATATCCATACGAGTCTATCAGAAAACAAAGCTGATTCATCCCAACTGTCTTGTAAGGAGCCACCCACTCTCAGTTTTGAATGACATGCTTGACTTCCGCGTGCCACAATGTTATTGTTGTATCTATGGATCATCGTAGCTTGCCCATGCCAATATGGTGGCATGAACAAATACAGATATTCCTTGAAAATGTGAGCTCATGTTCCCAAATTGGACAGCAAGCTAAGTCTGTGGCGAGAGAACAACGTCAGCCTCAAAAAACACAAATTACTGCATATAAAACAGCATGTGTAATATTGGACTGTTTGAGCCGGGATGCTCAGTCCGAGATGTTCTTAGTAGACTGTATAATTGGAGCTTCGAACTTACCCCAAGTTGTGAAGTGGTCGTGCGAGGGTAAAGCCGTCGTGAGAAAGAAATAGAAAGACAAAAACTCGAGTTTGGAAGAGAAAAGTAGGAAGTATGAAAAATGCCTGGAAGGCGATCGAACCCAGGACAGCGGCGTAGAAGCAGTCGTTGCAGTGAGAGAGAAAACGAGAGAGAAAAACTGACATGACTCGACGAGGTCGGAACTTGAACAATACTGACGAGATAAGAGATAGTGCATCGTGCGGAAAACAGGAAGACAGTAGGAAATGACGTGATTGGCCGAAAATCGAAATATATGAAATAATAGACAGGTATACCAACACTACGAAAATACAAAACCCCAGCGTCGAATAAACGGCACGAACATTGACTATAGTAGATATCCTAGCTGTTATAACATAACTTTCTACACAACTGCAAATGGAAAGATCGCCATTTTTGGCATGAGTAAAAACATCCAATGTGCACGCTAGTTTTGCATGTGGTAACCAATATGATTTGCAAAACTACGCGTGGATGGGGCGCTAGGTCCAATTCGATTGGCAATTGGCATCATGTTCATCGTTTGAGGGCAATAACACGTTAGGGGCCTATATAGTTCTTTAGGATGTCGTACCTACGTTTATTAAATTTACATTCGAAAATTACTACATTTAGAAAAGAAAAAACTAAAAGAAGTCCTTAAATTTAAACAGTTTTTGTTCCTTTGTTTACCATTCGATGTGAACTACGCAACATAAACAACACAGATAGGTTAAATTATTCCCCGAGAGCAGAACGCTCTTTCTCCGTTCATGCAGGGCACCAATACCTCTACATGCAGGAATTATAAATTAGGGATAAACAATTTCTCGCACCAGGGATTCAACACCGAACTATTAGTAAACGTTCCGTCACTGTTTGAAGGATCTGAACCAATGGTATTCAACAGCTACAGTAGGCTAGATGCGCAACCTAGCAACCACAAGCGTGTCAATTAGAAGCCATCTTGAATTGAGCAAATAACACAGACGGGAATAGGAGTCTCTAGTGCGACTTTCTGCCGCTCGCAGAGCTAGCAGTACTGAAAGGTCCAAATTAGCATGTAAATTGCCCAATTCAAAATGGCTTCAAATTGCTACGCTCGCTACTGAGTGGAAGGTTGGGGGACTGGTGATCTAGCCTACTTATAGCTGTTGAATATCATTGATCTGATCAGAAACAGAAACACATGTTGAGTTATGACTGGATCATACCTTCCTGACGGCGGCTCCATCTTCGAGCGAGGTATCCGAAGCATTGCTACAGCGTCGGTCCATATTCACTGCATTCTTCTCCCCGGACGTACTGGGCATCTTACTGAGAGGCAGGGAGTCTCCAGGTGTCCATCATACCACCTACAACAGACAACACACGTGACGTCAGAACCCATCTACTTCCGCCCATTTCCGGTTTCAACGGATACACGTTTTCAATAGAAAAAATACATTAGGTTAACAGTTCACCAGTGTCACAACATCCTTCCGACCTTCCAAACAGAATCTAACCAAGGACGTCGATAAAGGAGTCGACTAAATTATCTGCCAAAACTTGGTGATATAAATCATCTCCGGATCTTTTTACTGCACATTCACAAATCAAAATGTGAATAAGTGTTTTTTTTATTGATATGTTACTATATTTTATCCTCACGTGTTTGCAAAACGAAACAGGCATGATTTATATTACTAAGATTTGATTATGTTAGACAACGTAAGAGATATTTGTGTATCCAGGTTCCATGGGCCCACCACTTATGAGTGACACATAATGTAACCACATTTTCTAGCAAGCAGAAAACCGATCGGAGCATCGAGTATGAACCTCTGCTCTAAGGTATGAACTACTACACTACCAAGAAAGCAGAGAAGACAGTAGCAGAGCAGAATAAATCAGCAATTCGTATGTTGAATGAAATATTCCGATCAGTCGGATGAATTTCAGTGATGTAAGTACCCAAGTACTTCAACATACATTTGAGACATATACTATATGATAAACAATATAAGAAACGGATAGATATTTTTAAGTTTGAAGAGAATCCCACTTACATTTTCAATTTACATTTCGTCAAAACATCACGCAGAACACAGACGGACACTTTTGTATATGTCATCTCTGTAAGATGTAAGAACGCGGGCAAAGATGTGAATACGAACCACATCCAACGCTCTATACCGTGATTGGTCGACGCTCGCGCGTAACACAACAGTGTGAAACCTACATTACTCCAGTAAGACTAGTTACTCAACCTACACTTGTTTATTACATTGCCAAGGTCGGAGATCGATATCAACATTGCACAATAACATGTTAGTTACGAAATCAGTTGAACGAAATAAAGAAATTAATCTCTATGGTAATGACGACAGAAGAAAACAAATAGACGAAGCTTATATAGCGTGTATTAAATTCAGCCCTAACTTATTCATTCTAAGATTACAATTACAGTTAGTTACATAAAAAATGTGTTTTTTTTTTTTAGCCACTCACAATGAACTGAGTTTCAGTGGATACTATCTATGTGCCTGGTGTTTTTTTTATTTTTTTTATGTATGTATGTATGTATGTATGTATGTATGTATGTATGTATGTATGTATGTATGTATGTATGTATGTATGTATGTATGTATGTATGTATGTATGTATGTATGTATGTATGTATGTATGTATGTATGTATGTATGTATGTATGTATGTATGTATGTATGTATGTATCATATCGATGGATTTGAGTAAATTAAAGAAATTTAAAACCCCAGCCATTTACCAGGAATCGAACCCTGAGCCTTCTGAATTAGAAGCAGGAACGTATCAAGTCCGTAAAGGCAAGTCAGATCAACGAACCATCAAAATAACAAATTTCACTCATTTTGTGCGACGGCTTCTTGATTTTCAACCAGTTTGCTACTCTAGACGATGGCTGGATGATAAATGAAGATGAAGGAAGCACACACACACATCCATGTCTTATGCGGGACTCGAACCCATGTACCGTGGTCCCATATGATCGAAGAAAGTCGGTATAGAAATAATTATGTTCTTTGTAAATTAACGCTATGATAGATTTCACTGGAGTTGACAGGAAACGTTGCCGAATTAGGCATATAATTAAATTTATCTATGCTTTCGTGTTAGTAAGAAAATGTCATAATTATATCCGTTGTTGACAATTACCATTGGCCTTAGGACGCGACCTCTTCGGTCAAGAGATAATGGACTCGAATATGCCTCAGTGACTGCAACAACATAACAGGTGGAATCCAAGAATACTGGATCCGATTCTGAGTTGCCGTTCAACGTAGAAATGAGCTTATTTGGTCAAATTTCTGCACCTATCGTCTTGGTTAGCAAAACTGATGTAAATGTCGATATTTTGGTGGTAATTGCAGCAATAAAGTATCCAAATTAGTTGCTTATTAATCTGATGAGTTATTCACTTATTTATTTATGTAACATAAATATAATGCTTATTTACAATAACAATGGTTAAAGGTTGCACTACAGCAACTTATTTATGTAACAGCTAATAAATCAAATAAAATGCTGATTTACAAAGGTAACGCTAATTGCAGTAAAGTAACTGCGTTTCTATTTCCTTGTACACAAAGAATCTGTATAATGCGATCATAAAACTCATAGTTACGACACAATGCATAATGTATAAAGTTGCTGAATCACTCATGCCACTGACATGGAAGTCTGTAGTAGCAGTCATCTCTAGTTATACTCATGAGACAACAAATAAGTTATTCATTTTATATATCGCAGGGATGCTAAAAATTGTCAGATCAAGAGCCAGAACTCATAGACAATAAATGAGTTATTCATTTGATCTATCGCAGGGATGCTCAAAATGGTCAGATCAAGAGCAAGCAATTATGTCATGGGTCAAAGTGTTGGAACGGCATTGTAAACATACATTTATTGTTGTTTATTTATTTACCATTCTAGTACCATTATTGAGAATAAATTTTGCATAGTAACTACAGAAAATCCCCTTATTCTACTAATTTCAATTCTTCTTGGATAAAATCATTCCGTGAACCGCATTTGAAATCCCTAATCCATCTCCAAATATAACCCACATTCCAATACGTTTGATCTGTATACAGAGAATCTGGGAAAAATTTGAACAATATTCTGTGAAAAGATCTCCTGAGGGGTGAAAAGTTGACGCTACTCCATGAGAATTGAAGTATCAAGTTGCAATACTCACTTCTATAGCAACACAATACCAACAGTGGCAGAACGCAGATCTGTGTCACTCGACGAGATTTCCTCCCGAGCCCGCGCAGAAGAAAGTTTGTGTGTGAAATCAAAACGCAAGTATATAAGAAAACCAAGAGTCGTTCAGTTCTCGTATCGTAATGAAAACACTTGACTTGCAGCATCAGCTGCATTCCAACATGCGATTGTCTAACTAACGTAAATTGCATCCAAGTCGGCATTGCATTGCGCATGCGTTCCTTTGGCCTTCATTCGCTTCTCATGGCGTAACTATTCTTTCCGTCATTCTCAGAGTCTAATTTAATTAAATGTGTGGATTTCACATATCGTGCGCTTTCCACGGTATTTTTTCAGACTGAGTTATAACATTGCGTATTTATGCTGTCGCCAAGTGGACATTAAACGTTGAACAATCAGATTACATCTAAGAAACAGAGATAATTTAAAAGTGTCTAAAAAATGGAAATTATCTTTATTTCGCCCAGGGGTGAATTTTGAGTCTCAAAGTAATAAGTATTAAGTCTACTAGTCTAATGTACCTCGAAAGAAGTTCCCATGCCTAAAATATTAAGTTGTCACAACATGAAAGCAATTTGTTTAGGAAAGAAAAGTTTTCGCGCGTTTTGAAAATGACGAACATTACCTACCCTCGAAAAAGAATAAATACGGAACGTATTTGTGATACAACACACGTCGTCCTTGAAATGTTTGTATTTTTATGCACCACAAACTGCATTCTAGAATATTAAATAGTAATAAATGTATTTGGTTTTAATTTCGTGTCGTTAAGGCCATGGCTGGCCGATTCTTCTAACTACGTTCTGATTGTACAAACATTCTTTGTTTTAAGAAAACTCATACTATTAATGCTATGAACAAATATCCACAGATCCAACATTGAACTGACACTTGTATTTACCAGCAGTTGGCGACATGTCTCCTGATCATGTTGCAGATCTATTTACAGCAAGAAGATTACAAAAACACCTTCACAAACATTCTTCTGGAATTATTCAAAATTACCTATTGATTTATTCGAGAAATTTAATTACATTTTCATCTTCCAGATTGAAAAAAACAACATTTCCCAATACAATTGAATTGTCTGTGAAATAATTACATCACGATCTGCAATTCAATACAATTCCCATGCTAATTACATCTGCCGGCTGGGATTGTGCACACGACAAGAATGTCGCAGCTAGGAGCGCCTCGCTTGACACAAGTACGAACTAACTGCGTAATTACTCGACGGTATTCTCATTTGATATCGGGCCATAAAATATGAATGCACAGTAAACTAAACTAGTCTGCATCTTTGAGATTGTACCGCACGTTCGTAAATAACTCGCCATGCAGCGATAAATGCACATGTACGGTAGCGTCTCTCATAAGCAGGGTGCTTACTAGATTAAGACGCATAAGTAGGATGGGGCTTAGTAAATTGAAACCACAGATAACTAATTAATACCTTTTTTTATCTGTGCAATCAATGCAATAAACATCGATCAATCTAGCAGAAGCAAAATCCTAGGATTTGAACAAGTATTATGTCTGTCATGCAACAAGATAATATCTAGATAAAGACATTCGTGCCTTACCAGGGTTTATTGTTACACGACGTGACGTCGGGCCCATTGGCGCCTCTTACGACAGGCAGAGCTACCCTGGACCTATTCTACCCAGGCCCAGACGACTTTTGAGTGACCAACGGGAAACCTGGGCCCAATAAACCCAAAGTGTTCGATACCTACTTGACTTTCACAGAACCGTACATGGTAAATTATAAAATATCGGTGTAGTAATCTATCAGTTGCTTACGTGAGATGACTCCATAAGATCGTCTCGATTAGCCAAGTTGCAAAAATATGAGACGTGTAGTCCAAATATAAATCGACTCCATAGAATAGGGGAGTTCACTTAGTGACGTCACTTTGTGGGTTGAAATTACGTAAGTGTGAATTACCATTAGGTTTGTTTGTTTTACATGCATAGTGTAGTGTAACGTGTAAGTGAGTGTAGGCTAATTGTAGGCTTTTACACTTGATTTTGCTTCGCGCCACCCAGAATAAGAAAACGCTTTTTGTCTACACCCTACACTAAGCTTTACACTGACCTACTTACGTTTTGAGGTTAAGGTGTGCATGCTCACATTATTTCCGTATATAGTGCAAAAGAACCCTAATATACATTTACTAATAATTTTAAATGTATTAATTTATAATGTAAGTGCTGCGGTTTTACCATCGGCGGAAATAGAATGCTTTTTTAGGGCTTTTTTTTATTAGTGATCTCCTTATTTTGAACTGACACATTTGTTTGGCGCCTTTAAATTACACTACACTTGCTGCATGAGCCGAAAAGCAGTTGTAGAAAGTGCTACACAAAGTGTAGCACTGAGTTAAAACAAACGCCTTACACTAAGCTACACTTAATACCCAAACGCCTTTTAGAGAGATTGAGCCTACACTAGTGTAAAGTGTAGGTTAGTGTACGTAAAACAAACGAACCTATTGATCAAGACCGTAGTGGTGGGAATCGCACTTCTAACCTTCAGAGTTGGAGTTACAGGTGCAGTAGCACTAAGCTAACTGCCTCATCTCAACGATCTAGAATACTTACAGAATCACATTTCCCGCACACAATTGCGGCCGATTTCTTTTAATTCTGGCTATATGTTTTATTAAAGTTTCACAAGTACCATGTAGGCTACTATTATAGTTCAGTTTTTAATTTTGAAAAAAATGTTAATCATAAATTTTATACTTTGATTGAAGTCAAGGAAATAATAGTATCTAAAAATACGTGCGTTATATTAGTGACAAAACAATACACAGCTACAATGGCAATGTAACTTAACAATAACGGTAACAAGCTGTGATGTATATAGTCATATTTCAATGCTCCTCGCAAGCTAAACACGCTCGGTACTGCATATATTGATTGTTCCAATAACGTTACGCAAGGATCCATCTGTTGCATCATTTGAATCACTCGAGATGAACTCGATGGTTACGTAGGCAAAGGTTCCCCGTTGTGTTTGATTAACTACCAATCGGAAGTGGATTTGATCCATGCAAATCGTGATTCGCAGTGATCTTTAGTCAGGTCACGTCTGTATCCATCCAGTCACGCACCCAAAGCTCTTTGTTCTGTGTAAACACCTGTTGGTTGGTTGGTGTAGCGTATCTTTCGGCAAATATGCAGAGCGCTTTGGGCTACTTCTCAAGACTAGACAACAGCACAACAAAAAATATGTCACTACAATGCGTCATAGAGTGGCATTGAAAACGGATGAAGAAAAGTCTAACCACACAGTCATTGACCCCAAGTAACAAGAAGAGATCTCCATTAGAAATTTAATCGAACTGTGTTTATACGTTTCTTTAGTCGATATTACAGTAAGGGCCGGTCTTATTTGTAGCAATTAAGCTATTTGGAGGATTTCAAGAGTTTTAATTGGTCGTTGCCATGGAGACAACAAGCTATTCGAAGTTATTGGGACATTGCAAATAAAATAAAATAAATAAATAAATTCACATTTAGAGTCTACCCACTCAGTAACTAAACTGATTTGCAGTGGGGGACTTTAATTTAAAGTGACCAAACCAACCCTGTAGGCTTCGAACACCATCGACGAGTGAGCGATAACCAATTAAAGATCAATATTTCAAATATGAAACAGATGAATCAGTGATTGGACAGTGCGAACACCTGCGGACAGATGCCAGAATCAACAAGGCTGATTCAGAACAACTTTGAATTTATTGGGTGCTTCGTTGCTAGGACGGCTCCAAAGTCACCGTTTACGTATTCCTAAGCCAAGAAGTAATGGAACTGAATCCTTAATAGAAGTTAAAAAACTTCTGCCTGAAGCGGGATTAGAACCCGGGACCTTCTGCATTGGAAGCAGGGATGCTAACCACTGGACCAACGAGCCACCTAAGACTGGACCTATGTGTTATTGCATGGTAAAATTAAATAGGTACAGCTTTATGATAAAAATAAGTGAAGGCGCATCTATATTATACAACTTGGTACACAATTATAACATGGTAGATACATAAATTGCATAGCAAAAGTGAAGCAAGTAGTCAGTATTCACTAGTTGCACATTAATTCACTGACTTGTCTATACAATTAAAACAAATCAAATCTAAGCGAGATAACGAGTACTTGTTTTTACTACTACTACTAATTCATCATACATGTAAAAATATAAAAAATGAAACCTTTTGTATTCAAGGAAATTATCGTCGTATATAAACGCAAAGTAAGAATCAAAATTTTCTTTTGTACGGTTGGTAATAAGGCAAATATAAGCTCACCCGCTAAAATATCAGGGAAAGAATGCCGTGTAGACAAAACATCGCTTAAAACGTCAAAGTGAATTCGTAAGTGTTTCAGTAGTGTGACGCTAGATGGCAGATGTGCACCAATGTATTTGCATTATGCCGGGAAGAAGAAAGCATCCTACAGCTTATTAGAACCTTCATCGGAATAAGGGGTTATTGTTAATTTATAATGGCCAGTTAAAACACTAAATTCCTGAACAATACATATGTACAATACACAATAACTAAAACATCAACACAGAAAACAATAAATGTAACATTAAACAATAACAATAATAAGCTGGAGAACGTTGAAGAATATATAATCACGTCGCTAATGCCAAGTACTATTTTATCGACCACTTATATCTACATTGAGTTTTACGAATGCTAATTATATTTCACCACCTGCCGAGTCAAGTACCAACAAACAACATGCAGTCATGTTTCATACTCATTACTAACAACTACTTAGTACTCACAGTTATTGTCAAACCATAATGTAATTAGTCCGTATAGTTAGATGTCACTGTTCACTTGTACAACAACGTTGGTGCGCTCGCTATTGCTACTCACGCTATGATGAGACTTGTTGGCCGGTAAAGTAGCGGTGTCGTCATCTAGGTGGGTGGAACAGTCTCAGTAGTGATTCAGCCACTTATCGGCAAGTGACTCGTAATCACTGAAAGAAGTGACTTGCATTAGGTGTTGTAATCCTTACTTAGGGGGTTCTTGAATTACTAGCGGAATCTTGAAATAGCGTTCTAGAGATGAATTTTGGCCACATGTTGTGCTGCGTACTCTTCTACAATAAATAGTCCACATCAGTCTTTTTTTGTATGTAGAAATGTTGTTATACTATGCAAAACTTTCTTTCAAAATTATTCGGTCAATCTGTATGTTTTATAAACAAGAGAAAGAACCTTCCTGAGGATGGTAGAGAAGTGACGTGAAGCACCATATTCGTTGATTATGATCGATAGACCCACTGAATCTCAATCGAATCCCATGTAAGGCAGGCATGGGTCTTGAAAGTAGGTGAACGTAACAATCCAGGAGGACAAATATTGCGCTGTACTCTTCACCTATTCCTCAATACACGCACATTACTAAGATAACCATCTCTTTGAGATTCACCTATTGCGAGTACTCCCCAATGATGAGTCAAAGCAATTGGGCATCTGCTATGTTGTGCCACTGTTCTAATTCATTTTGAGATCTAGCCCCGAATCAAGCATTATACAATATACATGCACTGAAGTGTGAAATGATAAAACGATAACGAAAAGTGTACTATCACTTCTGGTTAGGACGAAATTTAAAAAAAGAAAAATCGAAAAAATTACTCAATACAACGCGCGCGTTCACAAACGCTACCGGTTCGGTAGCTAAAACAGTAGCAACGATCATAACGAGTTCTTAGTTTTATGACGGTTGTGAAGAAACTAACACGAAGCAAGGGTTGAGGCTGATGCAGCAACCAACCATCCTACTCCAAGGAGAACACAAAAATTTATAAATCTTCGATTAAAATTCCAGGTTATTTTCGCCGTTGTGTTGTGCTGATGTAAGGCAATCCAATCTGGGCCTGTTTTTCATGTGTCAATCATTGTTGCGTTGGTCGGTCGATCTTCCTGCCCTTTGTACTGCTCGGCTACCACCTGGCCGTGTTGTTTGGGTAAAAGTAAAGTATGCGAGCCGAGCCGAGGGAAGACGGCCTTGCCCGAGGCTACTATGGTCGCGTCACAGCTCTTATCCAGGATGCTGCCGAGGTGGACCCTTCTCTGTACACACGCATCCAAAACATTCTACACCACACGTGTTTGTATGCAACACTCGTTGTGGACGAAGTGAGTGAGAGACTGAACACGAAATCATGTTGCTCCCAAACAAAATTCTGCTAACAAACAAGTATTTAAAGAAACTGGGTGGGTGTATGGACTTTTGTGGCACTACATTTTCGGTGTACCGATTGCTTAATCAAAATAACATCATCAACACCTATAACATAATGCCATTATATTATAATTCAGATTTAGTTCGAATGGGATTCGAGTGATAAGAACCTCTAATGGTGCATATGTCCAATTGAGGAATCATCATCTTCGTTATCATACGTTTAGCATTGGTTCATATCAATACATTATGTGAACGAAATTATGATTATATTATATATTTCAATAACAAAAGCACCTGCCAGGAGGGGACAACGATATACTATTTGGGTTAAGTTCGAGACCCTCTTGGATAATTTATAGGGAAATTACTTAAATGTTTACAAGTCTAACGCACGGTTGGATGGCGTTAAGTTGCACCAATGAAATAATCAGGGGATGAACTTCGAGGGTGATAATTTGTTCCCGCCAACTTATTTTGCTTAAATTCGTCGCTAATGGAGCCAGACAAACAGTCATTGCAGACGAGCATATTAATCATCGTGAGCATTCCACAAACTTAACAAATTTACCCAATAAATAAACTTTAGAAATCGTGTATGATGGAATTCGGTCGGAAATAACGATGCAAAACGCGATATTCGTTGCGTGACGCATCGAAATGTGAAAACGTGTAAGGAAAATATGAAAATTACGTCTATAATATTTTTAACCTATATCGAGTCTATATAGGTATCTCATGGCCATCATGTCTGAACGGTTTCGTACACTAACCAGTGTTGATGGTACAAGACAAGAATATTGACATTTGAAACTGTTGCAAGTAAATTGAGCTGCATTCCAGCTGATAGACTATGAGAATACAGAGCTTGTTTGGGCGTGAAAGTTTTCTCACTTCTCCGCTCACGCAACAGAACAGAACAAAACAGAACACCTTGACGTGATGAAAGGTCAGTTCTGTTTTCCTCGAAGATGAACCTCAGGACGAAACAATGCTCAGATGCAGCAGCAGGTATATTGTGAGAGCTCCATAAAGCAGGCGAGGGGATTGGGTGACCTTGCGGAGATGGGAGGCGCCCCGATAGCGCCTTCTGGCCACACTCCATGTCAACTTTTGGTCAGCAAAGAAATCAAGAATGCCAAGGTTGCGTTTGTAAACTGGCCAGTCATGTTTTCTAGAGATATTATGGAGATGTGAGGTGAGACGTCTGTGAGTGCGCCCGCGCTCATGTGCTAATAGGTATGTATATTATTATATGATTGAGTTAGGTAATTTTGTCTTTGAAATTAATCGGTGGTGCTCGATTGTTTTGGGGGTCGGATCAAGAATCGAGTTTTTATTTTCGTACACGGGAACCTTGAGACAGGGTCGATAAAGAAGTTTCCCTCCAAGAAGGAGAACTTCTTTATCGACTCTGCTTGAGCTGTGTTGGTGCGAGGTGGGGCTCACATGAGGAGTTGCTTGGGGGACACAGAAGAAGACGGCTGCCGCATGATAGTGCAGGGGTTGATAATAACTACTTCTAATTTGGGAAAGGGGAGGGAATAATAAAGCAATTAAGAATAGCAAAAAACTGTAAGTAGAAGCTAGAAAACCCAAAGAAAAAGGATTTTTCACAAAATGCGCAGACAGAAAGATTCCGACTCTATGAACGATATATATATAATATACTCCTGTCGGCCGGGACCCGTATTACCAGGAAGAAGGAAGATGAGTAACACATTGATGTTAAAGTGTGCATAACAAATCACATTCACGCAACATCGCTTACCGACGCGTCGAGTGAGGGATTCATGAATGAATGAGTGAATGAGTGGTGATGATGCACACTGGACGAAACTAAAATTTTTCAAAACAAAATTTTTTATCAAGCTCTGGATTTGGGGGCAATATAACGTTGTGACAACTGACTACATTACGAAAATATATTATATACTTTCCTGAGAATGAGATGTCACGACGTACCTCATACCTGAAAACCCAGATTTCAACAATGCTTGTGTAACGTCCCCTGTAACATATTGAGATAAATATGAACTACGCAAGATTTCATCGGCTTTTACTCGGGAAAACATAAAACTGGGCGTTATTGTACAATGAAATGTAACAGTGCAATCACGTGAAAACATTGACGTCAGTTATGCGGTTATCAACAAGAAATGAGTACGATTTATTTTCAGGAGTGACACACGCTCTTATCTCGGAAAGAAATTTCCCAAACATTCTTTTCTCTTGGAAAACATTAAAATTCCAACAAATTATCTTTTCCTTTCTACTTATCGTACTTGAAAAAAGCAAACATAAGTTACACACACATTTCCAAACCAGATTCCTATATCAGTGATGCTAAACTGGAGCCCACAGCATAATTTCACTCTAATGTGCAAAATTTCATATTAAATTTAAAATATACCAGTTTTCTATCACGAAAAATTAATATTTCATCCTTCTGACAAAAATGTCTTCAGAAGATGCTGACTGGAAATAATTCCTGCCCGTTATTGTTATCACTTATCCGGCATAAGTTCTGACTCTGCTTTCAAAAAGTTTAGCATCCCTGCCGCTTGTAAACGTGTTAGTATCTATACAGTACTGTATGTATCCTAATCAAGAAACCACGGTTGCTTACGTGACAGCCTAGAACCGAACCTCAGACCCCAGGCCAACACCACATGGCGCGAGATAGCTCAATTGATGGATTAACCATGGCCATATGGCCATACCGACCTCGGTCCATGCATCACGTGATGATAACTAGTACAAGATTCGTGTACGTGTTACGGTATGACCTATGGATCTGAGATTTATAACACTTAATAACGGACCATCAATATGCAAGTAATGACGGTGATTCTTTTTTAACCATAATTCACCGTTGAAGAGACAAGGACGCCCTAGTTGTGTTATTAATACACGTCTCATATCCTATAATAGAGACAGGCAGACACTCCTTCATGGAAAGCAATCAATCTTGTAATCGTTTAGACATTTTGTCTAAATAAATTGTGCCAAACGCGCAACTTTGTGAAAGGCGAGTCTTGCCCATCCGGTATTGCAATCTTTCGAAGACTTGGCTTTCTAAATGAGATATTTTAAAAGGAATATAATGATTATTGTGGTTTTAAATGTGAGAACTGATTTTTTTTGTTTAAACAAAACAAATCTGTTTCGTGGAATTGGGGCGGACAACTTTGAGACTAATGAACTAGAACTTAACAATAACAAGGTTGCTAAAGGAGGGATAGCGATTTTTCAAATCCAAATATGACGGGAAACGTTAAGTAAATCATGTTAATTAGATTCTTGGGTTTGGGTACTACGAAAGTAAGGCCAAGGCCCAAGGAAGGGATCAGATCAGACGTATTTTGGGAAATCAATCATTGATGTATATCATACACAATATGATTAAGACCGAATGGGGATACACAGAAATACTATCAACTCCTTCAATGAAATTTCTCCCTATACACTACGTTTATGAAATGTTATTAATTTCATCCCAAATAAGCTGGTTACTGTAACTGTCAGCGAGTAATACTGATAGTGATTATAAGAACCTAGTTATTGGACTGTACTCAGTTCCTTGTCACAACATAAAAAAAAAATACAAAATTTCATGTTGTGACAAGGAACAGTGTACAGTCCAATTACCAGGTTCTTATAACGTTTTACCTGTTCTACTATGTTTCCGTTTTAATAAACTGATAGTGATAGTGTACTTCGCACAACCCAAGAGGTTTACCGAACCTCCGCTAGACTAGAGGATTGACGGATCTTGAATGTAAACGCGCATTTTTGCCACGATAGTGATACTGTACTTCGCATAACCCAAGAGGTTTACCGAACCTCCGCTAGAGGATGACGGATCTTGAATGTAAACACATATTTTGGCCACCAATATGGTCGGTGTGACGTCACGCGAGCACCAACGACACGGCCCGAGGATCCACGAGGCTAAAACAACGACGACGGCGGCGGCGGAGCGCAAAGAAAATAACTCTTTTAATTGGCGGCACAAATGATCGCACCCATCCCTGTAATAATAATAGTCCGTTTATCAAGCGCGAAGAGCTTAACGGCATTCGGTCGCTCAACATCATCAACCCACATTCAGGTGTCTGTCTGTCTGTCTGTCCTTCCTGTTCGAAACATCTAACTTCCTCTTGTCTGATACACTTGTCCTGTTATCTTCCGTTACCTCTGAGGGACAAGGTTGGCAGGTCTGGTGACCCACACTTGTCCATGCGGTAAGGAACGCTTTTCCCTTTTAACTATTTATTTGTCAATTGTTTCGTGATGATGATATTTGGTCGGAGTTTTACGTCCAATATTTATTGCAACGAGGCTAATCGACTAATCGAGACGACGAGTGGGTGATTATGAGGATGAAAAAACGCCACATCCATGCCCAAGCCAGGATTCGAACGTGGAACGCAAAGACCGCGGTTTACTAGAACAATACCTTGACCTCGGCCAACTGCGCCGGCGTCTTGTTTCGTGTACAATTTATTGTATAAAAAGACATTTCAACAAATAGGATAGTTTTTTGTAGCAAGTATATTTAGCTATTTGGAGGGTTTCAAAGGTTTTGATAGGTGGTTGCTATGGTGAAAACAAGCTATTCGACGAGTATAAGTAATTATTGGGACATTGTAATACGGGCTAAGAATAAGACTTTCAGTTCAGTAATGTTAATACTAATAAACTAAAATTAATGAAAAACTAAGTACGGTACTTAAAATGTGCAATCGATCAACATCTGAGGAACCTAATACTATGTCTACACTACGCACTTAAGTATCTCGTACTGAAATGTGTATTTATCTTAAGTACATGCGATCGTCTAAGCTAAGGTGAGGTGCTAAGTACGTAGTGTGGACTAGGTATTTCTTCTCGCGTCGCCGGTAAATCTCGGAAAACACGAGAGACACCTCTATATAGCGTGGACGCCCACCACACATACTCATCACGAAGCAAGTCGTAGAGTGTAGCCTAGTTGCATAAATATGAGGCGATTAAACCTCAGCATCGGTCAACGAGAATGAGCAAGTAGCGATGGTTGGACACCAAATATGGCGACTATTAATTAGAAAACTATTTACCTGAGTTGGTTTATGTGACCTTAAAAATTGATTTGATAATCAAAACGATGCATACCACTTAAAATAGATTTCTTGGTTGTTACCATAATATTCTCTTTCTTATCCTCATCATGACTGTTATTTTTATTATTAAATTTAAGGGTAAAAGGAAGCTCAAAGACTTACTTTAGAGAAGGTCCACTTTTCTATTCTTGTTTGTTGGTAGTTAAGAAAAATAACACAACTGCATGCCGTATTAGCTAGTCATCTATTTGTTACACTTTCCGAAAGGAAACAAAAAATAATATCTAAAAATAGCTTACTTGTTACACAATCAATAGTACTGATTTGATTCATAAAAGGAAACAACACCCATATCGGAATCGGATGGACATTGCTACAATCATGGCATCACAATGAAGTGTAATTATTATTATTGACATTAGTCGTACTGTTGTTGTCATTGTTAATAATAAACTATACAAAGTATTGCTAATACATAACTTGAACGCGCACTAAGTGATTTGGACAAGTAATAAAAATAAATAATCAATGCCACGGCGGCAATCGAACTTGAACTTGTCCTGCTACAATTAAAGGCCTTGCACGTGCACGCACACTTGACACAATTAGCAACGTAGTTAGTAATAATCAAGCAAACAAAGATGGCGCCGGGCATTCCCGGAATCTGTCCGATACTCCCGTATTTTCACAAATGCTCGCACTAGTTCTGTCTGTTCCCGGCGAGAATGCTGCCGAACCAGTTCGGTTCCCGATTCGATCCGATAATTGCCGCCCCGGCCGTAACCGGTTACCGCAAGTAAGTCCGAGGCCCCTCGGGCACACAAGAATAATAACACAAATTACTGAAACGGCTACTGAAAAATGATTACCACTTTTAACATTCTCGTTTCCCGTGTAACGCGGCCATTACATTAAACTCCATTTTTATCGGTGAAATAATGTATAAATAACGACGAAACAGGCACTAATTCAAGAGGACGTTATCTACTTCAAGATCTTAAAAAAAAAAAATGAATCCTTTTAATATCTCTGCTCTCGTTATAGCTGGAGCTAGTTTTCTGGACATTTTCGTTAATTTTATTAATCCGCCAATGACGACCACACATGCACAATGTAAAACATGATTTGAACGATAAATTATGCACATAAAATGCAACGAACTTTTTAATGAAAAAAGTTTTCTTTTTAGATCGAAGAGGATGTGTGTAGAGGCCTAATGAGGGTATTGAAGTAATTCTAACGGATTGGGTACATGAAGCGTGTAGGTAGGCCATCGTGTTAGTGTATCATGATTACATGTACGATTGTCGAGAAATGGAGAGAATGTGTGACAGACTGTGAGTGCGAATCATCTAGATGCTGTGTGTATGGCTAAAAGTCGTGACCAACAAATGCGTGCGGTGGTAACAATATATTTATAAATGTTTTTAATTATTGCATACGGTATGCGGGGTGGGGAATAACTGTGAGTGTATTTTGATTTGGTAAATGACGAGCCGATGATCAGGTTAAAAATTAAAACTTTTCTTATCTAAAAGTCGTGAAAAACCACAATTGACAATTTCTGCGTTCAAACGCTTTTTTAAATTCTTGGCTTAGAGTTCAACAATGCGCACGATGTTCT
This sequence comes from Isoperla grammatica, assembly GCA_945910005.1. Classification (NCBI taxonomy): domain Eukaryota; kingdom Metazoa; phylum Arthropoda; class Insecta; order Plecoptera; family Perlodidae; genus Isoperla; species Isoperla grammatica. The sequence continues at coordinate 14,462,267 of OX246741.1, read as the reverse complement.
TTCAGACCACAAAACCAATTATACTGTCAGTGACATGACACCCTACTATATAGCAGCTTTCCCCTTCACGAGTCAGAACCCTCATCAGAACTTCCCTCCAGCCCAAACGACACATGACAAATTGTCTAGCCTGCAGCTGTTTTGTGTTGCTGCCATAATAACAATAACATTACCATGTAATATGTTCGGTGTAAGAATGTAATCAATATGCAGATGGAAGAAGGAAAAGAACCCCGGGCCAAGTTTCTTAGTGATGAGATTGAGAGTCTCTAGTTTTTATGGTGGGTATATAAACTAAGACCTGACACAGAAGCTTAGGGCTGACTGTTCTACAAAACACCAAGACTTATTATAGAAGGCTCTGCATTCACCAGTCACATCTTAACATGTTAACATGACAAACAAGTGGAATAAATACATGAATGTGCGCATAATCTCAAATACTCAGTTCCAAGAACTTAATTTCAGTGACATACTAGAATATGCATCGTCATAGCATAGCAGCTGTAATCTGTATATTAGAACCCAATTTAAAGTCAATTCGAGAAGTTTACGACCCCAAGCCGAACCAAGAATCAAAACACCGGTTCTTCAATTGGAATAACACAGGGATCCCAGAGTATATCACCCCATTCCAACAATCGTTTAAAGATTGAATCGCGCAAATGTATTCTGCTTTGTAATGGTTGAGGTTCTTCGGCTATAGGTAACCTATTGTATTGCAATTTTTTTTAAACTATTTCAAAAAAGAAAATGAAAATGCAAGTTATTCAAATTTTCGCAAGGCGAAATGTAAACCATTGATCCAAAGTCACCATTAGATATATATATATATATATGAGTGAACGCCTGTACTTGTTCTTTCACTCATTCTACTAGAACCAAAAATTATACATTTGCTTTGAAGAACTATGTATAAGCATAAACATCGATGCACTTTTAACGACGGGAAAAAAATGTGGAGATACACAAAATTCAATTTCAATGTAATATCCATTTTATTCTCACATAACATTTTTTTTCATGAACACATCACTAATCAATCCTAAGTTACTCGTGAGAAAAAATTCTTTAGTGCGAGCTTTGTTGGTGTGACTAACTTTTACGGCTTATCTCACCTCGTTGCACCACCAGACCGAACGATGTATTAACAGACTGAGTCGAATCAAGACGAACCCAACGAGTGTTTCCTCGGGTAACACCTCTCTTCCTCTTTACGCCTCCGCGCCCCCTATTAAAAAATATTATTTATCGTATCTCTTCCTTATCCCTCCATCTCATTGCTACGTTATGAATGAATGAACGTAGACCGGCCACAATATCAATTATCACTCTTCGTGTCTATCTGCTGTGGTGCGGGGGCGGCGCTGACAGCTACAGGAGATACAGTTACTTGTTGCATGGGGGTCACCTATGAAGGAAGGAATATAGTAGTCTATATTCCTTCCTTCATGGGGTCACCGGTGACTACATGACCAGTAGCCACTTACCGCCGCAGACCAGACCGGGTCATACGGCGTGGGTTGGAACACGTGTAAGGTCAGGGCAAGGGTTTGGATGTCGGCTGACCCTAGAGTGACATAACGGGGGTGGAGCCCGGAAATTGAAAGGTGTAAATTTTGTGGACAATGTGACAAGGTTTCGTGAGTAGACGGTGTCGATTTTTAAACACTGGTCAAGAAGGGATGTTCGTTCCGAAATTTTCACATTCCCTGTTCCATTTGTTAAGTAGGGCTGGGTCTTGCATATTAAATTATCGATATCACGGCAAAATTTCGGAATCGATATTGATAAATTGAAAAATATCGACAGGATACGGTGCTACGCTCTGGCGGACAAATCAAGCATTGAAGTCCCGTTTTTATGTGTGACGTTTTTTTTTATTGTTATTATTTTTAAGACATCTCGATATTGAAATAAAAATATCGCTCTGCCCACGTTGAAGTTTATATACTTACTATAAAACTTCAAAAATGAAATAAAATAATAATGCAACTTTTTCGGAATGAATGTCCAAATCTTACTTTCGACTTGGCAGCACATCGAGACGAAGGAAACGCGGATTACACCACAAGAAAAAACTGGTCTCGATTTAATCGATCCATCTTATGTCACAATCGAAACGAAAACTTTCAAAAGTAAGCACGTATTTAGCGAAAAAAAGGTACGTGCGCTCTCTCGAAGTGATGAAAATATGTCAGTGCCAAAAGAGTCACTGCAATGTGTGTTTTCTCTGTGCGCGGTATACGGTACACCTCGTCTCTGACGTCACCACTATAGCTTTGGCAAATCCTCACTTCAATTAATAACGTTGATGGAAAAAATTTGCTACTTCCCTAAATAATGTTAACTAACTCGTCTGACAAAGTGACGACAATATCTTGTAATCTCGTTTAGAAGCAAAGCAAAATTTTTACAATTCTGTCGCTTTATGCGATCTAATCCAGTGTAATTCCACATCATAAAGCCGTTAATCTGTAGTGTAGAATCTAGATCATGCAAATGTACAATTGCAACTTTTGAATAACAAGGTAATAAAATCACATTTTATACATATGAAAACAGCAGAAAACATCGCAATTGTGCTAGAAAAAAAAAATATATACAAGTATGGCTAATTTTATACTAACCATAACGTCGTACAGTAATAACCCGGAGTTATCCACATATATCAACAATGTATTTATTATACGTCTCAACATTTATATTGATTCCCAGAACAAGTTGACTAGAAACACCGCGACACTCGAATAAAGTACTTAGCTCTTGTAATGCAGCCGACGTAAACGTAATGTAATAAACAATTCGCAATTTATGTTGACTCGTTTAACAGAGGACATTGCCTCTCGTTTCGCAACGTGAAACACGAGATTGTCAGTCAGGAAGTTATGATTAAAATACACCACTGTAATAGAACGACACAATTATGGCGAATCAACACAGGCTTAGAACAGTGACTATGGTGTGTTTATTGACTTATAACAGGCTTAGAACAGTGACTACAAAGTGTGTTTAGTGTACAATAATTTCGTAGTATTTAAAAGGGGCACTATAATAATATACGTATACCATTAAAAATTGTATTGATATAAATTAAAAAAATAATATTCACATGATTTTCAAGCACGTCAGACTATAGACTGCCAAATAGATAGAAAATGCGAGCACAATTAAGAAAAGATTCTAGTTTGAGGATTATAAACACAAATCTACTTAGATTTTCGTTTGCGAAACGGATTGATTGATTTTTGCCTTTTGGTGTTTAACGACGAACTTGACGTTTAGATCATACGACGTCAGCCCAATAAAATCCATCACACATCGTTGGTGTCGTCATAAGGGGACGGGGTTGGTGATAGGTGGTAAAGTCGCAAAGAGGGCATGAATGAAAACGAGACAACGAGAAGACAGAGACAAAAAGGGGAGGAATGTGAACAAGATCAAGCAATAGTGATTAAATGCTTCACGAGACCCTCTTTGCAGGCACCAGTCACCACGAGGAACCCACCTCAACCGTTTGGTGAAACGTACATTTAAACCGTTTTATCCCCCCTCCCCCCCCCCCCCCCCCCGTGTACATTTCAATTTCACACAACAATTTCATTTTGAAGCGAGTAAAATATAAAGTTTATTTCAGTCCGATCGTATTTCCCGTTAGAACAAAACGAATAAAACACAAGAAGTGTCTCGCAAATAGTTCTTGCCGAGATTCTTGATGTTTTGCCACTACTATCACGAGCGTGAATGAATGAGAGCATTAGGCCTAATGTAGACTGGCTGGCGTGTGTCAGCTGTCTGTCTTTGAGCTCACACGTTGCGCGTTGAGTGCAGGACTTGTGTACTTACCGCTGACATTTTATTATTGTAAGGTACTTAAGAACATTATCCTCGATTTGAAATTCATTCACGTGGAGTGGTAGATACGAGTAACCTAAAAACAGGACGTAAAGCTAAAAACAAAATTAAAAACATATCATATAAAAGCACTTCGTTGCCCCCGAAACGTCCTGTTTTTAAACTAGTTTAACTTACATACTATACTAGCCCTACTGTATGTGGAAGGAAATAGCCATGTTTTTTTTACACGAATTTTCGAAAATATCTCAATATATTCTACTACGCATGTCGACTTCTGGGTACACATAACAATGATTGTGTCCCATCTCTTCGGGAGAATAAGGGTGCTCAGATACACGGAAACGAATGCCCAAAGTCTTCTAACTAAATATTTACTTCCCTGGTAGCGTGTTTTCAGCATGACAACAACAAATCAGAAAAAGCAACACACCGACACCCAAAATATTGGAAGTCATCAGGCATAAGGTACTTAAAAATCTATTTAAATACCAAAATAGAGTTTTTGTCAGATGCCATGACTCGAGGGTGCACAGATAATATCGCGTTTACCCCTCTTCCGGTGAACAAGGGTGCTCGGCTTCATGGAACGAATACAAAGGGGCACGTTAACAAGAATATTGCCTGAGAAATCCTAGAATCAGAATTTTAGTCGGAATTTCCGGTGGTGGGTATCTTTCTCGAAACCTCTCAAATTGAGTATCTTGGCTTTACACTCCGCCACCCATATGTCTTAGCTGCCTGTCTTGATGTCTCCTCCTTTGACATCGTAATCTGTCCTTGCCTTGACACAAACCAATCATCAACTTTTTAAAACCAAGTGCTTATTTGTCAATCTGCTGTAACTTTTTTTTTAAATTTTGTACTTTTTCTTCAATTTCATATCGAATTGTCATTGAGCCCTATATAACGAATCCATATGCATATATATTTTAATAGTATTATACAAAGAAATCATCCATTCAAAATGGCCGGAGCACTATGGGCTCTTGAGTCCAACTGTGGCAGCATTTTAAACCTGTGACCTAACTTCCTTTACTACACATGCAGACTGCATTTTATTCTGCTTAGTTTATGTATAACCTTACTTAACTATACTAAACTTTGTCAATATGTGCATTGATGTATACACATTTATCACGAAGAGCCTTGGTTCCACTGTGTTAAAATAAAACACCGTTGCATCTACGAAGCAGAGATGATGATGAAAGTAATTGCGCATGCTTGGTGACTTGCGTCGCTGTCACCACACCTCTACTTGCTCAGCCCTGCACGTACTCGGGGGCGAGGTTGACCCGTGACTGTAGGGAAGGTCAGTTTACCTCTAACTGGTAACTGCAATTAGCACGTATACTGCGGCTCTGAGGCAAGAGACGTGGGTTCGACTCTAGGACTTTTTTCTCGTGAAAACATCTTTCTCGTTTGATTTCACAACAGAAGCAGCAACGAGAACACTTTTTTACCATTAGGGATGTAATTGCAACACAAACGAGACGGCAGTTTTGCGGTGGCTCATGCGGTTGGGGCGCAGCTCCTGAGCGTATGCCACTGTGGGACGTGGGGTCGAATCCCAAGTAGGGGTCTACAAGGCAGGCGTTTGTGATCAGTCTTTCATCGTCAAACACTCAATGTATAGACATAGGCTACTCTTCTTATACTTTCCTTTTCGTTACCTTTACCAGCTCTTGTGTTAAATAACTAACTTGTTATCAGCTATATTCTCAGGGCGAGTCTGTTGTGGGTCTACAAGAGACTTTCTTGTAGTAAGCGTTCTCTGTTCTCACTATTCTATAGATGCGTGACGACAAAGGTATAATAAAGATTCACCGGGAGCAGATATTCACACATAGGAGATGGACATGAGCACTCCGTTCTCTTATACAAGAATTTTAATCTAGTACATTAAAATTTATAAAGTGAAACAGATATGTTGATGCACGATCATACGTCTATCCACTTTACGAGCGAGTCTTGGAAAAAGTACAGTTAAACTAAAAATAAAGTAATTTCCAGCAAGTACTGACTGCTTATAATCTCGCACATGACGCAAGACGTCTGTTTTTGGCAGAACGTCGAACTGTTTAAGTAATAATCTTGGCAAAATAAAAGAGAGAGGAAGGAATGGAATACAGTGTACAAAAACACGCAATGAGTATAAAGAAATTACACATAATCACTCAATTGATGCGTGCCAATTGTTTTGGAAAGATGGTAGTACTGATAAAAGAACACATCTTGGCAAAACAAAATAAAAAATGTAAAGTAACTGAAATTACAAATTCAAGAAACTGTGCCTACTAACATAATTGCACATTTGATGTCAATGAACTGTTTTGGAAGTAACGTAGAGCAGAATGGTTGCCATAGTTACAAAGTCTAGACAGGGAGGGGGAGGGGGGGGAGGGGGGGGGGGCAGATTATGTATGATTGATGGATCTTTTCTTCTGTTCTGTTCTAGACATACTGATCAATCTTCTGTCGCCTCTAACTAATTTGTAGCGGCGACGGCGATGTACAGTACAGTTTGTTCTACAATCTTCCTCTTCGTAGGAGTATTTCATTTAACATGATAGTGGTGAAATCATACTAGCTCTTTCGTAAACCGTGCGTTGCATTGCTTAGTTATTCAGTAGGAGTGGGTTGTATGGCTATTTCGCGATTCCCATTTCCCTCCTTGCTTACTAATAAGTGATCATGAATCATCGACTATCCCATACTACTCGGCTTGACCGATGAGCTAATACCAAGGTTGTAGCTACTGGTCGCTGGTGGACAGCCCGCGAACCTGGGAGTGCATGTGGCTAGTGTGGCAGAACGTGTATCGCCTCAAAAAGAGAGCCCGGCCAGTAGAGCTGAGTCGTGTAAAGGTTGAAACGTGTAAACGGCCGTGCGAGATATACGTATACAAATATTCATACACGTCCCCCTCCCCCGCCGCCACCCCGACCCAAAACGCAGATTTTTCCGATGTCACAGCTCTTCGGCGAGCCGACGAGGCAAAGCTTAGTGTGTGGAGTTTAAAACGACTGTGGACAGTTGGACACAAAGGTGTGGAATATAATCAACAATTAACATAATATAAATCAGCCGTGTTAATTCGTTGAACATGACAACTAATTTTTTTGTTTTCATTTTGTGAACAGGAGTGTTAAACGCAAAAAAATTGAAAAAATAAACGTTTACAAAATTAAACATTCTCCCAGCCCTACCGGCCAGTGAAGTGAGACACCATGATCCTCAGGAGTGCGACTGCGACGTGCAATGTGGCTATACCAACCTCCTCTCTGCACTGTTCCTTACCTAGGAGTCGATTTAGTTCAGTGAGTTTGAGTAGGATTTGCAGTTGATAACGCCACTCTTACCCGATTCTTTACCTTCCATTTTGTTCTCCCCTTTATTGTAGCGGCTGCTGTTTTAATCCACTTACTCTTTCTTCATCAAACTGTATCTAATAATCCTCTCTAGGGCTTAATAGAGATGTCGACAAAATTCCCTTCAACCCGTATTTCACCTTCAAGGACAATTGTTGGATTTTTAATTCTAATTCTTGTTTTAACAGTATTGACTCTTTTAGAACCCTATATTAGAGAGTCAAGAGTGTCCCGGCCCCACCCTTGACCCCTCGTCCACGAGCAGGAAGGCCCCGGTTGACCGCGCGGCGCGGGTGTGAGGGCGTGAGCAGGCACACTCAGGGCGGGGCCGCGTGCACACTCAAGGTCGTGTCACGACGCCGAAGTTACCCGACCAGAAGCGTAACATATGCATCTGCCTGACTGACTGCAAACTGGTCCATACTCCAGGGGTCAAGCTGGATCCTACCGTCACGATCCGATACCCGACAGCCATGCAGACCTATGAGCGCGATACCGACCAACAAAAGAACCGCTGATTGATAATCCTAACGTAACGAACTGATCAGGGTTTTGAACTTGAACGGTCAATGTAGCCTATGGAGGTGACGGAGTTGTTATGGGGCGTGGGCGGTTGCGAGTTCAGGTCTCGATACCAGAAGTTCTGACTGCAGTTTTCACATTTCTCTCAAATCACATTTTCAGGAGAACACATTTTAAAGACGTACCCGACAGCTAGGTCATAATGACGTAATGAGGGTTGATTGGAGGAAAGGGAAAAGAAGTCTTGACAAATAGAACCAAATTCAAAGGAAATGGGGAAAATTAAAAAGGAAACGGGAGGACCTGGTTTCGTGGTGAACGATTGAAAGCGTCACTATTAAGGTAGTACAATACTTACCTAGGTTGTCATGTCTTATTGTCCTACGGCCACTAAAATAGCATCTATTTATACACAGTCTTGAAACTTGAGTGCCTCGAGCACGTCCAAGTTATTATGTCAACAACACACCGATAGAGACCATGGCAACAACATGCACTCGACATGCGGACAAGTAGACAGATTCGTAGAATTGTTCTCATTACTCTCATCACCGAGAGTAATAGTACATTCCAGTACCATGCAGTACCGAGACTTTGAAAAACATGAGAGCTGGTTTGTCAAACGTGTTTTATTAAGTGTTTTACCGCGAATGACAGATGAATTCATCAATTTTAAAACCACACGATCTCATGCGCGATTCCTGGGATCAATAAGAAATGGTTTCCTGGGATCTATGGAAAATTGATTCTTCGCATCTTTTACATTATGGTAAAAAGAAATGAAAGATTTCACCGTTATCTTTAGAAATAGTTTTTTTTTTTAAGTGGCAGGATTGTAGATTAATTAGGTCTAAACAGTCATTAATCATAACTTAAGCCGCATAATCTTATCTTAAAGCAAATATTATATCAACATGGCTTATATTGACCATAACTAGTCAGAATGTTTTTTTCCGAGTATGAAAATTTGTATTGGAAAGGAAACATGCAATAATCGTCATAATTTTAAGTTTTTGAGAAACAAATTCATTAGTGTTTTTCGAGAAGGAAGTAGCTACGTTTTAAAATGTCAAATACATACTACATCCCCGTCCTAGCACCTCGATCTTAGCATTCTCCGTAAAAGGACTGGCTAAAACATTGAAAAAAAAAACGCACTACTTTTGAGAATCAACCCATAATAGTTCCGTGTATCTCCCTGTATCACGTGGCAATACAATATTACACATAAGAATGCCAACCCCTATTTTAAGGATTCACGCGATTGGGCAAAGACACCGGTAGAAACGTAGAAGATGTAAAGAATAACAGCGGCGGGAATCGAACCCGACACAGTTACTATGCTCGACGGTCCAGGTCAACTCACGTGAGGTCACAGAGGACATAAGACGAGACCTCCATCGATGCACACGTTTTATATTGTTGTTGGGTAACAGAAGGACAACAGCGCCGACAGAATTGAAAGTTTTGCGTGCGATCACTCTCCTGATTTCTCTTTTATTTGACACTGATTGTCCAGATAGTTCCAGTGAAGTTAGAAAGAGAGATATGAATCAGTCATCACCGCCCACGCCAAAGAAGACGAGATGCAATTCATCTCTTATTCACTTTCGTATTAAAAAAAAGAAGAGTACCTGTTATTAATATAAGACACGAAAGATGCAAGTCATATAACATATTTCTCGACATTGATTTTTGAATGCAGCTTATAGTTAATTGTTCGTTATTTTGGATGAATTGATGCATATGATATAAGCCATATTCGCTCAAGGGTTTTGCAAAGAATACAAAGAAGATGCATTTTAATCCTTAGCACCCAGAGAATGTAAAACACGTCGAGTCATCGTGTAATGGAACTTAAGGTATCGTGTAAATGCAATGTAATGTAATGAAATGTAATGCTATGTAACGTAACGTAATGACATGTAAAATGTACTGACAATTGTTTTCCGGTAGAAAATACATAAACTACTACATACATTACATTATAAACATTACAGAAAGTATTGTATGTTTAGATGAAAATCTATTATACTGTAAGTGCTCAAAAACCGCGCAAATACCACTTTGTAAAAGAACAAATGTGTTGTGTATACTATATCGAGAGAAATAACTTGTTTATAATTTTGTAACCATGGCCAATCGGGTTTTATGAAGATATACGTAATCTAATAGTGTATGTGAAACCAGATTGTTTATATGCTAAGCCAAATAAATTCATATAACATTGGCTGCCATATAGTGTCATAAGTAGCTGAACACCACAGTTTGAAAAGTTATAACGTGGTGTCAAAGTTAAGCTACTTTATGACAAGTTACTGCCACATCTTTTAACACGTACGAAGCCTACAGCTCACGTCAGGTTATGTTGTTCCCTTCAGCTGAGCAGAGAAAGATGATCAAACCCTCCTCCTCAAGCTTGATGTGTTGATAACGTAGATGCTATCCGCGCTCTATCGGTCATAGACGAAAACTACGAGAACAATTATTACGCACGAGTTTTACTAAACGAGATACCGCTTATAACGAGAACGGTAATTGCTTGTCCAGGAAATACGTAAAGTGCAGATAAAGCAGTGAAAACATACAACTGATTGGAGTCGAGTGTTGTAAGTGCTTTGGAATGGGGGGAGTCAAGTTAGTAGGGCAACAAGCGCGTACACGGGTTTGTCGTGAAGCACATTGCAATTACACGGTACTTCCCAGATAACCTGAAACATTTCCCTGACAAAATGGCGTCTTAACGAACTACTCTTCAGATTCCGATATCTGGTGGCATTACCGGAATCTGGGCCACGCAGTTAATTCAGGTCTTACACACTAGACTATTATTATTTGGTTATAAACGAAGCAAATCGTTACTTAGCTTTCTATCAAATGTTTGGTACTTTTCAACCGTGAAAAAAATGCGTGAAATAACTTACTAATAGCTTTGGTAAATTAAGCTAAATTATGCTGTCAAACGTAAGATGAATGATTGAAAAAAATCTCTCTTATGGATGTAATTGAATCATATACCAACTGTCTAAAAAAAATAAAAAAAAAATAGACTCGATTTGAACTTTATAAGAATTAAATCAATTTGAAATGACCCCATAAAATGTCAGCGCTTTATTGATGTATGCAAAAGAAAGTGATGACGTACAAAGGGTGCGACGGGTTATAGGCTAAGGGTCAGTTTGCACCTATGAAACGTCGCCTCTGTCACGAGACGTAGGACGAAGACACGACTCGCGTATTCGTTGATACTAGAGCACTAATGATGAACACTGTAGTGTCACCATTATACGCTATACGAGTGCTACTTACAACTTGCGTTTTTATACGGAGGTTATCCAATTTGTCATACATCATTTTTTAAGATTTATTTCTTATATCGTTTTATAATTTTGTTCTCTATGGCTAATGGGGATGAGTGATTAATAATAACTGGGTATTATTATTAAGGCGAGAATCGAGATAACGTGGTAGACTACTGGTACGTTGTTTACTCCTGAAAGACGGCATTATATCTTAATTCTTAAAAAACGACACAAATAACAAAAAGTAGAATTACTAGTTAATAAAAGGCTGGTTTTAGTTCAGCATGACATTGGAGATGCGAGAAGTTAAAGTAAGAAACTTGTGCATGGTAAAATTTAAAAAAAGACTCGTTTGATCCCAAGGAAATTCTAGTTTCCAGCAGAGAGTTCTTCTGGTCGTTTCGACTACTGATTATACTCGTCTTCTTTAATAACTTGACCTAAACGCCCATCCAAACTTCTCAACATGATGTATCCAGTAGGTGCTTATAACTTATTACAAGATGCCTTCAAGGCTCACTCCTCTGTAGTAAAACCTCACACAACAGTCAGCGCCCATAGCGGCAAGGACCGCTACTACTGATATATCTGTCACTCACAGGGTGGTTGATGGTGACAGACTGCCCCTACAAACCTCGCTTCAAAACAGGACACTGATTCATGGTCCACGAGTTAATAGGGTAACCACATGACTCCTCCCTTTCACATGTGAAAATTTGTCGTATTTTTTGTATCAAATTTAAACCAAAAAAACTTACACAAAAAATGACTTAACTACTGTTCGTGGCATCTAATTTCATGCTTCAATTTATTTTTAACACAATCACCAGCGAATACGCATGGCTAGGTACGTGTTCAACAGTTCACTTTGTTAGCTGTCAACTTTTAAAAAAATTGAACACATCTTCAAAAGGTAAAAAAATTACGTTTTTCTTTTTTTCTAATTCAGTTTGTTTTAGGCATAATAATTATTGTACACGTAACAGCGGGTATTCTTGCTAGAAGTGAAGCATTTACGCATCTTGCTTAGAAGGATGTTTATTGTGGGGAGGAGGGGGAGGGGTGAATCCTATTAGCATCAACACTTAGGCAGAAAGAAGTCACAAGTCACTCGCTAGTGATTATAAACAGTTTTTAGCCAACAACATTAATAATTTAGTATAACAACAATGGACGACAGAATGGGGACGCAACTCGTGAGCATTACCTGTTTTTTCAGATTAGCATAGCCACGTGTGGGAACCTAGAATCAGGGTAAGTGAGCCACTAACTATGTATATCTATACTCTCATTAGCCACATTCACAGCGACTACGCCAGTCATATGTCTGACTGACGTTATAAACCATGTTGTGATGTGATTAGCATAAGACGGATCTATCTTTTGACTGCGATGACCAAGATAAGTGAGGCACCTCATTTCATTACGCAGGCGCATCTTCTCATCTGGCCTTGACCGATCGCCGTAGATCTATAATGATAATCCATTAGGCAATATTCACTTGGCTTCTGCTTAGTTATAACTGGCTTCTTCATAGATCCGGTGCGCACCTGAATATGTATTACCCATTAGCCTACATTACCTTAAGTGATGCGCTCGACGGCATTATTTGCTATTAATTTTAATTGTTTGTGCGCTCAGGGACCATTTACAAAATGTGGTAATGGCGTTGAGGAATAGAATAATGAACGTAAGTTATGAACCTTGTTATATGTGAGTGCATGCGTACTTTCTTTCACTTATTTCTCAGCTGCTTAGTACGTTGATGAGACATGGCTGCTTTTACCCATAATGCACTGTCCATTACGATAATTGAGAGAGATTCCAAGCTTGGTATTGTTCTTCAGATTCACAACATTCGAGACAAGAAAAGCGATATTATTATTATTATTATTATTATTATTATTATTATTTATTTACCCAATAACAGACATACATGGTACATAGTACAGTCCAGAAAACATTGGATATAATAGATTAAACCATAAACCATATATCACTTATCTTGTCTATATACCTACTGGCTCTGTTGGTCCTTCCCTAATATATAAATGTACCCTAATACCGTAATAATTAAGTAGGTGTACTGAGTAAACAGATTTGTACTCGCTATAGCAGGGGCACATGATTTGGTAAGAAAAAAAAACATTTAGTTTATGAAAAAAAAAACCTTGGCTACAATTTAAAAAATTAGTCTACATTTAATTATCTCTATACAAAAACTTAATGCAATACTTGTTTCGTTATTTTATGCCTATACAATGCAGCTGCAAATGTGATTGTCTAACATACGAACTTAAAAATAACAATTGAAAAGCACACGATCTAAAAATGATACCAATAGTATCAAGACAAAGATATAGCTATAATATTTAAACAATGCGTTCCTGCTTATGATACGAAACTAATACAATTATGTTATAAAATATTAATATACTCCAAGCCAATATCACAATAAACATTTTTTCACAATGTTAAGATCAAGGACCAATGTCACCATAGCCTTATTGACATAGCATAAATCTATATAATTATACCTGATCTATAAATTATTGACGCGAAAAAAAATACTAAAACCAATTGGATACATAAACTTGGCCATATATTACGTTCACTCGTGTCTATAGAGTAGACAATACTTCTAAACGTCACTCCCGTGTAGCATTAGCAACACACGACACATGTCACGCTGCGGTTTACAAGTGAAGTTCAAGTTACACAGCCATCTCGACATGTTACAAGTTGGATCGCTCTAGAACAAGACAGCTTACTATATTTAGAGCACTTCTGTCTCCTGTCACACGCGTGACGTCACGGTAAACTCACAGTGCAGCTAGACTACTTTCAGCCATATAAAGACGAGAAATAGAAGTGGCCTTGGGAGTTTTTCAATGTCTACGCGATCAGCACATTGTGTTTATAATCATATTAAACAATGATGACCAACAAAGTAAGCGTGGTGAGGTACAAGTGTGTGTCGTTAAAATAACAAGTGTTTGCAACTTTTTTTTGTAACATTTTGTTACTTTTTCAGACTTTTTCATTTTAAATAGATATGACACTCTTAACTATCAAGTTATGAGTTAATAATTAGTTTTGAATAAAAATATATGGGCCTTGATTCACAAAAATAAATCGTGCAAAGTCTATTTATTTCTTTAATTCTTTATTATTTATTACTACGGTACTTACTTATAGTACTTATATATATATATATATGGTACTTATACTTACTATAGTGTATTGCAAATTGCAATGAATCTGGGATCCTAGGACCACAGATCATTGCAATACACTATAGATACCATAGTCTAGACTATAAATATAAATAAAACGGTGCTCTGTACCAATGACGAATTAAAAGTTAAGATTTTCCCCAAAATTTGAACACATAGTCACATAACCCCAACGTTATGGGCTAGAATTGTCGAGTATACGTCGATAAACACCAAAGAAACAAATTCAGCATTACCAAGGGTACAGAACAGTCACGCTTGCTGCTTTCAAAAATACATATTTTATACCATAAACACCAAAGATTACTATTCATTGTTTATTTTAATCGAACCCCAAAGTAGATGTTAAAAAAGATTCAAGTGGGTGACATGATGTTTGTTTATTTTATTTTATTTATTTAATATCTTATTCAGTATAAAAACTGATTTACAAAGGAGGACCTTAAATAAAACTAGGCTATGCATACAATTAATAATAATGAAGTCATAAATAACAATAACAACAAAAACAAAACAAACTAGGCCTACTGTACTATAAAATATAAAAATCAAGAACAAGAAAAAATAATTGAGAAATGAAATAAAATCAAATTAAGATTGCGATTGTGATATATATATATAGCCCAATGTTCAAATGAATAAACATTTCAAAAATATAATCATTAATGTGATTGATGTAATTTATTCACCATTTTGATTGTCTAAATGAACAGAACCGAAGCGAACAAAGAGAACATTGAAACGGTGCTGGTCCAAGGGACATCGCCATGCTATTTAGTTCTCGAAATGCTTTCAATGCTCAGTGTGTGAAACGCCGAAATCTATCTCATTCCAGCCTCTTTATTTCGAAACCACACACTGAGAAGTGAAGACTAACAGAATGTGGATTATTTCACCAACATCCCGCGCGGTATTCCAAACACCGACTATAATTCGGAAGGCATACATATAAAATACATTATACAACATATTAAATTGAAAACCGTCTCGAGAAATGCGAGGTCAGCGAAATCACGCCACTTGAAGAATGTGGTAAAACACGAAACTCGAAAAGTTCTGATTAGGAATATGATTTGAAGCCACACTGTCAAGTCGTGAGAACAACTTTTGAGGTTAAATAATCGTCAAGTCGGTACCATCTTGGCGCAGTAGCCGCATACATACATAACCGAGAGCTTTATAGTTAATAAAGTCATCTCCCTTCGGGGTGTGCGCCCATCATGCGGAACCTACCTAACGAGCTGTTAGCTATAACACTGCGCTCTACGCTCAACTAAACAGAGATAAAAGGAACCGCTTAAGAAAGAAAAAACATCACGATTTGAATCTATCATGCAGAAATTTCATAGTATTGGTATGGATGGATTCATTAAAACGCCTCCTCGGACACCTTAGACAGGCCAAAAAACAAATAGCGAGATCAATATCTCAGTGGGTCATATACTTCACAAATGAAGAATATTTCAGTTTGTTTTTCAAAATTACAGAATCAATTTGCTTTGTTATGCACTTCTGGACGTACCTACAGATTCTAATGTCTACCATGACTTTACGGTACGCTATGGTACGAGTGGACTGATTTCATTGACATTGTGTTCTAAAATTGTTCCCTTTTGTAATTTCATATTTAGTATGTTTTATTTTTTACCCAGTTTGTTTTTGACAATGTACAATGTAGGTGCTTTGCACCACAAACATGTATCTATGTACTGTATTTACAAATAAACAATTGATTGTGATGAAAATCGATAATATTTGTACAGAGATGTTTGCAAAAAATGTAGTCTCCGTGCATACACTGTTATATTATGTTTTTTTAGGTTTTCAAGAGAAACCACAATACGAAACAAATCTCTGATAAATGAGACGGTTCGTAAAACGGCTATCGGAAAAGAGGAGCATTTGAATAAACTATTAATTACTATAGAATAATTGTTTTGAATACTATTTGAAATACAACAATATATAAAACCACTTATTTTATAACGTGGTTTAACTTCTAAGCTCATATTTATAAATTGAGACGGTTTGGAAGTAATCCATAAACAAACAAGTGGTGGAGGTTTAGGGTACCAGGAGTAGGTGAAAGAGAGAGAGAGTAGAAGAAAAATGAAGATGAAAGAGAATTCCCGACATAAAATTTTGAAGAACTGTTAAGAGGAAGAATATATGAAGATTAATCAAGATAATAGTTAACGATACACAATTGTTGTAAAATACCTCGTTGCGAGCACCAGTCACCACATGGAAATACCCACCAGGACCATTTTAGAGAAAATAAAGTTTCAAATAAAAGTTCCATCATTGTATATATACAGAACTGGTTTGTACTTCTAACTAACCAGATTTCCACAAAGATCCTAACAAACAAAAAATAACTATATAAATCTTTTAGAATCTAGGAATCTCACGATCATCACGTGACTGGAGCTTTGATTATCAGTCGCTAGATCGCGCGCGGATCTGACCTCTGTTAGACGGAAGGTCAAGGGCTCGCTAAAAGCTGCATGGCCCCTCTTCCGTGCGGCGCGGGTGTACGTACGCTACGCTGTGCTCCAAACCTCTACGAGCAACATTCCCCACTAACGACCTCAACCTCATGGATCAATGGTATAATTATCATTTTACAACACTTGAACATGATCGTACGAGACAATCGCACGCGAAAAATCGATACACCGATCGAGTTATCGAGTTCAAAACATCACGGTTGGTCCGCGGCGGTGATTCTCTATGTGAGTTTATATTAATTTATCACTTATAGCCAACCGACCGGCGCCCTCATAGTTTCAACTCATCAATCAAGCTCTCATCTGGAGCTATCAATCAGTCAGTAGGTCGACTTTCGTGTGAAAAGCGGATAATTGCCAAGGCAAACACCATCAGGGTGGATGAATGCCCGGAGAACATACCAAAGAAAACCCATAAAGCGAGAAAATCATCATTCAGCGATGTAATTTCAAAGCCATTTAATTAAGATTTCAACTGTGTGACCCATGAGAATCAATTCTCATACATTACAACTATATAATTATGTAAATAACTGCAATCTGTCTCGCTTTGTAAACACCAGCAACAATAATGTGAATTTATCGAACGAAATTCTATAAATACACATGCGGAAGGTTTCTGATTGGCTTGGAAAACATTACAGTTGGCAATCTGACAGGTTGCAGTGACAGCTAGCGAGCTATACGGAAGAGATCTACACTTAGAAAACTTGTCTTCGTTGTTTTTGTAACATGCCAAGTCTTGAAGAGCATACGAGCTATAGCTACGAACATAAGCCCCACATACAGTTTTACTGTAAGTGACATGATGTGATTTGTTTGTGATATTTAACACCACTGATGTGGTTACTGTCTTGTCTTCTTGGAGTGTTGACCAATGATGAACACGAGAAGTGTATATATACAAGATCTTTACACAGGTATGACTGGCTATAGCATATCAAACAAAAATTATCCCTTCAACACAAATCAAAAGTAGTTCACTGTAAATAGACGTTAATTTATTACGAGTTAGAATTTCTGAAAATATCTAAGCCTATACATTTTGGGAACAATACAAACTATCATCCACCTATTTATAGCGGAAAGAAGTTTTAAAATAAGACGGAGACGTTGTTAATCTCCGATTTAATAATCTGGGATTCGTAACCATGGTTTTTAACAAACAATGCATTCATGGTACCTTCTACCAGTCGCTACATTTTCTCTGAGCAAATATCCTATTAACGGCTAATTTCGGTACTAAACGTTTAGTGATATTAGGCATGAGAATAACATGTGTGCGAGTGTACGAAATGTCTAACAGAATACGGGTGCCTGACTGAAGGACACTCGAGGGCGTTGTGACTACCCCTAAAACGATACAGTACTAAAATAATGATATAACACAATTAAATGATTCACTATTCGCTCAGCAACAAGTTAAATTGTCGAGTGCTTTGTAGCAACAAGTAGTTACGGAGTTTCGGATGGGACGTAAAGCCGATGGTCCCCTTGGTACTTTTCGACAGGAGTAGACTACGTGCCGGTACCAGGCTTCCCCTCCTCCCTTCCTCATTATCATTTATCAATCATCCCTCATCAGGCTAAAGAAAAGGGTATTGTGTCCGGATAAGGTAAAGTTTGGAGTGGTACATTTCTTGGTGGAGGTGCCGTGTAACAAAACACCCAACCGTTAAAACAAACCTTTTCGAAAGTGTTTTCCTCTCTATAATAAACCTTGTAAACAATAGCGCTTCAACTTAATAGACATCCCCTCCATAAAGAATCGAATTAGTCGACCCTGACTCTACAGAAAGTGCAATACAAATTGTGATTGCATGTTGAATTGAACGCTTTTGTTTTCAAAAGTCTACACATGATGTGCAGTAAAAACTATGTATACAATTAGTTGAATTAATCTACCAAGGTGCTTTAGAGCAGAAATGTTCACGACTGAAACTGAAATTAATGGCGTGCGTGCGTAGTTGCCATGAGTGTAAAATGCAGTCGAGTACCGTATTGTTTTAACACGTTTGAAAAAGTTATTTTACACCGTGTGTAAATGTTACGTTTATTTTTACAATGTTTTCATTGCCAGAGGACTATAAAGCTTAGTTTCACCAGATTTATTTTATTTTTCAGATTTAGATTTCAGATTTCAGATTTATTTATCAGATTTATTTATTATTTATTATATTTACTAATATTTCAATTTAACCGTCGCCTTATCAAATACTGCAGTTATTTCTCATGTGTTGGTGGTTGCACTTGAAATTTTTAGACTATCACACGCAAAACGTATATACTTTCAATGATTGAGATAGTAAATTCTTGGTATTGATGTTTTTCTCACACAGCAATCTTATTTCGTAAATAAATGTTAACACGAGAATTGTTTTAACTTTAAATTAATCCACATAAACCAAAAAAATGAAGTATTCATTTCTCCGTTGAGACGGCTATAATAATATTCACGAGACTGTTTGTGTTCATACCAGTACATATAAAGATATAGTGCCATGTTATATTAGGTATATTTTTTTATATATATATTTTTTTTTTTTTACCTTTTTTTTATATTTATTATATTTATTTATTTATAGTTTTATATATTTATATTTATTTTTGTTGTGAAATGTGAAACATTAGTTTCCACATTGGCACAAACGTTTGTTAAGTTTGTCTTTGTAATTTCTCTACGTCAGGACGCTATAACCCCTCTCTCTCTGATTCCGTTCCGACAGTGGTGTCAATCAACGTTAACATTGACAAGGGTGTCATAATGTGGCCATCCATCTCTTCTTGCAATGAGATGAGAGTACAAACAAACAAAAAATGCACCGCCCGATATAGAGGTGCAGATTGAGAGAGTTGCATCTTGAACTTCGCATGCATAGTTTACAAGGCGTTGGGCTGTTCGCCCAGTAACGCATTGAGTCACCCCCTCGTATACGCAAATAGCCCCGCTAAAACTGTACCCATCTATACTCTGCATATGGTGTCTTGCAGCTGCAGCAAAGGGGGGGAAGACTAATTGTAATTGTGATGAGCACATCCCACCGCCAGACAATTACTTAGGAGACCATGTTCGCGCCGTGCTCTATAGAAGGCGCTGCGAGTGTTATAAACGCAATGATATTCAACAGCTATAGTAGGCTAGATGCGCAACCTAGCAACCACAAGCGTGTCAATGAGAAGCCATCTTGAATTGGGCAAATAACACAGACGGGAATAGGAGTCTCAAACTCGACTTTCTGCCGCTCGCAGCGCTAGCAGTACTAAAATGTCCAAATTAGCATGTAAACCAATAAACTGCCCAATTCAAAATGGCTTCAATTTGCTACGCTTTCTACTGAGTGGAAGGTTGGGAGACTGGTGATCTAGCCTACTATAGCTGTTGAATATCATTGTATAAAAGTTAGCTTCCCTAGTGCAACGCTAAAAGTGATTTCTCGATCATTTACAAGTGAAAATATTTAATATTGAAATGTAATATGTAAATATTACAAATTGGAGTATATATTATGAAAAGTCATTAAAATAATGGCAGAGCTGAAGATTATAACAATAATCAAAAACCGAACTGAACGTTTCTGGACAAACGATATGATGGTGCAAAACCTCGTGCATGGTTATAGATAACACGGCAACGTTTGAAGAGTGGGGTTTCTAACACACATACTTCAAAAGTTAAACGTGCATTGTGTCAGTGGTGTGTGTCTAAATGTAACCATCAGCAAAGTTTATAAAAGCGTGCGGCATGTCCAGTGCGCGGGGTTACGACCCACAGCCATCTGTATTTTGCACGGCAGCATAATGTCACACGCAAAATGAAGGGTGGACTGTGTCATTCTGTGAAATCCGGGCGCTGCTGCCTGGAATATGGTCCATTTTACGCATAGTCATAATGTTGAGGACGTGCGGTCTTTATATAAATAACAATCAATAAAATAGAGCCTTCACATTGTCTGGGGTCACATGTATACAATTTTTTAACTGATATGCAACTTTCAACTGACTGCAAATCCAGAGGGGAAAACAGGTACGTGAGAAAAAATGTATTTTTCGTTAATTTTTTGTAAATTCATTTTTTAAACAACTAGTTTAGGTCATACCTTTACTTATCCTTCAATGAAAACATACAAATGTCAGACATGAAGACGAATCAGGTGCACTCTAAAGCCAAATCAAAAGAAAATAAACATCCAACCGATTTTTAGAAAACAACTTTGACTTGAAAGAAACAATGACCTCTGTACACCGAAGACGGTAGCAACAAAATACTGAGAGAACACGAGATGATACAAACCAACTTGACCTTCGACCCGAACTAATTGAAACGAGTTCAATGAATGGCCCGGCACGTATCAGGGGCGTAGGAGGAGGAAGGAAGGCTGCCAAATACCGATAGATATTGGCGCGTCACGGCACGATGCCCGGTCAAAGACTTGTGATGGAAACAATGCTGGTTCGGGTGGGCGCAGACATTCCGAGGCATACGTACATCCATACGTATACGTACGTACTCATACATCGGAGCAATGAAACCTGCTTTGCTTGCTTGCATGCATGGGGTCACTCAGTACTGTGATCGAACACATCTACAAGTCTTGTCATCTTCGATGTAGACGCAATGCGGTGTTGTAATACCCATGTAAAGAAGATACTTCAAGCATAAAATCCGCGCCAAATTAGCGTTTTTGTTTTGTTTTTTTGTAATATCTGAAGAACGCCAGACAACATTGAAAATTTGAAAAATATGCATGCGCAATTTGTTTTCGTAAACATTTTTGTAAACAATTGTAGTAATTATAATTGTCATTGTTAATTAACTTGTTAACTAAGTTAAAAGTAGTAACTACAAACTAATTAATGTTTGCCGTACAGTGTTGAGTTTTTAGAATCTAAATTGTTCATTTTTGTAACTTTTTCAATCTTGTGTGGTGTTCTTGAGACAGACGAAAAAAAACCTAACTTCGCGCAAAATTTATACCGAGAGCATCCCTCCCTCAATAGTGGCAGCTTATTTGCGCTCTGACCCTTTGGAAACGTACGCGAATTAAGCCATAAAAACAAGTAACGACAAAGAAAATAAAAATATAAAAGGGAGGTCTCAATTCGGCACCGGGAATGAAGGTTTTTTTATCGACATTAAACAAATTCATGTTACAGCATGGAGACGAGCCCCCAAAGAGCCTAAGCTCGCTATAAGGGGCTTTTACATTATAGTTATTTTTCTATGATGGACGGAAATTGAAACTGAAAGTAGTAATAGCTGTTAAAGTAACAAGATGCCCGCATGGCGTAAGGGTGACCCCCATGACCGATACGGTGTCTATGCATACGGTATAGTAACACCAAAGTTAGGATAAAATAGAACAAAAACGGGTAAATCCCTTTCAGATGCGACTTGTATCCTCTTTTTAACATATTTAGGATTCTTTGCCCGTTGTTTCAGTTGAGCAGATAGTCTAATTCAGTTTTACAAGAGCGCTCACGTGAATTACACCACGATTAGAGGCGTAAATAAACAATATCACTTTTTTTTACATCGAACTATACAAAAACAACAAAGAATTCTTTGTTAATGGTTGTTTGGTGAACAATCCTTTTTGTCGACGTTTCGTCATGCGTGACAGGTTACGACTCCGGTCAAGTCAATTTTGTTTAGTGGCCAAGGCTGTTGACTGCAGAGCACATGCCCCTCTTTTGATAGACTTGTCTTGATGACGCGTATGTATATTATATCTAAAACTAAAAAATGATTTTTAAGAATTCAAAACATTGATACCGTTACTAAAGTGTGTCATTTGATTACGGCGCAGGATTGATCGAGCAGTATGGACAAAGGACGTGGGTTCAGATCCCGTAAAAGGCATAGAACTTTGAAAATGTCTTTCATCTCTTTTCTACAGATCATTTTGATTAGCAATTACTAGTAATAGAAAAATGAAACTACCACTCCCTTATGCTGTTCCTTCAGAAACAACAATGTAAACAAAAAGGTTGCAAGCATCGCGTATTTCATGGAGACCAAATTTTCTTTAGATTTTTCACTCTTTAGAAAACGCTCGTCAGATCAGTTGTGCTGCCATAGGGCCTACCCACAAAAAATCGCTTGTGTAGGTACTGTCGCTATACGTAAACTAGCAATGTAAAAATGTACGATAATAGCGAATCATGAACTACTCGGCATACCAATCTTTCTTGTGAATATGAAGTCTTCAAATCTATCCGACAATTTCGTCTTATTATTTTCCACTAACCGTCATCTCGAACCTTTTAAGGACATAGAAGTTAGTTCCTAAAATGTAAGGCTTTAATTTCTCTGACCTTCGCCTTCGTCACCGACCGACGCTACGGCGATGGCATTGTACCACGCACACGGTCACTAATGGTCATCTTATACGCCTCAAACATTACAAAATGTCTAATACTGTGATTCATCCAAAACACAGTCAAGAAAGACACAATGCCGCAGGGTATCCGGTCAGAAATATTCAGTACTGAAAAAAAAACAATAATAGCACAAGTAGTTGTATTTGTGACTGTGTAGGTTGTTAAGGTTTTAAGCAAAGCCTAGTCTCGGTGTATTATATGCAAAGAAACGTTGACATAATTTATGTTTGCCATTTTGAATCCACGCGGCCATTTCCCGTCGTTGTTTGTTGCCTGCATGGCCGACCCCCTCCCCACCAAGTCATGTCCCATTCATACCGTTCTGTCCCATTCATACCATTCATGAAAAGGTTCAAAAGTAAACAATATCAATTCTATCAACAGATGACGTTACTAACTAATGGATTACAACATTTTTACGACCTTAACCCTTTCGCGTTATGATAATCATCTTGTGAATGAGTCACTTCCAGACGCTCCCATCTTGAAATAAATTCATAAATTTCTGTATACGATAAAATTTAAAACAAAACAAATAACACATTTTTATTTATTGACTAACCATGTCATTGTCCGAGGGGGGAAACAACATTTATTACGTTATTAAGCTATGGCGGCTCTAAAAGTAAATTTTGACTTTTATGCACCACGCTTGCCAGACTCTCTCTATACTATTACACACGACGCGAGCATTATCACGTGGAACATGGACGAACAAGCTTGCGGTTCTTCTTACAAGCATCACGTCACACATAGAAATCAACACTAATGAACAGTTCGAATACCTCCCGACAACAACTCACTCACCGCACATTTTACCGTTGCGTGCGTCTTTGTATATCAAAACAATCTTGGTGGTTACACGCGTTCTTCATGCAGTACAGTGCTGGTAATAGTTCTTTGTCTATCTAGTACTGACTGACTGGTGACTGGTAGTAGCTTTAAACAGTACAGTGCTAGCACTAGTTCGTTGTTTGTCGACTTACTGGTGACTGCCAATAGCTTCATGCAGTACAGTGCTGGCACTAGTTCGTTGTCTGTCTACTGACTGGTGACTGGCAATAGCTTCATGCAGTATAGTGTTGTCTGTCTACTGACTGGTGACTGGCAATAGACCTTGGATTACTATTGATTTATCTCACCACAAAAACTGGAGAACTACCTCAGTCGTGTAATTAAATGAAACAGATCAATGTAATGGTTGACGGCTACGTTTTCCATCGTTGAGTAGCATTCGAGTTGACGCCTTGGTTGATAATCAACTTCAATATCGATTACACTATTTTAACAATGGAAAGTGAGGAATTAAGTGTAAGTTACGGTTGGGTAGACATGCATAGACGCCCCTTACAGAGGTCAAGTGCCCGTGGTTATCTAAGATGATGATGATGATGATTCTTGTAGCATTATACGTTTCTATTATTGCAAACAGACGTACATAGGTGATAGTTGAAGATCAAGAACAATTACACAAAAGCCTTATGCGGGATTCGAACCATGTTCCTAGGAGCCAGCCACACGCTGAAGACCTGCGCCCTCACACCATGAGCCATCGAGTACGGCTTTGTGATTGGCTACAAGAACATTGTTTTGTAAATGGAAATTGAAACAAATGATTAAAACCACGGTATTCCTTCGGGTACGATTAAGAATGTGGGCCTTATAAGCAATGAAACTATACCCGTAGGCCGTAACGAAATAAATTAAAATTAAATATGCATATAATTGTTGACCCTGTCAGTTACATGAATTGATTTCCGTAGGAGATCCATTTGGCCCTCAATTTGTTACAGTCAGAGAAATACATATAACGCTCAAGAACTTAGTCGCTCGAAGTGTTCTAAGAAAAAAGTAGCCCTCCTATTGGCACGAACTACGGCCTATGGTATGCGGACGGAACAAACACGTTGAAAGGACTGATTAGTGATTATACTATCAAAAGTACAACGGTACAATCCAGCCAAGAGAACAATCTCGCCAACACAACACAGTATACAATGTTGCTAACACCACAAACAGCCAACAATTGTGATACAGGTTGTTCAACCGTTCGTACTCATACAAAACCAGCTTAAGCTGTAGATTCAAAAGGGAATTTAGAAGAGACCTGTCATCTATATACCTAACACAGGAGTGCCTGCACAGTAACTTGCGCGATACTTTCATACGGAAGGGACATTACGGGACCGATTCTCTTCAGTGGCAATAGCGACAGAATATTTTTCAGATCACTCTTCCAAACTATTCCACTCGCTACTCTTTTCCATAGAGCAATATTAACCATAAAATATACTCACTAGTCACTACCCATACTTCATACGAATAATCATTAATCACAATGAAAATTAAAAACAGAAAAAAATATACTTTTGTCCCAGTCCAAGATTTCAAGATTTGAATACGGCCAAATGTATTAAAAATTAAAATCACTTTCGATTTCAGCATTATATGTCATTACTGATTTTACTGAGGTACCGGTATACGGTAAATTTAAACACCCTTAAACAGAGCTATATTTACATATATATAGTGACTTTGAAACTAGCGAGCTTACACATTGTATCGCATAATGTGGCATCACGCATGAGAAACACGTGCACAAAGTCGATCTGTATCGAAACTGCTTCGAGATCGACCGGTCGCAAGTGAGTGGAGTGACGTCACCGCATACGCGAAGACAACAACAGTAAACTTGTAACGGTCCCAGACGGACAGACAGACAGACAGACCGACCGGTTAGCGCGTCCCATGTTAATTACACAAGATCGCGAGCATGCAGGCCATGTATAATTATATACAGTGTCGCCGTCACCAGCCTACAGACAGGTATATACATGTTTCATTAGTTCCTTATTTCGGCAATCAACGACCGGACCGGGGCTCGAGGAGATAATCACAATTCGCTTAGATGAGTGCATTCCATCGGCTTTCAGAACGGTACCTACAAAGGAAGAATAAAAAATAAAACCTTTCGTCACGAGACGTTCGTTGACATCGAGAAGGTCACGTGACATAATTTGCATTTGTCCGTCGATGACTTACGAGGGTCACTCGTCGACGTTTGACCCGTCTCTGTGGTGGTGTTGGAGGAATCACTATAGTGGCGTACGAACAAATTCACGATGAGGGGGTCGACCAACCCTTTAAGGAACCCACGATTTGTCTTGGTTAAAATTATTTTGCTTTAAATTTGTGAAAAAGTACACGTCATCCCCCCCCCCTTGTTCTTTCTTGTGATTCTTTCTTTGTTCCAATAAAGAATTATCTTTTTCAAATAAACTTATTTAACTTTTGCAACATACTTTTCACAATTAAATAAGTCTTTGAAAAAAAAAACATGAATGTTATTCAAACAGAGAAACATTTATCAGAACGAGCTATACAATTATCTAGAGGATGACAGATTTTGGTTTACTTTTTGAAAATTTTAAAACAATTGTACCGAGAGAAATCGGGAGTTCCGCAGAATGGTATTTTTTATTATGGTGAGTGTTTTGCTTCTACTCATCTACACATTCAGTCGTAAAAGTCCAGTATCAGTAAAGAATCAATATAGACGAGTCTGTATTTTTAGTCGATACAAACAGATTTGTATCCTTTTGACTTGGATGTTTCAAGCATTTTTTTTTTTTTTTTTAATATTATTTCCTGATTTTCTTTACCGTCGTTCGTGTTTACTATTTAAAAAACCAATCAACAAACACGCACATAATCTTTTTGTAGTCGGTTCAAGGTTAAGTGTTGAGTACCAGCGAAGTAACTAACGATGTAGATATACCCAGAATGGCCAACTGTACTCAAGCCTAGCACATCACACTATCATTATTATTATTACATTTTGTTTCTTTGTTTCCGAGCACGTCTCCCGTCAGGTACACTAGCCAACATGTGTATGTAAACCAAGCTTAGTACAGACATCTCCTTTATCAACATATCTGCGGTAGGGTCGCGAGTGCTGCGTGAGGTCTACGTTTTGTGTATTTAAGACTATATTACAACGCTCTTTGTAAATTCTGTACTTGAAATAAGCCTGCGTCACCTTTAGCCAAGCCAATAATATAAACAAAACAATGTAATAATTCAACTGGAGATGAAAATAACAGCAACAAAGAAAATCTTCAGCCAAAGTTAAAACATGAATTACACTTCGAAATCGTTCGGCTCCCAGTTCTTACAAAGACTTTAGGTGAAGGAGTGCGGGGGGGGGGGTGGAGCAATGGAGCTAATATTATCTCCTGCAAAACTGGCCTTGCACCGCATCGCAGTAACGAAATGATATTCAAAATCCCTGCGTCATCCAGTGAGAATCGTTGCCTTGGTAACCATCCACTGCGTCGCTTTGTGTCTGTGCTATTTTTACCGCGTGCCGTGCGTGTGTCCCCTGCTAGGTCTGTGTGTTACACACGTTTGTATAGCAGATAGCCAACAACACGTGTAAACATTAATCTTGCTCGAGCTATACCGGGATGAACCGTCTCCTGTGAGTGCAACAATTCCATCCAATCAGAGGCAAGAGAAACGTATATCCGACAAGGAAAACCGGTTTTGTGTATTGTATAAAAGTGACATATTTTGAATAATTATTTTCTCCACTAATTCGCCGCTTTTGTGGATAACAAAAACGAGCTTTGTCATTTATTTTAACCACAAATACATGCGTCTGCAAAACTGTTATCTTCGTAAAAAAATAAATACTGGTGGGATCGAGACGTATAAGATAGTGTAAATGTAGATTTATGACGATTCATTAGTAAAGCTTGACATTATTTTTAAAAATTGTTTGTGTACTGTATATAGTACAGAGGCAAACTTCAATGCCTGATTATCCGCTTTCAAATGTGCATCTATTTTATTGTTTTACGTCGTTGTCAATAACCGAAGCGTCACCGAGGAACACAATAGCGTCGTATGGCGCAATTTCCTCGGGTAACTATTTATAAACTGATATCATTATTGCACCAATGTGTGGCAATGTGTGCAGGTTACTAATGTAATTAGCAAACCATGTCATATTACTCTTGTTCCCGTATTATATATACTTGTGCCGAAACAACCTTATAAGCGATGCGTTCGTCATATAAACGTGACTTGTGTTGTGACCAACCAATCAGTGATCGGTATTTGAAATGCAGCTCGCTGGTTGGCCACGAATCGCTCGTGTACAAGTATATCATCTAGCATCTACCGGTACTAAGTATATCATAGTACCGGTAGATGCCAATTGACAATCGGTTATTACAAGATATCTTACACTGCCAATTGAAAATATGTAACAATATTTCCTACATCAAACCGATAGGTGCCATTTGAAAACCGGTAATAATATCTTACCACTACAAAACCGATTTTTCTTTGTCTATATACGTTCCTCCCGGTAATAATATCCTACCTAGTACCTGGGATCTTACATGCAGGTTATACTATAAAAAGTGTCCATGAGCATTTAAAGGCAGGTATATCCTATTTGTTGTAATTTGGAGATTTCGCGGTAAAAATAAATCAACATTGCGTTGTATTTTTTTTTGAAACCACAAGTACCCGACTCTGATATTTGTATTACACAAAATTAACGTTATAAGCAACATATGAAGCTAAATCAAATGTTATCGATTGTTTGTATTATTATAGGGCACTAGCAACACCGAAAGACAACAATGGAACAAATGAATTGAACTGATGGACAAACCATCAGCTGTCAAAATAATAAAATTGCAACCATACAAATAAAAACAAGTGTAGCAATAGTAACTGCTCGCCATTTAAAACTTTTAATGATAGACAACGACTAAGTCAAAGTTTTGTATGTGTATTTGTTTGTTTTTTATTTGTTTTCCAAAATCAGACGAAATTGTTTTTTGACAGCTTGTTGTTTGTCCATCGATTCAATTCATTTGTTTCATTGTTGTCTTTTGGTGTTGCTAGTGCCCTATTGGTTCCAAGTTCCGCAGCACGAAGCTACGATTGCCACACACGCCACAACGCGTGACTAAGCGCGACCTCTAGTGTCAGTAATTATTGTTAAATGCAACAAGTTAACTCACCTCCAGTGTGACCGACAACAGACGGTGATGTACAGTGCCGGCAATCAGTCTGCAACAACGAAAACACAATGATTAACGTCGACTCAACGAACCGGAAAGACAAATTACATTCTTGCTGGCATCTAGACAATAAGATGTATTAATTAGTTAATTAATAGTTTGACATTGGACAAATGAAGAAGACATAATTTATGTATAAATGGTGTGAGATGTCAGCTTCGTGTAATCGTGTATAAATTATATAACATTCTCATTATCTATAAATTATGATTCTCAGCTATTAGAATTAATTTCGATCGGGGACATACAATAATAATACACTTCATTATCTTTGCCAATTGTTTCAAAGTCACCGTTTATATACTAATGTGAGAATTCTAGTGACAATTACAGTAAGCAAATAATTTAAGAACCTAAACATCTATGCAATAATCGTGATTTGAGTCATCCAAGGATCTGTTCTGGAAGCAGGAACGAACAAACAAACCCACAGGAACAATGAGCCACACATGTTCCTCTTCTTTATAGAATAAAACAAGGAAAAGATCAAAGCGAATCATAACACACACGCTTATCCCGGTGGTTCCTTTCTCGGAACTGGATGATTCCACTTTGCTTACACAATAATACACACACTATGATGCAACACTAAACTGTCCATCATCAAGTGACATTCGAACGAACAATATAATGATATACTTTCACAAAACTGACAAAGAAACATTATAATGAATGAAATTACCTAAGTAGCCTATATTTTTGACAGTTCTATATAATAATATTATGCACACTGTCACACAATTATACACGGACACAATACAAGGTAGTCGTAATATTACTATACGTTATGAATGATGTACAATGACATAATTTGTCTCATTTCAGTATTATGTGTATGTTGTTGTGAAAAGGTTTGCAGACACACGAGGCTGCAATCTCACATTCACACAGCCTTGTAAATACGTACTGTATAAGAAAGTGAATCTTGACTTGCACAGCCTTCTAATTAGCGTCCACCATTTTATCATTCATGGATGAGTAATTTGTTGTTATAAAAACACGCGCTACATCTAAATAAAAAAACTTGGTCCCTAATGTGTACTGTTTTTGTTTTGCTTTCTGTTTTGTTTTTTCAGGAGTGAGGTGTACAACAGAAAACATGACGGAAGAAGAAACTGGATGATAAAACGCGAATAAAGAGGATGAAGTTTTGTTCTTGTATTGCGATTGTCTTATGACTACTGTTTGCTCAATGCTCACTGTAACACAATCACGACTGTGGGTAGAGAGTAATGCCCGTTTAAAACGATCAAAATTGTTCATCAAACATCTTAACTTTGCAGCAGAAAGGCGAATCAAAAACAGTATCTGGATTGATTAAGGGCCGGTATTTCAATGTCCAGTTAAAATCTTCTTTTCAGTTAAATTGTTTTCACCATGACAACGGCCAATAGAAATACACCAAACTGGGCTTACATTACATGACAGTTAAATTTACTTAACACTTTAACTGGACATTGAAATTAGGGGCATGAGGCTTCTTCACGTAATTTAATTAATTGAAGACGTTATAGATGTGAAAATTAAAAATGAAACCATCTAAAACAGGTAACGGCTCGAATCGCACTTGTGCCTAGTTTTATATACGTCACACTCTTCATATCCCTTCACCCAAGACAGCGTTATTTCTCTAATAGCCATTATTTTAATAAAAATCTTTCGCTATTGTACTTATTGTGATAACGGTGCATTTGCCATGCTAGACATTGCACGCTTGCTCACAAAGCGTTACGCGCGTTCACCATCAGAAGCCTGCGTGCGCTCGGCTAGGCTCAGGCGACCACAGCTGTGATTGGAAGGCCTACCCACTGTAAATATACTCATCCGGAAGTAAACAGCGGAAATACTGTCTACAGGTGAAGCCAAGTGTCACAGCCAAGTCACAGCCGTCCTTGCAGGGAACTCGTATAACCAAGTCACAGCCTGCTAAATATATGGACTACCAGTTGTCATTCATTGCAGGCGGCCGTCAAAATGCAAACGGCACTAAAAAGAGGCTGCACATGCTGATATATTCTGGTGGAAACAGACTGAAATAAAGTATAGCTGTCAATTGTTGAACCTTGCTGAACAGGCAATGGTACAGCTTAGCAGCGCTATCTCTTGACAGTTTTAGTGGTGGCGCGTAACGTGTGTAACTGTGTATAGCTTAGGCCTGGTATTATGAAATATTCAGTAGGCTACTAAATTGTTTTCACCATGGCAACAACCAATGGGAAGCCTGGTTGCCATGGTAAAAACAAGTAAGTAGCTTACTAAATATTTCATAATATACCAGCCGGTCCTTATGGGCCTTCCAGCATTGATGTCACACAGGGAAGTTCAAGAGTGAAAAAGTGTGTAAACGCGATGTTTTCTATTTACTTTTTTGACTTCCCCATGTGACTGGTATCAACGATTTGAAGAAACCACGTAGTACCCAAGTTGCACTGCCTGCTAAAGACGTGTCAAGAAACCTACGTGTCACAGCCACCTGAATGCTTGTCCCAAAGACTGCCTGCTAAAGACATGTCACAGCCACCTGAATGCTTGTCCCAAAGACTGCCTGCTAAAGACGTGTCACAGCCACCTAGATGCTTGTCCCAAAGACTGCCTGCTAAAGACGTGTCACAGCCACCTGAATGCTTGTCCCAAAGACTGCCTGCTAAAGACGTGTCACAGCCACCTGAATGCTTGTCCCAAAGACTGCCTGCTAAAGACGTGTCACAGCCACCTAGATGCTTGTCCCAAAGACTGCCTGCTAAAGACGTGTCACAGCCACCTGAATGCTTGTCCCAAAGACTGCCTGCTAAAGACGTGTCACAGCCACCTGAATGCTTGTCCCAAAGACTGCCTGCTAAAGACGTGTCACAGCCACCTGAATGCTTGTCCCAAAGACTGCCTGCTAAAGACGTGTCACAGCCACCTGAATGCTTGTCCCAAAGACTGCCTGCTAAAGACTTGTCACAGCCACCTGAATGCTTGTCCCAAAGACTGCCTGCTAAAGACGTGTCACAGCCACCTAGATGCTTGTCCCGAGGGAGCCGCGTGCTGGCCCAGTCAGAGCCTTCTAAAGGAGCGATGCGCTAACTGGACCGCAACGGCGACGTGCGCCGCTCTACGAGACTAACCGGCGTCACATCACATCACGGCTCTGTTGCACTTTCACTCGGTAACTCGATCAGTTGCGCCGAGTCTCTCTCTACCCGTCAGTCAGAACTAAACACCTTCTACTTATCCCACAATTCAATCACTTCTAAAAGTAATGCGCAAGTAAAGCAGAAGATTTCAGTTCAAAACTCAGCGGGAATAGGTTCTTTCATATAATTAATTATACACAATAAATAATCTGAGTTTTGGCAACTCTGTAACTTCTTTCGTTGAGACGTGTAAACCACAACAAAATAAAAATACGTTCTCGTATTTCGCAACTTAGGCTAACATCTCGTCTAAAATAGTTATTTGGAAACCATACAGTTAGAAGTTTCTTCCACGCAATGTAAACAAGTTATAATATACTTTATAATCCGATTATTTCTTAGGAAACATTCACACGTAACAAGAACAGATTATAATTTATGATATATCTAAGCAATAAATTAATAATAAAAGTGCGTGTAAACAGGAAGATGATGCGAACTATCGCGTTTCTCACAACCATGTTGGATCGTGTGTTGTTTTGATGAGCAGAGCGACGTCACCGTGAAAACAAAACACCATCAATAAGATTGCGTGTGTACGATTCGCCCGCCCAATGAGACCCGACATTGCCCACGGGGTTCTGGGTAATCACGTCTCTAACCGGCCGTCAACTAGCTCTAAGGGCGCCCGTGGTTGCCATGCGTGATGATTCCCTTGGCAACCACGCATACGATGTGGCGAGATCAGGCTTGATTTTAAAATACATAAAACAATTAATCTACAGGCATTTCTACACGACTTTGTGAAATATTGTGTATATGCACGGTATTTTAAATAATGAAGACTGCATCTCTAAACCTATTCTGCGGAACTTTTGATTTCTCTATGTTAAAACTGCCCTTGAATGCTTAAAAATTGTCAGAAAGTTAACTAAAATATGTTATCCCCTAGTGAATGCAGTGTGATTCTAATGAATGTTTTTTTTGTTCCAAAAAACAACTCCGTTCTTCAAAATGTCCTTGTGAAAAGAATTGTGAAAAGAATGAGTATAGAACATTTGTTAAAGGGAAATATTTATTGGAACAAAGCGGCATTAAAAAAAAAACTTTTCTAGGGGATGCCAAATTTTGGTTAAATTTTTGACAATCTTAAAACATTTAAAGCTATTGTAGCCGGCAGAGATCGTGGGAATGAATCTCTAATGTACGAAAGACCGGGACAGAAGTCAGAACTCAATTCCGTGCATCATCACTTAAGACTCCTATGTTGGATGTACCGTAAACGCATTGTGATTGATACCGGTACGTATACGTGTTGAGATAATATGTAAAACAGTTGATGCATTTATTAAGATTATTTTAATTATTTCATAATGGCGTAACCAGGAAGTAGTAGTGGTTGCTTCATCAAAAGATGCATCTAAATAATATAATCAGCTGTCGAGTGGCTACTCGTCAGAATTTATCTCGATTGTAACACTTTAAGTCCTCGTGTTTGAAACTTTTACGAAGTGCTTTTGTATATAGAGACACACCCTTTATACTGTTCTATATTCATTATTCATTCGTACAAGAGAAATAACTTACATATCCGTTTATTATTGCCCCCCTCCACCCCCCCCCCCCCTACAACCACAAAAATCAGCGGAAAATTTCTTCTGCTAAGATGTATTCGTCAACAAAACTCTGTAGTTGATTAATATCAAGAATAATGTAAGACGGAGGTAAATTATATTTAGTAAAAGTTAAATCGACAGCAGTAGTAAAAATCAAAAACATGTTTGATATAGTAATATTTTACAATCATTTTAAAACACCATTTTAGTGATCTTCCTAGTTGTTCAGTATGACAATGTGTGTACTGTGTACTTGTAAACAACGAGCAGTGCGATCATGACTGGGCCACTACTAAGCTAAGCTATACCCGAGTCAATGACATCCACCCAATCCTCATCCCATCTCCGTGACTTCGACTTGGCAACACTTGAAGCACTTCACCGCGATCCCGACTATACTCTACCCAATTCGTGATTAGTTCTCAATAACGCCGTCAGGCAGCATCTCTCGTTTTCATCCTCTCATCGCTTTTTGTCGAGTTTGTTCCCTCACGACTATAAGATGCGATTACAGGTATATAATCATTAAACACATCCATAAAATGAAATAAAATGAAAATAAGAAACAACAGAAACGGGACTGATAGGCTTTTCCTTTGTATAGTTTTGTGTTGGCAGAAACATGATGTCGATAGAACTGTTCTGTTCGTGCAATACGAATGAATGAAGTATATAACCAGAAAAGTTTGAGAATAACTTATTCAGAAACGTTCGATCGTGAGCGTTGTATATAAATCGAGTTACCACAAATTGAATGCTTTCGTGAGAGAATTATTAATAGCTGAACGGGGTGGGGGGCTGATTTCGGGTTCAAAAGAGTACAAGATAGATGTTTGCCCAACTTACACAATATGTTCATAGATTTGCACAAAACAAACGCAAGTTGGTGAATAAAGATTCACAGAAGAACACACTAAAACTACTTCTGATGGAAACGGCCTATAGTTTTTTTTCGACCACATAGCACATAATTTAGTTTACACATGTGATTTCATAGTTAATGTTACTGATGTTAAAACGTTGTTACACCATTGATGTTAGCAGTGTTCCAAGAGACACTTAATAAACTGTGAGTAGAAATTAAAAGACTGATAGAACCAAGAGAGAAATGTGGATGCTATTTCAAACCAATCCGCAGATTGAAAACATAAAAGCATTCATCAATTGTATAAATCCACATCAGTGAAAAGCAGTCATTGTACATAAATATAGGCTTGCGCGTCTCATGCACTAAATCGAGTTAGATATGTCTTAATTGAAGTTTCATTCACGCTGTGGAAACTACAACTGCACTCATAAGAATGCACTTATTACAATACACAATTACTGCATTACAGACAGCTACATAAACATGCACGCCTAATAACTTACTGTTGTTCGTTCACTAACTTATACTATAGATAATTTACACTATACAATCATGTTATGTACCGTTTCAAAACAATTACTATTATGACACTTACTCTGAACGGGAAGCAATTCATTAAGCTAGCCCATGCGTTTGTCTCCATTTCATTCAATTATTTTGTTGAAAGTGTTTATTTGCATACTAGATTGTAGACAAATTTTATAATTTCAAGTATCATTCCAGCCTAATAAACGAAGTCGGCGCCTTTGAAATTTCGGTGATTACGTTTGTATGTACATTGACCCGTGTATATCTCACATCAAAATCCAGAGATAACTTTTTATGTATTGAATACTTATTAGTTTACAATACACTAAACACATAAAAATAAATCGGCAAAAATAACAATAAGAAATTATCAATTGTATGTTACAATAAATCTAATTTATTACGGCGTATATAAAGAAATGAGAAGTTGCCAAGTTGGTAGCACGTTAGTAAAAAGCACATTGATAAAAACATTAGTCAGAGCTTGTTAGGACTACACATATGATTGTATGAGAAGATAAGTTTACATTGTTATCAGCAATACTTGGATGGAGGAATAACCTTTAACTGTGAGGCAATTCAGCAACTTATAATATTATCTTCCTTCTATTGGGACTTTATACTGTTCTCTTTTATAAACTAGATGAGTATACAAAATCTTTTAACTAATGTTGGTCATTATTTTATCTTAATATAATAACACTACTGCTTTGTTGGCACATCCAGAAAATTAACCAGCTGAAACTTTTTGTCAATAAAACAACATGCGGTCCGAATAACAAAATGTTATATTTTTTTCAAACTTTATGGATCATTTAACTTGAAGTTTAGGTTCAACAGAATACATGTCCCGGGGTTGCACTTTTTATCCATGTTTCACGCTCTTCCTCTATAGATTACAGGAAGCGAGGATTGAACGAATTTTTCTCGTAAGGAGGATATAAAATCAAAATTCGGACAGTTTAATTTTATTTTTGAAGTATCGGTTGTCGGTAGATGGGCGATATGAATGTCTTTATAAACATTTTGGTGATTATTTGTATAAAATTATACAATGGATGGATGCTTTTATCTCAAGATCAACACTTGGTTCTAACAAAGGTTATAAAGTGTTAAACTGCTACGTTTATGTAATCATCGCCTTTAACAATGTTCTCTTAGAATTTGGATTTTAGTTGGAGTTCGAAAACACTAAAAGCTGACTTTTTTACCACCATTCTTGGAACTTTGCTGTTTAAGGTAAGAGCGAAACCCCTAAAAAGAACACCCTTTTTTCTACCTGTGATAAAACTTTTGTTTTTATACATTATCCCTAAATTATCGAAACATCTTTTAAAAATGTTCCAAATGAAGTTTATTTGAACAGTAAATTTTGTTGCTATACCATCCTCACTGGTTTGCTCTGTATGTATAAGGTCAGTTGATCGATTGGCAAGAACACTTGTGTATAAGTGGCAGATCCTAAGTTTGCATTTGGAACAGCTTTAGTTTCCTACAACACACAATCACCATCATCTTAACATAAGGATATATTGTAGCAACGCATTCCATTTTTGAAGTATCGGTTGTCGATACAGATAAAACTATATCTGACGGTTAATTTATTGGTTGTGCTAACTATACAGTCCCATTGTGGTCTCATTTCACATGCGCAAGCTATACTTATCCGTCGATGATTGCAATATTTAACAATCTCGCGTCTCCATCGGCCTCACGTGTACGAATCAATTGATGCTCCGCGTTCCTTCAAGGGAAACCGAGTTAACTAACACTCCACACCCTATTCTCGTTTCTTAAATGGAAACTAGGCCTCAAATGAAATCATCTAATTTCATTTCTGCCACTTTCAAGCGATGATTTTAAAAGGACATTGCTTTGTTTTGCCGGCTGGTGTATCTTCTTCTTCTTCCTGCATGACTCGGCCATATTTGGCCAGACCGCAAACGGCGGGCACGTGAAACATAGGATACTACGTTCCAAGATGGCGGTCGACAACCACAAGTCTCGTTGAACCCTGAACCTGGATGGTGGTTCTCACTTACCGCGTTACAGTTTCGGCCAATTGTTTGTGTGTTGTGATGTCTGTCTGTCTGTCTGGCCCAGTTGCGAATGTATCACAATAACCGCTGGGCTATGCTCGATGAAAGAGGACGACTCGGATTATTCTAGAAATTTAATTTCCAATATGAAAAAGTATTCATATCAGATGGAATGTTCTCTATAACGGAATTTTCTATTGTAATGCACGCTTCATTGCGCCTCTGAGTGTCCGCCATTTTGGATGTCAACAACACAATATCGGTGGAATCTTCGTAACTTTTTTTATTTTTATTTTAGGTGCCTATTGTATTATTGTATATCATACACAAAGATGTACAAGGCGAAACAATTTACTATATAAGTTTTCGGTGTAAAAAAAACAACAACAAAACACAACAATTGCAACTGTGAAATAAATTGCGATCTTTCGGCATAAAAGACTACAATATGTAATTGAGAATGAGAGAAGAAACTGTCTATACACAAAAACCTACTTACATGAAATTCATCTATAACACATTTGAAAAACTATGATAATGAATGGCTTATAAAAGTAACAATCATATATCTTCACAAAAGAATCGGAACTGCGCGATAAAAAGACACATCTTATCGAAACACACTTGTGTGTTATTTTTTCAGTCGTGAACTCAAAGATCGTTTAAAATAAATGGCCGCCGTCTGATATGTCCTTATACTGACAGCGACGTGACTAAGTGAGTGTGCACGAAACTCGCACGCAAACGTCTCCGGTTAGATTCCCACCATACACAAGTACACTCACTCCATCTCTACCTCCGTCTAAGTCAGTCAAATTGCAAAGGCCTTGAAGTCTCCGTCCAAATCGCACAAACACCTAATTAACATGCCTAGTTTAGTTAGTACCTAGACTCTAGAGATGGACAAACAACCTTTGCATTGCACATGTATCCTGCTTGCTTCCCAAGTACTAGTTAGAATTATACGACCGTGCGCCAAAACCCAGCATCCAATTAAAGAATGCGTCAATCCCTATAGTTACATCACAACAATCATAGGCCAATCCGATGACGTCATATTTAGCTTGGCTTGTCTTGTTCCTTACATTATTCTAGCTATGATCGAGACAAACCATCAACCACTAGTCCGATTGTGCAACTAATTAGTACCTAAACCCTGTAAGCATCTAACAAAGTGGCAATCGACTCCGTTCAACTCAATGGAGAAGTTATGCATACGGGCCTGGGGCGTCTGCTGGCATTATATGCAACAAGTCCATACATTATTAATGTTTTATGGAATATAAGAGTTGCAGCAATTACATAATTTGTTTTTACTTCTTCTTTTCTAATACTAGTGTAACTCTGTTGAAATTGAAGGCGCACTTCACTTGTCTTTCATAATAAGCCGGTTAACCTGAACGGTAGCTGTAGACTGACATAAACGCGTTAAGGTAATGATCCATAATTCACGACCCATCCTTCTTGAAGCTCATAACTCCTATTGGACAAAAACATATACTTCAAACAAGTAACTCCTTAAAAAAATCAAACATATGTGAACTGTTCTCACCTTTGAATGTATTGCATAGTATATACATAGAAAACTCCCCAAAAAATGAGTGAATCACATGTATGAATAGTAACAAAGAAACGCCATCCATAATGGCTCATTCTAAGCATGGGACTGAATCCTTGTAATGATACTTCACCTTCTCATCACTCTCCCACTCTACTTGAATAGCATCAATGCATTCGTTAAAGACAGAAAACGTCAATCAACAACAACAAATCCTGAATTTTGAATAAAATCATACCAATACCGTTAATGTTTGTATGACCAGCGATGCTCCTTGCCACTCTCACACTTAATGACAGCGAATATAATGAACTAAACAGCAAGTAATAGAGAAATGTAGTACATCAAACATGCACTACATTGGTCAACACCATTCGTGGAATGTAGACATATACTAGACGTAAGAAAATAACCCCAATTATAATACGAATCCACTTCGAATGAGAATTTGATTAATTCTACAACGCATTATTTCAAGTGGGTAGGTATCTGTTAAGGTAGCGACTTCGATTACGAGTTTGTCAAGTAAATCATTCACGCATTCACACCTGCAGGCAGGAATACATAATGACGTTGTATAGATTCAAATTCTTATATAAGGCATATATTCGTGATTGATTATACCACTAATATATTTATTTAGGTCGTATACAAAGTTATGTTAAGATTAATATTTGAGTGCAGTTTTGAAGTAGCAATGACTGCCAAACCCCGGGGACAAGGTTTACCAAATATATACGATCATAAAATGCATTTTTATGAGTGGTTATGTAACATAGTTTGCATATGCAGAATGTCATGTCGACTTGTTTGTACACCTGAAGAAAAACGCGAGATAAGTGCGCAGACATAATTGGCATTCTTATGGTGATAACCTTTTACGGGCACAAATGGAAAGTAGAAACTGACAACAAATTGACAACTCGTCGTTTACATAACGAACTATAGAGACAAAATTTTAAAAGAATATTGAAAAAAAATGATACATAACTTTCAAATAATTAAGCGAGCGAAGCGAGCGTTTCCACTTGACTCTTATGGCACTTCGTTCTGTTTTTTTTTTTTTTTGTTTTTTTTTTTTTTTTTTTATGTCCGTCGATAGCGGTCGAACGGAAAGTCCGATCAACTTGAAATTTGGACCATCCACAAGCCTCGATGTGGATTGAAGGTGTATAGTTTTGAGGCAAAATCGTTTGAACAGTTACAAAGTTACACCATAGTTACTGCAAAATATTTTTCTGAAACAAAATGGCGGCAAAATGTGAGATAGCCAGATTTTTCTACAGATTTTTCCGATCACGAATATGTTAATGTAATGGCGATCTGATAAATATTGGCAAAGTTACACGAAAGTTACTCGAAAATATTTTTCTAAAACGCAGTAACGGCAAAATGTGAGGTGGCTATCTTACAGTAAATTTTTGTCCGGTCACGAATATACTAATGTAAACGCGATCCAATACGTATTAGAGGCAGAAATTACATTTCTATTGCTGTCAATAAGTGTTAGTAACGGTGGCGGACCGTATTGAAAACATGACCACGAAAATTCTTAGCAACGCACATTGCACTGCATACAACAATGTCGGAAAGTATAATAGCCATGGAAATAAGAACAATTTTTGCAATGCGCATTCTTGAATTGTTGTTAATTGTTGTTCGTATTAGCATTGAAAACTTTTCGCCAGAAAGTTCGTAGATATTGACGCGCTCGCTTATCAACGCGTCAAACAGAGCGTTTTCCTAGTACATAGAATAGCGTTCACAGCAAAACACTAATCAATCACACATTTTGCGATTTATAGTATTGTTTAATTATTATTTGTATTGTTATTATTTATTATTATAGTCTTATTTCTTGTACAAACGTTTCCGAAAAGGTGTCTAAATGGTACATTGATATATTGAAATATAAGACATTTCCATGTTCAACGTGTAAAATAAATAGAAAGCACATTTATCATAAATTATAGAAATTAATCTTTCCTATACCTATAATAAATGAAAGCGGTCACAATTTTAAGGTAGGCTACACACGACTTCAAAACAGGTATGTTTCTGTTTCTCATTAAATGTGAGTAACTCAACTCCATCACACATTTTAAACCCACGCTCACAAAAACCAGTGTTCAAATATATTCATTTATGTATTTCGGTACGGTTGAACAATCACGAAACATTTCCCGCCATTTTGGGTGACGTAAACTAATGGTGAGTTTCGCACTGAGTGCGCGCGCAGTAGGCGCGGATGCAGCTGTGCGCGTGGCTAATGCCCGTCAGTCAGTGTAAGATAATTGACAATCGTGGGCGCCTGGATGAGACAAGACGTTCTAACATAACATGTAACGTGTGACCTCGGATGATTACTAATTAAACCAACGGGATCAGAGCAGCTTGTTGAAACGATCCCGACCAACACCAGTCATAGTGACACATAATTCAACTGGAAACTCTGTTCCAAGAGATGTAATGAGCTTGTGTAGTCGGTGTTTAATGCGTCATTGCTTTGCGGTTGGATGTAGCGATATAAGATTAATTCTCACTTACAATGCAGGAGGTCTTGGCGTCGATGCCAAGCAAGGTCAGTTAATATCATCCATCTGGTATCACCGCAGTCGTTGGTGTTAACTTTAGACCGCTCTTATTGTCACTTGTGAAATTCATTTCTCACGTCTAATACAAATAAATGCATAATTTATAAATTTGATTTACATATAAAATAGACAACAACCTTTATTGGTCTCCGCAGCCATAGCTGTTGCCGTAAGACACAGAATAACATACAATTTATATCAAAACGAAAGTAGAAACAAATTACACTTAATACAATATATATATATAAATAAACTAAACAAAATTAAGAATACTTATCATTTGATCAGCATCCATTACTGACGAGAACTGTGTTAGGTCTGCAGATGACGGTAATTTAGAACATTTGATGTTTTGCATCGTCGTCGTCCGTAAACTAAGTATCTAAAAATTTGAGTAGTCACCACGCATGTACAAATAAAGGCACCGATAAGCGGACATTTAAAAAAAATTAACATACACCATAGAAAACAATTATCACGGTTATTAAGTTTTCGAATTTGCACCAAAACAGTATTTTCATGATTAAAAAAAAATGATTTTACAAGTACAGCAACCTTATTTATACATTTCAATTACAACTACCGGGATGCAAAATTTCAGATGTGTCGAATCCTTCGGTCTTCCTGTGAATAGAAAACCCTTCTAAGTAGCTCTTTTAGTAAGAAGTATACAGACCAAACAACTATAGTATCATGCAATATTTCAAGTGCATATAACAAAATACAAATTTTATTTATTTTAAATAACTATTTTCATATCGTAATGTACAAGGAAGGCCACATGATGCACAGAAATATATCTATGTTCGCCCCTTTCTGGTCAGCATAGATCTCATCTAAATTATACCTACCCTCATCCTGGACTCAACGATTCACTCCACATACCCAAACTATTACACTAACCCAATATTTATATCATCAATCATACAACCATTACTAAAGTGTTACACAGAACAACCCACCGTTTTAATTCACATCAATCACAACATGAAAACATGATCTTCATGTTCTTCAATCTGTGAATTGGTTTGAAACCACTCTTCTTCCTTCATTCTTTCATCTTTCTTCCAGTCGTTTCATTTCTACATATCTATAACGCATATCGTGCATATATTCAAAACTTGGCATGCCTCTACTATTTAACCATTTAATGATATTCTTTAGCTAGTATTCCTTCGGTCTAAAAATGTGTAAGTCACAACTAAAACGTCTCACATTTTCACTAAACTTTTCAATAACCTTCTTGGTTCACTTTTTAGAGATTTAAATAATATAAATTAAAAACATAAAAACTTTGTCAGTTATATGTTACGTCTGCTGTTTCATACAAGTCTAGCTC
This sequence comes from Isoperla grammatica, assembly GCA_945910005.1. NCBI lineage: Eukaryota > Metazoa > Arthropoda > Insecta > Plecoptera > Perlodidae > Isoperla > Isoperla grammatica. Next base: position 14,419,328 of record OX246741.1, on the reverse strand, counting down.
ATTTAATTCTTGCATCAATATTAATTCCCAAACATTGTGTCTGCCGGACTAGCGTCCTGCTGGTCGCAAACCTAGAAAAACGTGAGGGCAGGCTTATGCTAATGTCGCCTATAGTGGACAGTAACAACCACGCCCATACCCGTTGATCCGTTTCATAAACGCGTATATTAAAAATATCATTACATCAAGTAGCATTCCATCTATGGCAATCAGTTTCAATTATCGAGTTATAACGAGACGATTTGCCACGAGCGATATCGTTGTATAGTAGTGATGGCTGGCGCACGACGTTGGTCTTTATGGCAAGATGAGTGCGCTTACGTAACAAACAACTGGGGGCAGTTATACAAACAAAGCACAACTATGATATTCAGATTTTGTGCGATTATTAGTTTTATGACGGTGACACGAATTTTTCTGTCAAGGAACAATAAATGTTTTTCTTAATTGGTGCGTACTTCTGTGTGGTCCGCACCTAAGGGTGACGTACAAGGTTAATTTGGGGGAAACGAAATTATGATTGATAGAGGACGGAATCGACACCTAAACCTCCCGAATGAAACTCAGTGACTATATAATTGTTCTAACAATACATCAAGAAGGAAATTCATAGTTTTTCTTCAGACGCTTTGAACCTCGAGACGCTTTGAACTTCGAGGCGCTTTGAACCTCGAAACGCTTTAAATCTCGAGACTCTTTAACCGTCGAGACGCTTTGACCCTCGAAACGCTTTGAGCTTCGAGACGCTTTAAATCTCGAGACTCTTTAACCCTCGAGACGCTTTGAACTTCGAGACGCTTTGACCCTCGAAATGCTCGAAATCTAGCGACTCTTTAACCCTCGAGACGCTTTGAGCTTCGAGACGCTTTGACCCTCGAAATGCTCAAAATCTAGAGACTCTTTAACCCTCGAGACGCTTTGAGCTTCGAGACGCTTTGACCCTCGAGACGCTTTGAACTTCGAGACGCTTTTAACCTCGAGAGATAAGATACCATAATTTCCTTAGCGTCACAACGCTAAATCTAGTTCCTAGCCACCTAGAGTCGAACCGAAGTCTGAGACGGTTACCTTCCCTTCCTCCTTCCTTCCCACCCCTTCCGCGACCCCCTACACGGACGTGCTCGCAACAGCCACATTGCATCATTACGGTACGTAGAAGAAGATAAGAACAGGTTTCACATAAACACAGCATCTGATGGCATCACCATACTCGGCGTCAAGTTTTTGTTCACGCAGCAACGGCAGTGGGTGACTGTGTCTGTGTGTGGCGGGGTAATGAGTGATGGCTTGACGCCTCCCGAGGTAATGAGTAACCAAGGAACTCAGGCAGGTCGCGAAGTGAGTACCGCAAGGCAAAACTGCTGCTTGACTCGTTTTGTACACATCTGATACGACATGAGTGGGGTCGACGGATTCAAGACATCGTTGTTGGAGAAATAATTTCTTCGCACAAGGAATAGGCTATAAAGCGTAGAAGACATTTATAAGCTAAAAATCGATACCGACTGACATAAATAATGTAATGTAGTAAAACTAATTGCTAAAATTGCCGCTGGAATGGTTATGGATATTTATTAACAGGAAAAAATGAACGAATGAGTAAAACAGACTTACCAAGTAACTATACGCAAATTTTGTATTAAATTGCAATGAACATCATTTTGGGCGTTTTAAGTCTCAGTAAAGTTGACGTTGGGCAGTATATGAAGTAATTTCTTCCCTCTTCGTCGACATAACTGAAAGCGAGGTAAAGTTAAACCAACCAACGTCGGATAAATGTCAACAAGAAACACGTTCATTGACATCAAGGAATCTGGTTAATGAGCCGTCTCAGCTGACATTTGAATGCACGCATGCACGGCCTCTATCCGACACTGTGCGGTCACCACGTGAAGAAACCTAGTAAGGTCACCATTAGTTTTTAAGACAGTGTTTTACTAACTGTAGCTGTAGAGCTTCGGTGTGTATGACCGCCTCGCGTGGTTGCATGGTGCAATACAATATACGATGACAGCCAGGCATTGTTCTGATGCATTGATTAGCATAGGAGATAATAGCCAGGTGACTTGTATCACTTCCGTCTTGTCTGGGCGCTGTCTTGACCTTAACAACACAATAACTCGGTGTTTTGAAGTAAAAGAGAAGTGGTTCTGGGAAGCGGGACCTAAAAGTCGTCGCGAAACAACCTTACAGATGCTTTCGTCCGAGACAACCCCCCATTTACAATACTATTCTCAACGTCAATCCAGCGATTTTACTGACTCACAAGAACATTTTATTGGCCTCAATTTTCACCCCAACATATTTGAAACTTCATGAGGATGTTTACTACAGACAAACGCCAAGTCGCATCTGAACACATTCTTACAAGTTTCACGCACAAGTTTCGAAAGTTATACGTCACATTTTTAATGTTATGTTTCATCTTAGGTCAAAGATTTTAAAACAGAGGCAATATTAAGAATAGGTACCTAGGGATAGATGGATAGAACCGTATACCAAACCGCGACTTCAAATATCAATTTGGCGAACTTCAATGTGGTCTACTAGGTTAAACCCTAGCTTGCATTTTGCATCCAAACCAGGTGTAGCGAGCAGTCAACAAAAAATGTGTCTTGACAAATTGCTCAATTTACCGAAAATTTACGGTTTACTAAACGGCATTCTTGACCTAACCGTTTGGCAACTATTTGCATAATCTATCAGCGTTGTATTGTACAGATCATTCTAAGCGACAAGGGGCCCAATGCCAAATTGAATGTAATCGAGGCGTATGAGAATTATTGAGATAAACTTTGGAGTACAGACACATTTACAGCTAATAACTTTGCAAGTTTATAAACCATGTTGTTATGAATGAAATATCGTTCACATTTCTTTTCAAATGTAGTTATAATTACAAATTATGTTTTATCGTTTCACGAAAACCTTATCCAGCCACTTTCTTTGAACAGAAGCTCAACTCACTCGAGACTTGCAATGCATCGAAATGTAATGTAATGTGTAACTAAAATCAGACAACTTTCAAAACGGCAACATTTTGTTTTATACGACATTCCATTCCTATTTGCATCGTGTTTTGTTGTAAATTAGGTACAAGCTAAACTCCCGGGTCAGGTTAACACTGTAGCGGTTTAGCATTTTGAGTAAATCTACCACACCCGGACTCTACGCGCACGAAATAGTTTTAACCGATTATCTGCAATAACTTTTCAAGCACGAATTTTTTCCATTTGTGTCAGTACAATACCACCTACCTTATCTTTCAGGGAAAGTTAAACCGAACGGAAAAATCAATACTGAAACATTTCTTACGGGTTCGTTGACTTCGTGGACCAACGAGAGTACAGCAACATTGTAATTGTAACACCAGCCTTATTGAAAAGAGCGTCGTTATGATTGTGCGACAGGCAACATATAAAACTGTTTGGTCAGTTCATGTTTTCAACGCTTCAGAGGTCCAAGAATCTGCCTCGTCTTTCCGGTTTTGCGATGCCATATGGCTCCACATTATTCAACAATTTGTGCAGCTTCCCTGCCTGCCCTACGGTGCGGTGGTGCCATATGGCCGAGCATTAGTCAACCATTAGTGTAGCTTCTCTTGCACGCACAGTGGCACCCTTTGGTACCCAACAAATTAGTACAAAATCAACTTTTTGTCGAGCTCCTAAAAATAGCTTCAATTCTTCAAAGTGGTTTCAGGATGAACATAAATTAAGACATAACAAATACCCCCCTTGTAATAATATTAGTCCCCTAACAATCCTACTTGGGCTTGCTTTCTCATATTTTCCCCGCGATTCTAATCAGGACTATGAATGTATGGTTGATATTTAAAGATGAAAACCGCCACGTTACATCCATCCATGCCCAAGCCAGGATTCGAACCTGTGGAGCACAACAACCATGGTTCACTACACATAGAGATACAGAATACGGAAACAACGCCAGATATATTGTTTTCAAAATAAATACAATTGTCTCCTTTTTATGGGCCTATAGGTCCATCCAATTTTCCTAATGATATAAGTGACATAATAGGACATACAAAATTAAACAGTTTTCTAAATAAAAAAAATATGTGTTTTGAAAGCAAAAGGGTTCAATTTTAAACTGAGTAGGATATACATTACATAAATAATAATTTAAAAATAGCTACGAGGCACCTGACACTAAAACCGGACCCAACGTCACCAACGGTTTAGCCGCGGTCGTTTAGCCGGTTCCCATACGAACACCGAAGTTAAAGAACATCGGGCTAGGTCAGGAGGTGGATGGGTGACCACTCTCCTCTGAAACACTAGTTACCGTTAGTTAGAGCAGATTGGAGGGTTCGAAAGCTTGTGTAACAGCTTCGTTCTTCTCGTCAACTGCTCGGCAGTCCAGGTTAGTGGAGGAACCTATATGACTGGTCAAGTTACACCGTCCTTTCGGATGGGACGTAAAGCTGATGGTCCCCTTGGTACTATTCGACAGGAGTAGGCTACGTCACGTCGGCGAGTGCAGACCGAACATTGACGTAACCACAACAATCCGTCGATAAAACACATTGCTCGACTCTCTGATAGTCATGATGATGGTCTTGGCATTTCAACTGCGCGCGCACGAGATGATAAGAGAAAGTTAGCCACAAATAGTGCGGCGTGGCCATGTGTGAACACTCCCGTCGTCAGGAACTGATTTAACCGAGTGTTAACGACATTTAACACACGTTATTTATTTCCCTTGACCTAAGCAATGAACTCATGACCATGTTGGTTGGATTCGTACGAGGTGAGGTGTATATTTTGTTTTATTAAGAATCGTAGGCGTTTGGCCAGAGCCCATCTGTAAAAATATATTGCTTTTACGTCACTAATAACTCTGGCTATATTAAAACTGTCAGATGGTAATAAATTATGTAGTTAAATTTGATGCTGGGCAACATCGAATGTCTACACCCACCCACCCAGTGCACACGCAGGACCTGCGTTAATATATTAACAATAAACACATGTTATCACCCCCCCCCCCCCCCCCAAAAAAAAAATGAATACTTTGACAAATTCTCTAAAATACATTGTATATAATATAGAGAGTGACAGAGGTTATACTTGTGTACTAAATAGTAGGCGAGATTATAAATTACATTGAACTCTAATTTATTTCTGGTTTTTATTTCTGGTTTTTATCAACTGTACTATAGGACAAATAAATAATAATAAACCGGAAACGGAAACGTATACTCGCAAAGCCAGAGAAACATGAGTAGGCCTACCCACGCGTATTCGATCATTGATAGAAGCCCCACGTCAGATCAGCCCCCACAACACCATTTGTATGGTATCCACGCAACGTGTGTCTATACTACAAGCAGGATAAGTAAAGTTGTCCCATGACTACCTTACACATGCTTTCGTCACGAGCGCGATATTTGCGCGTGTGTCTCGGGCGGTTCGCTGGTTGGCTACGAGTGCCTCGCCTGTGACGAAAGAAGATGTAAGGTAGTCTTGGGCCAAGTATAGACGCGTGGCTCTATAATCAATGAGCAATCGAACCCTACAACGCCGGCGCTTCGGCCGACTCATTTAATAATAATTAATTTTTCGTATGAATCCCTGTTATAGGGTACAACACATCAGCTTTATCTGATGTGCCCCTCTTCAGGTGACTATTTCTAGTTATATTAGGGTGTTTGGATAGATGGGAAGGAATGTCCGAGGTATAGTATACCTCATGCGGAATTCGAACCCACGTCCATAGCGCTCTGACCCTCACCTCAACCGTAACATGAGTTCTAAATGATCCATAACAGACGGTATAATTGAATTAGAGTAACTCTGCCCTACTTATCGTCATGCGTTCACGACTACCGTGCTGGCCATTCAAGTGCTTACCGTGCTGCACACTGACAGGCAATCTCCTTCTTTGCGAGTTACAATCAACCACCCAGCTCAAAACCTTCCACGATCATAAAAACTAATAGTTCTCAAAAATCATGTCCTCTTTTCTTTTCTTATAATTAAAGGCTTTCAGTTGAAATGACCAACGACGTACGCGGTTGTTTTGCTTCCATTCTCCTACAGCGAAAAGTAATTACTGTTAATTCTACATCCACACAAATGTGATAAACATTACGGGAAAGCCAGTAGTATATTCTTGTTTTTCTTCTTTAGAAACCCACTGAGCTTCTGTACTGTCTACTATAAGAGTATTGTTTTTTGCGGCTGATAACTGTATAATGTAAATTACAGTGTTTATAAGCGGAGTATATTGAAGCAGGAAGCGGTGGTAGTCTTGAACGTTCGTACGCAGCGTTTCATGTCTCTTTGTCGTCCATCGACAACTCTTCCTCTTTTCATAAAAGTTGATGGGAATACGAATACTACCGGCCCACCTACATCCGTAATGAGTTTTGCCACATACATTGTAATTATATTTTCGGCCAGGTTTCTAGACTGTACTTATATTACTTACACATTCCTTTAGTGGCGAAACTTAATTTTCTTTCTTTTGAAGATGTTGTATAAGAAGAATACCTACGTCAGATGGGCTCACTCACGCGTAAACCAATGAGGTCTTGACATTTAGTTACATGGAAATGAAATGAATACAAAAATCAAATCCACAAATCAAATCCACAAATGTGCGGTTTTTGTAAGTAGGCCACATAATTTAAAACCAATGCAAATGTATAAAGTAACACAACTACGATAGATAGATACTAACATCTATGTGTACATTCTACAGGATACGATAGAAGGTAAATGCACCAGACTGATAACAATCTTTTGCTTGGTGGTATTTTCTAGTGAAGGTTATCGCGCACTCATTGTTTATGGCCGACCTCATTTTTTACAATTATCGGATCAATAAATCGAACATAGTTACAAACAGGTTGAATGAATTGACACCTCACATTATATTAAACAAATTGCGTTAAATATACATGTATCCGTAATTACATGGTACGTGTTACACTATACGCAGTGACAGTGTTGATTCTAGGTTTGACCCCTCCCCTCCCCTCCCCCCCCCCCCCACTGTTTAGCAACTACATTACGATTGGGTCAGATCTAAACTATAAGCGTGACTCTGTCGAGGTGGGTCCCTCCTCGTGGTGACCGGTGTCCGCAAAGAGGGCCCCTGTGCATATCTTTTGTAATTTCTTTATTGATCTCAATATATGGCCTTCCTTATATCCGCTGCTTCCAATCTTCAAATTCTTCTATATACTTACAATCTACCACCCCCCCCCCCCCCCCCCCACACACACACACGCGATTCCACTTATGACGACACCAGATATGTGTAATGCACGGGACTCCGAACTAGTAGTTGATAAGTGCGTCGTTAAACAAAATACATACTTTGGGGGTAGTGGTGGGAGGGGGTGGGGGGGTAGGGGAGAGGTGATTAAATTGCCACACCAGGCACATTTTAAAAGTTAAAAAAGCGTGTTTGGCAAGTTTTTAACGACTTCCTTCAAAATTAACGATAAAGTTTAAACAAAAACGTTATTTCAATATCTAAACATGTGCGGCGAGTACAGGTCAGTCACATTTTAATTGGCGAACGTACATCGTGGATGTACATTCGACCTCGTTACATATTAATTCAACTCATTACGTGTATTGCACTTCCCCCGACGTCAAGACTGCAACGTGCACATCAACTGGTGGCGTAACACATGCGTAGGCGATGCGATAGTGAGTGAGGTGTGTTTACACCTGTTGAGTTAGCTGGCCCAGAGGTGAAAGTGGCCTGGGGATATAATATTATCACACAGGTCATGTGTTATGATACGGTTCGTTAGACTAGATACAAGGACAAAGTGGAGTTGACACAATGGGGCTATGAACTGGAATGGTGAAATTATAAAATTATAATTAGAAAAAGTGGTAGGCATAGGCATAGCCCCCCCCCCCCCCCCCTCTACGAAACAAGTAACCACGAAACTTGTTCCCAACAATTTTTTTTAGCGACCATATTTCCTGTTCGTTTAGGGCACAATTAACAGCAAACCTCAAAACTGAGCATTTTTTTTTCTTTTTTGCGAATCTTAAAAAAACTTGTTGCCACGCGATTCTTAAAATAAAATTGAAATCTATATACCGTTAGAAGCTGCGTAAATAGTTATATAAAGGGAATGGATAATATATATTGTGTACGTCTTCATTGCGATCTTTGCATGACATGATGTCTCTTTCTGCCGCCACTCAAAAGTTGTAGTAACCTCACTTCTCCTCGGTTATAAAAACAGCTTATGCAACACCTTATTTAACACACGACGATAGAAAAAGTGTCTTCCTTATATGGCAATTAATCACACACATACATCGCTCTCCAAGTTCACGCGTCTGTCTGTCTGGTAACTAATGGAAACTCTGCTCCGTGCACCACGGGCGGGTCCGCTCCACAGGTCGAAGGTCGGACGTACCAACCTAACCAAGATAATCGATTTTTAATTACTTCCATCATGCACGCACGGCCCAACTTACCGACCAGCCGACCACTTTGCCAACACAAACGTTCTACGTGCATACAGAGTTTTATTATGAGTTAATCTCGTTAGTTTCCTAAATCAAGTTTTTTTTTTTAATTTTTATGATTAATACGAAATAAAATTAAGAGTGTTTCGACATTAATAGCTTGAAATGCGTGAGAGTTTAATGTTTATTGGATGGAACATTAAAACAACGGAATGATGCGATGATAGACATTATCAAAACGTAAAGATATTCTCAAAAAAAAGAATTACAAAATGTGCAACATGTTCGGATCGAATTAGACGATTTGAGTTTATTATTGAAATTGTCTAATTTTTATCCAAACACAATCAATGTTTTAATCTTTTTTTTTTAGAACATAAGTAGATATTGATTATATCTATTCCCCCCCCCCCCCCCTTCCCCCACCAATAGTTCCAAAATTTTGATACTGAATGTCATTTCGAAGTTACAAACAAAAACCCCTCAAATTCTCACACTTTTGCAGCGATTTGTCGTTCCGACTCTTCTAGGTAAGGTAGGGCTCACAACTCACAAGGTAAAAGATGTAAGGAGACAAAGATTTCAATATTTGCAAAGTAACTGGCCTCTTATCACACCACGACAACGATTGCGCATGCGCAAGCTCACAACATAACAAGTTATTTGAATACATCCTTGTCTGGAATGTAAAAGCAAATATGTACAGTGGGTGCCTGATAAGACACCCCCCTTCATTTACCTTCTCGCAAACGAAACCCATGTACTTATAATCCTAGACTGAAATGTTCTCTTATCACGCATCAGAACCATTGTTGTGACTTATCTAGATAAAATTATCTAGATAACGTATCTAGATAAAATCTGTTATCTATGATCTTTATCTATCTAAATTTTTTGGTTTTATCTTTATCTTTTATCTAGATAAAAATACAGATTATCTTATCTAAAATTTAAAGTTTTTAGATAAAAAAAAAATAGATAAAATGTTGTACCATAATATAGATACAAAATAATAATAAAATATATCATTTTTCAAAATGAAAAATACTTCTACAGGTTTTCCCCTTTTTTTAAAATGGCGGCAATTTGTAAACACTAATTTTTAGAAGTATAATTTATACTTCTAAAAATTTGTGTTTGGGAGACTATATCTTAAATTTGACACCGAGCATGTTTAAATTAATTGAATTTTGCATTTTGAAAACTTAAGACATTTTCCTGGACAGACCCTAATAGTAATGAATCTTCTACTGATTTTTTACGATAAAGTTTGAAATTTTGAATATCCTTATTCCTGTATCTCTATTCTCTTATAACTTGAAACCTAACTATCCCATCCTTAAAATCCATCCACATGATAGATATGGAAAAAAAATTAGTAAATATTGCTTTTTAAGAAACATGTCAATAACTCAATAATATCATTATTATCTTTTATCTTTTCAAAATTATCTAGATAATTATTTTAATCTTTTATCTATTATCTAGATAAATAATTTTAAACCTTATCTTTTATCTTATCTAGATAATTTTTTGGGGAATTATCTTTATCTTTATCTAGATAAAAAATAAATTATCTAGTCACAACACTGATCAGAACACGTCTTTTCATTTCGTTTTTTACTGCGAGTGTTGTGAATGTCAGACAAGTTTAAGTGTTAATTGCAAACGTACGAGGTTTGCCTGTCTATTGTGTTGAACTGAGGTCTTGTTTTAAGCTCTGGGCGTTTCCGATAAGTCCTACAGCATCGAGTTGAAATTAATGCCGGCAAACGACCTTGACATGATCTCAATATATTATATAACAGGCCAGATTATACTTATTTCACGTTTATAATTACTATAATAAATGAACATAAATCAATAAATGAGTTAACATGTATAGAAGGGGTTAGAAAAATTATTGTAAAACGCGTTTTTACTTGATGGGATCGGCAATGAAATATGCCTAAAACGTTATATGAGAACGAGGTGGGCTTTCAAAATACGGTTGGAGAGGGAAATTCGCAAAGGAAGCGTGGGTTTCAGGGTTATATTAGAGCGTTTATTATGTTTCAAATACGCCTAAATTGGAATTAATACTATATTATTAAAACCTGGTATAATAATAATTTAAAAAAAACATTTTCTAGAGGAGGTTTTCGAGTGAACCAGTTGAGAGTGAATGAGATGTAAAATGGTGTTCGTATCTACCTTGTATAATGGTCAATGGCAATGATTCTTATCACATGGTGTTTACAATACTCTGCACGTGCTTCCGTTAGATAAGTATAGATTCTTATCATCTCTTGCTGCAGATACAAGCGTGGAAACCATATTACTCAGCCGTCCATAAATACTAATAATTTTTCGTATGCATACCCGTTATAGGGTGCACACCAGCTTTACCTGATGTGCCCCTCTTCAGGTAACTAACTAGTTTCTTTTGGGAAGGAATGTCCGAGGGCTATTAGTAGGACTCAATCCCACCATTCGCCTTTACGACTGAGGAAAACCTCGGAAAAACCTTCAGTCAGGACTGCCGGTGGCCGGAATCGAACCGGCGACCTCCCGTCCATAGATAAAATACGTCGCAAGCTACACACTTATGTTTCGTAGGATTTTTACGCCATTATGCAAACAGAAAAATAACGTGAAGCAAAACTTACTACACAATATGTTTTGTTTGTAAATTTCTATGCGCCATCATAAAAGAAGAAAAATAACGTAAAGCAAAACTTACTGCACAATATGTTTTGTTTGTAAACGCTGAACTTTAGTATCGTATTGTTCTCCTTTGATAATACTATCGTTATCTGTGCAATATATTCTTCATTATATATAAGTGCAGCGTAGTTAGACGTATCGGTGAGCAACGAAGTAAGTGCATCAGACGTATTGGAAAGGTGTAATTTCGTGCAACACATGTACTGGAGAATCTTGCACAACTCAACCAACCACCAAGTCACGTTACGTATTAAGTGGTGCAATAAGAATATCGAGAAGAAAAACACGTGATTGCGAATCGCCATTTCATTCTACTACAGAAGTTAACGGGAACTAGTAAGATGTGTTAATTGGCCTTGGGCCGTTTTGGTAACTTTCATTAATCCCTTTAGATATTAAATTTATTCAGAAAATGTGAAAATCGCAAGAATCTTACTTCGTTTTGGATGCGTTGCCATTTCTAATTCCAGAAAGAAATGCGCCGTGAACTTTTCATACGGTAAACCATAAAATGAAGTCTATTCATAGAGAGCAAACGGTCAATGTGTATCAAACCGAGTGATCTTTGTTCTGTCACCAATCTTAACATTATAAGAAACTAATTTCTCGCTCACATTTCATACCGTAAATTAGATTTCCATTAGAAACACTTTTTTTTTCTTGATTGTGGAAACATCCAACGGTATTCCAATATGGAGTCGTGAGAGGCGCGGCGATAAATCTGTAGCGTCATAAGTAATATGATTAAATTACGGCATATTCTCTTCTCTGAATCGTTATACATATTTACTTTTACATCGGTCGTGATGACTTAAAGAACCGTCAGAAGAAAGCCCAACAAAATACGCAATCCGCGCGAATTAGCCAATTATACACCTGAAATCCTCCCCACATCGCAACATGCAGACTTGCAAATTGTACCAACCGATAAAAAAAAAAAAAAAAAAAAGTGGCCCAGTTTTCTAAACGCTTCGGCCACAAATCACGCTCTCGTCTGTATAAATTCACACAATGGTCCTCCGTAGAAAAACATAGGCTATCCCCGAGATGGCAATTAGCCCATTCAACATTCAGCGCCGCAACCAAACCGGATCCCTTACACGGGAATAATGCTAGGACGACTTTTTTGCATCATTTTAATCTAATATCAGCATAATAATATTATAATATGCCGTTATATTGTTTGCGTACTGATGTAAAAAACTGTACGAATAGTCCCACGTAGCTGTGGTTTATTATGGGCGTAACCTTGTTCAATGCATGAGTACGTACAGTCCCCGCGACTACGGTGGCAGTGGATCGCGAGAGACGTACATTATATTATATAGAGGGCTGTGGGACGAGACCATTTGTGTGATGTCGTGCATGGACACGGCACGACAATGCTCAACGTTTAACATTTACTTGGAAATATTTTTCTATGGGACATTGAAGATTTTCTTGGAAATATAAAATTCTTAGCATTGTCGTGTATAAGGTGTATGGAGAATGGATGGGTATAGGGGAGTGTAATGGTGGTGGTATAGTTGTCCCAAGACTACCTTACACATGCTTTCGTCACAGGCGACTGGTTCGTAGCCAATCAGCGATCGGTATTGGCCCGGATGTGTCTCGGGCGGTTCGCTGGTTGGCCACGACTGCTCCGGATGTGACGAAAGCAAAAGCAAAGTAATCTTGGGTCCAGTATATAGTCGCGTCGCATTAACTTGCAAGGTGTTGTCGTCACGGATTATGTATAATAATAAGTGACGCGTGTGACAACTACCAACCTAAATCTAGTTGCATCTCGTTCTCTTGTCAAATGTATTGCAGTGATAATTTCGCCCGCCTGTTGTCAGAGGTGGTGGGGTCGCATTCCATTCACGGTCGGTGCAGTCAATGCAGTGGACAATAACAATACAGGTATCGGGAAATCCCGCGGTGAATACCGTTGAAATAGAACGTGTGGAGCGACCGTCTCTTCTCAGAATTTTAGGGGACACCTCGCTTCTTACGGCGTGGCCAGTATATGTGTAGAGTGCGGGAGTAAGGGTCGTTTACTATCGATTCCCAATTCATTGTTGCGATGGTGTTCGGTTGAATTTAAATTTGTAACTTTTTTCTAACATTGATTCACTACTAAAATACTAATAGAAAGAAACTCTTGGGTATCGCCTATTCTTTAGTTGTATTCAATGACGCACACCGTCATTCTCATAAACTTGATCGAAAGACCCCCCTATTTCGTAGTTGACAGCTCGAAAGTTATCATACATTTTGGCCGATCAATATGGCCAGTGTGACAACACATAAAACCAAAATACAAACACACATCAAAGTACACACGTGCTTTTTTGACAAGTAGACAGGTAACCTGGACATTTTAATTATAATGATCAGCACGCATGTGTCCACGATTCGCGATAGAACATCAACTTCGATGGCATTCTGTATAAAATAATGGATTTCGCTCGCCAAAAAGAAAAGAACAATTTTCAAACTACACCTATTATTATGAGTAGAATAGAATACGTATTTCCAGAAAAAAGTATACCGTGGATGGCCTTGGGCTGTAACAATGGCCGTGGTTGCACGAGTTAAAAAGTAGGCTGGTCAGTTAATCGCATGCCTTCTGACGTCACACAGTTAAAACAGTTCTTATAATTAGCACAACAATAGTCAGTGTTAGTTGATTTGAGATGATATTTAGCACGCAACATTTATACTATTGGCGTAATTCAATATATTTATTTAAATTGAAATCCCAAATGTTTACGTTTGAGTTTTACTTTACCCTCCAAATGGCTCAAAGGATTTTTAAAAATGTTTCGTGCCAAGTTATGCAAAAAAATATTGAACATTTTAAAACGATGAACTAAACAAATACCTAACTGTGTTCTTGATCAAACTGCCCAAATGTTTTTTACGGAAACTATCTATAATACTATGATTGCTTTCTTGATACATTTCTAATTCCAATGCAGATGGTCTAGGACTCCATTCCCGGTTCAGCCCGGGAAATTGATTTCAATTTTTCTGTGTGTTACTGCATGGTGTACAAAAATTGTAAACGGCGTCTTTGGAGCCGTAATTCAACGGAACACATAATAAATGGCCCCTCCACTGAAAATCAGTTCTTGTGAGTGGCAGGGTAGACAAATACAAATGCAAGCACGCAATAAGGTAAATATCACATACCCACGCACTGCCCTCATAACATCGTAGCTGCACCCATTCATTGAACTATAAAACATGCGTTGACGACAAGACTTACCGTAACCACTCTATCATTACGCCAACAATTATCCATGCATATAAATTACAAATCAAACAAGTACGAAAAATATGAAAATCGTTGCAAAAATTGTCGCAAAGTCGGTTAGTAATTTCAAAAAATTATAATAAACGATTATCGTTCCGATAATAATCGTTTGTCATTATCGATTACCCGTTAACAAATGTGGCCTCGAACGGTAAATTGAGTAAGGAAGGAGTAATGCTTGTATAATTGCATGTCCAATTAAGAATGTTCTAGTTATGATCGCCCAAGTAAGTACCAAGCAACGTAATGAGTTATTACTGCAAGTGCACGATGCACCAATCGGCATCGTCTCAGATGGAAACAGATCTTCACATTGTAGGTAGGTGTTAACATGAACTATAGCAGGAAAAATGACTCGTAGTTTCGCGTCGTAGTTTGTGTATGACACAATTACACAGCTTACCTAATTGAGTCGCTAAGCTGCGATTATCTTACACATCATGAAACATTTTCGCAGAACATCTTGACTCCCAGAAAGTTGTAGACCACATAAAATTCTCTCTTCCTCGTATTGCAGTGTAACTACATTATGTATGGCGCAAGCGACATTAAGAGGTAATTCAAGTTTTATGCCATTACGAGAACACCTTGACCAAGTCTAGTGCTATAGTTATAAAACAAAAATAAATTTTGAAGATAAATCGACAACCTGATAAAGAATGAATAAACTTTGGATTTTATCGTTTCAAAAAATATAAATCATAATATATAGGCCCTAGTTACGAGTATTGCAATGTAAAAGGTATTCTCTAATGTGATCGACAAGAAAACACATTCAAATAAAAGCTAATCAGCGACTGCTTGTATAATTCAGGGTCCTGAAAAGTCGTGAATTTTTGTAAATGCCTTTACCCGCATCATCATCATCATCATCATCATCATTATCATCCATCTACTAATTCCCTCATTGTCCAAGATAGTTAACAGAAACGTTACAACAATGAGCTATATCAATCATAATGTCCTCATATAATTGCTTCATGTTTAAACTTAAAATTAAGTATTGTCCAAAAAGCAATGGAAGATCTTGCATGAATACATTAGAGCACTCAAAATAGACTAGATGCATTCTGGTGGCAAGAAAATAAACTTCTATTAGGAGTGGTTTAGCTGTCAATTTTCATTGTTGTTTTATTGTTATTATTCATCAATGGCGCTGAAAGGAGGTTGCTTAGCAGCGCTATCTATGTTCGTTTTGAGTCCTCTTTTCCAAGCAAATCCTATGTGGCCAGGCATCGTTTGTACGAAATCAGAAACAGAACTTACTTTCGAAACCCTGATGTTCCGCTCTCTATAAATGGACAAGACGTATTTGTCAAAACACAAAACGTTTCGTTTCAGCCTTGGCCGTTGAAATCAAAACGCACAATAAGTATTGCCACCCAACCACCCACACGCTCCTCAACACGTCGAAGGCCGCGTACACTCATTATTTACTGTTGGTGATTTCAGGCAGGTTCGCAACTCAATATTAGTCACGTCGCTTCGTTAGACCATTAGACATTAGACAACCGAGTTACGAGAAGAACGACCGAGCGGTTTTTTAATTTGCCATCGTGTGGGCAGTGGAAATAATCAACGCCCTCTTGTTTAATTAAAAGACTATACGTTATAATTTCAATCTTTCTTATTGGCGGCAGTGCCTTTGGCCAATTCGGCAAAGTACGCAGATGTAAGATAATGATTTGATTAACACTCAATTAAACAGAAAAGCATATCAATTATCAATTCTGCTTATTTTCTTGACATATAGACTATACTATAGATACCAGACATTAAACATGTTTCAAATGGTCCAAGTGTACATGTTTGTGGCTAGTCATGGTCCCATACATGTGCAAGAACAACAATGCACAACAATCCATAAAAGTGTTTTGTTTCGGACAAACATTAAATATGCACCAATCAAGGAAATATATATAGATATAGGTAAAAGTAAGCTGTATAGCAACAGATTGTCCGATCTACATAACTTAGTGATAAACAAACACTAGTAAAAGAAACAAGGTTTATTATCGGGTTACCAACAATTATAAAAATAGCTATGAGTTTTGTTTCGAATAGAGTTTGCTAGCAACCGCTGTTTGTCCGGCCTATGACGGTGTGGTACGTCACCGATGCTGTTAAGTTTATTCACCGTTGTAAGTGACACAAACGAAAACTTGAATAATTTTAAAAAATGGTTCATTGAAAACAAGGCGATAGCACATTTTCTTTCTCCAAAAATTCGTTCCAGAAGCAATTTTGCTTTCCTAAAAACGATGGATCCAAACGCTACATTAAAAAATTCCCTTCATGGTGTTATGCTTAGGTTATTCTTGCCTCGAATGATTGTTACATTCACAGGTCTGTGGTTAAACGGTTGTACCGCCAGAGGTCGCCATGCAGGGCTGCCACACTGTGGTGAATGGTGACCGGTGACCGGTGATCGGTGACCGCAGAGTGGCTGCCATGGCCTCTCATGCAAATCTTACACTTACTTTGTTTAATTATATATTTAATTCATAATTCTATCCATCCTTGTGATCTCATCGTTTGACGTCAACGTTTAAAATTCATCAGGATTTTCCTATTGGTCGTCTTGATGAACCTCGTTGGAGAAATAAAAACAAATTAACAACATTGGAAATTTTGTAATAAATGATTTTTTCCATCGAGTATACACTATGTTCTAGGACCGTATACATGCAGTGGCATCTCTATTTACGGTTTTATTGTGTGTGTGTGGGGGGGGGGGGGGGGGGACTTCTACTTTTCTCATTTTATATAGATAGCACGAAAGAGTCGAAAGCTATGGGAGAACATAATTTGAGAGAAATAGCAATTGAATTCAGAAGGTGCATAGTGTGCTCCAAAGCGGAATGTTTGTTCACTTTCAATTCAACTGGTTATTCATCGTTGAAGTGTTTCAGGTGGCGTTTAATTGAAGTTCTTGAATGTCCTAGAACTATTTTTTCCTATTAAAAAGGGTCATAAAGAAACTACCACTTTGTGTGGTTTATACAATACCACAAACGATCATTTTCGTAAACTTTGTTTGTGGGATATGTGTGTTACAAAACTTATTTCGTGATAAGCCTCTTCGTTTGGTATTGCCAGCTCCAATGTTAGCACACATTTTACCCTCCATTATGGACGATGTGACATCACGTTAATGCACCCTTATACGACAAACCTATAGCAGCTTCTGGGGAGGAGGATGGTTGCTCAATACGCCATTGCAGCAACTGTTTGTTTATTAATAAATATAGAATAACAATAATCTAAAAAAAAAAAAAAAAAAAAAAAAAAAAAAAAAATGTGGAGAGTGTTGGTTTAAGAACAGACTCATGGCTGTGAGTCGAGTAGTCAAGCTATTGTGTTGCTGGCCCAACAATAACACCTCTATTTCCCACGGCTGGCCAGGCTAAGTGTTGGGTGTGACTGTGTAGTGTGTAGTGTGTACTGTGTAGTGTGTGCGCCTCCTCCAACGCCACAGATGAAGCATCAAGCGGTGTGGCCCGGACACGCACACTGTTTACCTTGCTTTATTAGGTCATGCCGTGCGTACATCTGGATAGACGCACCATTATCTGCCTGTCTGATAGGCGTGTTTACATTTACTTCGGATTAGAATAATGATGTGAAAAAGAAATCGAAACCCATTAGTGATTGATTTCCGACGATAAAATGTGGAAAGAAAACGTGATTGAAGTAAAAATGGGAGATTATATTTGTGGGTCGCAAAGGTGTGTGTAGGCTCTGTTACGACGATCGTAGCTTTAATACATTATAAGCAATAAGGAAGTATCGACAAGAAGTATCTGAAAATATAATGGTAGGCCTATTTGACTAAAAAAAAAAACAGGATTTAAAAAAATCTAAAAATTTCAAATTTTTAGAGAAATTTTATTCAAAAACATTTTATCGTAAATGCAACATTTTTTTATTTATAAAAGTCCAAACAAAATAATAAAATAGTTTCAGGGTAATATTTATTTTTCGAGAACGCCATGTCGTCTTGTAGGTACAAGTATATAGCAACTAGCAAGTAGCAAGTAGCAACTAGCAACTAGCAACTAGCAACTAGCAAGTAGCAACTAGCAAGTAGCAAGTAGCAACTAGCAACTAGCAACTAGCAACTAGCAACTAGCAACTAGCAACTAGCAACTAGCAACTAGCAAGTAGCAACTAGCAACTCGCACCTAGCAACTAGCAACTAGCAACTAGCAACCACCCTCTGCACGGAAACACCGGTAGGAGGAACCGTGTCACTGAAGTGGCTCAGCACGCACGCACGCGCGACTCATTCAAAAGGTCGCAGGTTCGCTTCTCACTACCGACATTCGTGACTCAAGGCTTTTACTCGTCATGAGGCGAATACTGGAAATGAGTCCAAAAACAGTTCTCATCCATTCGTTTCTATACATATATGGTAAGGAACGGGGAGGAAAATATATATAAAAACAAAATAGAAAATTGTATAAAACCATCGAGAAACCTTTGTAGCGAAATCATTACAATACAATAATTTCACTTTCCTTCCAAGAAATTCACTAAAAATAAGAACTGGAAGGGATTCAAATTCGCAAGGATATATCTGAGTTTGGACCTTCTTCGATCCTGGTAACGAGAGACCGTGGTCGATTAGGCGTTGGTCCAATAAACATCTTGATTCATTCACTTCATTTCTACGTTCGAAACCTGGCTTCGGCGTACGATTTCTTATAGCGTTGTTTTATGTGCATACTTCATGATCACCTCCAAGTAAGAAGACGAGTCTTAATAATGTAGGCATACAGTTGTTACGGGGAGAAAAAAGAGTACCTCATTTCGTTGCCTCTTACGATTGGCAGAGTCACGTAGGCCAAATTATTTCAGGATAGACATTAAATAAATAAATAAATTCCCGGGGGGCCTCGATTACATCGTTACCAAAAAACAAGACGTTAGCCCCAAAAAATCACCACCGTCCAACAACATGCGGGTAATGGTAATTGATGGAAAATAGAAAGTGGGCCTGGCCTAACAAATTGACAAGAGAGCAACTACGAAAAGTGAAAACTATCGCGCACCGCACACGCTCCTGCATAGAGAATGTCACCGGTGAATCGATAATTGATAGCTAGTTCGCGGTCGCACATCCACTCGCGATTAACGATTCGAGGTCGCTTTTACTACTTGTTTACGGTTGCCAATAAATATTTCACTCTTCATAAAGCACACTTTGCATCGTAATTACATAGCGACTGACTGACTGACTGACAGACTGACTGACTGAAAGTCGTTCCCCACTTGAAACAAAGAATAACAATAACAATACTCTGAACCAAATATCTATCGCAGTGTTGAATGTTTATTGTGTGGAAATATTTCTTAGGCGAGGAGGTGTATAAGTAAATTATTGCGTCTAATCTATAGTGATTGTCCGACAAGTATATGACAAGTATGATGAGGTTAGTTTTTTAACTGCGACTCGCACACGTACTACAATCTAGTTTATAGTTTACCAGGATAAGAAATAAATAAGTTGTGCTACGATTTTTCTCAATTTTATTCCTAAAAATTCCAATTTTTCTTTCTGCTTTTGTAATTCTCCCTTCTCGTGCCAGGTAGGGTTGACGAGGGGTTCTAAGCTTATGTCGTCAGCTTCGTTTCCCTATAGCATCAGCCACGTGCGACAGTCCAGGTTGGTTGGGGGAGGAACTAATCGATAAGGCACCACCCTGTAGTAGGAGAATGTTTTCCTGTCGCAGCCTTTAGAGATAACATTTCCCCGCGCTTTTCTACACGAACCCGGTAATCGAACAGAGAAGAGACAACGTAAACGGATAACTTCTTTGGTATTGACTTGGGTCAATCTCACACGTCTACCCTTGTTTTAACTAGTAATGTGCATTACCGCCAAGAGATTGTATAGCACATGGTTGTCATATCGGCGAAAAGTAAGATTCAATATCTCTTTGCGTTTCGCGCATTGTTAGTGTTGTTTTAGTTTTTTTTTTTTTAGAGGATGCAGTCTATACGTTCTCGCATGACCTATTCCTCTTTATATTTTAAATTTAAGTAAACAAAAAAACACAAGTGGTTATAGTGTCGCATTATTAAATGACTTAAATTATGACGGGTTGAGCAAGATTTAAAAAAATCACTACATCATTTTAATTAATTAAGATGTCACTCTTTGTCTCGAATCATCTCGTTGCACACACATCCATCAACACTTCGACTATTTTTTGTTGATGTCAATTTCTGTGTATTCTTCAGCGTGTATTTAATCAACATTTATTTTAAATTTCCATTCTGCTCATTTTTTACGTGAAAGGAAAGTCCCAAATATACCGACAAGACCTATGTGTATAAACCAGATAAACATGCACCAATCAGAAACTAAGAACTTGCTCTATCCTCGTGACCTATTTAACCGAACCACGCCCGTGTTTGGCGAATCTCCGACGCGGCAACTGATAATCTAAACAAACATTACAAAATGTTTTCACCCAAATATGTGTCACTCTCTCGTATAAATGATACAACGAGTTGAAGGAAACTCTATCGTGTACAATCACGTCAACAAATATTATCTCATTCCTCGTCAAAACCCGGGGTAGAATGAGTAACTCTGCCTAACGTACGAGGAGACTACAAAAGCCAACGCTACACAACCTACAAGTTAAGTGCTCATTAAACAATTACGATCATAACACCCAGAGATTTGTTTAGTAACGCACCACAAGTCGCAACACAATAAAAAATGATTCTAACACGTGTATTACTTCATGAGTTCATAATAATAAATGTATGAACAGTAATGATGATGCTTTGCCGTCGTAATAGTAACTGCAACTGCAAGTCATTCGATCCTATACAATCGACGTGTATATGCAATATGCATACGTGTGTTGTGTTGTGACTTGTTCATCTAAGCATTGTACAAGCTACATAGAATAGACATTCAACATCAAAATTAATACATACTATTTACAAACGAGTTATATAATAAGGCATATTGATGCCATTAGGTATCCGACAGGGGTAAAAAATGTATAACAAGAATATATACACGATTATTTAACAATTTTAATTTTACCAGACTTCCACAACAATTTTGGAATTATTTATTTTTACAATTACCACTTCGTGTAGGTCCTTTGGACAGGCTATGTTGGACAAAAATAAACATTAAAAGTATATAATTAAATAATACAATGCAACACCCTAAAAACTGTCAACAATTAATCCCAGTTTTAAAATAAACAGTCAGGCGTATGAAGAAGTGTGCTACACGAATGGGTACCGAACCCATGCCCCGTCACGTAGAGGCCCGTGTCGTTTCACACGGCTTCTCTATCACCAACCTACCCGTGTTATTATTATTGTTACGTTGCCCGGCCTGCGTGCAACGAAGGTGACATTCTTCTCAAGGTAATACCGAGTAGTGTTGCAACTCTTTGCCGAGACGTGCAGAGAGGTTTGGGCGTGGGTTGGGCGTATGTGTGAACACAATAATGTGATACATAGAGGGGCTTTGATTTCATCTAACGTAAATCATCTTTAGCTCTGATACAACGCTAACACTATTTTACGTCAATGGATGATCGGTTTCAGTTCGTAATTGGACCGTAATTCATTAAGTAAGTAAGTAAGTAAGTAAGTAAGTAAGTAAGTAAGTAAGTAAGTAAGTAAGTAAGTAAGTAAGTTAGTAAGTAAGCAAGTAAGTAAGTAAGTAAGTAAGTAAGTAAGTAAGTAAATAAGTAAGTAAATAAGTAAGTAAGTAAGTAAGTAAGTATGTAAGTAGGTAAGTAAGTAAGTAAGTAGGTAAGTAAGTAAGTAAGTAAGTAAGTAAGTAAGTAAGTAAGTATGTAAGTAAGTAAGTAAGTAATGAATTAACTAAGTAATGAAGTAAGAAAGGAAGGACGGAATTAAGGAAGTAAAGTAACTGGTAGGGATAGTACGGAAGTGAGTAAGGAACCTTTACGTAGTCCTGTAAGGAGGATAAGAAGTAACAGTAACAATTATTCAATGAACGAGTAAAATGGAAAATATAAATATCCAACCAGATCAGGAAATAGTACAAAGTTATCGGGCACCTTTATTACTAACTAGGAGGGGTACCAGAATTTTTGCTTTACACTCATATTCATATCAAAGAGTACGTTTCCTAAAATGACCCTAATAAGAGTTGTTTGTACATTCATTAGTTTTAATGTCATACACTTTTATTTGTGAAACCACAAGAAAATTATAACCAGTACTAATTAATTAATTAGTAAATATCTAAATGTACGCCTGTGAAAGTGGCACTCGAAACGATCTTCACTTATTTTAATAAAAATTATTTTTCCCCAAAGTGATTATATTATTCATATAGTTATTTTTCCTAAACACAATGATAATTAATAATTAAGGTGATATATAACAGCTACTCTTTGGATCCACTTGCACTCTTGCATCGAAAGGAATGGAATAAGCGTTGACCCAATTATATAATAACGCATTCGATGACAGTATCGAGATCTGAACACGAATATGGACCTAAATATGGTTCATAAAATAGACAAAACGCTTTTCTAACCAGATCCTCATTTTAGCGTCTCAGAATGTTTTATCCACACACACTATTTGTAGACGAAACTTTTAGGAGCTTGATTCAGTCATTGGTCACCTGAAACATTAGCAGACAGTTCAGGTTGAACCACCGTGTCTGACCTGAAATGTTTTACACTTATTTAGCTTAGTTAACACAACATAACTAGGTATAAGTGTTTCATACACTCCACAGCAGCACAGCCCGACAGATAGTGAGTTTGTTTGCACTGCATACTTGGTAAGCACACGAACATTAAAAACACACTTCACAGAACGAATAGTAAACAGAATGTTAACTTTAATTCCAGTAATTATATTTAATTACAGTAGTGATCTACTTTACGGTTGTAAATATTTTTATTTATAACACCGAATGCTGAGCTGCAGTTTCTCCAGCATTCTCTTAGTTGGTGGTTCTCTTGAATATATTTCTAAACAAGAGTATTCCCGTGACTTGCGAGAATTTATAAAACGAGATTCTCAACGAGATATCCGTGACTCTCGTTCAAAATACGCACCCACAAATACGCATTGTTGGATCACGAATACGCTGCCTCGATGTTTGACTGTTAACACACAAATATCCATGGGTCCTGATTCTGTAAAATGGAGGGCGGGGGGGGGCCTAAATGAAAATTTGCACGGGAATATTAAGTCGTCAGGATGTTACATGATGTATGGTGGGACGAAGACGATACGAACTGCGCGACATCAAATTTCTTCAGTCATATTCCAATTGAACACAACAATGAATGAAACAATAATCAAGTTCATTGATTTCGTAAGCAAGTATACAGTTTATATGAAAAACAGCTAGGCTTATCATGTTAAAGTTTGGTTATTTTGGAATTATTAAATTCGTAAATAATTAAAAAACAAACATTATTGATTATACACAATATTAGAACTATTTTCATACCATACGACACGAAATTGAAACCATTATCTATTCACGTTTAGTTCTCGAGATTTACTGAAAACAAAACCGGATATTTCACACGGTTTCAAGAACGCGGCTCGCTCTATTCTAACGGGTGTAGGTGTTGTTGTTGTCGGAACTAAGTGTGAACCAGGCCTAAGTATACCCAACCGGCGTGTGACAATTGACGGCCACAGTGCGACCAAACGCCGTCAAACGAAACGAAACTTGTCGACTGTGAAATATAGGCCACGCAGTCAGGCAACCACCTAGCGAGGCTGTAGTGTATCTGTAGGCCTATATACATTGTTCTTGTGAACGTTTGCGTAAGCCATGTTGGGTTTCAGACACGGACACTTCACACGGGATAAACAGATGGGGAAATATTGTATTTCAGGGGGCGGCGACGAGCGGTGGGTTTTTTGATGCACGACTTTAAGATTTACTAAATTACCTCTTTTTTTTGGGGGGTGTTGATGGCTTTCTTTTTTACTACATTTCACATAAATCAGTGTTTCGTAAAATGTATTTGTTATTCAAGTTACATTGTAAGCTTATATTCTTCAATGAGAAACTTATACAGATATTTTGTTGATACTGCATTTTGGAATATTATACAATAATTAGCTACGGGTACCCGCCAATAAAAGGTAATTGTTCGTTCATACTGTTGTTTCAACGAGGAAGGTGGGTTCCACCACGTGGTGACCGGTGCCCGCAAAGAGGTTCTCCTCGTGCCTATCTTGGAATCAACCTTCTTTTTCTCTCTCAGTCGCTTCTCATTCTGCCTCATGCCAGCCCTTTTTGCGACCTGACCCCCCCCCCCCCCCCCTCCCGCAACTGTACCCGTATGACGACTCCGGCGATGCGTGTAATGGATCTGATTTGGCCGACGTCATATGACCTACTTGTTGAATACGTCGTAAAACAACAAATAACACAGATTTTAACACACATTATAAACAAATCGTGCATCTATAGCAAGCACGAGTTTCTTACGACTGTACATTTGTTTGATTGGCGTACAAAGCTGGCTCTCATTATTCCTACAGTCATCCTCTATTAGGAATATGATACAATCTATATCATCGTTTCGACACTCAGTCATAAGACTAGCTATATATATTTATTTATATACATATAATTCTGCACGCATACATTAGTGGAATTAAACAGAAATGTTTGTACTCCAGCCATTTATTCATTCATTAGTCATTTATCAACAAACGAATATAAATGAATCGTTAATTGGACGAATAAACAACAAATTGTTGTCGTGTTAGTTAAAACTAGTGGGCGCACATTAAACGAAGTTGAAACAATCGGCTTGTGTAAGAAATTAAAATTAATTAATCAATCGTGTTTTGGGAACTCGCCGCACAGCTCCAACGAACTCTCTGAACTCTCTGTTTTATAGAGAGCTCGTGAACAATGGCCAGATAAATAAACGCTGCAGCCAAAACATGCTAATCGTGCCCGACCGACGTTTACGTGTGCAGCACTAATGAAGAATACCTACCTATACACTGTTTGATATCGTTACAGACGGGATTTTGATTTACTTCCTTGTATAACACAAACGAAAGTGGCCACTAATAACCACGGTATTGCGTGCCATAAAACCACAATAATAATATAAACTATGAAGATCATTGGAGAACTCATTTGTGTTCAAATTGATTGCAAATCTGCTATATCTACACAACTTTAATAACTTGACTGTTCCTTTCGTTCTCTTTTATTCGACACTTAAAATTGTCTCGTTTTTTAGAGACACAAACGATGCTGGTATGAATCTATTTTAGTATAATATACATCTGCATTCTTTTACCGCAAGTATTTGTATTCATTTGTATTTATTTATTTATTTATTTAGGGTTTCTTTCAAGCATATCGTTACATAGGTTTGGTTAAATAATACATCGAATGCTTAATGCCCTGTTTATTAATGCCTGTTTACTAATGCATGTGTTTATTCTTGTTTTATTTTTATTATACATTCCTTTTGTGGGTCCTTGTGATCTATTATCAATAAAGAATAAATAATGATATTGTTAGAGTGGGATGTATACTCTCGTTTATACGGTAATCGAGACGAGAAGTGTGTGATTGTGAACGGCTTTGATGAAGCACCGAAGCTATACACATAGAGTACTGGCAGATACTGGCAGATACTGGCATATACTGGCATATACTGGCAGATACTGGCATATTCTGGCAGATACTGGCAGATACTGGCAGATACTGGCAGATACTGGCACTGGCAGATACTGGCAGATACTGGTACGTAGAGGAGACTAACGGATGTCCGTGCAATCTGAAGGACTGCCAAGGTGGACCGGTTATAACTACCAGACACTAGACGAGGACATCTGAGATAAAATACAGTTTAACAATTTAAATTATAAAAGGTCATTACATTAAAGATAATTACATGTTTATATTGTATGAAAGGGTGGTCCGTAGCAAACATAAAGCAAATCAAATTATTTACTATAATATTATAGTATAGATGTGGTTGTATACTGTATACAATATCAAGGGGATAACCGAAATCCGTGATCCACCATAAAAATGTACAGAGATACCACCCACGGTGATTGGGTCCAACCGCTTAGAACTAGGGACGTGGGCTCGAATCCCGGACAAGACATTCACTTATAATTGGCGTCCATTCACACAGAAACCATGACGATACTCGAAACACTTGATCAGTACTGTTTCCGGTTATAGATTAGGTTCCTCTTTCACGAGAACACATCTCGTGGATGCCGAGAGATGAACGAAGACGATCTCGTGACGATGTTTCTGCAAACAGTTCAGGGAAGGCGGACTACGGCCCAAACGAGACAACGGGAGATTAAATGAGAAGTCACGTGGCCACGCCCACTTTCGGCACTCTAGGTTTAATTACACCGAGGATTGCCCGGTGATTGGTGCCCATGTTGTCAGCTGTGTAGTTAAGTAATCGAATATCGCGGCCGGCGGACGGATGTGTAGTAATACCAACACAAAAAATGAAAAAATTGTTTTGACCTCACCGTACAAACACGATAGTAGAAGAGTATGAAAAAATAAAATACCTATAGTCTTTAGTTGAGATTTTGAAACGTATTATTATAACTTCACACGTAGTTAAACAACTGGAGGCACTCCAGTGATTGCTTGCATGTAATTTACCATCAACGTCGGCATTCTACAAATACTGAAATCTCCGGCTATAATTAAAAAGAAACGAATGCTTCTGGTTTTTATTTGCATTTTTCTGCACGTGTGAGATTTTTAATATATCGGCCACAACATTTGATAATTCTCAGTAGATTAATTTCAAAATTTACATTTATTTTGTAAACAATGCAACCGAAAAGTTTCGCTGGTCAATGTACACGTTACATACGAATTGGTACTCGGAAGTAAGGGAAATTAAACACTCATTATTCAACAAGGGAAATATTTCATTTCAAGACAATCTAGTTACATAAATTATCAGAACGAGACAAGTTGCAACTAATATCACAACAATGTTGCAACTGCCCGGTAAAGTTATAAAATAAACAATAGATGGGTTGTTTATCTTGCGCGTATTTTTTTACAGATACTTTTCATTTTAATTAGCTCCCTAAACGAATTAGTTTTCAGTTTTCCCAATACAATGCGTCCCGAAATGAATTGCCCATAATGAAAGGAGATTTATGTACAGATTCACAATTTAATTGGCAGTTTATTGAATCGTTTTAAAAACACGATTTATTCCATGTTATATTTACAACAACACCACAACTTTGTTAACTCTAACATTATTATTAACATTGTTATTTTGTTAACAACAACCGCGCCCACGTAAGAACCCAATGGACAACAGCTGGAAATACTCCAGCTGTGTGTCCGAATAAGTTTCACACTCGAACTATTAACCAGGTGACAAATATACATTGAATCCTTTTCAATAAAATGCAAAATTACAAACTCCAAACTGGATTCTGTCTTTCACGTAGGTCTAGCAAATGCAAATTGCAATGATATTGAGAGCATGTACTGCGGTCCACAGCCCACTAATAACAACTGCAATTATTCCATCCGCTCTGGTTCTGAAGATAACTACACAACCGAAGACGAACAGAATAATAATATTATCACAACCTCTAAAAAAAAAAAAAAAAAACTATTTTCGTGTTTATATTTTTTTAAGCGTTAGGTGATTTCCGTTTGGTGACTGACATGGACCTCAAACAACGCTATATACACACTATGCATTGTGTATTGACACAATTCTCACTGAATACACGTCAAACAATGTCCATCTGATTGACAATCTTTACCTCTAAACCAACACCTTTCTATTGTTTTTAACGATTGCTCCATCCACTATAATAACAGACGCAAACTGATAACATTCCAATGTTAAGTGTCTTGCTTGGGTGGGTAAGAGTTTAAGAAAGCAATACCAGACAATTGATGATAGTTCTTCCCATGTCCGAACACAATAATAATATATATGCATATACGTGCATACGTACGAGTAAACATTTCATCATAACAGATGATGTTACAAAAGAACCATCGGGAACAGTTTTTGGGAATTTGATAGTCTGAAAATTAAAGACACTGTTAAGAATAAGTCGACATGTACGTAGAAAGTCATACTGTGTACAAATTAAAATTTTTCGATCTAACCCACAATTATTTAATTGCGTCTGTATTTAATTTATGAACCCAGATTCATTTAAAAAAAACATGTCACCGTACAGTAAAAATATACCAAGTTCAAGGTTTGCAAGCCACTGACTAATCAGTATGCATTGAGTGCATCCTTTTTTTAAGAATGCAAAGCGAAGTCTTAGCAAAGAACTTGATCTTACGAGTCAATGTCGATAAAGCGCATTCTTGAGTGAGGCGTCAATAAAATTAGCTGTTTACTATCAAACAGTCTCTTATCGTCCCGCGTAACTTCTTAGTTGTTAGATTATCGTTGGCAATGTGTGATCTACTAGCACAATATTTACTATTGGCGCGGTGAAGTGGCGCTCAAGTAACTATTACTGAAGAGATCCGATAAGGTTTTCGCATGTATAGAGTAGGGATACGATATTTACAAAACAGTCAATGCAGGCAGCCTATTTTTTCATCAGAATTTAAGGAAGATATTATGATTTTCGAAATTGTCGCACGAAATATTATATTGTTATTATTAGTTTGTTTTTTTTGTGGAAAACGGCTGAAAGTAGTGGTTAGTTCGAAAGTATTTGTTGTTTGCCTTAAAAAATATCTAGAACTAAAAAGATGTTCTATAGGTATCGAAAAGCTCACCGATGAATGGAGAGGAAGCGTTAGTAAAATGTAGTTTAAACCTAGTCTACACTATGTACTTAAGTAAAGTACTTAGCACCTATTCTTAGCAATAAGCTTAGACGATCGCATGTACTTAAGATAAATACATATTTAAGTACGAGTGTAGACAGTATATTTGCCTAGGTAGGTACCACACACATATCAACTACACAAATACGTAAGTGTAGACTAGGTATTTCGCAAGTACCGCCTTCTTGTAGAGTGGACATCAGTTAATTAACACAAGGTTGATTGTTGTGACAGGGAAGGTATCGACGGTCACGTGGCCATGAACTCTCTTGTTTTCAAACCACACCCTCGCTCAGTGACGATCCCGACTCGCAGTGAAGTGCATGTTTGCCTAAAACACCCACACTGCATTCCATGCACCACGCTTGCTTGCGTGACGCAATTATCGGCACACACAGTACGTACACCATCTGGGTTTCGGGATTGATGGTAGACGCTCAAAATTCAGACGCGTTAATTCTCCAATTACTCGGATCCGGGATCGAGACCCGTGGGGTCACCTACATTTCGACGATTATGTAATTTTCTCGTGATTGAATACTCCCCGTCTTATACTTATGTCACTCTAGGCTATTAGGCCGTGGCTTTGATTTGGTTCAAAAAACAACAGCTGTTTGAAATGGAATTTTTTTTATACATAATTCAAAATTTGAATTTAGACCTACCGGTACTCAAAATAGTAATTATGACTAAGCAATTACGTGATTCTCGGGAAAGTGTTTGGGTTCTGAATTTGTGAAGTCGAATTAAAATGAATTGTATTATCGTTTTGTAAGAGTAGTGCACACTGTTCATCATATAATGGATTTAACCCACATGGAAACCCACATGGATTACTTACTTATAGATAAACATGTGTATTGTGTATCCTACCAAATTGCAAAACTACAGTAGCATGTACAACAAAACATGCATTTACTTTTTTGTTATTTTTTAAGCCTTCTTCACAATTTATTTTTAGTGTGTTTTCATCTCCGGTAATTGACCAAAAGATTCATTGAAAATCCCACAATACACCTGAAATATCCTTGATTATTTATTTTAAACTCATCATGACCACACCAAAACAGACACGAAACTCTAACCAACTACTTTGGCGCCAGTTTCGCAGCGGTACTTTTGATCTCTATTATCCTCCCCCCTCATTGTATACACAATCCTGTTGTGCAAATTAAGCTCCATGTAATGTCCTGTTAAATTAACCTAACAACCTTATAGTTGTTTGTTCAAGTTGAAATAGTGAGCGACATCCATCTTAACGGAGACAGTCCGTATAATTCGGCAACCATGCGTTATTAATAAATTCGTCCTTCCTTACTCTTTTAAATAACTGTTATAATGAGTTTTAAATTAAGAAAATATTCAAGACCTGACGACTGCCGAAACTATTAAAACCGAAAGGAACTTGGCAACTATAACTACATTAACGAGCTGAAATCTCACACTAAGTAACTGGAAAATGAAGTCGAAATGTTATTTTACATTCAGTTCACTGCGTTGACACAGTCGCTAGAAAGTTGTTCTTGGATAACATAACGAATTAATTAAATAACATAATGTATATACAAAGAACAGGTTCATAGGAAGCCGTATACATATACCGACAATATTGGTATGTACCGTTACATTTAGTTCAACAGCGGTTGTCCTTTAACAGTTTACAATAAAGCTAATGCACATTAATTGTTGTATGAGAAATTGTTGCGTGTCACACGGTATAAATAGGTTGTTTGACTTCAAGGTCCGTAGACTACTTAAATTGATTAAAATCAATTGATATAAGTATCAACTAATGCTAACGTGATACAACATTTGTATGAGAAATTTAATTGGTCATATTATATATATATGGACAAACAGGAAATTAATTAATATATAGTTCAAGAATGCAAATAACTTATTTAAAAATGTGTTTTTCATTTTTATTTCTAATAAAGAGTAAGACCTTCGAATTCAGGTACTAAGCAGACTGGTCAATTTAAACGGAAATGTGTGCAAAATTTTCCATCAGAGAACAAAGATCTCTTTTTAAGTACACGTTTCTTCCAGAACACGCGAACACTTTAGTAGAGGGATCAATTATTGTGAAACACACTATTCATATTCCTCATTTTGATATCAACCTGTTATTTAGAAGAACATTGCCAATCTCCAATGTGCCTTGTGTGAGTTCGAAAAACAAACCGTGTAGTATAATACTGTGCATATGACTCAAGATTCCGCGACAAAAGCGCGAAATCACTTTTCGTTCTGATAATCACAACAAAGTACAAACATTAATTTTTTCTGTTGGTCACACCAAATCTCAAGTCCAATCATTATCTTAAAGATTATTTCTACTATACTTCGTTCCATAGAATCATCATTAGTCATACCAACCTACGCCACACATAGTTTTTATTACTTTCGCAACAAGTTTCCCGCATATATGAAAAGGAAATCGCAACTTATATTGCGGAAACGCACAGTATTTGTATTTCTTATAAAGCTATGCACGTGCGTCTTCTCCACAGGTGTCCTATAGACAGACAGTGTTGTGAACCCACCGCATCAATGCCGCGCCAACAATCCCATCAAGGCAGTGAGGTTATTACTAGATCGACATGGGAGGTAGATATATAGACACATTCTGAACACCAGTTCCAGACCATAAAAGCTGAAATAATTGCATTTTGTGCGGCAATAAAACTCGAGACGACTTCTTTGTTGCATAGAAAGGTCGTTTGCCAAATTAAAACGACATTTGTCGGATGTTTGTGCGGTGAAGCACATTGCGGAAGTGCGCGCTGTGCTCTGTATAGGCACGCCGGCCTAGGCCTAGGCGCCTTCTAGAGGTTACGGGATCGCGTCTTGCAAACACAATGTCCGGTGAATCAGCAGGCGGTGACATACAATGTCCGCCCACCACGTTGTGGTCTTGTTTGTGGTAAAGATGTGTTTCATTGAATCATTGTCTATATAGAGAGTGGTGTAAGGAGAATGATAAGAATTGCTTCTCAAAATAGACAGACATGTGATTACACATGTTTGTCAGCTTTATATGGACAAAGTTGTGAAGATATGTCGGTACGTAGGGTTCGATTCCCGGTCCGACCATACCTTATCGACAGTTGTATAGTTAAACACTCACGTAGGCTTTCGCGGCCCGAGTCAACGTCAGCTTTTAAGCAACAATCGACGCGGCTATACCCGAAAGCCAAGTTTAGTAGTTGTATAGTTATGTATGTTATAGTAAACACTAAACAGTTAATATACAGTTCTTGATATTCAATTCAAACATTGATACTGGGAAAACTCAGTACATTTTATAAAAATGTTGGTGGGTTTACTTCCAATTCCTCATCTTACTTACTTTCAATTGAAAGAAACCACCCCTAACCGACAAAGATATTTAAATTAATACATTCGTTTTCAGTATTTACTTCATTACTTCAGATCCTTTTAACATTAATCTCCCAAAAAAGACTCGACAACACGTTCATTGTATTAGGTACGAAATCACTTTCATCGTTTTTACACACCACGAGGCTAATCGTGACGATCGTTTCGTTCGAGAATCTATACAAAAACAAAACGTGTTATCTGCGCGAATTCTACTCGACAAGGTTAAAATAGCCATGTTTGACGTCCGCCTAAAACGCGTTTTGCCCATATTAGCAACGAAACCTCATCGTTCACGATCACGAATAATAATTACATATTATGCCACATGCAAAAACAGCTTACCTTAAAAATACCATATATAACGCAGGACTGCACTCGGGTGATCGACGTGTTAAAGCTCGTTGAACCACGTAACACCTATTGGGAGTCAAAGATACCGACGGACTACTTTGTTCCTAATACCCCCTCGTCCGTGTCAAGATATGCTCATGATGAACATAGTATTTAGTATTAACTGGCGATAAGTATTGAGGCACGAGCGGGGGCTACTTTACACACACGCCGCTCACTCTGGTATGTGTGATGATAAGTCTAGGCTAGGTAACACGAGACGTTTCTCATTTCTTGCAGCACACATTTTCTGGAGGTTGTTGTTGTTGTCCATTGATGGAAAATGGAAACACTAGATCGAAGTTTAAAAAAATTCATGTATGATCGCTATACCTTAGCGGCTAAGGTATCGCGATCAGACATGATTTTTTTTATATATTATTTTTATTTATTATTAATAATTATTATAATAATTATGTATTTTAAAACATACTTAGCCTATTGTATATTAAAAAAGAGAACAGGTACATAAGACTCATTAGTCACGCTTGCTCTGTTTAGAGTTTCCAGGTAACCAATACCCGCTCGTAAATAGTCACTAATGAACCTGTTTTAAGTAGAAGGTAGGAACTTGAGAAGTAGAGAATTAAGTTGGTACTACTTTACTCACTTATTTTGTAAGCATTAGCCTAGTTACGTTGGGCCAACTATAGCGCGTATGTCGCGTGGCTATGACGTCAGCATCAGACTAGTTACGTTGGGCCAACTATAGCGCGTATGTCGCGTGGCTATGACGTCAGCATGAGACTAGTTACGTTGGGCCAACTATAGCGCGTATGTCGCGTGGCTATGACGTCAGCATGAGACTAGTTACGCCGAGGTAACTCTATGTGGACGTGTATACCATAGAATGTGGCCTATTGTAATGTAGGGACGAAAGTTCACCAGGAAGCAATCAGATTGCCGAGTGTTTGAGAACCACGCCCGGGATCGAGTCCCGGTTCGGGTGTAGCTCCACTGCAGCCAACGGGGGGAGAGAGGGGAAATGAAAGAAAGCGGGGTGGAGTCTGCGGAATGCAACGACATAAACAATGGGAGGCGGGTGGTCTGCATGGTCCTACTATGTACATGACGTCATCCAGTCCAGTTACCACGACATCAAGGACAATAATGGGACAGAAGTGTTGAATTAATTTGGCGAGAACATTCGCAGACTGTAATCATTCATTCATTGGCGGACGGAAAGATTTCGCGACGTTTTTTTTATGAGCTTCGTCTCGCTGAGAATAAACCCATTGGTGTAATAAGAACCGATTATGTAACGGCTGTTGGAAAAATAGTGCACTAAACTGTATAGAAGTTTATTTTTATGTCCCATAACAAATGTACCAGATTACTAGAGTAGTAACCATTAGAATTACCGTTTTATTATAACGTAATGTTTCCTACATTCTGCAGGAAAATGTCGCAAGGATCAAGTTCAATCCACTATCAAGCTTACATTAGCTGTACATAGTTACTACGACACAGCTACTTGTAAAGATCGCAATTCACAACCAGAGCACAGATAAGGATGACAGATTAGTTGTCTGTGACCAGAGTGTATATACATTTGTTAATTGTTATACGACTCGACTGTATTATCGAAGTGTGATTTGTGAACCATACCATCACATTTTAAAGTTTGAATTAGAAGCCAATTAAGAAATAAAAACATTTTTTAAAAAAGTTACAAGTTGTTATATGAATTTGGTTTTCCCGCGTATCCTTTTTTCTTGATAGGTGCCCAAATTTGCGAAGAACAGTGAATTTAGAAAAAAATGTGATATGCAGGTGCTTACAATCAAATCAAATAAAATCCGTTTTTATTATTATTTATTTATTAATATTTATTTTATACTTTTTTATTTTATACTAACAAGTATCTTACATAAAGTGAAACAAATGTGATGTACTTACAATCAAATAAAAAAAAATCCGTTTTCATCGTACATAAAGTGACTCTCAATGGATAAAATAAAACTACGATCGAACTGTTTATGACAATTAGTAAACACATAGTCGTTCGTACTGACAAAAATCGTTTTCTCAGAATATGGTCATTTTAGTACAAACAACTTCCTTCTCCTTCCAAATTCTTAGCCCCTATTAATTACGTATCCATATCGTCTCGATGTACCTCGCTGCCGACTAAGAACCGTGAACTCTTAAGGCCACCTCCACCGTCGCCAGCACTTGGCCGCGGGTAGGAAATAGAAATAGCCTGGCATAGATCCTACCTACGTTGAGCTCACTATGTATGTGTTGCCGGATGCGAAAATACGCGTCCCGATCCCCAATCACTCACGGCTGAGGTATTCGGGAGCAGTGAGCCATCCTTTTATAGTACACGGCCACACCAAGGAACGTGACAAGGAAGAGATGCCAGAGCTAATTAGACTATTTGTAACACGTTAGCTGACACTCGGGTACTTGACAACGTGTTGGTACCTACGAAGCGTATTTAAATATACGAAAGTGCACACATACATATACACTAATTAAGTTGTGGCACTTCAAGGGGAATGGGTATTCAAACCACGGAAAATTAGTGTTTTTTATTATACCATGAGAACGCTTCCAAATTTTGAAAAAGTGATTCTGATCCTGCCTTTGGTTTTGTATCAGCTACACAATAGGTTTAAAAAGTGTTTAAACAAAATATTTTTACGATCGTTATTTTATTTCTTTGATAATTATTAATTATTAAATTATAAATAAAATAACAATCATAACGATAAAAAACTGTGAAAGTTTTTAAATCCATTGTTTAGCTGATACAAAACCAAAGACAAGATCAGAATCACTTTTTCAATATTTGGGAGCGTTCTCATGATATAATAAAAAACATTAATTTTGGGCGGTTTTAATACCCTTCACTAGTTCCTACCATCTAATTGAAATCAGCTCAATTAGGGATAATTTACGACCTTTGGTTGGTTACCAGGAACAGTGGGCGTGACGAATGAGGCTTGTGCACTCGAAAGCGGTAAACCGCCTTAGTACGAATGTGTGAAACGACGTATAAAGTATATGTTCGTTTTCGTTGAAACAGCTTGCATGAACGGGTCAGTAAATTAGGATCAGATGTGGTGCAGGTATGTGATTAGTATAACTGTGTTTCAAGGTTTAACTGTCGGTAAAAAGTGCGAAAGGGGAACTTCAAGCTTGTACCTATATTAAACTTGGGAACAAAAAACTATTTTAATTATAATGAGTTTTAATTATAACTACGTTTAAAATTACTCCTATCGAAGAATAAATTTGAGTATGTCACGCTATATTGGCTCCTTGCCACATTAATGTGCACACAACAAGTTAGTACAAAGACGTGCCAGCAGGTAGCGTTGTAAACAGTGCAGTGTTATCCACACTGTTCAGCACGCTGTCATCGCTGCCATCTGTTGACGCATCGTTCAACTGAAGTGTATATTTTTGTGTTTTCTCTTATACGGGGAATCTTTATGCACGTAAACTATTACCTTGATTGTTATGCCTTGGATGATGCGATTCGAAGTAAACGTTTTAAGAGTTCGTTACACATTTGTAAGAGAAAGTGTTGTTGATCTAAGTTAAGTGGACTTATACATGCAACGAAGAAACGTAAATAGTAACAATCCATTAACTTAAACGTTTCCAACGATCACGTATTGTTAGAAGGCTCGGAAACGTGAATACAAATGAAAAATGTAAAAAAACAAGTAAACTGGATCGAAATAATTAGTGAACGTACTTATAACTATAATTGCGTCAAAACTAATTACGTTATTGTAAAATCAACATAACTTAAAGTAGAATTACCGCCGGATAAATGCATTTCGCTGAAACTACGAAATATTGAACAACGTGTTTCGAGCTGACTGGAGGGCAAGACCACCAGTGCGTGTATTCGTAACATTGCAGAATGCAAACTTGTATGCACACACGAAATGTGTGTGTGGCCCAATATTATAATTTCCGTCTCAATTACATTGAAATTGATACAATAGAATAGAGTGCAAGAAGCTCTCGCCATGCAGTTATGTCCGCTCTACTCCGGCCTTGTATCTCATCCGAGTGAAAGGTTAACACAGGATTACGTGAGTTACAACTGAAGCAGAACTATTATATTCAAATCGTGACGTTTTTTATGCAAATATTGGCGCGCGGTATTATTTGTAATCAACAAGTGTTGTTTTACTAAGGTAGTGCAGAGCATAGGGCAAGGCCATGGCGTGGTGAATGTAGTAAGTACGGTGTATCTATAGAATATCATAATGATAACACTGGTTTCTTCTTTGGAAGATAAATTCGATGCCCGCCACTGGCAATAATGACAAGATGCTTTAGTTTTTTTTTTGGGGGGGGGGGGGGGGTCGTTTTGGTCTAGTGGGTTGCTCAGATTCCCGATTCCAGGTTCGAGCTGGGTTTTAAATCTATGGAACTGTTTCCTTGATCACTTGGCGATTTATGAGGTTATGTTAAATTCTATTCGCAAATTATTTTCTAAATATTTAAAACCGTTATGCATCCAGTCCGAGTATGTTGACATAACTTACATCCAACAAAACCAGAAATGTATGTATGTATGTAAATTCTTTATTAGCACTATTGCTATACATTTCACATATAAAAATGATATAATACAATTTTACTCTTAAATTCTCACACAGCAATTCTAATTATCATTTAACAGTTTTATATATTCATTCTTAAAACTTTGAACATTTGTCATTAATTTCAACTTATTCGGTAACTGGTTATATTGACGAATACCCGTGTAGAATATCGACTTAGTTGTTAAACCCTTTTTGTGGCTCTTCAAATAGTAAGTACTTTTAACATTTCTTGTAGCATAAGAATGCACCTCAGATGTTTTTACCAGGCGGTTATTTAAATAATTTGTTAGAAGACCACATTGCGTTTTAAAAATAAATATCATTGCATTCATTTTTATTTTGTTTTCCACATTTAACCATTCCAGTGCGTCAAGCATAAATCTAATAGGAACATATTTACTACATTTTAAAATCAGCCTCATGCCTCTATTCTGCAATAGCTGCAGTCTTTCAAGATCACCCAGGAACGACTGGTATAGAATCGATGCACAAAAATCAAAATGTGGTTGTACAATTGTAAGATATATTACTTTTTTTGACCATGGAGATAAGTTGCTACCAATTCTTTGAATATATCCTATTTTCTTAGCTATTTTATTTTTTATATATTCAATGTATAGATGGAAATTTAATTTGTTATCAATGATAACCCCTAAATGCTTAAACTCTTTTACCAATTCACATTCTTCTTTATTTATTGTGATTCTACTACTATTGTTCATGAAAACATAATTAGACAATTTCTCACATCCTAAGAACATACATTTAGATTTTTTAACGTTTAACTTCAAAAAGTTTATACTAAGCCACTGCGCTAAATCATTAAGTTCTGCATTTAATATTGCAACCATTTCATCTATATCAATTCCATCTATGAATATAACTGTATCATCTGCATAAAGGTTAATGTAGCATTTATCAACACACATTACAATATCATTGATGTACATATTGAATAACAATGGTCCTAAAACCGTCAACAATATCTTACCTGTTGATGTAAACGTGGTCTCAAACGTTAAACAGGGGTAGACCTGTAAACAATAAAAAAAATAGATTAGCTGACGGTAGACAGTACTTCAATGATTACACAATTATAATCAATTTTAATGAGACATGGAGAAACACAAAAGGGTACATACAACCCAAACAGTATCCAGAGTCACTTTCAGAAAACTTTGCATATATGGTTATAAACCAGTTTGAAAAAGATGCAACTTTTTAAAACTTAACCGATCTGCACACTTGAAACATGCTGCAAAGTTTCGATAGCCTTAGTTAGTTTAATGTTATCTAATTAAAAGTGACAGGTGTCCAATTTCCTCGTGTCCAGAACCAATCCCACTAGAGGGGACATTGGGAAGGTCACATACACAGCATTTTGTCGACCAGACCTCATTCATTAACGAACTATGAATACACACACAAGAATAACAGTAAATATATACTCTCGAGGGGGAGAAGGGAGGTAGTTAAAGTAAATATACATGAGAGTGATAATTACAGACAGTGAAACCTTCGGGTTGGTTTAATGAAAACATTGTCTTCCGTCCAATTTGTATAAACGCAAACAGAGAGCTAAATAGGTACAGTAACGCACATTTTGTTGGCACACTCGTCCTCTGTAAAGCCCAACCCTTTAAATAATTGAAAGTAAAGTAACAGTTATGATCGAACGTGAGTACTTAAAGGGGGGCGGGTTGCGATGCAGGTCACGAGATAAACCATCGACTACACAACTACTACTACTACTACATCAATGGAATCTCAATGTTTGGATTTGTTGTGAATCCAATCAATTCTCCTACTTTCGCCAATCGAAACAATTGTTTCTTTTCTTAGAGCTTTCACAACCGCCGCGATAACATAATAGAATAGTGTGTTGCAATGCGTCGGTATGTTAAATGGATGGAGGTTATCCTCGTAGTAAAGGATTCACAAGCGGTGTTTTCATGTCGAAAAGAACGTGAAAAGCCTAAGGACTATATGTTTGTATAAACACTTATTAATAATAACATATATCGGGAGCAGTGACCCAGAGAAACACGACGGACTAATCTCATATTGATTTAGTTACGGACAATAATGCGACTGCTCTCGCGGCAGATTTGAATCGCTTGCGAAATGGTATAAAAATTAACGCAAATGTTGTTACTAAATATGAAAACTCGCAGCAATAAAATAATTTGAATGTACATTTCGCGACGCACGACATTTCGTCGGTATAGACTTGCGCGCCTTTCTACGTCTCGACTGGAACCAAACTGCATGCGACACCAATTTAAATTACACGGTCTAGCTACAGACATTGACGATATTATTTTTATCGTTTCTTGTACCTGTATCGTGTGAAAATAGAAGTGTTACTCGACACGGGGTTTTGCTTCTGGTATTTAATTTAAATACAATGTCAATACCACTAAACGATATTGAAAAATACACGTAATCACGATAAACGGTTTCATAAATGTAAACCACGAACTGTTCAACCTTCGTGACGAGTTTGAAGAACTATTAGGTTGCATGAATGTGTCGCTAATAATAATAATATAGTGCTTTTTTCTAAACATATCCACTGACAGCTTCAGGATAGCTTACAATTCGTTGGTATATGCCTTTCCATAGAAATAACACTGCAAGGACATACTAGTTTTAAATTAAATACATATAAATGTGTGTATAGGTTAGATATTGTCGACTAAGATGGCTCATATATGATTAGTTTTAAAAGTGTAGAAGTCCGAGCAATAAGGTTCCACATGGATAATATGTTGATCACCACTGTCCTTCATTTTTATCTATCGGCCGTTTTAACAGCATTTAACAACCATTAATAATAAAAACAACCATCTTCATGAAATTCGCGCATAGGCCCTTCGGTACAAGTTGGCGAAAGCCAAAAAATACCATCCCGTTAATTTCTTAGAGGAGTGCCGATGAAAATCTTACCGTTATAATAGCAAACAACAATTAGGTGATACCACGATACATTTTCGAAGCGGTTATTAGAAACGTAGAGAAAATTGATAATGTTCAAACGCCCTAGGCCACCGAAACCTCGCCATAATGTTTGTTTTAATTATGATGAGAGCAACATTTTCGAACTCATTAGTGAGATAGTTATAATTAAGGAGACATGATCACAAAACTCATGGTAATTATTGTCAACGTCTTATTACTAACGTGTGCTTGTATGGCAAAGTGTGTCCTTCCTAAATACCAGCGCGAATTGATGTTGACGTACGGTTAAAAAAATTCACGATAGATAGATTCTAGGACCTGGCTCAAGTTGTTGTTTTGTTTTAGAACACCTACTGTAGGACCTGTTCGGGTGATTAAATGAGGTAACTTAGATATTTGAAAGATTAGGAAAGAAAGTCCAATGACTGTTTTCATTTTTCAGGACTCGAATATGATAGGGGGGGGGGGGGGGGGGTACGTACACTACTTAAACATGTATCATGAAAGTTGAACACATTTTGAAATGAGTTAACGAATGAACAACTAACACGTGTGGACGAATAGAACCATATTTTCTACTAGAGCAATATTCCAAGTGCATTTTCAATTATTATCACTAAACATTACTATGTAAACATAAAAGACGTCATAAGCAGCATTAAGGTTAACACGGCGATAGCTCAAACAAGAAACATCGACGAAAATAAATTAAAAAATCCCAAAACCCAATGCAAATCTAATCGTTAGCTGATTTAGACTAGCATACTTATTAAAAGATGAAGCTATAAGATATAGTGCGTTAATATAATAGCTGAATATACAGATGCAACAGACACGGTTACTTACTGTGAATCACAGATATCATAAACTCGTAAACCACTATTTGTGCTCCATCTTATGAAGGTTCCATCACACAACTGACCGACAACTGTCGACTGTACGATCTACACATTTGTTTTCTTGCTTCTCGACAGCTTTCAAGTGTAATACACACAATGAGGCAATATCACTGTCCTTCCTTGTGTCTTGATACCATCGACATCATAATCGCCAACATAGACATGGATGAGTGTCCTGTATATTTATGGTAGGGTCGCAAAAAACATGACGTGTAAGTGGATAATGATGGAGAGAGTTGTCATTTTATTTGTCACTTTTTATAAATAGTCTCCCATGCACACAAGTTGACTACCTTGAGTTCTTGATAAATGACTATATAGCTAACTGTATCTAATACAGAATAGACGTTTTATATACGAGTTTTTATGATAGAAAGAAATGTCTACACACTGTGCCATGCATGGTCATGTGCCATGATATTATATCGTTAGCAACTAACAAGCCACACATATGCTTATATCAATTTCTACTCTCCGTATCAGTAAAAAACGTTTCGTTGGTTTTAATAAAACGCAACGTTATACTTATGTTTAATGGCGATAGTATTAATCAACGATACTTTTATTGTAGCTGTAAAATCTGCAACTAATTATAAGGGCTCACAATACGGCAATTAATACTAATGCGTTGTACGGATACTATATAGCATATCCTGGTATATTGTACAACTAGGATGCTTCACCCGTGTATCATTAATTTTTTTCTATCCAAGGAATCTCCGCTGTAGGGCGCACATCTGTTTATCTCATATGCCTCTCTCTTCATCTGTCCAATCCATCCATCTAAATTATTTATTAGGGCGTTTTGATGATTGGCAAGGATTATTTCCTAGGGCTATAGAAAGGACTAGCCGAAGAATTTGCCGTATGATTGACGAAAACCTTGAAAAACTTATGTCGGGTTTATGGGAGGCGAGAGTCTAAATGAGTGTATCTTTAGCCAGGATAGTAGAAATGACAATTATGAAAGGGTTAGTATTAGATAATTGTGTATACAGTACACATATACATATTAATATGTAACGATAGTACAATCACAGCAAAGTCCCCCTTTTGTAGCTACCTCTACACGATTTTGGAATCATTACTTGAGATCTGAGCATGTTTTGTTTTTCATTATCCTACGTAGCTCTTCTGGATAATATGATGTAACTTTACTAATAACATTCGCGTATTGACTCGTTTCTGTATATTCTGTACACTCAATGCGATTATGTATCTAAGAAGAGAAGGAATTAAGAGTAATGTGTAAAGATAAAGAGTCTGATCTCTTCGAAACTGCGAACTAGGTTGAGACTATAGAGTCTTCCACCTACTTTACAACCAACAATGCTGTCAATCCCTAAAGAAACAAATATATTATTGAATTAATACCTTTGCATCATCCTTGCATAATTATTAGGTATATCTTAAAACGTGATACAACTACAGTAAAAGTAACAATTATGTTGCATTTTATTTGTTCAATATCATTAGTATGTAATCTTATAGGTTTTGTGGAGATATATCTATACAAAAAAAAATTTTTTAAAATTAAATGGTGGAGGCGCCGGGTTTATATAAAACAAAAAACTACCCGAGTTCTAAGAATGTAATAACCATCCACAAAATATCAACTGTTTTTACTTACGAATGTCAACCCTCGTGGAATACACGTTAGACTCCAACTCTCACGCTTATCTTTACACATTAGTCACTAAAATGATGGTTACACACTCATAAGTAGCTATAGTACGTTGCGGTAACGGTAGTGTCATTACGTCAGATGTATTTCATCACGACAAACGGTAAACGTACACGTACAAACAATGTGTACTATTTCAAACAGAACGCAGAGTGTTACACAAAGCTATCCACTCAGATGTATGTATGTATACAACCTTTATTGAACGTGGTTTTATATTAATACAGCTTATTCATTTTCTCAGAAGAGGTAGACTAGTGTGGCATTTTAATACAAACAACACTGAATTTAGGCTTAAAAAAGTACCAAAACATTGAGCAACAAAGATATGACAGAATTGTGGTTAAAAAAATTTCATCCAAATACATTTTTTAAATTATTATATCAATTAGTATATATATTTAGTTTTGTGATAGTGCAACTCGTATATTTATTAACGTAACGATATGTCATTATTTGCACTGCAAATTTGCTCTAAATACATATACAACAACATATCGATGTAATTTATATCTCGAAACATATCTCGATCGTTTTCGTTTCTGCATATGACGTGTTCGGCAGAAGGCGGAAAGTCTTGTCAATAAAATAATCTACACAAACCGTGTTTGAAGTATAAAAACGTGCGTGTCAGCGCCCTAGGCTGCGCACAAGTATCTGCGCATCTGTATTCTGGGTTCATATCCTCCTGTCTCAATAAACATTCTACAGCCAGAAGCTTTATCAGAAACGTTTTCGATAGCCGCCATATTTGCTAATAAACATGAACCATCTGAATAAGATTTACCGTTTATCTGTCGAATGGGACATCGGTTTGATGGTTCGCTCTAGGCTGGTCAGAAATGCACAGCGACGGCCTTCAAGGCTATTGGACTTTCACGGGTATTGGAGACGTTGCATAACTGTTTATGATTATTATTCGTGTTCCACAGTGGTGACTGCTTTGCCCCTCCCCCCTGATCCCACACAACATAGAGGTGGCTCAGCGGTAAGACGCGAGACTCTAATTCGGGATATCGCCGGTTCGATTCCGACCACCGGCAGTCCTGACTGAAAATTTTATCCGAGGTTTTCTTCAGTCGTAAAGGCGAATGCTGGGATTGAGTCCTACTAACAGCCCTCGGACATTCCTTCCCAACTATCCAAACACCCTAATAACCGAGTTAGTCACCTGAAGAGGGGCACATCAGGTAAAGCTGGTGTGCACCCTATAACGGGTATTCCTACGAAACATTATTAATTATTACAGACAGAGTGCAAACAACACATACAACAGGACTGCATAAGTAGTGGACATACATAAACATATTGGCTTTGTAAACTACAGTAGTACAGTTTATCATAACGTAATACAAATAAGAATGTTGGTCTCAATTTAGTTTGAAAGTCACCTTTTTGGTATCAGGAAATAGATTTATTATAGACGCCCTAAAAATACTGACAGATACATTTTTAGGAGACGTCTCCGCTACATTAGTTCGTCATAGAGGGTACAATGTTCAACAATATGTATTATTCTCGGATTAG
Organism: Isoperla grammatica; assembly: GCA_945910005.1. Taxonomy (NCBI): domain Eukaryota; kingdom Metazoa; phylum Arthropoda; class Insecta; order Plecoptera; family Perlodidae; genus Isoperla; species Isoperla grammatica. Next base: position 14,374,583 of record OX246741.1, on the reverse strand, counting down.
CTGGGTTCTTGGTGAAAAGCAATTGGATTTATTTAAGCTTTTATAAAAAGTACCAAGGTGTGTGAAAAGATATGAACAGACAAAACGAAACCAAATGCACTTTGGAAGCATGATCATATTTTGTCAGTTATGCTTACCAAAAATAACAAAACATCAAAGAAAGACAATGTTAAAATTAAACTCATAAAGCACCCGTTTAATATATCATAAACCGCGATTAAAGAATCTAAAATTAGCTCTGCAACACACACGCTTCCCATTGATTCTATTTCCGTTCTATGACCTTAAAACCACGTGGATCTGATCTTGAGCTAAGTCAGTCGAGGTTAATAGGTATAACGCTAATGGCTTTTTATAAGAGTTCACTGTACTTTATCGCACCTTTTGACAGAAAAACCTTTTCGTTAGTCCGATATAATATAAACTCCTAACAGCGATTGCTTGTGGTAGAATATATAAATAAATAAAGTTTTATCAACAATTTACCGCTTTTAGTTTAACCTAGTTGAGTTCGAGACAGATGTTTTATGTTCTCATAGACACTCAAAACGTGCGAGTCAACTAAATTTCTTTCTAATTCTCTCAAGACCCGATCAAGATTACTACGTGACTCTTTCACCGAACGACACATTAATTGATTATTATTATTATTATTACCCCATTAAAGATCGTTACTTAGTTGCGGGTGGCACTTGTTCATGGACGTGTCCCTTAGTTAGACATTACGTGCACAAGACACAACAAACATTCACTTTCTAGACATCACGGGCGATCTCTTATCAGCATTCAACGGTGCTTGCCACACTTTCCATCTCTTGGGCGGCAGTGCTTTCTTCAAACGTGCACCTTCATCTACATTCAACAGGTACAACTCGGGCACACGCACAACAAGTAGTCGCGGTAGAATGATACATCTTTAGTAGTGTGCGTGTGTGTGGAAGTTGCCACTTTCCTCGGCGACGACGTCCATCTACACATGCCATGTTGGCGGCGGTCGGACATTCATTCGCGTTCGTAATTATCGGGGAGGTTCTCCGGAAACGACGGATTTTAGATATAGTTTGAGAAAACGAACGTTATAATTGTTCCCTTGGTTCATTTACAACAACAAAAACACGAAGATTACTATAATCACACACATGTTCTTTCATACGGTGTGTTTACAATTTTACGTATACAAGTTTTGTATGAAATAAATCGTATCTTCTTTATAGGAACGTCGTATTTACAATACAGGAAAACAAGTTTTGTTCTTTCGTTTGGTGTGTTTACAATTTTACGTATACAAGTTTTGTATGAAATAAATCGTATCTTCTTTAGGAACGTCGTTTATACAATACAGGAAAACAAGTTTTGTTCTTTCGTTTGGTGTGTTTACAATTTTACGTTCAAGTTTTGTATGAAATAAATCGTATCTTCTTTATAGGAACGTCGTATATACAATACAGGAAAGCAAGTTTTGTTCTTTCGTTTGGTGTGTTTACAATTTTACGTCTAAGTTTTGTACGAAATAAATCGTATCTTCTTCTTTAGGAACGTTCTATGTACAATACAGGAAAACAAGTATTGTTCTTTCGTTTGGTGTGTTTACAATTTTACGTATACAAGTTTTGTATGAAATAAATCGTATCTTCTTTATAGGAACGTCGTATATACAATACAGGAAAACAAGTTTTGTTCTTTCGTTTGGTGTGTTTACAATTTTACGTACAAGTTTTGTATGAAATAAATCGTATCTTCTTTATAGGAACGTCGTACACAATACAGGAAAACAAGTTTTATTGACGTTGTTGTTTGAGACAAGTTACTGTCTTGACAACTATATTCATATATGGATGAGGTATGCGCGTTGTCGAGTTCACAAGATCCTAGAGTTAGTCACTCATACACCAGGTGCAATCGAACGGCTTAACAATGTCATGAGATGCAGACTTGCACTTGAAGTCAAGTAGAGAAAGTGTAAATGTACAAAGTGCAGCCCTTGAATTTCAAGTGAATCGATGTAGGCCCTATATACACAGTGACTGTAAACTTCTGTGACCTCTATAGTCTGTAGGTGTTGTAAAATGTCTGCGTGACTTCCCTTGACTATAGTAGAGAAAGAAGTATTGCACTTTCGGTACTTGTAGCAGTCTGGAGACTTTTGTTCGATTCCTGTCACCGGTTATCTTGCGTGACTGAAGGCGTTTTCAAACATTTTCTCAGTGGACAATAGACATTCCTTATTAATTATATACCAACATTCATCAGACCGTAAAACAATACAGAAACAACAACAGTAGAGCAGTTAACAGATGTTAAAGAAGCTTCAACATTGGCTAAATCCAAATATGAAGAAAAACTCTATAACATGCAAGCGTTCGCCAGTATTCAAACCTAAATTACGATCAAGTAAATGCGATAAAGCAGGTGAACAAAATCGTGGAATTCACCCCCAACCCCAACAAGTGTACTTCTTCGACAAAGATAACAAACACACACATGTCTATTAAACAGAAAGATGCAAGCAAGCAACCTGGTTCGTCTAACGCGCCTATATTTAGAACCTGGAATCTCATCATTATATACAACCCGCAACGATTAACAGCTAAAACCGACAGCCACACGCCCTTAAAGCTCGTAAAATCGTGCCGTTTTCTCTACTCCCCGCGTGCAAGCAACTAATGGCGAGATTAAGAGTCACCGTGAGAGAGACGGGACCTCATCCAGCTGTTATGTCTATTTCCAACACCCTCACAGTCACACATGAACACGTGTGTGAATCTGAATCTCTTTGTAGTACCAGGCTGTGTTTTTTGTGATATAGTCGCGCCCAGACGCAGCGTTGTCGTCATCAACGTACCGACGCTTCCTCGGAGTAAGAGGAAAAAATTTGAAAAATTCTTGTCGTTTGTTTTTACTCGACGAATTATGAACAACGTTTAAAAGTTCGTTCACTTGGCTTAGGTACAGAGGGATGTGCGCACGCATGAGTTTGATGCAAACACAAAAGTGGTGGAGTTTCGCTACTGTATGTATGCCTGTCTTTATACTGTGCTATCTATAATTTTATGCTTTTTATATATGTCTGCAAATTATGCCATGACACACTTAACTGGGTGATGGATCTTTCTAAAACTGTACATCGTGTGTAAAGAGAGGGAGAAAGGAAGAATTTAGCACAGTTCTATTTTAACGTGAGTAATATGTAATAATATAACATATAACCTCCTAATTACACTGTAGATACATAGATAGATAGATGTTTGAAGATAGTATCGACACTGACGCTTTTAATTTCGCAACGTTTGCATCGTTTAACATTGCCGTATCACGCTGAGGCTATTTTCGACCAATTACACAGATCAAAATGAGTTTAATGGCCTTTAACCTCTCCAAATAATTATACGATTTAAGGAGCTGTTACATTCGTGTCATGAGACACGATGCTATAACGCAACTATTTTACATTATTGAGCATCCTTACAAAATCGGTACCTACACGTGTGGTGAGCTGCCACTTTGCGCCAAGGTCGACTTTATCTCGAACAGACTATACATACATACATACATACATACATACATACATACATACATACATACATACATACATACATACATACATACATACATACATACATACATACATACATACATACATACATACATACATACATACATACATACATACATACATACATACATACATACATACATACATACATACACACACACATACATACATACATACATACATACATACATACATACATACATACATACATACATACATACATACATACATACATACATACATACATACATACATACATACATACATACATACATACATACATACATACATACATACATACATACATACATACATACATACATACATACATACATACATACATAGCGGAAAAACGTTTCCATGTGTTTGTCGCTTTGATGCTTTTTAAATCCACGCTATATGCATTATTTATTTACCCCGTGATTCGGCCATGTCAGTAACCTCGTTTAAAGAGGTAAATTATTCGCGCCAGTGGACGTGCGCGCGTTCACGGAAACTATATAACTTTATTTACTGACGTTTAGTTTCATAACGGCTGGAGCTCATCTGGTTGGCGTGTAACGTAGAATAACACACGACATCACAGCTCCCGTCAGTCAAACAACGCTCGAAGACTAAACGAGTCGGATTTATAAATTTACTCTCAAACCGACCGGTAATAAATCTCTCAACTCGCTTTTGTATGTTTATCTCAATTCTTCCTTTGTCGAGGCGCTTTTCAGCCAACACATTTTTTTAAAACTAAACATGTGATATTATTTTCAAGCAAAGGGATATTTTTATAGTCTTGCCACACAAATTGGTTTATAAATAACCACATTGAACAACATTCCAAATTCCTGGTATATGTCAACATGGCTTCCTAAACCTTCTGATTGATTACACACAAAAAAATCAACAAATCTATCATTATAGTTTTATATTTAACTGTGTGATCGGTTTCATGTTATATTAAAATGTTTGTAATATTATGGATGATTTTAAATTGGTAGGTTTAGAATAACGTTGTACACTACTCGCTCATCCAAGAACGTAATTCACCCCTATCTAATGATGTTTTCCTACAATCAATATCACCAACAATAAATTGGTAGGTTTAGAATAACGTTGTACACTACTCCCTCATCCAAGAACGTAATTCACCCCTATCTAATAATGTTTTCCTACAATCAATATCACCCACAATAAATTGGTAGGTTTAGAATAACGTTGTACACTACTCCCTCATCCAAGAACGTAATTCACCCCTATCTAATAATGTTTTCCTACAATCAATATCACCAACAATAAATTGGTAGGTTTAGAATAACGTCGTACACTACTCGCTCATCCAAGAACGTAATCCACCCCTATCTAATAATGTTTTCCTACAATCAATATCACCAACAGTAAATTGGTAGGTTTAAAATAACGTTGTACACTACTCGCTCATCCAAGAACGTAATTCACCCCTATCTAATAATGTTTTCCTACAATCAATATCACCCACAATAAATTGGTAGGCTTAGAATAACGTTGTACACTACTCGCTCATCCAACAACGTTATTCACCCCTATCTAATGTTGTTTTCCTACAATCAATATCACCCACAATAAATTGGTAGGCTTAGAATAACGTTGTACACTACTCGCTCATCCAACAACGTTATTCACCCCTATCTAATGTTGTTTTCCTACAATCAATATCACCAACAATAAATTGGTAGGTTTAGAATAACGTTGTACACTACCCGCTCATCCAAGAACGTAATTCACCCCTACCAAATGTTTTCCTACAATCAATATCACCAACAAAGCAAAGAGGTTTCTTGATGCGACGTCACACCCTTGAGAGCGCTCGGCGGGGACATGAGAAGCGTCGCGACGCCAAGCCAAGAGTGTAGGGGGATAAGACACAGCCCCCTCGAGACATCGGCGTCAACATAACCGTCAAGTCACGACCCCCTCCCGCATGATACACGTTCAGATTTGTTCGGCATTGTCTTGGATCCCCTCCGACATATAAATTATACACGCAACCCATCTTTACAGTTATACTGTCTATAATTATATCGAAGGCGATATAAACGCGGTCTGGGTAAATTTACGATGTTGGTGCAGCTCATATTTAATTCAAACCTTTGTTGGGAAACATAAGACCATTGTATAAGAGTGTCTAACCAGAGAATACCAAGGCCTGGATTCAGAAAGATGCCTAACTTTCCTAAGTTAGGCAAAGCCTAGCTAGATAAATCAAGGTAAATCGTCTCTGGGTATTACTGCACATTCACAAATTGACTATTATTAGTTAAATTTAAATCATTGATATTTTACAATATTTTATCTTTATGACATTACAGAACGACATATGCGTGATTTATATCACTCACTAAGATTTGCCTAAACTAGGACGTCTTAGCACTTGGGCACCTTTGTGAATCTGGGCCCAGGGGTTGATATCCACCTCTATGCACAAGAGACGCGCTATGTATCAAGTATTATTGAACACACAGAAATGCAGGGAGTAAATATATATTGCATCCTTCGATCTGCTATGTTTGCACATGGTACACCCAACAAGAACTCTAGTCCGCATTCATAACATGAATAAAACTATACTTGTCATGAAACAACCTTACCGAATCGTTCAACAGCGATCGGAGTCTCGTTATAGTTGGCCATGATTCATGAATCCCTCGCCTATGACGAAAGCAACTGTACGGTTGTTTCGTGACAAGTTTACAAGCACAAAACATTATTTTATCCTTCTTGAGATTGCTTGTACCAAGAAGAGCCACAATGTGCATGGGTTTAATTAAATCATGGTCTAGTAATATTTCTCGTAACTAACTTAAATATTATTAGACAACGGGCTTAAATGGTCAATTTGATAATAAATACGCAATAAGCATGTAAGTAGTCTAGATTATATTACTCATAAACTACTAAATACTTTATACTTTCTGGCCGAAGAGTTTTAATTGCAGTATCTGCATCACATGCTCATGTCATATTTAGCAACAAAATAGCTTACAATATAAAAATACCCTTGTTAACTGGAGTGAATTACTTGATAAAATACTACTGGATGTACACAGTTAAAAAAAATACCGACAAAGGCTAGACGTCGAAAGCATCAAGAGTTTTTTTTTACTGGAAATCCAACAGTGTGGCCATCACGCGGGCACAAAGATAAAACATACAAGGTCGTAGAACCCATCCCTCGTGCACTCCTTGCGTTACTCGTCTGTGATTGGCCACCTCCGACCTCAATAAGAGCGCGTGTCCATCTCGGCCGCTGTCCATCTTATTCGGGCGATCGTGCCAATAGTCTTATAATACACTGCTGACCACCACGGGGGGATACAGACGAGAAGAACGATGTAAACGCTATTAAATTGCACGAGGTCAAAGGTCACACGTTGCCGTTACTCGGACACGGGTTAGACCACGGAGATGAAAGAGAATTTTAATAAACTACTATGCTAAACACGCCCAAACCTATAGGTAGGTCTATATGCACGCGAAAGCCGGTTAGCGAATTGGGTAAAGTAATTAATATTTAACTGTTAAAGACAATGTATGATAATTATATTGCCTGCTAATTATATCTATACCCTACCATAACCTACACCGGAAAGTATGTATACGAAGCGGCTATACGGTTATCTGTTCTGGGTGATGCCTTGTTGTGTTGTAGGAGTAGGAGTGTATAGCCGCACCCTTTTCTTGATTTATTGGTGATGGTAGAAATCGGTTCATGCACAGAAACGCGTGGGCAAAGGATACAAACATTACAAAACTAGACAAGGTTCCGTTCTTGTGTAATATAACGGTCTTTACGTGTTTGGTGACGCGATTCATCAGACTAAGATTAGTTTAATACTGTAATTGACGTTGGTAAGTATTGAATGTAGTTAGGACATTGGTTCTTTTCTGTAAAAATGATTTTTCTAATGCAGCCATATTCTGTGTTAATTACTACCAATTTCCAGTTGGTAATTCATTGTTAAAATGTTTCAGATGACGTTTGATTGAAGTTTTACTGTGCTCCAACATTAAAAGTTTGCTTTTACTACTAAAAATCAATAAAAGAAAATCTCGACCACTATATTTATGTGGTTTACAATAGTCATTTTCGTAAACTTTGTTGGGAGATAGATATGCGTCTTCAAACTCTTATTTCGTAGAAAGCATATTATTCGTCTTCTATTAACAGCTCACATGTCAACACATATCACCCTCCACTATGGCCGTTCTGACGTCACGTGAATACTCCCTATTGGATCGAATAACGAATAAACCATCAAGGTTAAGGTTGTTATTTCTGAACCTTGTTCTTACTTTCCTAATTGTTGTACTTGAAGATCTAGAGGGCCATATAACAATAGAGGCAAGGGTACTTTTTTAATGGCCTAGCTAACGGCTAATGTATGTAATTCTCAGTCAAATAAAAAAAACGTCAACATCATACAATTTGCATGTATTAAACGCGAGTAAAAGTGTATTGTTAGAATTTGCATCAAGAGGTAAAATATGACTTGTTTTACGCCTTTCTTGACATTAAATTTTAACATAATTTTAATTTTGTTTCCTACGATTTCTCTATTTTATTTACGACGCCATATACACACGTAAATCGGTTTACACGCTCGATGTGAGATTCCATACCAGACCAGCGTTGTTCTTACCGCAATTGATAAGAGTAATTATGTGTGAAAATATGACAGTTACACATTGAGTAATAGTATTGTCTCCATTTCCGCCAAAACCTATGTGGATCAGCCCTCCAAGTATTGCTATTAGCATATTACAAAACCATGTGCCAATATGTTATCAGTATACTAATGACAGACGCTCTCTCACGCACAAATAAGGTGTTCAATTCGATTATTACTTTTCAAAGGAGACCAAAAAAACTTCAAAATTGGAACACATTAGTTTCAGAGTTCAAGTATATGTATATAAGGATATCGGTAATTCGGTATCCAAACACGTTTAAGAATAATGACGTCAGAACAAGTCGATCGCCATGTTGGGGTTGTTGTAAATAGCCTCAAACCAATTTCCCCCTCTCCCCACCACACACACCAAAAAAACGAGACAAAAAAGGGTTACTTTGGCAGGTCGTTTCCCATCCAAAAGATCGGCTCTCTACGACCAGATGTTTCGCCATCTTCTCATGACAGCTCCATCCGCCATTTGTAAGATTTACAAGCCGGAAAACACTATTCGCACAGAACGGCGTTCGACATAGTAATAACAGGTCTATGTCGGTCTTAAAGATCGTTCATTATCTCTATTTAAACGACTGCAATCATGTGAAACGATGATCATGTTTCAATGTTGTCTCACCGCTCGGCAATATCCTGATTATACGAGCCTGTTCGAAAGCGAAAATGTAGTCAGATAATATCGAAGCACGCCTAATATAATGGGTGTTGGTATACGACCTTCGCACCTTACATTCAATATACAGGACTAAGTACTAATAAAGTATAAAATTAATGTCTGAAGAGAGAATTTTTTTGTCGTTAGATTTTGTTTGTTATTTAACGACGCACTCAACGACAAGGTCGCTTGGTGTCATAGTCGTCTCGTACGATTACAGAGCTGTATGCTACCTTGGGACAAAACGGGGGGAACGTAAAAGTTAAGTTTTAGGCACACAACAGCATGAACCTACCAGAGAAAGGGGAGGAGAAAGAAGAAGAAAACGAAAGAAGAATAATATTAATGAGGAAGAGGAGTACCTACCTAAATCACCTCTTATGACCTCTGCCTATTCGATAAGGGACCAGATAGGCCCTTTCACGATCTCTGTAGGGACGAGTTGGATTATGTCCAAAATGTCGAACAATTTCCTGACTATAATAATATTGACCCACAAGCGAAAAGGACCCTTGCTTGAAGATGCTTATTTTCAAAAGTATGCGTACATTCCTTTATTCTCCAAACTTATAATTTAATAACTTCAACCCACCGTTTTTTGCCAAAACGCAATTGTGTTTGTTTAACTGTTCATATATTTAATTAACACATGAAAAAATCCCTATTATCGAATAGATGATTGGATGTTTGAGTGCGAAAGATGTACAGTCCATGTTTTTTGTCTCCAGTTTAGCGGCACTTCTAGAGCTTTCAGCAAGTAGTTCTTATTTTAGTTCCGTACATAATCTGGTGAAATGTGTTATTTTTTGTGTCCAATGTTTTTTCGTCTCGGTGCCGCAAAACTTGTTCGGTAGTAAAAGGAAGGTGTGCTGTCATGTTTTATTTTTTGAAAACATACGCGATGGAAAAATTAGAGGTTGTTCTTTATTTGATCAATACAGTTAGAACTTACATGCGTATGAACTGTGGCTAACTAAATAAACTGTAGTAATGGTTATTCCGAGAATGTGTATATTTGTATAAGACGCGAACGGATAACGACCTCACTTTCACAGTTGAGAATAAACAGTTAAATTTGAAATATTCAAATTGAAGTTGGCAGCGAGATGGGATATTACTTTTTACACCACCCATACTAAAGTACACAACATAAAAATGCAGATGAAAGCATCAAGATGCTAAGAAGTATATAATAAGAATATAACGATAAATTAGTATTACACACTCATAAGATAGTCTCAGCGACTGAATCAGTAGATAACATTCGATTCTCGCCACAGGTATAATTTTTTGCCATTTTCCATACTTTTTTCTTCTGCTGGGATTGAGTCCATTAAAAACCACTGTGACTTTTTCTATGTACATACAAACAGAAACAACATCATCTTCATTCAACACCAGATGTGTGACCCATTCTTTCCTATGATACATTAATTTATTACTGAGATTTAATAGTAGTGTTGTGCGTAAGACTGAATTAATAGTCCCCAGCTTAAACCACTCGATAGTGAGGTACCACTTTCACACCCAATTGACAGCTTCGTCCTATATAACATCATTTAGGTAGAAGTAGACTACGTGCCGGATTCTCTTTCCTACATCATGATTCTTAGTCTTCTCCAGCATCATCATTATTACTCATAAATCACCCACCCATGGCCTCATTTTCATAAATATGGGCGTTAGGGACAGTAAACAACCGAACAACAGACATCACAAATTGGCCGTGGGTGCAAGCGTGTTAACAAAAAGCATTTCATTTACTATAAGGTTTCAAATTATCAAATATTTATAGCCTTACAGTCTTTTGTTTACGTTCTGGATAGGTTTGTGTTATGTTTATTGAATCGTACATGAATAAATAAGGCGAAAGGAAAATTATTTATGTTGACAGTTCAAACATGTGACACATATTTAAGGTTTATTTTTAATAAATATATTTACTAAACGAATTGAGCACATTCAAACTACCAAGGTTAGAAAGAAGTACAGTTTTGCTTTCGATTTTGCCTCGCCTACAGACTTAGTCCAAGGTTGAGTGCACACAAAATGTAAACATGCCAATGGATCTATTGATATTAGAGACCTATCCTAATGATGAGTCATGCTCACTTCATTATCTAACCGACTCACTCTCTCTATCTCACTGCGATCGAAAAATACGACAGACAGACAGACAGACAGACAGACAGACAGACAGACAGACAGACAGACAGACAGACAGACAGACAGACAGACAGACAGACAGACAGACAGACAGACAGACAGACAGACAGACAGACAGACAGACAGACAGACAGACAGACAGACAGGACTAGTCACCAGTGGACACTTGCAAAACTAAGACGAATCCATACCAAAGTACAGGAGGGAGTGTTCAAACACAATTCTATACAGACATGACGAATTGAATTGGATGACATTTTACATTTTAATATTCAGGTCATGTGCCTTGGTTGGTTGATGCAAACACTCCGTATTTGGCGCGGTTGCCCTCGGAGGTCACACAGAGGTCACGCACGCACGCCAGCATACGTACCCAATATCTGAAGCGCGTGAAATAAGTCAAAAGTTAGCTAATAATATATTGTTCGTCTTAACACTTGATTTCATAATAGAAGCACGTTGATGGATGAGTGAAAGTGATTGAATATCATATATTGTCGTAGTTATATCGGGTGAAACCCCGCCCTCACACAAACAAATGGTTTACACATGGTTAAGCTTCTGATTGTATTATGTGGTTTGCTTGCATGTTCCTCTTGCATAACAGTTCAACACGTGAAGAACAGCACACTGACAGTCTCAACTAAATCTTCTTCGGTTGTCGGTGAACCCATTTTCTGATTTTATTATATGGTTTCCTTGCATGTTCCTCTTAGATAACAGTTCAACAAGTGAAGAAAAGACAGCCAGTCTCAATTATTTCTTCTTCGGTTGTCGATGAATCCATCCTTCGGTAGAGAAGCGGAAAACTTATCGACTTAACGTAACGCACTGAAAGTGACGCATTGAAAGGTATCATGTTCAATTCAGATACAAGCTGATCCAATAAAAAGGGTTTCCATATACAGTAGTAATTAGACATTCATTCTCAACCAAAAAGTAGTTACAAAGATAACTCAACGATACCATGATCAACAACATTTTAATTTTGTAAAGATAATTTCAAGATTCCATGACTTCTAGAGAAGAGAAAAGATTCCACACAATCGTCAAAAATTTGCGTAAAGGTTCTCTGAAAGTGAATTGAGCGTTCTATTGAACCCAGCGACAAGAATAGATGGAGCTTTCTTGTGTACAGTACAGTACAACACAATACACTCTGACAAGTCACCCCTCGGATCGTAAACGGCATCCATCTTGTCTTTTAGTTTGTTTTTCGTACACGGGGAAGTCCGTGAATGACCCGCGCAGTAAGTTCCTTCACGTTTGAACGATGTGTTTGGGACGTAGCCCAAAGAGAGCTAAAAGAAAGACGTGACGAGCTTATACAATACCTCTTCTTTGCGCTCGTCGTGAATCATGAAACAAACATTCTGCGAACTATTGGTGATTTCACTTGTTGCGAGAGTTCTTCTATACATATTAATAGCGATTTAAAGGCGACCACAATACGCAATAATCGACGGCTGATTGGCTATTGTTTCGCGAGTGTACTTGGGGCACGATTTGACGTGAGTCGTCTGGGACAGAAGTTGAACGGGTGACCTATGGATAGGGCAGAGATATGTATGAGCAACACGATGTAACATCGCAACGCAACATCCCACGCTACTACCAAGTAAAAGTTGTGTACAATTAACTAATCTAATCCGCGTGGTATTTATACTATACTTTAATTCGTTATGGCTTAGCCCTAGGGCAAGGCAGATCACTTTGAGCAGAGGCTATGGGTTATTTTTCTCATATAGGCGGTTTGCACTGTTGAGCGAAAACTACGATTGAGTTCTTCAAAAAGCCTTTGAACATTCCTTGCCAACTATCCACATCGTAAGTTAAGTCACCACCACCGGACCCCTCGGTCCGCAGACAACTGATATCAAAATCCTATATAGACGGCGTCTTACGAAAAATGTATTATTTCTATGTAAGTGAATTGCTCTTGTTTTTCAAACAGTCTTTGAACATTCCTTGCCAACTAACCACATCATAAGTTAGTCACCAGTAGAGGAGTCCGCAGACAACTGATATCAAAATCCTATATAGACGCGTCTTACGAAAAATTTATTATTTCTATGTAAGTGAATTGCTTTTGGGGTATTTACCCCATACGTCTGTTCTATACAACATAGCAGCTTTCTTCACGCACTGTGGAGAGGAGACCTATTCTGTAACTTTGTGTTGTATATTCCGAAATGAATTTTGCCTGAATTCGAACTGTTTCGTTTAATGTTACATTATACATTCTAAACATAACGAGCAGAATTAATTTCAGGATATTCAATAAAAAGTTACAGAATAGGGCTTCTGTGCTATAATAGATGCAGGATACAAAACAACTTAAACGTCCCTCTCATCTACTAATTACCATCCCAGTTAATGGAACCATGACACCGGGTCAAAGTTAACACAAATAATGTCGGAACAAATAAATCATGATGATCTCTTTGCACTTTTCGTCAAGGGTAGGCTACATGTCGATGTCGGTACCACATTTATTTTCCTATAGGATGCGAAGCTAGTCACAATTTGTGATAAGAGTATACTACGTTCCACGGCTCGTTTCCCTCTTTCCTTTTACGTCATATAATCGTGCACGAATCGTCCGATCTACACGAGGAAAATGCAAATCTAAAATTAATTATGTTTTCAAGTTTTTTTAATTAACACAAAAAGAAAGTCAATTTAGATAATTAAAATGAAGTAACACATACTTAAGTGAAATGGACCAGTTTATTTATGCATACTAGACTAGCCTATAGCAGGTTAACTAAAAACATGCGTGATTCTTCCTTATGATACTGCGAGGATGCGTGAAAATGTGCCGACGTACGGACGATGGCCGCCTCCGAATTGTTTATGCCACATTCTAACTGGGTAATTTCCATAAGACCAGTAGCAAGTGACCTTCCTATCGTCTGAGATATAACAGTAAACAGTACTATACAAGCGCTATAGCTGCACGGCGAACCGCCTCCTTATTTCACCACATCGTTGCGTACGTTGCACAATACCTGTTTGAAATTCAAGTAAATTAATTGTTGGTGGGAATTCTTCAGACTGTCTATGTCATCATTCATCTTGAAACACTAAAGTGGTCAAGTATGGCTGATCATTTATTAAGTGATGACAGTGAAGTTGTCGATGATGATCTCTGGACAAGCAAGATACAAGCACAATCACCCATCATATTGTTTTCGTATTTCTGGTAGTTTTTGTGGTATTACACTGTTTAGGAAGCGGGAATTCACTATCAAAAATTAAAAAAAAAGCTTTTAGTAGACTTACGCCGTTTATTTATACATGGATACATAACGTGTGCGATTATTTGTTATCGCTGTCAATCCAAATTGTTGTACATCTTCCTACTCAACAATTAGGTTTATTATGTGTATACATGAATTGTAAAAAAATGTACATACATATTATAATGTTGCTAAGTCACATTGTCCATTTGATTTTGTTTACCGTGTTTAAAAAATCAACAGAATGGGCGTGGGTTTTCCTTGGGCAGTCCGTAAAGTAATTGGATCTTCCATATTATTATTAATTATTACTTCTTTCAACGTTTTAATTTCCACTGATTACGAAACGATAATTTTTGTCTTTGACATTTAGTTTTTCAAGGAGGTTTCGTTTCTCGTACGTCATGACTGTACATACATTTAAAACGATTTAAATGATTTGTCTTCAGGTCGGCGGCCGCGAACCGGCGCACTTCGTGGTAAAAGCGTTCGGCAAGGATAAAAAACATTTCCTAGAAACGCAAAGTCAACCGAGTCAAGGTCGAATAGTGATTTGGTCCAGGTCCACTAGACTTGAGGTTCGTTTCCTCACTCGAAGAAATCGCGTGCAACACTCTTTAAAAATATTACCTTTCTGGTAGCTTTTTTCTCTCGAACCGGTTTGGAGTTCTTAAAAAAATACTAATAATCAAACAGCCAATTATGAACGAGGAAAACGTCTTCCTATGATGGTCTGAAAATTTTAGTGTGTTATAGATGAAACCATTTCATATCAAATCTTCTATATTGGTTGAATAGAAGTTCAACACTGATTTTCTAAACGTTAACTATTACTGAGCGAGTGAACTTACTATATATCTATGTCCACAATCGCAATCCATCATCACAGTAATGTGATTATCCAAACCCAGCGTAACTCAGTATACATATACTTAAATGAAGTACTATATGGAATTATATTGATGCGTTCACATGTACCTTCATGTCATCCATTCCTTGTATTTCTATTATATTGACACCATGATTAATTAAACAAGTTATCAAATGATATTTGTAAATGGGTAATCATTTGCACTAATAGTTTGCATCAAAGATTAGGTTTGCATGATGAATTCTTACAAGTAGAGATTACAGGTACGGATGTTGCAATGCTATAGGATTTAAAAAATAACAACTAAGTTCAGCGAATTCTCCAACCATCACAATTCATACTAAATTCGTAATTACACAATTTGTAAGCAATGCACTTCGACTCCAACTGATGCTATTGTTGGTTGTTTTTCTCGCTTACAAAAGTTCAAATCAGCGTCTCATGTTCACTGTGTACGAACTGTCTGTGTAAATCCATTGACATTACCCCGTACAATAGGCCATTATGTAATTGCGTTGTCATTGGCCACCATTGTAAGTAGATGCCGTTAATTATTGAACCGTGAAGCTTTAAGCATTCAAGGTCTTACTCAATTAGTCTGTACTTAGCTCCGAACAGAGTAGATTCGCGATAGGGTGCTAAGTTGAAGAACGGAAAAAAAAACGAAAATCAACGCACGAAACACATTAGGTCGGTTTTTACAGCGCTTCCATTTTATGTCTATTTCCCGTCTGAGAATTTTAACTATTTTCAGCAACGAACGCGAAATAATTAACATCTTGAGAGAGTAAATAGCTACGCGGTTCGCATTCCTTGCGATAAACGTATGGTATGTGCCCAAGTATACGTGTTCACTTGTTGTTTGTAAATATATACTGAAATGGAAGCGATTTCATTTCATTCGAATCAAGGTTAACGCTGTATGTATTTTCTCACAAACCTTGGAAAAGAGATTCCTCGTTCCGTTTTCGGTGTGTGCAAGTATTCCGGAACCGCTTTATAAGTCTATGTATACATATACACCTAATCAAAATACAATGTTTCATTCCCACCGAACAATAGACTATGGAACTGTTACTAAGCAGACAAGATGCAATATACAAGGAGAGAAATCCATACAATATAAATGTAATCTTGACAATTACATATTATAGTATGGATGTTTCGTTGCGAATTTAGAAGAGTTGTTCACATGAAATCACAATCGAACAGTTCGGTTACTCTTAGAGCTATATGAACAACTTGTCTTCCGGAAGTTACTTCCTTTGCCCCCTTGTGTTCATGAAACGAGTTTGGTCGCTACAAAGGTCTGAATTCACCAAACTTTTTTATGCGATTTACTAATCTCGGATTGGTTATTATACCATGGTTTCAATTCAACAAACATTACATACAAAATGCATGGTTGCTTCTACCGGGCGCCATTTTGGATCTCCGATTAAAGTTTGGTGAAACTGGCCCTTAGTCAATCAAACAATGTAAAAACGATGCTGTATCATGTACTGGACGAAGATTATGAAGAATAATAACACCGTTGAGTTCTAGCTCAGAAAAAGGTACACGGTACACCTCGTTCGTTTATCGCAAGAATGACCGTCAAATTAAGGAGTAGATTATGCTAAAAATTAATTACCACTTGACATTTCCTCTATTTATTTTGTAAACTGTTCATCGCCTTGTAAGTACAAGATTCCAAGCGTATGTATGTATATTAACAGGTTGTTTTATTATTTACATCACTTTATAGCAAAATACATTCCCTACAATGTGATAAACATGTTTTCAAAGTTTCACCTTGAAGAGGAAGTTATGAATTAGAGCAAATATCCCTTTCAGGTTGTCGTAATGTATTATAAGATAAGCAAAGACGGTAGCACGTTACAAAGATGAGCCAAAGTTATATCTTTATTAACTAACATTTCACCGACTCGCCTCAAAATAGCAATGCAACATAACTGTAATAAACCATCCATGAACACGCTTGTATGTACAGCATATCAGCTTCAATAAAGATATGATTCACAAGGAATTCATCCACTTTATTTAAGGAAAACATGATAATTAAGGCAGGTAGTTAATTCTCAAACCGCTGTCCGCAATAATGAAATTGCAACATGTTGTAGTATGCTAATATTCTTTGAAATATTACCATGATTGTTACAGTAAGGTGGACGACTTCGGGCGGAAACATTCAAACATTAATTTTAATGTTTTGGGCTGCGGAACGTGTTATTAGTGTCGTCACAATAATAAAATGTGTTAATTAAAATCCTAGGTGTCAATTAATGGCCAAATTACTATAATTTACGTGATCAACACTTTTTTAAAGTTAATTTTCAATTTCGTCTTCGTTTGCATATTTTCAACGATTAGTAGCTCTAGTAAGTATAGAAGTACAAATCCATTGTTTATACAAGAGTATATGCCGTCTAAGAATCAATTTTCAAAAAAATCAATCCATCTGGTATATACAATTTCGAAAGCATTATTCGTAGATTCTTTCGTTTGTTCTCCATTCTTAAAATACAATATTTCAAAGAGGTACACAAGCGCATAATCTTCTACTTTCTAGGAAACAATACCGTCAATTATCAATCAGTGACACTCATTTATATAGTATATTATTTTCAAAACGCATATCCCCATCTATTTCTCAATTTAATGATCTGCACAACATTACGGTCCGTTAGAACTTCAACAACTACAGTGGTATGTTGGGTGCAGTTATGCTAAATGTATGATTCTTGTTCCAATCCACTGACCATGATATATAACATCTGTAATAAATTGTCACACATACTTGTACTCGAAGAACTCGAAAACATAACAAAACGAAGATATATATACGCTTCTTGTATACGTACGGTCTGTTTGAAGAGTGGAAGTAGATTGAATACAAGAAACTACCAAAGATGGCGATAACTACTCTGTGAATGCGTACGTGCATTCTACCTTTCATTTTCAATCCGAGAAGAAGAAGAAGACGAAGAATTAAACGCACTTCTTTATTAGGAAACTTCGCACGTTTCGAAAAGTAACGGGACCGATCAACTCTTGCATGGCTATTAGATATAGTGCTAGCTAGCTCTAATGCGATAGATGGATGACCAGCTGCAGCACACCTTACCAATCAACGCTTTCCATTAGATTAATAAGGGGTTTTTAGTGTTAGAAACTCACGGGGAGATTTGCAACTAAAAGCATCACGCCGGCTGGTCTACCTGCCCACATGTATAATGGATACTGTAGTAGAAGTGTGGTGAGGTCTCCGGATAGGAGGGGAGAGGAAGCTATAAGGTCGGACTTTGATATGCCTTTTAATGAATTGCAGGTAACCTAACAAATCAATAGGCGACAAAGCGGCAACAGCGCCGTCATTTTTTGTTGAAACACCCCTGATAAAACTACAGGTGACAACTGATTAAATAATATATTTAGGTATGGCTTCTTAAAATGTGTTGTTCACAAAATGTGAAAAAGAGAACGTTATATACGGTTATACCAATCAAATTGAGGTTTATTTATTTTAAAAATCAACGTTGCGACAAATTTAGTCCTAACTTTTTCGAGATTCATTACTCATTATCAAAAATAAATAGATAAAACGATATTTGATTGGTATAACCGCGTTTTAGAAATGTTAACATTCACAGCTTGTTTACTGAATACGTTTAGATAGATCTACGACGTTGTAAGGGAATAATATGTAAGAGTTTGTTTATATGTTTAATATAAACAAATGCTGGCTGTGTTTTAAACATCCTACAGCTGACGTCACGCATCAATTGTCTTGCCTTGAAATGTATTGCAATGTAGGTTAATAACAACATTGAACAACATTACCATAATACGGTGTTGATCAACAGTACAGTTGAAGTGTGGGCGGTTTGATATCAATCATGTGTTCATTCCACTTGTATCATTTCAGAGTAAACATGTCTGGCATTTACTATTTAGGCAAACACCATTTTAGTTATTGAATACATTATCCTTATATACACTGGTATATGCAACAAATTTGCATTTAAAACCAGTCCCAACTTATTTCTCATTATTTGCGTCCTTGTGTCACTTGCACTGAAGACTTGTAAATTGCTGCAACTTAGCTGCAAGTGAAAACAGGGATGGATGTTTACATATTTTGAGTATATTCCAGAGCTTTGCCCAAGGCAGAAAACATTTCCATGACATTTACAAATTGTTTTCATTATTTGTTTAACGAGGTATATACCCCCTCGTTTCGTGCTTGAAATACCCCTCGGGCAGCCCAGCCATGAGATAGAACGACACAACACACATAGCAAAGCAAAGCAATGCAGTTGAAAGTCGAACTAAACGCTTTAAAAGGTGCTATTGTAGTTACCATAAAAGGCATTCGGACCATTTCTCTCGAGACAACCAACCACGCAGACAGTGCGTCTATTGGGAGCAAGTTGGTTGCATGCATTCTTGTCTTCCTGTCTGTCTGTCTGTCTGTCTGTCTGTCTGTCTGTCTTTATGTCTGTCTGTCTGTCTGTCTGTCTGTCTGTCTGTCTGTCTGTCTGTCTGTCTGTCTGTCTGTCTGTCTGTCTGTCTGTCTGTCTGTCTGTCTGTCTGTCTGTCTGTCTGTCCGTCTGTCTTCCGCGTGTGCAAGCAATGCTCCTCCAGGACAAGGCGGTACATTATCACGTGGTCTTTTCATTGCATTTCATTTCATTGAAGATGCACACATTGATAGTTGGCGTCTGTTGGAGGTCCGGTATTTTATCAACGAAATCCAACTGTATGCTCGCCTACAATACAACGCAACATGTGTATGTGGTGTACGGATATACATATCCCGCGGATGTGTTTTCAACTCAACACCTTTGCATAACGTTGTGTGACGACCATGTAGATCTATGCGTGACGACTGTAGAAAAATTCGATTAGTTCTGTACAGTGATGATTTCAGGCATATCCCGGGGGGGGGGGGGCTCCGCCCCCCCGGCAGTTGTAAATGCCCCCCCCCCCAGCAGATTGAAAAAATCACATGAAGTAATGTAAATTTGCAAAAAAAAATGCAAAATACAAGAAAATGAGGTATATTTTTCCACCTCATATAGGACTAGGAAATAAATCGATTACCATGAAAAACTCGTCTACATAAATGTTGCAACATTTTATTTTCTATTTAAACGATGTTAGGTAAAGGTAAGAATGGCAAATAGGAAACACTTCATATTCGAAAACTGAAAGGATGGCATCAACAGAGACCGTAACCCCCTCCACCCCTGCCTTTCGTCACGGCGTCAAAAAAAAAAGCCATAAAATGAGTTACTAATTTAGCAACACCCCAGATTTGTATCAGCCCCCCCTAGGAAAAATGTCTGAAATCATCACTGGTTCTGTATTTGGGGTGCACAAAAAATCGTAGTTTTTCGATACTTGCCTCAAAACGTTTAAGTTAAATTCTGTTTCTCTGATGACGGTGAAGATACTCACTAATTAGACAAGCGGTAGATGGATTGAACCATTTGCTTGATTTAGTGCTGGATTTGCGCCTGAATCCAACTCCCAAACTCTTTCAATGGCGTATCAGATAAACTGATGAAGAGCTTCTGATTGAATCTTGAACAGAATTTTCAAGTTTCAAGCAAGCGCCATAAAATTAAAGCCAGAAGTAGCAAAGATATGGAAGGAAGATTGTTGTATTTTTTTTTCATATAAAGAGGCGTGGGGGGTCCCGAATACAGTAGAAATCTTCCTAAATCGACTAAATAAGGATGGGTTGACGATCTAAAGTCGTATCAAATAAGCAAGGTAATTCCACGTTCTTGTTTTTATATTAGAATTCAGTGAACCACGAGACACACGTTACACCGCAAGTCCGCAACACGCAATTCGTAAATTATTTATGAAAATATGATTTTGAATAATCAACATTTTGTTGTACTACCAACATGAAATAACACACAAAATCGTACCGAATAACATGACTGGAATAACTTCTAAAATCTTAACCGAAACAAAGCACTGATACCGACAAATATGTATATTATTGTAATTGTAACCATCAACTACGCATGACCAGCAGGCGTAACAAGGTAGTCAAATACAAAATAATATCTGGCATCTTCTATATTATGTTGTTGCTTATTTAGTGATTTGCCGGCATTTCATAAAGGAGCTTGATCTGTGATTCATGTTATAATAAACCTTCCAGACAAAGCGGCTTTATACACAAAGGCATAAATATTGAAGGTAGATTCTTTGAGATTTTTCTTTCGCCATACAAGAAAAATGTGAGAAACAGGTATGTTTATTTTTTTCTATTCCATCACATGCCATTAATTTAACTCTGTATCAAGTAACCTCAAGCTCGATGGATGACCTCCAGCTCCGCATGTATTCAGCACTGTATGCAGTGAACACATAAAAAGCTCTACACACAATCACATTACGATCTATAAACACAAAAAACCGTTGATTGGATTATGACGTATCTAAGTTTACGATCACAGACGACCTTCCGAGGTAGACTAGCTGTCATTCCATGGAGTACACAGCTCATCTTTGAACGCAGAAGAGTTTTGCAATGTTTTATATCAAAGATGAACATCTCCAATGGCAGAACAGAGCTGCCTCTATCTGAACACGGGTTCAGAAGTCGGAGCACCAACCATCAATCAACCCTATCTCGTCAGCAGACTGGAAAATCCGCAAAGATTCCTCCGGAGGCGTCTGTGACTCTAGATCGTATCTAAAACCAGACAGCCTCCAGCTACACAAACTGAGGACGACTTCTTGCAAATGTATAACTAACAAACAATCTAATTTATCATAGCGTTTTCGTTTTACGACATCCTAAACAGATAGTGTAGGTTGTTTCGAGTGTTTTTGTCCCTACCGAGACGAGAAACAGAGTTGCCGTTTTAATGACAATACGTGACTAGAAGGATATCAAAAGTTGACAAAGTGTTTTCAATTTTTGAATGATGAGATCATTTAGTTTGAGAAAGAATTTCACGATCTTGTGCTTTGTCTCTGGTAACATTTTAAAACATTTCGTTTCGTTACGAAACTAGTTTGAAACATTTAATGATACTCTAAAATCCACCCACCAAACCTTGAAAACTAAACACACCCATGATTACTTCATTATATAGGTTTACCTTTGTGATTGATAAATAATCAATAACTTGTAATTTACGGCAATGACAAAGCTGCAGGCATACTTGGCGATATTGAATCACCAGTGCACCATTCAACATTCTGAAATAGAAGCCTAATTCAATCGTTACATGTTTAGATATATTGCCCTAGGGTGTAAGTTATTTTTTACTTTCATGTTAAGTAAAAGTGTAATGAGCGCTACAGATAATTGTGATGAATAATTGATGAGAGCTTAAATATCGCATTTGACTTTTTTGTCTCGGTGAAACTTTTTGAAAAAACTGGTAGGATATTTTGGCAAGTAGAAGTATACAGGAAGAGTATCTAATAATGTGCGACTGCGAGTCGATTCAACCATCTGTCATTCCGAATTTACCAACTTCCTTTCACGCCAAATATTTAAGTCGTTCAACTGTTTTTTTTTTATGTTATAGCCATGCAGTCATTCGTTTCCTATCTCTTCAATAGAGATCCCTTCAATTTATCTGTACATACAAAACTCACTATATGGGCCCATCACTGTTATGAGGGACCGATTTAAAATCAAATTTCGTAAGATCAGATAAATGAAAGGCATGGTTAAGAACAAGAAAAGAGAGGCATGTAGCCTCCCCCATCGAAAAGTATACCACCGAGGCCTGGACGATTATATCCCATAAAAAATAAAAATAAAATCACATTTAGAGTCTACCCACTCAGTAACTAAACTGATTTGCAATGAAGGACTTTAATTTAAAGTGACTAAACCAACCCTGTAGGCTTCGAACACCATCGACGAGTGAGCGATACGATAACCAATCAAAGATCGATATTTCAAATACGAAACAAATGAATCAGTGATTGGACAGTGCGAACACCTGCGGACAAATGCCAGAATCAACAAGGCCGATTCAGAACAACTTTGAATTTATTTAGTGCTTCGTTGCTAGGACGGCTCCAAAGTCACCGTTTACTTATTCCTAAAAGCCAAGAAGTAATGGAATTGAATCCACATTAGAAGTTAAAAAACTTCTGCCTGAAGCGGGATTTGACATTACGTTTATCTTTACAGCGTAATTGCAACTGGTGATCATAAGTATTATTGCTGTTTAACGACGCACGTAACAACAAGGTTATATAGCGTCGGTTCTTATCCGACAGGCGGAGCTTTGGAGCCGGTTCGAATCCCTGACAAAGCAGACATTTTTCTAATTGATCTTCATTATTTTGTATTCTTCCATTTATTGTCTTGAATAGTATAAAACTGGATGGAAAACAACAGGCAATATAAGAAATCGTAATAATAATTTTAAAAATAATCTGGTATTAAGAAATAATTGCCATTTATGTCCGCATAAAACACGTTACACCGGTTCCGATCGCGTTTGTTGTATAGAATCTATCTAATAAATATGGCAAATAATAATAATACCAACTACGAGCGGTGAACAACAGAACGGAAGCTGTTGCACACGTTCTCTCAACTAAACCACCATCGACTCTCACCACCTAACCCCGGAAACGGTCATCGCCCACATCACATATCGAAACCTAAAATTATGACCAATACAAAGTGCGCAAAGTATAATATTATTTCAGCGTGAGTGGAAGCTAGGAAAGTTTCATCATTGCGTGCGCCACCAATATAGGAACGAAAGGAGGGGCTCACCTCGTAAACATAACGCACGCACGTAACGTTCACAACGAGAACAATAGAGCAACACGTGTAGCAAATTATCGAAACTACTCCAGGAAACAAACGAAAACGACCTCTGAAATCTGCGATCATCTCGTATACAATTTACAATAACGCCTTTGGGCTAATCATCGTACTTGAGTTCGATAAAACGAGAAAAGAGAAATCACTTAGGTATGCGTTTGACAACTCCCTGTTATTATTACTATAGTGAAAATATATACCATGCAACTCTTACTTTTATCGATTGACAGGCCGGTAGTTATCACATTCAGGTCTGCCCCTCTTAACGATCAGTGTGTTGAGAAAAACTAGCTTATTGGTGATGTATCGCTCGCACAAGAAAATACACACTTTCTAAGATGGTAAAGCATCCTTGGGATCGGATGTAGTTTATGTATAGCATTCAGTATGTGTTACGAAACACCTCAAACAACATTCATGACAATGAGGCATGTTATACTCATGAAATACTGACCTAGGATTCACAGGAGATCAGGAAGAGTATTGTTGAATATTACGAAAGTATCGAAACATCGAATTCATCAGTTATGAAGAATCTGTAATACTTTATATGTATATGTAATGTAATATGTAATACGTTATACTTATATGGCATCAAAATTCGCCAAAAGTAAAAATCAAGTCGATGTGTTTGGTACTTCAGTCAATCAAAGACAGTTGATGTCTTCAGTTCTTTATACTGTCGCGGTCGGACTAGAGGGGTGCTGCCACCATCCTATTTGTCTTCCCTGAGGAGATAACACCTAATATTAATATTTATGAACACATTTTTAAGTTCTTCAGCAGAAAATCGTAAAAGAAAACTTTTGAAAGACAAACGGGCAATTGAGCATATTGGTGTGTTACATAATATTAAATTTGAATTATCATGTATTACCATTTAATATTATATTCATTTTATTTTGGGTGATATGTAGCTGAAGAATCCTCATAGCATTAGCAATCAATGAGCCATATATATGATAAAGACAGCTTAAATCGCGATAAAGTG
This sequence comes from Isoperla grammatica, assembly GCA_945910005.1. NCBI lineage: Eukaryota > Metazoa > Arthropoda > Insecta > Plecoptera > Perlodidae > Isoperla > Isoperla grammatica. The sequence goes on along the minus strand of OX246741.1, from coordinate 14,349,557 downwards.
GCAACTCCTACGTACCAACAAATCTTCCGTTCGAGTTCTGCAGATGCCTGGTGATCCACTCGATAAACCTGCAAGCATAAAGAAGAACGTTAACACTACATTACTGACAGCAGAGCAGCAGACTAAAAAATAGAAAATTCAATTAAAAACTTAATCTAATTTTTCTTTCGTACTACAAAACGCAATTCACGCATTTTATGTGGCGAAAAAAAATCGTCAAAGCATGCAAAACAGTGAATCTATCAAACTAATCATCAGCAGCAGACCAGTATTAGACACACAAAAAATCGTAGAATCAATTAATAAACAATCTCGGTTTTTTCGTTCTTCGAAACTCAATTCACGCACTTTGTGTGCCCTCATTAAAAAAAAAACGTCATAGCAATGCAAAAAAGTGAATACTTAGAAGCATTATCAGACTAAAAAATAGTAAAATAAATAAAAACAAATCTCGATTTTGCCGTCCTTGAAATCGCACTTGACGCACTTCATGACGTCACAAGGTCGCCGGCGCCGTCGGCTCCTCAGAGAGCGATGACGATGACGCGTGACTGACTTACAGAGGAGAGGATGGTAACGCTGAAAACAATGCGGACGGACAAAAGCCGTGGGAACAATGAGCGGAAAGCAACAATCTTATTCTCAGCCGTCCGTCAGTCATAGAACCGACCGCGCTACAAGATTGATGCCCGTATTCAGATGCGCGCGGCACATTAGCCTAAAAACCGCCTACGTTACGGTACCCACCGTATAGGCCTGCATCAGAATCATTTGCATCTACAGTTACATCTTACAATTGGATGACGCAACCGTATTTATTATGGAATTGCTTCAACGCGTGAGAAAAAAATTATATTTTTGCTTTAAACAATAATAATAATTACACAAAACAGGAACTAATAGTGTTTAAATATAATTAGCTGACATTATTAATGGTACAATCTGTTAAAATATAGGCTATTTAACGGGATAATTTAGTAACAATCTAAAGAACAGCCTGCTGAATCATACCAAGTTTGTATTTATTCAATCATGTTATTTATCAATTAACTTCTCCCATTTCCATATACTAATAACAAACTTGTCACCTATTTGATTTTTGTTGTAAACTTGCATACCGTGAGAAATCGCTGTCATGAACAAATTATGTGCACGAATCAATTAATCAATCATCGTATTTTGAAATATTGGGAACTTCAACACAAAAGCATCGAGACGTTCTTTTAGTGACGATGCGGATACGCCATTGTTGAGTTTCATCGCCGTGCTCGCGATTCTCGTTAAACGTGCAAGCTTTTCGTTTCATCATCTATTTATACAATCAATCAATCAATCAATCAAGGCTTGGTCTGAATTATGAGCTAGATGAAAACCTCTGTTGTTCATTCTTCAAAATGTATTCATTACTTCCGTTGTTTGAGTTCAGTGTAGCCTATGTGCTCTCCAATAACAATATAATTACTTAGCCGTGTAGTCCAGTAATAAGCAATAACCCAGTAGTATGTTCGGTGGCTATTAATCAAAACGGCCGAAATTCTCAACTCAGGCGTTACAAACTGTAATATATCAATCAATTTGAAGACGTGCCCTAATTATATATTCAATCCGCAAGCCTATAAGGTTACGTAACACTTCCGTAGCGGTAATTGATATAGCTTAACGTGATAATTTTCTGATTACTGCTTCTCATCCTAATTCAAGAAAGAGGCATGTTTACCTGAGGAAGGGTCACGAACCTCAGTCCCCGAAACATAGTTATAAGATTCCACTATCCGTTCCGTTTATTAGTTTGTTATAGATAGAACGGTGTCGCGTATACGAAACCGCTGTTTTGCCTGAAAGCGCACTTGAAAGAAGAAATAGACAATGCTGTAAAACCAAGTTTTCTTTTCTAAGAACGAAGCAAAAATTGTGTACTTTTAAATTCGAACATATTAGAAAACAAATCGGATGATATCTTATGACGAAAGAAGTTGAATTTAATACTTATTTAATAAAGGACAAACTCTTCTAAGTTACGGATTTAATGTGTCAAATTAACCAAATTATTTTAACCCTGGGAAGACACTATGTCATGAGTTATTAACTTATTCATAAACCCAGCACCACAACAAAAATTAAAAAACAGTTAAAGTTCAACAGTTTAAAATTCTAAACATCAACAGGTCGTGCTTGAGCTATAGAATGTCCTTGCCACGCCCACCATTCTTCCACCCGTCCGACCTGTGCAATCGACATGACTGGATAGATGTTTATGACGATCATACTGTATAAATTAATATCAGGTCAATGCTATTTACATTATTCGCTCCGCTATTCAACAATCATCGCTTTCGAAAACAATTTCATTCCACAGCACAGGATGTTCTACAACACCCGAGGTCATTTTCTCGCAACGAATCTCTCTGAATCTCACAAAAAACAAACTGGACAAGGCAATGTCAATCTGTTTTAAGTATATAACTTTCGATTAGTCGACGGTAATTAACTGTGAAAGTAATAACCACATTATTTAAGTGAGATATTTTAACAGACTCACCGCGTGCCCAGTGTATAAAAGTAATTATATAACGAAGGTCTTTATGAGCGAATTCCGAAAGACTCATTGTACAAAATGTAAACTGGGTCATATCGAGTGAGTTACAT